>OX465248.1:17279312-17894751 GCA_949987775.1 Aproaerema taeniolella
GGTTCGATTCACGGTTCAACCAGGCAATTATTTAAAAATGTATGAATGCAGTTTAAATTGTTTTTAAAATTAAAATGAAGTCTTCTTTCAGTAAAATGTCCCATATATAATAATTAAAGTAGTTTCCCTCCATGTGGCATAGCCGTGGGACACCCTGTAGAAACAGTAGCTTAGCCACAACGTAAAAACAATCGGTCTGATGTCACAAAAGTGTCGAAATGTCAACGCCAGAGGGCGAGCAAGCCTTTGCGCGGTACTCTTGCACAATCAAAGTGAAGTTTTACCGTCATCGGAGTAACATGACACGCGACTTTGTCGCGGGCCGTGCTATCTACACACACCGGCACATTTAGCGGAACAACTTCTGTTTTTCAAACAATCGACTTAGATTAGGAGTTCTTAAATATACGTTTTACGTGCATAACTGCACTATTCTGTATGCAAATACATTTTATAAATGGTCGTCTTTTTTTAAAATAAAAACTGACGAAAATCCTACAAGCTTCTATACTTCTAATATACATTTTTGTAACACTTATTGTATCCTTACTTAAGTACATACCTAAATGTAATTGAGGAAACTAAAGGTCTTTCATTACTCATTTTAGGTTGTATATGATTAGAAGTTATAAATGACTGTTTGTTTCTTAAAATAAATAAAATAAAATAGAATCTCCCAATGTAGTTGTATGATAAGGTTTTCGCAATGTTCTCTTTGGCCATGCGGCGCATTGTTGAAAACTTCTTGTATATTTTATATTTATTTGGTTTTAACAGACAAACATTTTGATCTAAACTAAGCGAAAAATTTTAATAACAGCATCATATAAAAAATCTCCATTTATAAACTCTAATGTTGACTTGATTGTATGAAAACACAGTTGTGCCGGTGTGTGTAGATATACAGATTCTTTTCAGCACTTGTCAGTACTGCACATTATGTACTTCTTGTACTTACTCGTAGTTGTTGCAATAATTTTAGATGAAGAGGATTTGAAGAGAATGAATTTGCAAATGTTTTTAAAATCTGTTTAAAAACATTTGCAAGTTTTTACAGTAAAACTTCTGGTCTGGATAGGCATCAGCTACGCTATTTATAGTGGTTTTCTAGTTTTAATCAAATCTCTAAGTATAATATTTACCTATATGTGAGCATAGTATGTCTTCCACTAGTACAAAGTAAACCCTATCTGCCTAACGCTGCGTGACCTAATGACGGTGTAGGCGCTAGGTGGTTAGCTAACTGCCAATTGGGAAGGTATATAGAACACTGCGTCACAAGTGACCGCTGCGCTACTGCAAAATTACTGACATTAGACTTTACTACCTCGAGGTCTAGTCCAGAGCCGGACTTGGGTGGTGGTTATTTGCCTAAGAAATTTTAACTAAGTCCGTTTTAGAGAATCTGGTTTGGCCAAGATGCGTATCTGTTTATATAAAAATATTAAGAAGATAGGGATTAATTTATTTTTTAGGCTATGTTACATGTATGAGTGTCATGATGAGGGTGACATTCCATACAACACTCAATACCCGATCAGCAAGGTTAAGCGAGGTGTATGTCACACAGGAGCCAGAAATCTGAAGGTTGACCATAGTGGCTAATTATCACGAATGTTTCCGTGCTTTGGAGGGCACGTTAAGCCGTCACCGGCTAATATTGGTTAACTACAGACATTTAACAAAGTCAGAAAAAAAAAATTACGTGTCCTGGCTAAAATAGTACGGACATGTTATGCGCAGAGTCAATAACCATATCGTGAAAGACTCTAATATTTAAAAAATTGTTCGTTCCCGACTCTAATCGCTTAAAAATCTTAAGGCGACTACAGCACCTAAATTACGATTTTATGATGCGTAGATAAGCATGACGCACTGCATTAAATCGAAGAAAAAAAATACTACGGTAATATTCAGGACATAAACCAGATAAGTTGTTTGCTGAAAACATGATTCGATAGAAAAAGCACTTTTGGTTCGATAGAAAAAGCTCACAAAGTCACCTCTAAATATCAACATTATGTATCTTTTAAGCTGTAAGAACGATAGTGAAATGCACACCGGAACTTGAATTTGCTATCAAAATATTCGTGATTAAACACTCTCGATAAGTAGTTAACGCATTTTTCGATTTAAGTTGTTACCTTTCCATAAATCTCATTTTTCTAACTTTAGAAACATGTTTTTACGCACGCACGCTTTCATAGTCCGTAAACTTCGTGTATCGACACTGTTCGCACTACCGGCCCAGGCCTGTTGAGAGATGGAGATGGCACTATTCCTATGTGTGCTGCCTTTATCCGGTGCTGTAGTCGCCTTAAACGACTATACTAATTTTGATCACACATAGCTAAGAACCATTTCAATTACGTTAGCTTTCAAATAAAGAACCCTCATCAAAATCAGTTTACTTAGTATTGGAGATACGATGCCACAGTTAGACACTCGGATACACACGTGAAACCTATAACACCCCTTTTTTTGTCAGGGGTGTAAGAGTGCCTTTCCATGGCTACAAAAAATAGAGGGAGTGGTAGACTGCAAACTATCTGGATGACATGTTCGGAAGGACTACAAAAGCTTGGCCTAACAGATGACGATGCTTTCCAGCGGAGTATAAAATACTCTCAAGAGAGAAATCTCACTGCGTATGCGTATCAGGTTAACTGATGTGCGGTCCTCAGTACTAAAAGTAGTAAAATGCGATAGCTCTACATTTCATTCCTGAACAAGCAGACATAAGCTAAGATTTATTCGGACCTGTCACTGGTAAATTGTAAAACCCGTAATATTAAAATTTTACAAGTGAAATTATAATCTCCCGCGATGTTACAATTTGCCTAGTAAAATTAATATTAATTATAATATTAATGCAAGTAAAATAGGTTGCATTAATATTATAAAATAGTCCTTCAATGTGAAAAAAAATGGGGCCGTTAACCAATTTACCAAGAGTTTATAATCTTACTCATTCAAATTACAATATTACAGTTTTGACAGTGTTACGGTGACAGACCCAAGAACTAATATAAAGGTCAAGGTCACGAATGCTGAAAATACGAAGACGTTCAAACCGACAAAGTAATTTTGTCAACAAATCGATTAGAGCGGCATATATTTGCAACATTTGGGGCTCAGCTTCTGAATATTTAAATTGATTCTAATTTCTACGCTATACCGTTTACTTAATGGCTTGGTAAAGTCGTAAGGCCCCGATTCTGCAATTTCAGTTGTGTGTCGATAGAATGGAGGCCATTTTATCTGTTCAAGTGGCGAAATGGAGAACTACTTAATTTTCATATACTTGCTGACAACCACCTCGACCAGCAGCGCCACCGCCAATCGAACGTAAAGTTGCAAACTATATAGCAACTGAATATTCAGTTGGCGGTGGCGCTACCAGTCAAAGCAGCCGTCATTAGATGTATGAAATTGTGATAGTTCTCAATTTCGCCACCTGAACGGATATATTTTTTTAAATACAGTTGCTCAAAAAGTGGCGTATTGCAGGGACGTATAGCGTTCGGGATGTGGGCTATTACATACTCGAGCTTTTTCTTTACCTTTCCCGAACTCGTGCGTTTTCTTTCCCAACTGTCAAAATAATGTCTATTAAAAAGAAAATTAAGCAACCACGGAGTTTTTATTAAAAAATATTCATAGACGTTTTTATGATTCATGCAAATATTTCTAAAAAAAGCTACTAATTTGTTTCAATATCCGATTTAAAAGTAATTTTAATTAAAAAAATACTATTAAATCTGATATTAAATATATAAATATAAAAAGTTGGCTGTATGACGTGCACTGCATAGTCTCTGCTTATATTCTTTTACGGTTGGCGCCATTTTCCAAAAAATTTCTTTGCAAGTTTAGTTGTTTGTACAGTTGTTTTTTTTATTAAATTGCTTAATTTTTTCGCCAATGTATTAAAATAGTTGTTCAATAGAACGTGTAGGACTGTTATTTCAACTCGTTGTAATAACAAAAATCCTACACTTGTATTGAAAACTACTATGCCTCGTTAAAAACGTATGAGTCACCGACTTCAATCCCAACAACAGTTCGTATAAAAAATATAGATAACTAGTATTTTTTGTAGACTACAATGCCTATTAGCAGATAACCACAAACGAAAATGTCACTCATTTATTTTTTTGTTTTTGTTGATTTTTTAAAAAGCGCTGAATCATTTTTGATAAAATATCTTCTGGATCTTCTTTATTATCTTCTTTCGAACGAAAAAAATTTGAAAATCGATTCTTAATTGGCGGAGAAATCGATGAACATGAATAAAAAAAAATCATACAGTCGAACATAGAACCTCCTCCTTTTTTGAAGTCGATAAAAATGGCGGCCATTTCATCGACACACAACTGAAGTTACAGAATCGGGGCCCTGTGTGCGATATAACTAGTGCTAAGTGCAGTAGCAATTACCAAGCTAACGTCAGAGCTTTAACCTATTGAAATTCACATCGTAGGTACCTTTTCCTTTTCGATTTTGCATGACTGGTATTTTTTATTATTGAAGTGTTAGAAGGGGTACATTTTTTACCCCCGATAAGAAAAGAGGGTTGTTATAAGTATGACGTGTGATTCTGTGTGTCTGTGTATCAATGTGTCAGTTTGACAACGTAGCTTCTTAACGAATATAGTTTTATTTTTTTATTAAAAGATGGGTTAACTCTTGACCTCAATCTTGACCATAAAGCAAAGATGAGGTCGACGGTGGAGCGAGTTAACCCAGAAAATGCCTATAAAGGCTTAATTTGATGCGTTTTTTTGTCACAAAGCTGACGTAGTCACGATTTTTCTTAATTATATTGGATCAGTTGGTTCAGCCGTTTAAGAGTTATAAGCGACCAATGTCCGGGTTATGAAAATATTTAATTTCGGAGTTATTCTGGGATCGTTTCAGATTTTGCCCAAACTTAACGAATCTCTGTGATATAGTGACAAGAGCAACAAAAACTAGGTTCGTACGTTTTGACATTTTAAATATTTTTAATACACAAAGGAGAACCAGGAATACAGGAGAACCAAGGTCACCGACATAGCCCGAAGAATTGCTAAACTTAAGTGGCAGTTGGCAGGGCACATTGCTCGTAGGTCTGATGGCAGCTGGGGCAGAAAAGTCCTCGAGTGGCGACCACGCACCGGAAAGCGCAGAATAGGATAAGGCCTTCCACAAGGTGGATCGACGATCTGGTAAAGATTGCGGGAAGCCGCTGGATGCGGGTGGCGCAGGACCGATAGAGGTGGAGATCCCTGGGGGAGGCCTATGTCCAGCAATGGAAGTCTTCCAGCTGTCATGATGAATACACAAAGAAAAATGTATTTTTTAGCTAAAATTATGTATTTTTCTCCAAAAAAGTTTTTAAGATAACGGTTAGAAAGCTGATAAAAATTATGTTTACCTACTAAGGAAACTTAAATGTAAAAACCTAACATACATATAGACGAACATAGAACCTCCTCCTTTTTTGAAGTCGATACAAATTAATAAAACGATTGCGGACATGGCTTCTTCGTAGTTTAATACGGAATCCTAAAAAAAGAAACAAACATAATTTTACCGATAAAAATAAGTAAATAAAACTTGTATACGAAATATTTAATTAAGTGTCGTGTTGATATGAAATTTCTACACTAATTACTTAATTAATTTTCTTTTTAGCGAGCACGCCAAGTATTTCAAAAAGGGGAAAATAAAAATGAAATCTTATCATGAAAACAATTACTTACTTAAGTCTTTGATTTAAGTTTGTTTCGTGGAAAAAAAAAATATTTTGGTGAAATATTTCATTTCATTAATGTTTAGTGTTATGTATTGTATCACTAAAAAAGGGGTTTTCTAACAAGAATGCTTTTAAGGCTCTGGTGATGAATAATATGCAATCTCTGCTGAAAAACCATAATGTTTTTAGGCATTTTCTGGGTTAACTCGCTCCATCGTCGACCTTATCTTTGACCATATGGTCAAGATTGAGGTCAAGAGTAAACCCATCTAATATTATTATAAAAAATGCTTTCTTAATCGTATCTATACAATATTATAAAGAGGAAAGATTTGATTATTTGTTTGTTTGCATTAATAGGCTCCGAAACTACTGTACCGATTTGAAAAATTCTTTCACCATTAGAAAGGTACATTATCCCCGATGGACATAGGCTACATCATTGTCCCGAATTCCCACAGGAACGAAGTCCCGGGCGGAATGCTATTATAAATAAAACGCAGGGTGTTTACTCATTGAAACCCTAAGATCTGAAAAGCTGAAATTTTGAAAAAAGGTACCCTTAACGATGGTGACAAGGTATAAGGAAGGATATCATGAAAATCCCACCGGAATGAAGACCAATTAAATTCACAAGCCCTTAGCGAAACTCATTGACTAAGTCCAACAAAACCACTTGGCAACGTGAACTAGTTCAACTAGAACACGTTCCGTTTGCCGGAAATGAATCCTCACACCCTGTACGTGTTGGCGATAGAATAGATAACACCCTATATGTGTAGTTCTAGGAACTTTTACAATCATGACACAGTTTATTTAATTGGCTGGGAAAATAAATACGCTTATATCAGACAGATATGGCAATATGTTTATAAAATAGAAAGAAAGAAAGAAAAACTGTTTATTAAAGCAAGACCCTTATTTAACATAATAAACTTATAAACTTAAATAAACCTACATATAAAAAAGGGTTGGCTTTAATAGGCTTCCACTCAGCAATGTTGTGATCCGTCTCGGGACTACAACGCTGATCTTCCGTGGATACCCACCCGCAGAGAGAGCGCTATATTGCGCAGCCAGCTCTTTTAACCCGTAACATTTCAGTAACATTTTATTGTTTGCTTAATACATTATTTATGTATGTATGTATTTATTCTTAAACAAAAAATAAACAAGTGCAGTTAAATTAAAAAGTTAAACAAGTTAGTATTCAATTATAAGTCAACATTGCTGTAAGTAATTACTGTAATTAGAGTAAATAGAGTAAAAATAGTAATTAGAGTAAAAATAGCGGCTTTGAATGAAAAAGGTAACCTATATAGGCCTTTTATAATTCGAAAACGCCACGGCAAAATTGTATTACCATTGCCTCCTATGTAATAGTAATACATATGGGGCAATGGTAATTCAAGTGCCGTGCCGTGCCGGTCGAATTATAAAAAGGCCCTATTGCTATGCGCCAGTTACATACATACATACGCTTACCCCTGTAATCCCTAACGGGTTAGACAGAGCATCATTGGTTTTAGAACCACTAGATGCCACGTTTGATACAAATTGTGAGGGTTATTAGATGGAACATGTTGTATGCTCCAGTTGCCAGGGAAAAAAGGAAAATATGAGGCTATTTCTACCTTAATAAACGTAATCATATTTTTTAAAAATTACAAATGGGTTGTGGATGTAGCAAGCTTACCTAGAAGATTCCTATTCACTCGAACTTTAAAGAGATTAGGGATATTTGAAAACAGATAGACGTAAGCAGAGTTTTCCATTCCTTAGTGGTAAAAATAATACTATTCCGTGACTCGAAAATTTTATCGCCATTCTACCTATCAATGCTTTACTGACAAGTGGGTGAAAGTCTTTTCTAATGTCTTGGTTGCCTTGCATCGTTTTTACCTTTGTTGTTTTGTTCCATACGTTTTCTGTAAAAGAAACTTGCATCCATCATATTAGAATGAATTTTAAAATACTTTGCGGTCCCTTCCGTTATTTAAATTTATTTTTCATTAAGTCCTTTCATATCCATTATAGTTTCAAGTACCTGCATATTATTAAAAAGTACATGCATATGGTCACGCATTTTATCTTTGTGGGGTAGACAGACTATCATGTTCTTAAGCCTCTTGATATTTGTCATTCATTCTCAGAGTTACTAGATAGAACATGAGTAATTGAGTATATGATAGTGGTGATAGGTTGAAAACCTTTCGCTTACAGTACAACAATACCGTCACATTCTAATCACTGACTCTTACAATATGCAAGAGAAGATTTAGCAGCTGACACATTCTAAGTTTTCCCTTCAACACCGAGTATGGCAGATTAATAACAAATTGTCATATGAAATACGCTAAAAAAACCTGTCGACAAGGCAATTCATCTCCATCGTTCTTCTGGCTAGTTAGTCGGCCTGTTAATAGCCGTCATTTCGTTAGATGTGAGGGCGAGCCAACATGCCTTTTGGGGTTCCAGCAAAATTAATTGGCCAATCTACCCAACGCGTTTGGAGAAACGCAGAAATTTGAAGAGGCGGATGTTAATTTAATTTGGTAAAAAATACAATTTGAATGATTTCATCGTGTTCGTGGTCTCAATGACCCTTAACGTAAAGACCCTAAGATAAAATACCACACAAGTTATGAATCACCTAGACATTTATCGCCTATAACATTTAAGTGACTGAACCAACGCACCATCCCGATCACGTCAGCTTTAAAAAAAACAACGGGTTGCACTCCGGGAGTGCTGGCAGAAGTGAAAACTTGAACATTAACGTTGTGTTGCTCACCATCTGGCAACTTCACCACTCGACCAAACTGACTACTTTCAGTTCAGCGAAGTAGTCTATCGGCATTTGCGCGCTATATGCGAAAAATCGTTGACATTGTTGACATCTGTCACAGAGATAAAGCTACATTTTACCATAGGGCTGCCATCCGTCCGGGTTTCCACCCATACTTCAAAGTGCACAACAACGCCGCTAAAGAAGTTTTCACTTCAAAAAAGATGGCAACTCTATCCTAAGCATTTTCGATCAGGGTCTCGTGACAGTCACGTGTCCTGACGCGAGTTTAACATTTTTTACCCATACTTTAAAGAGCCCAGCGCCGCTAAAAAGTTTTCACTTCAAAAACTCATTAAAATCAATATGTAAATCTGTCATGTGTGCAAAGAACTGTAAATGAATAAATAAATACAAAACAATCCGTAAAAAACGCAATATCTTCTCGACATCCTCGTGTCTTTGCCTTGCTCTTAAGTCAAAATGAATCGGCACATTTCCGTTTCCTATACAGTAGCGACTTTGCTATGGAAGTTGATTTATTTTATTGCTCCGTGAAGCCAATAAAAAGGCGATCTCTGACTTACACGTGGCCTATCAACTGTTATTGCCTGAAGAAAACAGGATTGTTATACTGTGTTAGCTTTTAAGGAAGAAAGTGGATGGATAGTTAATAGCGTTCATAAAACAAAGAGGAAACTCTTTATGTAATTGTTAACAATCTTTTTATTTAGGTTTTTCTTTTCATAATAGGGCCTTTTTATAATACGAAAACTGCACAGCAAAATTGTATTACCATTGCATCCTATGCACAGTGATACTACCTCTAGAAGCTGGGAACATAGAAGGAATCCCTTCAGGTCATACAAATTCTGTCAAGCCGTGCCCATTTTAATCAAGAAATATTGGGCGTAGTTGATTTATGGCCATGGCGATGGATAAAATCCCTATTAACTTTTTCTATTCCTCATGTTCTAGGTCCTACCTTTGTTACTCTTGGACCGATTTTAAAAATTCTTATACCATTAGAATGCTACATAATCCCCAATATAATAAGCTACATATTTTTTCCGAATTCCCACGGGAACGAACTCCCAGGCAGAAAGAAGTAATAAATGAAAAAACAGATAAACATCTGCTAAACATATACAAACGCGTCTCTCCTAGCCCATTGTACCGGCAATTAGGTTCCGCCTTCGCTCATTGTGACCGCTTTTTCACTTCCACTACGGAGACAATTACAGCCACTTTTCTCTACGCCTGCCCTGCCTTTTGCCACTTTTCTTTTGCGCCTGCCTTCCTCTTTGCCACGTCTTAATTTGCGCCCTATATGGCCAAATTACAGACCCCCAATATTGGTAAAGCATAAGAAAGCTACCTAAATGAGAAGACCCAAATACTTGAGACACATTTCTGTTAGATTCAAATACTGACATAATAAATGAGTGACCAGAACTGGCAAGCGAGAGATAACTGACATCGGAGTGGAAAAATGATTAATTTCCAGAACTCTTAAATAAATAAAGGATGAAACCTCAGACTACCTTATGCAGATTTTTTTGATGTGAAATAAGTGAAAAAACGTCCAGGGCCGCTATTCTGTTAATCAATGGCATTTCAATGGCGGTAGAATGGCAATGATGAGCATTTTGTCCCTTCACGTAGAAAAACTACCGAAATCTCACACACTTAATGACAGCCGCTCCAACTAACAGCGCCGCCACGTTTTCCAAACTACGGTGGCACTGTTGCCTGTCAAAGCAGTCCTAATCAAGTGTATGAAATTTAGAATTGCCATAATCGTTATTCTATCGCAATCGCTATAAAACAACGGATGTCAAGGTTTTTCTGAGTCCTCATGTTGTCTAAGTTATTGGTCAAAATAAAAGTGTAAGTACAAAATATGTCTCTGGAACTACTCTCAAATACTGTTTGAAGAGAACAAATCCACTTCATATTTAGAAACATGTCAGTATCACGAGAAGAGTATATGGAACTTTCTGTAATAATAAAGTTTTGTTCCAATGCGTTTAACGCAGATGCGGATTTAGGGTCCACCAAGTTAACCGTCTTAACTAAAGATTAAGGCGTTTTTTTCCTAATCAAAGGCGTCTTAAAAGCAGTGAATGACAATGGTGACCATTTTATCCGTTCAAGAGGCAAAATTCAGAACTATCACCTCATAGACCTGATGACCTGCAGTGCCACCGCCAACTGTGCTTTAAGTTTTTTTTTTTTTATTGTAAGACTAGCTTTCCGCTCTGGACTTCGTTTCCGTGGGGATTCAGAAAAATCATGTACTCTATGTCCATCACGTATAATGTAGGATTCTAATGGTGAAAGAATTTTTCAAATCGGTCCAGTAGTTTCGGAGCCTATTCAATGCAAACAAACAATCAAATCTTTCCTCTTAATAATATGTACAGATAGATGGGTTAACTCTTAACCTCAATCTTGACCATAAAGGTCAAAGATGAGGTCGACGATGGAGCGAGTTAACCCAGAAAATGCCTATAAAGGCACTGGTACTCCCACACACCGACGGAACACAGCAGGCTGTTTGGCGTCGGACTTCGGTAGGAGGGTGGTCGCAAACCAGACGGCCCTTTACAGAGCCTACCACACCGCATGAGACCATAGGACGACACCTCAGATTCAGAAAAAAAATGAAGTGTCGTTGCCTGGGATGGATTACTAGGAGGCAGGTCTCATTTGTGTTTCCTTAGTCGCCTCTTACGACACCCACGGAAAGAGATGGCAAAAATTTACCTAGCAACTTCACTTTCAGTTTGCAGTTAAGGTAGCTGTCATCAGGTTTAGATAGTTCTAAACGCCACCTGAATAAATGAAGTGTGTACGAGCAATCTGTACAAAACCACAACGCATCATCCAAAATTGACACAGTTTTTCATTTTTATGTTCTTGATGTACGGGTAAAATGGAAAGCTTCACTATGGGTCGGTTTAAGGTGCCGTTTTTAAAGTGCCGACTCGTACTTGTCCGTCGCTCCCTGGGCGTAGCTCTGTCACCCGACCTAGGGCCCATTTTCCCGGTGGGAGGTTTTCATCCTTGATGATGACCACGTCATTTATCTTGAAAGTTGGTACTTTTCTCCACTTGCTTCTGACTGATAGTTGCATAAGACATTCGTCTATAAATAGCTTATAATCATTTGATATATTTGAATTTACCGCTATTTATATTACGCCAATGCTTAGTCGTCCAAGGCAGAACCGAGTTCTTCTATATATACAGAATTTTTTGCTTATTTACACTTGCCACACTTAAAAATATTTAATATGTAGGTATGATTTAGTAATAATCAATTGGTTTTTTTTTGAACTAATTTCAGTAAATAACTTTCATGTAAAATACGTACATTTGGCGAATAATAGTAGATTTTACAACAAGTGCACAAACGAGTCAAAAATGGTTTTGTGGACGAGTTATAAACTCTGCTTTTCACTTCGATTGCGAGGAAATAATAAAATAATATATAATAACAAATTTTATCTTTAAACTTCTGATTATTTTGGCTGTATGGAGTTTTCTATGCCTTACTATAGACCCATTTATGAGTAGATCACTTTGTGCACTAGAGCGCAAAATGCGATTTTGTGCAGCCTATAGTAGATCGTTTTGTGCTCTAGAACACAAAAATCGATTTTGTGCAGCCTACGATTTTGTGCAGCCTATAGTAGATCGTTTTGTGCTCTAGAACACAAAAATCGATTTTGTGCAGCCTATAAGCTGCACAAACAAGCACTTTCCGAGCATGAGTAGTGAAAAATCTATTGTCCTACGTTTTTTCATAACTGATTCCATATCTGCAGGGGTATTCAGGAGCGTTCGACTATCGAGAACGGATCGAAATTCGATCCGTTTTCGAATGCCTTCGACTCACCGTATTCTACAGCGTTCGGCTCGATCCGAATGTCAAATTTGACATTCAAATTCGGATCCAAATTCGGAAAAGTTCACGATTGCTTCTGAGCATTCGACTTACACTTGTAAATAAACATTTTGTGCTAGAATCAAGCTAAAATTCAGTTTTACGTAGCAATTCGAGTGAGAAATAAAGAAAGAGCAAAACAAGGACCGGAGACAATGTCTTCCAACATGGAGATAATGGATTTTTCTAATACTTTTCAAGATACCAATTTTCAAAACATATATCATTTAAAAGTCGCTTCCTTGCGAATATCTCACTTTGTTGAGTAATTTGTAAACATATTATCCACCAACCATCAAGATATTAACCATTCCCGTGGAATTCAAAGTAAGTAAGTATGTATAATTGGTGTAATTTAAAATACAGATTCTTGCCTTTATTTTCACAAGATACAGAGGCATCGGAGACTCATTATTAAACAAAAATTGTGGTAAGATCTTGTTACAATTAGTTTTTAATTTCTGCTTTCATTTTTTTACAGCCTTGCCCTTTCTGGCACAAGATAGTTAACATAAATTTTGTAACAAAGGGCCAGGCATCGTTGTCTACATCAATAACTCAAACAACTCAGGCACTGAATGCGCCAGAAGTTATGAGGATGTGGATGTGATTTCATAGCATTCACTATCAAGTAGGAAATGTTTTGTTAAAAATAAGATTTGCTTATCTATGTAATTCTTTATCCTTACTTATTAATATTATAAATGCGAAAGTAACTCTGTCTGTCTATCTGTCTGTCCGTCTTTCACGCCTAAACTGTTGAACCGATTTTGATGAAATTTGGTACAGAGATAGATTAGAGCCTGGGAAAGGACATAGGCTACATTTTATCCCACAGTTGGGTACGATATAACCTGTAGTCCACGCGGGCGGAGCCGCGGACGGAAAGCTACCTAGTTTCTTATAATTGACTTTATATTTAAATTGCCTTCATAGACATAAAATAACTAGGTATATGTACTAATATCCAAATTTTTGACTATTTTCAGAGTATTCAGGCTACCCAACCTAGCCTGATGACCCCGATTTCGCAGGCTGACATGAACAGTCCTGAAGAAAAATTTAATAAAATGCACATGAAGTCCATAAACTGCATCGAAAGGTGTTTGGAGTACGTGGCGTTGTTTTACAAATAAATTCAAATCACTCCATAGTTATTAGGCTGACTGGGCAAAACTCACAAACATGACATGTAAAATGCTCATAATACTTATTTCTTAACTCTCGAGGTAAATGGTTCTGAGAGCACTTATGTTAGTACCTACTGAATGCTCTGCTTATCCCCATTAAGAACATTTACTTATGAAGATTGACTGTGTCTATTTTTAAGTAGTTTAGCATACTTTATTGTTCACTTGCGATGCAAACCTTTTTTTTCTGTGATAGTACTTATTTGCAAGTATATAACTGTATTGTTACTTATTAAAAAAAAATCTTGAATAAAACTGAACATATTATAATACACAGTTTATTTAAATCGCTTTGGGTTTATTTACAACAGTAGTTAGGTATTCTTACAAACATTGAATACTAATTTCTCATTAATAACAATAGTTAAGTAGTGGAACAGTGAGTACCTAGAAGCTAAATTATTAAACCCTATTGTAGCTTCATATTGTAGCTTCAACACACCATCTTAAACAGATTAAAAAACACATAAGTATCCTACTAATATTTTAGATACGAAAGCTTGTAAGTATGGATGGATGTTTGTTCCTTCTTCACGCTAAAACTCTCGGACGGATTTTGATGAAATGTCCAGTTAATATAGCGACGTCGGAATAGTACATAAACTGTAAAATTTCCCAAATTCCTACGGGAATCAGTATGTTGTACGTTTCAAGTTAGTTTCAAGAAAACACAAAATAAACCGCCACAACAAAGCAAAGCAAGATCTTGACACTTTACATCTCGTTTACAAAGACATTTCGTAAATTTTAAAAAAGTTTTTATAATGAAGAATTATTAAGGTTAATATGGTTAAGAACCATTTAAAAAGTAAAGCTATATTTTCTCTAGGCCAGAAATTCATCTAAGAATTAAATTAAAGAAATAAAATGATATTTTATAAATGTTATAATTTTTCATTCACTCAGTTATTCGTTCAATCAAATCTACTATCTCCGTAAATGCTTGCATAAACGTGTTATCTATGTCACATAGTTTCCGAAGACGGAAACGAGTCGAAGACGAATCGAACGTCGTTGTGAATAAAGATTTCCGTGGCATTCGACTCGTCTTCGACTCGAGTCGAATTCGGAAAATAGTCGAACGGAAAATAGTCGAACGCTCCTGAATACGCCTGCTGGTTGGAAAAGAGCGTACAAGAGAAGAAAGGTTATAGTTTGCGAAGTTTCAAAACGGTTTCTTTTGTCTTCATCGAAATGAGATATTTCTCTTCAATAAAACACACGCAAAGTTTTGCGCATTTTAAACTTTTCAAGTGATAAGTACTCTTGAGAGAGTGCTGGAATTTTATGCATTTTTTGTTTTGAACTTGTTCAATAAGAGACATTTTACGCTAACACATTCGTGAAAGGTAATTTCATATTTTTTCCCCAGTGGGGCAAGAGCCTCCCTTCAAAATATGAAGAGGATTTAGCCCATAGTCCATCACGCTGTCTCAATGCGGGTTTATGGACCACGCGCCTCTCATGAACGAATTTTCTTAGACGTGCGGGCTTCATCACGATGTTTTCCTTTACCGCTGAGCAAGCGAGTATTAATAAAAAAGCCATACAAAAATCCGAAAAGACGAATTTAGTGGTACAGGCCCGCACAAGGATTTGTTACAATTCCGGTTACTATGTGTGGCTCATTACCAACTGGTCTGGCTCATCGACGATTCACATGAACCCCCGCGCTGGATCGTTCTTGGTGCAGAGGCCACAGAACATATAAAGAAAGGTTAGAATGGTGATAATGCGCAGTTCTTATAAAAACCGGTGTCGACGATTCCGCCCCACCTTTTACCTCCACTACATCATGGGGCCTGATTTTTGAAACAATAGAATCCCAATTCGCATACGAATTGACAATATTTGTATGAGATTCTCACGCGAATCTTGTTTATTCGTATGCGAATTGGAATTCTATCGTTTCAAAAATATGTCTCCTGTACTTAAATAAATATGGAGCTTACGCGCATATTTGCAATTTCAAATCTAGCCAATCCTAGCGCCGCGCAATCACGCGATTTCAAATGCAACGAATCATACGCATACACGCACACTGATCGCGTGTTTCTGTAGAGATATGAGCGTTTGCTCGTTTTCTGGGCGCGCCTTCCCCGCCCACAACTCCTTGCTAACCTCTCTTTACATGTTCTGTGGTCTATAGCCATACAGCGCGGAAATTCAGCAGCCATAATGAGCACCTTTGCACCGGGAACGATTAGGGGCGGGTTATTTGACTATTAGATTTAACTTAATTTGTTAACTATTATAAGTTAACTGTTGTATAATTATGATTTAATCTTACCAGCCCATATACGTCCCCACCGAGGGGCACGGGCCTCCCTTCAAAACACGAAGGGGATTTAGGCCATAGTCCACCACGCTGGCCCAATGCGGGTTGGTGGACCACTCGTCTTTCGAAAATGTTCTTGGACGGGCGGGTTTCATCACGATGTTTTCCTTCACCGTTGAGCAAGTGATAATTAGAAATCCGTACATAAATCCGAAAAAACGAATTTAGTGGTACAGGTCCGCACCAGGATTTGAACCCACGACCTTCGGATTACAAGTCTGGCTCATTACCAACTGGGCTATCACCATTATGATTTAATATAACCATATAATTTAGACTTAATTATACGTAATTCACACAGACCTATATCGAGATAGACGAAAAGAGCGCTTCAAACTGTATGAGAACCTAGTGTGTCGAATTTTTTGTAGGTACCTAAAATGACGTCACGAGTGAGATTTAGTCATGCGAAATCAAGACCACGCGGAAACGATTCAAAGGCGCTCAATTAAGTAAAACAATAATGTAAATCCGATCAAAATCGATTATCATTTACGGCATAGGTCTCAAGCGGACTGACTTAAGTCGGACAAAACTGTGACAAAACCTCACACTTTTTACACGCAAGGTAGGTAAACTTTTACCGTCTATCTCGATATAGGTCTGTGGTAATTCACATGAATATTCATGTTTTTAAATTAGCTAGCGAAAATTAAGGATGTGAACCAGCCCACTTAAGTGAACAACTTTCCTCAGGGAACATAAGACGACATTTGAAAAAAAGTTTTTCGTCTCTCCATACAACTTGACTGGTTCGCATATGGACAGAGTATGGAAAGCCGATTTTAAAAAAAATATATAGGGTTCCTTATAGAAAGTTGTAAAGGTTCATTTGGAGAACCACCCCCTAAAGTCACTCCATATTGAGCCTTTTGACCTTCAAATAAATGTCCCTAAGGGTAGTATAGTTCAGTATTTCTGTAACCTCACTTACTCTAACAATTACTGCCTTCAAATTAGAACTGACTCGTATATTCATGAGGCCCTTTGAGTGTGGATGGTGGTTTACACTGCCGTTGGTACTAATTAATGTGTAAAGGTGGTAACAGTTAAAGGATCACTTGGGGTATACTTCCTCAGTATAGTAGGTATACCAAAAGGTGAAAGAAAGAAAGCTTCATTTGGTGATTGAAATAGAAAGAGAAAAAAATATTTATTTTATAGGGTATTCAAAACAAGTCAAGATTACAATGAAATACATACAAAAAAACATAAAACGATTTAAATACATACAATACGCATTCGTTCTTTTGACCCTACTGACTTTACGCCTATGCGCAAAGGTGCAGTCTTGGCAAAGATTGGTGATACTATACCTCTAAAGTTAAAACTCCCGTAATTCATCTCTTGTAACTCTTAAATGGTTCAACCAACACTGAAAAAATAAAGCTAAGAACCATCTCAATTACTTTAGTGTTCAAAAAAAATCCCCATCGAAATCGGTCCATTCATTCAGGAGCTATGATGCCACAGACAGACACACAGATACACAGTCACACGGACACATAAGTTAAACGTATAACACTCCTCTTTTTTGACGGAGGTTAAAAACTCCGCCCCTGGGCTAGATTGTGTTCAAAAGCAAACCCATTGTCCAATTGTCCATTAAAAAAAATTGTGCTCCACGGTTTCACCTGTCATAAAGTAAACGCGTCGAAGTCAGTTTATTCGTTTAGGAGCTATGTCAAACTTATAACACCCCTCTATTTTTGTTCATAAAAAACGAAGTAGAAATGCAAAAGAAAGTTAAGCACATTGCCACTGAAGGTATTAGGAAGAATACTATAATTTGTCATCATGTGAGGCCATATAAGTTTACAACATGTTTTTTAAGCAAACGACTCGGCAAAATTGTATTAGTATTGCTTCCTATGTTCCCAGCTTCAAGCATCATTAGGAACAGAGAGGGCAATGGTAATATAGTTTTGTCGTGCCGTTCTATTATGTTCGTATTAAAAGGCCCCACTTCTAGAGAAATTGAGAAGAATTTATGGACGTAAATATGGCAAAAAAGGGTTATTCAAGTTTTTAACTAAATAAAAATACGGTAAAAGGTTTTATCTGCGCCATAAAAAGCTACATCTGTTATATCGAATCTTCCTTCGTGTGGTGGTAATTTGAAACCTTCAGAATATATGTCGGAAACAAAGTTGCTCTCAGCATGACTTCCATAATAATGCCAGACACAGATAAATCGAGGTTTACTTTTGATTTTATTCTGATTTATTTTTTCCCGAATCTTTTTTGGTATTTTTACTGTTCTCAATACTTCTGCTGATATTGTTTTTCAAAGCTACCTGTAAATGACTTAACATCATTTTTAGATTTTTTGTTTTTCTTTTTGTCAGTAAAACAGTGAGTAATTCCCAAAGGACATAGTCGAAATAAGAATAAAGCCAATTCATAAAACTTGTGCTATATTGTTGTCAGTTGAGTGTCGATAGAATGGTTGCCATTTCATCCGTTCAGGTGGCGAAATTGAGTGCTATCCAAATTTCATACATCTAAAGACGGCTCCTTTGACTGGTGGCACCACCGCCAACTGAATACTCAGTTGCTAGGTAGTTGGCAACTTTTTGTTCGGTTGGCGGTGGCACTGCTGGTCGGAGTGGTTTTCAGCAAGTATATGAAAATTAAATAGTCCTCAATTGTATCAACAATTAGCTTATGCTTGTCTATTCCCTTGTCTTTCAATTTGGGTGATCGTCATCGTGCTAGTAAGGTGTTGGCCAAATGAGGCGACCTTTCATGAAATGACCAGTCCGATCACGATCTAGCCAATTTCACGATCGGCCTACGACAAAGATAAAGGTAGGTCCCTAAATTAATAACTCAACTTCTAGTTCTACACAGCTCCAACTCATCTTGAAATTGAAAAGACAACCATTTCCGAAATTTGTTTTAAAACTTATCTCGAAAATCCGAATTCTCTAGGACCAACTTCCCAAATTGGTTTAAATATTTCAAGCCAAATAATTACTTTTCGAAAGTCAATTTCTTAGCCCTTGTTAAATTAAACGTCTATTAAGGTAGTGAGTTTCTGAGAGCAGTAGGACTGATTGTTTAATTACTGTCTACTTAAAGTCTGTTTATTATAAAACTAAGATAATTCCGGCCGCAACTTTATTTACGTGGAACCAAAAAAAAGAACGTGTCTTTTTCACCTATTATAAAGAGGAAAGATTTGATTGTTTGTTTGCATTGAATAGGCTCCGAAAGTACTGGACCGATTTGAAAAATTCTTTCACCATTAGAATCCTACATTATCCGTGATGTACATATAGTCCTAGTTGTTATGGAAACCAAGCTGCATTTTATGATAGGAACAAGCCACTTTGCAAATTGATAGAAGGGACCATAATAAAATATTTGACCCGAGGATAAACGAGATTCCCCCATTTGGAACAGAGATGGCGCCACTTACTCGATTTTTTTAAAAAAAAATTCTCAATCCTGAATGGATGCTCCGATTTGCATAATGAAGGTGTCAATCGACAGGAAATCAATTGGTTTATTCTAAAAAAAATAAAAAAGCGGCCTAAAATAAATATAAGATAAAAAAAAACTGGAATAAATATGTATAAAGTGTTTTTTTTTGTATTAACGAAATTTTTTGAACAGTGTGTAAGGAAATGGAAGTTTTTATTTATATACATATTGTCACGCAATCATTTACACGTTTTGCGCAAAAAACCGTTACTCAATATCTTGTCTCGTTACAAATTTATTGAAGAATTACCGCAGACGTACGAAATTCTAATGATTGTTTTGTTTTTATAAAGATCCTATAAGTTTACTATTTTTTCTTCAAATCATTCTATGTTCTTAGGGTTGTTATAATTCCCAATATTTTTAAACGAGCAATTCTTGTATCTTATACTTCAAACGAGCTATTCTTGTATATAAATATATATATATATATATATATATGTCGGAACAGTTATCTTATGGGCGCTACAAAACGCAAGTAATACGTATAGCTACAGATACGTGTTGCTTCGGCAGAGTCTCGGTGCGACGGCGCGGGGTGGTATAGTTAAAAGCTTCAGTGGAAATTAAGGGCGAGCTTTGGTTAGACGCGTGCGCGTACTGAGGAACTGTCTCACGTCTTGTAGAGTTCCATAAAACCTATAATTATGAAAAACGAACAAGATCGGCCCCCTGATCCGACATCAGAAGTGGGATTCGACCAGGCAAACGAAACTGAATAAAAGACAGTAATAAAATAAGTTTCGAATGAAAGTTTTAAAATAAAATAAAAAATGAAGATAAGAAACAGAACTGTCTGTGAGCCTTGTCTTTACTAAAGTTTACTGAAGTTTGTAATAAAGTGAAATATTTTATTGGTGAACCGTGAACGGAAGGACTAAAGCAAGAAAAAATATTGGCATCGTGGAAAATAGGAAAATGTGAAGACATCAAAGCAGATTGATGCAGCAAAACGGTCAAAGATTCAAAGGATAACTTCTTGCCTACGAAAGTGTGAGAGCCGGACACTGTTCCAGTCACCGTCGTGGTGGAAAAGCGGTTAGAAGGGTAATGTAACGGCGGGTTGAGGATCAACTCGTTAGCATTGGAGACATAAAGGTCAGTGTTTTCCATTAAGGAGCTGAATGCTTTTGATGACAACGAGAAAGACGATAGATAGTATTGGTAAAATGTTAACCACACTACCGTATAAGCAAATAGTCCCAGTTTTTATTCCCGGTCGGAATGAACGTTTAAATGAAAAGCAGTTTTTCAACCTAAATCAGAGTGAATTTAAGTCGGTGTTGATGTGTCCTAAGGGACGCACAACTCAAGGGACACGCGTGTGAGTGCCTTAGAGGAGGTCTTATTCTTTTACATTACAAGATTAGTCAAGTGCAATCAGTACCGCAGTTTTCTTGTCGATATTTTAAATGAGGAAATGATAGTGGTAATAAGTGGCAATTGAAATGCTATTTATTGCTTGATTCATTTAAGGTGGTAAATAGAGGTCTTATAAAGATATAGTTCAATAAAACTTGAATGTCTGTGAGGTTGTTATCTCTGCCTATCACACAAGTTATTTAGCGTGATGCCAGTTAAAAAAAAAAGTATTGCTCCCTTACTTCTAGGAATGCATTTTGAAATCGTGGAAGCCAAGTGCTTGGCTCAACAAACGGAAACACTTCAGTTGTCAACACGGGTCTTTTGATTAAAAAAAAGGGTTTTGATTATTTGACCTGTCGAACTGTGTTTTTATTTATGGTAAGTTTACAATTTGAGTTGCCTACCGCAGCATGCAGTTAACTTAAAGAATTATGACTTTTAAAAAAATCCTTAAAGTTCAGTGATTGGTTCGAATTATGGTGAACTTAAAATAGTTGACAAATTTGAAGGTTATTTTCTATTTGAAGAATTCGTAAAAGGAAAAATGTTAATTTTGCTAACATGAATTAATTGAGATCTGAGAAGAGTGTTTACGATTTACTAGTTTAAATAAAACGAAGAAATTGTGGTAAGTAGGCCTAAGAAAGAATGAGGCTTTTAATAGCTTTACTTGGGCTTTGTTTTGAAGTTACGTTGGAAATTAAGAATTTAACTGAACTACGTTCTAATAAGAAACCAAAGATGTAATCGTAGAGTTTTCACTAATAAAGGTCTGATAAGGAAATCAGAAATAATAATATGAATAGAGATGATTTGTTGGAATGCTACTGATCATCAAGTTTCAGTTAAAATACTAATTAAAAAAAAATCTGTAGACACCTACTTAGTATAGGTAATGAAAGTGTAACGATATCACGACTCACTATGAAATGAAATTAAATGAAATATAGACATGACTGACTCGATTGAGTTGTGTTGGCCAGGTGTGGCAACAGATAGACTGATGGTACTGATGTACTGGAGATTTGAGTTCATGTAACTGGCGATGGTCTGGTTACTTGAGGAACTGATGGACTGTGGTGTGGTCATCGAACCTGAGAATATCCGATGGACTGGAATATTGAAGGTTGATGTGACTGGTAGACTAATGTGACTTGTGAGCTAAACGAGAATGAATTGACTTTGTATAATATATTGTGTTTCGTGAATCGTGGTTAACGATGCCCCCAAATTGTTTATAGTATGGAGGAAACTTGATGATCTAAAACAAAAACAAAAGCGCATTGATCTAACGGAGCTTTCTTCGAATTGGCTGCAGGCCGAACAACAATGCGATAAAGAGATTACAGATTTAATTGTAAAATTAAATAACGGTCAAATGGATAACGATGTTGCAAATAGTTATGAATTAAGATCGGGTATTCTTTACCGAAAAATACAAAGAAATGGTCGCACTAAATGTTTACCCATAGTACCGCGGGGTCTAAGGTCGTCAGTTATTAATAATATTCACAATTCTATTATCCATCTCGGTTACGATAAGACTTTAGAAAAGGTTTGTGACCACTACTGGTTCGAGGGAATGTCACGTTATGTGAAAAATTTTGTAGAAAACTGTGTGACTTGCAAAGGAGCCAAATCTCATTCCAGATAAATACAGGCTCAGTTACATCCAATACCTAAAGTATCCTCTCCGTGGCACACAATTCATGTAGACGTTACCGGTAAACTTAGTGGCAAGAAAGATTCAAAAGAATATGTATTCGTTTTGTTTGATTGACGCATTTACTAAGTACGTATTATTAAAGCACTACTCACATCGATACTAATAATAGTATTAGGGCTGTTACAGAGAGTATAGCATTGTTTGGTACTCCTTCAAGGATAATAGCAGATCAAGGCCGTTGTTTTGCCAGTACGGAGTTTAAAAACTTTTGTGAAAGCTCAAACGTCAACTTGCATCTAATAGCTACTGGTTCCCCACGTGCAAATGGACAAGTTGAACGTGTTATGAGTGTTTTAAAATCTATGCTTACTGCAGTGGAGACATCTGAGGACAAATCGTGGCAAGATGCCTTAAGCGACATACAGCTGTCAATAAACTGCACGCATAACCGAACTACAGGAGCTAGTCCACTTGAGTTGTTAATCGATAAGGTAGCCCGACCATTGACTTTAATGACTTGCGATGACGAAGGAAGTGGAGTTGATTTACAATCTATCCGGAATAACGCTGAGCGTAATATTGAAAAAGCGGCTATTTATAATAAGCAGATGTTTGACAGAAATAAGGTAAGGCTGAATAAATTCTCTGTAGGTGATTTTGTTTTAATTGAAAATGAGGAACGAAATCAAACAAAGTTGGATCCTAAATTTAAAGGTCCTTTTAAAATAATTGAGATTTTAGATGGAGATCGATATACCTTACAAGCTTTGAATTCGAGACGCACTTACAAGTATGCCCATGATAAACTTAGAATGATGCCAAGTAATGAGGGAAACTTTGACGAGTCTAGTCTAGAACAGAGTTCAGATGGTGAGGGACAATCAGGGTCCCAAGTGGCTGAATAGCTTGCATTCAGTTGACGTAAGTCTGCCAATGGTAGTCCGTAGTCCGTGAGTAGGCGGTAATGCGGATGCCTTGGCGTGGTTTTGCGGAAACCGTCAGTGTCGCGATTCCAGTTGGGAATGCGCGTGGTTTCGTGGAAACCGTCTCTGTCGCGATTCCAGGTGGGAATGCGCGTGGTTCCGTAGAAACCGTCTGTGGAAACAGGGATTTCCTGGGCCAGGTGTGCCGGTTAAGTTGAATGCAGAGCTATGTCATTGTATTTAATTTGAATGTGATGTATATTAAAACTGTGTCAAAGCTTTCTTAAAGAAAATGAGAATTATATTATTTGGAAAAGTTGTGATATGGGTGTATTTGAAGTGGTTGTCTTTAGTTCATACTGGATGTGTTTTGTAATGTAACTATGTACAATATGAATCTAATGTCTCTGGAAAATGACTGTTTAAAAAACTGATTAGAGTCAGAGTTGGCCGAGCGAGCGGATAATACTTTCCTATTTTATTTTTGTCTTACAGGATGAACACACGAGGTCGTGTGTCTCGCAGGATGGCCGTGTCGGAACAGTTATCTTATGGGCGCTACAAAACGCAAGTAATACGTATAGCTACAGATACGTGTTGCTTCGGCAGAGTCTCGGTGCGACGGCGCGGGGTGGTATAGTTAAAAGCTTCAGTGGAAATTAAGGGCGAGCTTTGGTTAGACGCGTGCGCGTACTGAGGAACTGTCTCACGTCTTGTAGAGTTCCATAAAACCTATAATTATGAAAAACGAACAAGATCGGCCCCCTGATCCGACATATATATTTAGGATCTCGGAAACGGCTCCAACGATTTTCTTGAAATTTGGTATGTAGGTTGATTCGGGGGCAAACAGTCCATCTGGCTAGGTTACATTTAAAAAAAATAACCGTGCGAAGCTCGGTCACCCAGGTACTATAAATATATATATATATTCAGGATCTCGGAAACGTCTCCAACGATTTTCATGAAATTTGGTATGTAGGTTGATTCGGGGGCGAAAAATCGATCTAGCTAGGTTTCATTTAAAAAAATACCGTCACCCAGGTACTTTTATTTATTTACATTGTGTTGATACTAGCGCCACAAGTGCACCTCATGCATTGATAATTAAATTAATTATCTTCCATTTCAAAGGTGCTGGAAACCCTGAAAATAAGGTCGCTATTAGAATAAAATACCAAAATAATAATAATATTAGGTAAATGTAAAATAGTTTTAGAACTGATATTTTACTTACGTTTTGTTGTCACATTGGCCTTTGCACGTTTTACACTGTAACGTGCAAGGAAGACCTACGCGTCGGCAGCCACAACGCATCGAGTTGCAGCTCAATTTACAGCCACAATTATCAAAAAAGCTTAATTCGGGCCAAATTGGACTGGCTTTGAACCATAGAGGAGCGGTGCATAAAATAT
Organism: Aproaerema taeniolella; assembly: GCA_949987775.1. Lineage (NCBI taxonomy): Eukaryota > Metazoa > Arthropoda > Insecta > Lepidoptera > Gelechiidae > Aproaerema > Aproaerema taeniolella. The sequence goes on from OX465248.1 coordinate 17,304,179, forward strand.
TTACTGTTTTGGGTAAGAATCCGTTAAAAATGTCTTACGTTAGTGATAAAAAGCGAACCGATAAAACAATTGCTTACTTTTTTAGGCCCTGAAATGTCAAGTGCTCTACGGGGCTTCCATGCCTTTACAGGGTGTGACACGACTTCATATTTTAATACAAAAGGAAAAAAAACTTGTTTTAAAACTTGGATGTCACACCCTGAGACAACCACCGCTTTTGCTGGCATGTCAATTCCTGCAGAAATACTTTCTGAAGAAGTAATGGGTAATTTGGAGCGGTTCGTATATATATGATTTGTTATTGTATGAGGTATATTATATAACTATCTCACACGTTATCAGCTGATTACTTTTTTTGCAGATTCACTTGCAGGCTATACGACGTGCAAACCAAACATTCAACGGTAAATGAGGTTCGGCAAGATTTGTTTTCAAGTAAAAACAGGATGGTGACGAGCCTGCCCCCTACTTCCGCTGCCCTTAAACAGCATGCCTTACGTGCAGCGTTTCAAGCGGGCCATATTTGGGGCAACGCGTTAGATTTAGACGCATCAACCCCAAGTCCATCTGTCGGGTGGTGGCACAATGTTGATGGAAAATGGACTCCTCTATGGTTTAAAGCCACTCCAATTTGGCCCGAATTAAGCTTTTTTGATAATTGTGGCTGTAAATTGAGCTGCAACTCGATGCGTAGTGGCTGCCGACGCGTAGGTCTTCCTTGCACGTTACAGTGTAAAACGTGCAAAGGCCAATGTGACAACAAAACGTATGTAAAATATCAGTTCTAAAACTATTTTACATTTACCTAATATTATTATTATTTTGGTATTTTATACTAATAGCGACCTTATTTTCAGGGTTTCCAGCACCTTTGAAATGGAAGATAATTAGTTTAATTATCAATGCATGAGGTGCACTTGTGGCGCAAGTATCAACACAATGTAAATAAATAAAAGTACCTGGGTGACGGTATTTTTTTAAATGAAACCTAGCTAGATCGATTTTTCGCCCCCGAATCATAGGTTGATGGAAGATAATTAGTTTAATTGGAAGATAATTAGTTTAATTATCAATGCATGAGGTGCACTTGTGGCGCTAGTATCAACACAATGTAAATAAATAAAAGTACCTGGGTGACGGTATTTTTTTAAATGAAACCTAGCCAGATCGACTTTTTGCCCCCGAATCAACCTACATACCAAATTTCATGAAAATCGTTGGAGACGTTTCCGAGATCCTAAATATATATATATTTATAGTACCTGGGTGACCGAGCTTCGCACGCTTATTTTTTTTAAATGAAACCTAGCCAGATCGACTTTTTGCCCCCGAATCAACCTACATACCAAATTTCAAGAAAATCGTTGGAGCCGTTTCCGAGATCCTAAAAATATATATATATTTATATACAAGAATAGCTCGTTTAAAGTATAAGATACAAGAATTTCTCGTTTAAAAATATTGGGAATTATAACAACCCTAAGAACATAGAATGATTTGAAGAAAAAATAGTAAACTTATAGGATCTTTATAAAAACAAAACAATCATTAGAATTTCGTACGTCTGTCTGGCTATAGGTTAATATATATATACCTAACTTAGGTTAAAATAGGCATGTTATTTCTGGAATATTGACTGATTGAGAGCGATTTACAAATTGGTACAAGTATTATAAACATCGGATAACGGGAAGAGAAAATATTTTCATTTTAACGAATTATACTCGGACAAAGTCTTGCGGACGACAGCGGTAATTCTTCAATAAATTTGTAACGAGACAAGATATTGAGTAACGGTTTTTTGCGCAAAACGTGTAAATGATTGCGTGACAATATGTATATAAATAAAAACTTCCATTTCCTTACACACTGTTTAAAAAATTTCGTTAATACAAAAAAAAAAACACTTTATATATATTTATTCCAGTTTTTTTTATCTTATATTTATTTTAGGCCGCTTTTTTATTTTTTTTAGAATAAACCAATTGATTTCCTGTCGATTGACACCTTCATTATGCAAATCGGAGCATCCATTCAGGATTGAGAATTTAAAAAAAAAAATCGAGTAAGTGGCGCCATCTCTGTTCAAAATGGGGGAATCTCGTTTATCCTCGAGTCAAATCCTTTATATTGATCCCTACTATCACTATGCAAAGCGGCATATTCCTATCATTAAATGCAGCATCCTGGGAAAAAATGGTCATAACAACTAGGACTAATAGGGTACATGATTTTCCCGAATGGGCTATGTGCAAGATTTTTAAAATAATTTGATTTTTTTATTGTAAGCAGGTTTAAGGTCCTATATTCAAATAAAAAATATATCAAATAATTTTGATCATAGATATAAAAATAATTAATTTTTAAAATTTTGGTTACGATTTGTTGCTTAATACAGCATTCTACAGATTAACTCCTTTGCCAAAGTATAAAAAAAAAACGATGGACAGTTGGTTGACATATAACATATAACCTATACCGTTGCGTTTTTGAGTTTAAGTTCAACATTTAAGTTTCAATCGCAGACTAACTAGAGATACTAGAGATCCTCACAGCAAAAAAGTGGACGTTTGGGACAATTCGTGTCAACCATTTTACACCAACTTTCTTTCAATTCCTTTGGAATGGTAACAAACGTCAAATCTGGTGAGTTAATGTCAGTGTTTGAACAAAGAGGTATAAAACATTTTTTGGTTCTCTCCACCGCTGTAACTCGTCAGATGCCATGTTGAGTAGCAAAGCCTGCTGCGCTGTCGTTATTAGTGTTATTCCACAAATCCGAAGAGTATTAATCACTATCGTTGAAGCAGTTCTCGGAGTCCGGTATGAATAAGGTGTAGTCGTGAGAAAATCAGTCAAAATCTAGCACTACAAGTCCGTGCAAAGTTAAATCTTAATCCGGTATGCGGTAGCAGTAAAAGACTTAAGAAAAAAATAACCAAAAGCAAAAATAAAACTCAAAAATAAACAACCAAATACAAAATGAAATAGGTTGTTTTTTTTTTAATTGACATGACAGCTTGGCAAAGACACGATTGTATAATGCCGTATTTATGATTAGTTTACCCTACTGAGAAACTTTTAATTATTATATTTTTATTTCAAAAGATAGATTTTTTATATTATTATATTTTTTTAGGAAACGGGACCTTATTCCTTTATGTTAAATAAAAAATTAAACGAAATTAAAAATATTTTTAAAATGTCGTACATAGCCCATTTCCACGGGAACGAAGTCCCGGGCGGAATGCTAGTTAATTAATAAAGAGGAATTTAATTCCAATTCTTATCTAAAATAGGTTTATCCTTAATTTTTAGCATAGAGACAAAAACAAAAAATTTACCCGCCTTCAAAAAGGGTGAAATAATGTTTTTAAACTATGTTCACGAGTAAGTAATGGTTACGGGTAAAACAGTTAATAGATGAATTCATAGCGGAATATGGTAAATAGAGAGGATTTCTTTTTTGACGTCGGTTAAAAATTACTTGAAGGTTGAACTTTGGGTTCTAAATATGAACACGGAAATCCATTCTTTAGCAATGCGCATCATAAAAGATCATGAAAAGGTCTCGATACGAATCCTCTTTACATACATAAATGCATTCACGCCGTATATCTTAAATCCCTGTTGGGGTAGACAGAACAGCCAGATTTTTTAACCACTTGAAACCTCATGTCAAATAAGTGTTTTTATGGAGTATGAGTATAGTGGTGACTTGTAATTATTAATCCTTTGCCCACAATGCTACAATAACCTCACACAGGCCTCCTTCAAAACACGAAAGGGATTTAGGCCATAGTGCACCACGCTGGCCCAATGCGGTTTGGTGGACTGCTTGTCTTTCGAAAATGAATTTTTTTGGACGATATTTCATTACGATGTTTTCCTTCACCGCTCAGCAAGTGATTATTAGAAATCCGTACATAAATCCGGAAAGACAAGTTTTGTGGTACAGGCCCGCACCAGGATTTGAACCCGCAACCTTCCGATTACAAGTCTGACTCATTACCAACTGGACTATCACCGCTCTTCCCACACAACCTAATTACTGATGATAGATGATAAAAAACAAAAAAACATACAAGAAAAATTACCAAACTCGGCATGAAGCCACGACGAAAACCATGTAGCTGGCCAAGAACATGACTTTAGTGTTATGTTGGCTTTGTTCATTCTTAATTTCAATGACTACAGTACGTTAGTACTATTATTTCTTCTGTGACTACAGTCCTAACAGCTAGCTTCAGTTTAAGTGAAATTGTATTCTGACGTGACGAAACTAAAACTAACCATCCAAGAACATGTTGAATTTGCAACCGGTTTAAGTAAGGCTTCAATGACAACGGCTTCAATGACAACAATATTTGAATTACCATTGCCCCCTATGTTCTCAGCTTCTAGTATTACTGTTACATAGGAGGCAATGGTAATACAATTTTGCCATGCCGTTATTTTCGAATTGTAAAAAGGCCAATTAAATGCTGTGGCTTTAAATTAGCTAGCGAAAGTTTAATAGGTGATTCTCCCTATGAAACCGATTAACTTTCTTGAAAGAACACATATGAATTTCTCAAAAACAAAATTACACATCTAGACAATAAACTAATCGATTAAGGAGAAGCGAATTTTTTTTCAGCCTGTTTCTTGAGGTTTGTTCAGTGTACTTAGCTGATTCGCATCCTTAATGCGACTACAGCACCCGATAAAGGCAGCACACATAGGAATAGTGCCATCTCCGTCTCTCAATAGGCCTGGGCCGGCAGTGCGAACAGTGTCGATACACGAAGTTTACGGACTATGAAAGATATTCGAAAGTTAGAAAAATGAGATTTATGGAAAGGCAACAGCTTAAATCGAAAAATGCGTTAACTACTTATCGAGAGTGTTCAATCACTAACGTTTTGATAGCAAATTCAAGTTCCTGTGTGCATTTTACTATCGTTTTTACAGTTTAAAAGATCACAATATTGGTATTTAGAGGTGACTTTGTGAGCTTTTTATATCGAACCAAAAGTGCTGAATCATGTTTTCAGCAAACTACTTATCTAGTTTATGTCCTGAATATTACTGTAGTATTTTTTTCTTCGATTAAATGCAGTGCGTCATGCTTATCTACGCATCATAAAATCGTAATTTAGGTGCTGTAGTCGCCTTAACCGTCGCCAACTAATTTAAAGTTACCAAAAGGTTACCAAAACACTTTGACTTTACTTAACACTTTTACTTGAGTTACCAACACTTTGACATAAGTTACTTCTTCTTATCGTATAGGTATAGTCCAAGTGTGTGCAAACTTCGCTTACTCTGTTGTCAGAGTTTTCAAACCGCACAATGGCCTCTGACTTGGTTTTAAAGACTGTAGTTTATCGACAATAGCCGAGACCGACAGCTTAACGTGCCATGAGTTACTTACATATTGATTTTAGTTACCTGCACTTGGACTTAAGTTTCCTACACGTTGAATCTAGTTACTCAAATTTTGACTTTAGTTATAGAACTCAGACCTTAACTGTTATCGATTGATCAAAGTCATAACAAGTCAAAGTCAGATTCTGTTAGCGATAACTAAGATCGATAGTTATATGATGTTAACATGGAATGACCACGGGACTTTTCTATTTTGTCCGTCAACCCCATACATTTTACAACTTTTGATTTTCTTTATCACTAAAAAACTATGACACTGTCTAGAAGTTTAGTAGGAAGTAAGAAGCAATTTTAACCTCTATCACTAGAGTTTACTAATAGATAAGTACACATACTTGATTGTATCTACTAGATAAAGAAAGACCGCTGTAATTGAAGCCCAACCCTTACCCAAACTTAGTAAGCATTTCTAGTTGAACTTGTGGCTTGACTGACCGACGGTTTTCCTTTGTTGCGTCCCCTTAACATCGCTACAGTAAATTCAATTTATCCATGCACAAGAAGGTCATTTTGATGCAGAATAGGACTAAATGGAAGCAAGATTGAGTTAGCTATTAATGTGAAACCATTAAAGTTAGCTTGGAAAATGTTCTGCGAGATTGTTCGCGTTTGTTTAATCTTTTTGCTAGATAAATGTGGAAGTAAGAAGATTTGCGCATTTTCATTTAATGGAAAAGGTCAACTACCGGCCGGGTCAAATGGTAGTAACCCAGCCTCTTGATTGAATGTAGAAACGGGTTCGATTCCCGTTTGGGGCAAATATTTGGGTAAAAGCAGTTGTTTGTTTTCGTGTCATAGGTACCTGTCTGTCTTTGTAGGTCTTCCAAGAGACTGACGACACGAGGGAAAACCGTAGTGGGCCATTGAGTGTGTAGAGCTTATTAACTAAATAATAGGTATTGATTATTGATCCTTTTTGTTATAATTACAGCTTTCCCTCGGGACTTCATTCACATGAGATTTGAGAAAATTATGTTCTCTATATGTTATTCTGATGTCTAAGCAATATACTTTTGACATGTCTGCTACTAATTTTTACCCTGACAATTTGCATGCTCTGCTTTTAAGGCTGAACATTGGTAACGGAACTTCTGTAACAACTTATTTACAATGTTCTGGCAAATAAAATATTCTATTCTATAGAATTACTGCAAAGTTTTATCAAAATCCGTTTTCAGTTATAATATCGTGAAACATAACAAACATCCATTCTTCACAATTCGACCAATTTTCATTTTTATCAAACTACCAAGGCGTGACAGTATAACAAAGAATAATTACTAGTGACTTAATGTTTTGAGGACACCGATCGTTTTAACACGACTTACTGTATCCTTGTAAAATAATTACCAGTGATTACAAAAATAAGTAACCCACGTCCTATGTTATTAGCACACCCTAGTGTTTATAAACTGTACAACCACTAATAAAACCATACAATTTCTACTTTTTGAAATAAAGTCCACCAATTAAGTCCCAATTGCTTTTTTTCACAATTGTACCAGCAAAATTTTTAAAAGCATTAATTATTTTGAAGAGTTTTAGTATATATTTATACTTATAATATACTTTCAAAGTTATTTTTTAAATACTTTTGATATTTGAGTACTCGTCTTGAAAAATAATTGGTTCATGTTCAAGCTTTTTCCAACTTCAAAGATTAATGAAGTAAAAATTTAATGATTAATCTGAATTATAAATAAGCATTTACAAACTTCAGAAAAACTAACTTTAAGAGTTACAGCTAAATAACGGCCAGAACTTTACTTTAAAATATAAGACTAACTGCTGGGCTCGAGTTTCTCTCAAAGAAAAGTAGATTTTTTAAAATATTTTGACCCCAATCTTGACCAAGGTCATAGATGAGGTCGACGATGGAGCGAGTTAACCCAGGAAATGCCTATAAAGGCACTGGTACAACTCCCACGCACCGACGGAACACGGCATTGGCGTCGCACTTCGGCAGGAGGGTGGTCACGAAATGACGGTCCTTTGCAGAGCCTACCACACCGCATGAGACCATAGAACGCCACCTCAGATTCAAAACAAACTGAGGTGTCGTTGCCTAAGATGGATTACTAGGAGACAGGTCTTATTTGTGTTTTCTTAGTCGCCTCTTACGACACCCACGGAAAGAGATTTTCGGAAGATATTTCTGTGCTCTTGCTGTGTGCAGTGACAAATAATTTCAGATGTATTTTGACCTCTCGTTCTAAAGCAAAGTTTTAGTAACACACACAAATTTTTCACATACACTCACATACCTACACGTATGTGCGATTATATGGGGTAACTTGAAACTTTAGGGGCTACTTAGTAACTACCTTTAAAACTGAACAGCTTTCCCCAAAGAACCCTCTATGAAATTCTAAAAAAAAATGTTTCACACCTCATTTTAATGAAATTTCAGTGATCAGCATTGCCTTAGAACGAGAAATCGAAAAAAAATCAAGAATTTCAAATAGGTTTTTTACAAAAATAAATAAATGGGTTTACTACATGTAATTGTTTAATTTTATGGCTAAAATCACCTCCGAAAGTTTCGATAGCTGATAAAAAGTCACACATTTACTGATATTAGTAATTTTCTGCAACATTTTTGTGATAAAAACATCAACATCGTTGGCGAGCAGTTATTCCGAGTACATAAATTCCAAACATGATTCAAGGATGAAATAGTTTCCTCCCCGGGGTTTTCTCACATGATAGGGATAACAAATTGCCCATATGTTAATCCGGCTGGGGTAGATAGTATCGTATTACGCTTGGCCTAGATTTTGCACCTTTTTGAAAGAAAATGTTTATTATTCTAGTGACTACAAAAAGAGGAGATTCTAGATTCGACTGTATTTTTTATTTTTATTTATTTGATTCGCGATAACTCTGCCAATTAACGTCCGATTTTTCTTCAATGGCAGCAACTTGCAACGGTCAATGAAGGTTGTAGATGCAGTCTCACCAAGGAAGAGAAAGCAGACTAAAGCACAAGTACATTCACATTTAACTTTTAACAAGAAATATTTAAGTACCTACCTATTTTTGTGTTTCAGTATAAAAGAGTCTCATTGTGTATTGTAGGTAGAGCAAGCTACTCAACTTATCTAAAGAAATTCCTTGGAAAAAAATTTTGAAAAATATTTCTACATTTCCTTTGCCCTTTTAACTACAAAGCTCTTTTACTGCAGGAGACACTTCATTATTGTCTTTGCACTTTGTGCAGCACAAAGAACGATGATTATACCTTTTATTTTGTTTATTTATATTTCGAACTTACAACGCACTGCTCGGAAAGAGTTTTCTATTTATGGCTGTAAAGAATTATGTTTTGTAGTGCAAAATCACAAGGGACGTAAAAAAAATTAAGAAATCAAAAACAGAACTGGCGTTTTATAGAAAAAAATTCTGCAATTGTCTATATTTTATAACTAAAAGCTTAATTTTCCTTTTAAAATGAATCATAAAAAGTAAGAAAAACGTTCATAATATACTAACAAAAATGTTTGACGCAATAAAGAGAAGTCGATTTTATTTGACATAGAAATGTGGTGGTTTATGTAAAGTAAATAAATACAAACGAAAATAAATAAATAACTTACTCAAATAAATAAATTACTTACTCAAACAAAAATAAATAATTAATTAAAAAAATATTAAGTAATAAATCACTTAATCTTTTTTTTGTTATTTCCTCGACTCCATTTTAAAATGTGGAAGATATGTAACTGGAGTCCCTTAATATTCGTTTCGCTTATGTTTCAAGTGGGCTCGCGTAACAATTAAATACCTAACAAATTATTTTAATTAAATACCTAAACAAATAAATAAACTACACAGCTTGTACAATAGCGCGCTCGCTCGGAGCTTTGGCGCTGCGCTACCAGAATAACAGCGTTGCGGGCTGGCAACAGTAACCTGAACCTAGTCTGTAACATCATGCTGAGGCAGTGCCATTTCACACCGATAATTTTTTTAAATTTTTTTAAGTGTGTGTGCACTAAATAAGGAATTTTATTTCTTTCTTTCTTTTATCAAGCCGAGACAATGCAATTTCTGTGCACACACTGGTCCACAAAAGTGAACATTTATGTAGTATTTTTAGTTTTTAACTTTAGTTTCTTTTATATAAGTTTTTTAGTTTAAGTTTCACTTTAACTTGTCTTGCCTGATTTAATGTGTGATCACCGAATAAATGATATTCTATTCTATTCTATTCTAACACGTTACTTGACATACTTATTATACCAATTATAAATATTGTGGTGTTTTTTTGCTTGAATCTCAGATTCCGGTGCATAATCATTTAAAAATGGTACTTCCTTTCCTTATTGGTTTCATCAGAGTTTTTAAACTGCCAAATTGCCTCTGACTTGGTTTAACGAATGTAACCAGTTGAAAAAAGCTAGGACCGACGCTTTAACTTGCCTTTTGAAGCACGGAAACGCTCTCCATAATTCACTTATATGCAACTAGCTTTCCGCCCGCGTGGACTACAGGTTACATTGTGCCCAGCTGTGAGATAAAATGTAACCTATACCCTTTACCAAGGTCTAATCTTAGTACCAAAGTTCATCAAAATCGGTCAACCGCTTTGTCCCTGCATTTTAAATCTGCCATATCTTCGAAAATATTAATTTAACTTACATGCTGTTCAGGGCAATGTTGATCTATATTGAATGCACAATTTATTTAAAGTACTTAATTGGATAAGGATAATTGCTGTATTGCTTAAAATCGCTTCGTAAATAAGTCATTATTTCTTGTAAAAAGTAAAGGAAAAAATGGTTATTGTGGGTTACCCCTAAGAGATAGACATATACTATCGCGAATTTTTCTGTAGACCTTTTGACCTTTTCAAGGTGTACAATACTGTAGTACATTATGTTGATCTATCTCATAGGGTTCAGCCAGCGTTTGCAATGTAAGTATAAAAAAATGTGTTTATTTACGACATCATATTAGAAACCTCTAAAATTTTCAGTGTTTCTCTACTATATTATGCAGGTATTATACATATAAACCTTCCTCTTGAATCACTCTATCTATTAAAAGAAACCGCATCAAAATCCGTTGCGTAGTTTTAAAGACCTAAGCATACATAGGGACAGACAGACAGCGGGAAGCGACTTTGTTTTATACTATGTAGTGATGATCATACCATGAGAGTTGCCCACGTAAGCGCCACTGAGTTATGAGCGCTTTAGTGCGATAACTTTTTCACGACAACTAATAAGCTTTACATTTGTCTCATGTTAATAATACAATTCTGATGAACACAAGCTTTGGTTAAATTACTTTACCTGAACAAGGCTATGACACTAGTTTCAACCGCCACTTATAAAAATCAGCAAATGCAAAAACACATTTCAAAAGACTAAAAATGGAACTTTCAATAGAAAATTTTCCAGTTTTTCCGACTGAAGAAACTTTCGTAAAAGAATGACGGAACTTTGAAAAATGTCGGCATTGAATTGCGAAGCTGTCCAACTTAAAAATTAAAGGGAAAGGATGGTAGAACGAAATGATTAATTAAAAGTATTGTAGAAACAAGTTTTGCTGACGGGTGTTCTAGATGATTTTGACAATTATTGTCATGAGATTAAGATGGTTCTTAGCTATATTATCAATATAGCTTCAGCCGTTTAAAAGTTTATAAGCAACTAGCTGATGCCCGCAACTTCGTTTGCGTGTTAATTTTTTCTTTTGAACAGATTACACTTTATTGACGGTCCATTAATGGACCTTCATTTAGTTTATTAAATATTGATTTAGTTTAAGATTTAGATTTTTACATACAAAAGTTTTTTCCCGCTAACTCCCGTTCCCGTGGGAATTTTGCAATATTCTGTTGCAATTAAGCTTTAAGTTTACTAAGGTACCTGCATGCCAAATTTCAAGCGTCTAACTTAAGCGGTTTAGATTTTTCATACAAAAGGATTTTCCCGCTAATTCCCGTTCCCGTAGGAATTTCGGGAATTCTTTCTTAGTGCACCTCTACGGTACCTAAGCTACGTCCCTTCCAAATTTCAAGTGCCTACGTTTAGCCGTTTAGGCTGTGCGTTGATATGTCAGTCAGTCAGTTTCTCCTTTTATATATTTAGATTGAATGTCAGGAGTGATAAAAAAATTTAAAGTGAGATTTAATTTTGTCTTGTTTCTTATGGATTACTAGACTATGTCTGAAACTTTGCTCATGGGATGCCAAATAATCAAGACCTAAGTATTCTTTACGTGATCTGGGCACAGAGTGAGTAAAAGTACTAACTAGTTTTCTGTATTACTTAGAGTAATGAAAACTACAGCTGTGTTATTCCAAACTCAGTTAATCATAAAAATGTAATACAAACTATTTGACATGTACTAAACATGTTACGTTCTTCTTTATATCTTCCTTAGCTGTTACGTTCTTCTTTTTATTCTTCTTTTTAATTAATGAGTTTGTCGGAATTTTCCTTTTTTTCTCTAGACACAAAGCGCAATGGAACCCCTGTATGGAACCCCTCCTACAAGTGTTTGACTCTCATGTAACCGATTTGTATTACCTACTTGTACAATCCTTACTTTCTTACTTAATATTATAGATGCGAAAGTAACTCTTTCTATTTGTCTGTCCGTCTTTGTTGCCTAAACTACTGAACCGATTTTGATGAAATTTGGTACCGAGATAGATTAGAGCCTGGAAAAGGACATAGGCTACATTTTATCCCACAGTTGGGCATGATATAACCTGTAGTCCACGCGGGCAGAGCCGCGAGTGGAAAGCTAGTATCTCAAATAATATGAAGTCTTCAAAATATTACTATAAAATTTTTTTTATTACCCCCGTCATTCGATTGCTTATAAATTCTGATCAAATAATTACATATAACTAAGAACCATTTCGATTATGTCGGCTTTCAGAGAAAAAAAGTTTAGGAGCTACGATGCCACAGACAGACAAACAAAAACACATACGTACAGATAAAAGATACACAAGTCAAACTTATAACACCCCTCTTTTTGTCGCGGGTTTAAAACATATGCCTTTTTAAGAAAATACAGTTTATTTTCTTTTAAAAACATCAGTTTCGCGTTCCATGTTTATCTGACAGATAAGATGCGGGGTAAGATTGATCCCCTGATTTAATATCCGTCAAAAGTGACGCGGGGTCTGTAATCTTTAATCTTGTCGTCCTTTCAAAATTTGTCATATCTACTCTTTTCTTGAGTTGTTAGTCTTTGAGAATTTCGTGTCCAAGAATTTCTTAACAAAATTTTTAATGATAAAACGAAATTTATTGTTGAAATTTGATATGTTTTTATTTTATTTTTTTATTATAAGATGGGTTAACTCTTGACCTCAATCTTGACCAAAGATGAGGTCGTCGATGGAGCGAGTTAACCCAGAAAATGCCTATAAAGGCACTGGTACTCCCACGCACCGACTGAACACAGCAACATTTTAGAGTGATTACATTCACGTCATCATTATACAACATTTTAGAGTGATTACATTCAAGTCATCACTATACAACATTTTAGAGTGGTTACATTCACGTCATCATTATACAACATTTTAGAGTGATTACATTCAAGTCATCATTATACGTATGTGCGATTATATGGGGTAAGTTGAAACTTTAGGGGCTACTTAGTAACTACCTTTAAAACTGAACAGCTTTCCCTAAAGAACCCTCTATGAAATTCTAAAAAAAATGTTTCACACCTCATTTCAATGAAATTTCAGTGATCAGCATTGCCTTGAACGAGAAATCGAAAAAAAAAATCAAGAATTTCGAATGGGTTTTTTACAAAAATAAATAAATGGGTTTATTACATGTAATTGTTTAATTTTCTGGCTAAAATCACCTCCGAAAGTTTCGATAGCTAATAAAAAGTCACACATTTACTGATATTAGTAATTTTCTGCAACATTTTTGTGATAAAAACATCAACATCGTTGGCGAGCAGTTATTCCGTGTACATAAATTCCAAACATGATTCAAGGATGAAATAGTTTCCTCCCCGGGGTTTTCTCACATGATAGGGATAACAAATTGCCCATATGTTAATCCGGCTGGGGCAGATAGTATCGTATTACGCTTGGCCTAGATTTTGCACCTTTTTGAAAGAAAATGTTTATTATTCTAGCGACTACAAAAAGAGGAGGTTCTAGATTCGGCTGTATTTTTTATTTTTATTTGTTTGATTCGCGATAACTTTGCCAATTAATGTCCGATTTTTCTTCAATGGCAGCAACTTGCAACGGTCACTGACGATTGTAGATGCAGTCTCACCAAGGAAGAGAAAGCAGACTAAAGCACAAGTATATTCATATTTAACTTTTAACAAGAAATATATAAGTACCTACCTATTTTTGTGTTTCAGTATAAAAGTCTCATTGTGTATTTTAGAGCAAGCTACTCAACTTATCTAAAGAAATTCCTTGAAAAAAATTCTGAAAAATATTTTTACATTTCCTTTGCCCTTTTAACTACAAAGCTCTTTTACTGCAGGAGACACTTCATTATTGTCTTTGCACTTTGTGCAGCACAAAGAACGATGATTATACCTTTTATTTTGTTTATTTTTATTTCGAACAGTGCTTTTATTGTCTTTACAACGCAGTGCTCGTAAAGAGTTTTCTATTTATGGCTATAAAGAATTATGTTTTGTAGTGCAAAATAACAAGGGACGTAAAAAAATTAAGGAATAAAAAACAGAACTGGCGTTTTATAGAAAAAAATTCTGCAATTGTCTATATTTTATAACTCAAAGCTTAATTTTCATTTTAAAATGAATCATAAAAAGTAAGAAAAACGTTCTTATTATACTAACAGAAATGTTTGACGCAATAAAGAGAAGTCGATTTTATTTGACACAGAAATGTGGTGGTTTATGTAAAGTAAATAAATACAAACGAAAATAAATAAATAACTTACTCAAATAAATAAATTACTTACTCGAACAAAAATAAATAATCACTTAAAAAAAGATTAAGTAATAAATTACTTAATCTTTTTTTTGTTATTTCCTCGACTCCATTTAAAAATGTGGAAGATATTCTTGCTTTAAGTAATGTGTAACTGGAGTCCCTTAATACCTTCGTTTCGCTCATGTTTCCAGTGGGCTCGCGTAACAATTAAATACTTAACAAATTATTTTATTAAATACCTAAACAAATAAATAAACTACACAGCTTACAGCATAACAGCGTTGCGGGCTGGCAACAGTAACCTGAACCTAGTCTGTAACATCATGCTGAGGCAGTGCCATTTCGGTGTCCACACATTGCGGCAAAGTATTTTCCTTTAATTTTATTTAAATACAACCTTTTAAAGCTTTTATTTTGTTAGTTTATTTTTAAACGTTTTTAAGTGTGTGTGCACTAAATAAGGAATTTTATTTCTTTCTTCCTTTTATCAAGCCGAAATTTGCCATTTCTGTGCACACACTGGTCCACAAAAGTGAACATTTATGTATTTTGGTTTTTAAGTTTAGTTTCTTTTATATAAGTTTTTTAGTTTAAGTTTCACTTTAACTTGTCTTGCCTGATTTAATGTGTGATCACCGAATAAATGATATTCTATTCTATTCTAACACGTTACTTAACATACTTATTATACCAATCATAAATATTGTGGTGTTTTTTGCTTGAATCTTAGATTCTGAAGATTCTGGTGCATAATCATTTAAAAATGGTACTTAAATAAACGCTTTATAGCGCTTTATAAACGCTACACACTCAAAGGCTCACACTAAGGTTTTCCCTTGTGTCGTGGGTCCCTTGGAACACACATAAAGACAAACACAAACACCCATGACCCGAGAACAAACATCTGCTTTTTGCACAAATGTTTGCCCCGACTGGGGATCGCACCCAGGACCCGCCGATCAAGAGGCAGCGTCACTACCACTCGGCCAAACCGGCCGACAATTCGACCAAACTTCCTTTCCTTATCGGTTTCATCAGAGTTTTTAAACTGCCAAATTGCCTCTGACTTGGCTTAACGACTGTAACCAGTTGAAAAAAGCTAGGACCGACGCTTTTTACTTGCCTTTTGAAGCACGAAAACGCTCTCCATAATTCACTTATATGCAATGATCATACCATGAGAGTTGCCCACGTAAGCTCCACTGAGTTATGAGCGCTTTAGTGCAATAACTTTTTCACGAGAACTAATCAGCTTTACATTTGTCTCATGTTAATAATACAATTCTGATGAACATAAGCTTTGGTTAAATTACTTTACCTGAACAAGGCTATGACGCTAATTTGGACCTCCACTTATTAAAATCAGCAAATGCAAAAACACATTTCAAAAGACTAAAAATGGAACATTCAATATAAAATTTTCCAGTTTTTCCGACTGAAGAAACTTTCGTAAAAGAATGGTGGAACTTTGAAAAATGCCGGCATTGAATTGCGAAGCTGTCCAACTTAAAAATTAAAGGGAAAGGATGGTAGAATGAAATGATTAATTAAAAGTATTGTAGAAACAAGTTTTGCTGACGGGTGTTCTAGATGATTTTGACAATTATTGTCATGAGATTAAGATGGTTCTTAACAATATTTGATCAATATAGCTTCAGCCGTTTAAAAGTTTATAAGCAACTAGCTGATGCCCGCAACTTCGTTTGCGTGTTAATTTTTTCTTTTGAACAGATTACACTTTATTGACTTAATGGACCTTCATTTGGTTTTTTAAATATTGATTTAGTTTAAGATTTAGATTTTTATATACAAAAGTTTATCCCGCTAACTCCCGTTCCCGTGGGAATTTTGCAATATTCTGTTGCAATTAAGCTTTAAGTTTACTGAGGTACCTGCATGCCAAATTTCAAGCGTCTAACTTAAGCGGTTTAGATTTTTCATAGGAAAGGATTTTCCCGCTTATTCCCGTTCCCGTGGGAATTTCGGGAATTCCTTTCTTAGTGCACCTCTACGGTACCTAAGCTACGTTCCTTCCAAATTTCAAGTGCCTACGTTTAGCCGTTTAGGCTGTGCGTTGATATGTCAGTCAGTCAGTCAGTCAGTCAGTCAGTCAGTCAGTCAGTCAGTCAGTTTCTCCTTTTATATATTTAGATTGAATGTCGGGAGTGATAAAAATTTTTAAAGTGAGATTTGTCTTGTTTCTTATGGATTACTAGACTATGTCTGGAACTTCGCTCATGGGATGCCAAATAATCATGACCTAAGTATTCTTTACGTGATCTGGGCACAGAGTAAGTAAAAGTACTAACTAGTTTTCTGTATTACTTAGAGCAGTGTTTTTCAAACTGTGGGTCGCGACCCCCAGGAGGGCCGAGAAGCCTTACTCAGGGGGTCGCAGGTTAAAGAAAAAAACAAAAATTTGTGAATCTTACACTAAACTAAGACAATTTCATTGAAAAGGTTGTGCCATAATGATGCCTCCCGCCGCCTTCTGCGTCTACCCCGCGGCAAACTCTTTTATTATGTGTTTTAAAATCTCCGAAGTAGTACATAGATTTAGCCTAAAAGGGTCTTAGGGATCTTAGGGGGTCGCCAGAACTTTATATGATCCAAAGGGGTCGCGAATTCAAAAAGATTGAAAAACACTGACTTAGAGTAATGAAAACTACAGCTGTGTTATTCCAAACTCAGTCAAACATAAAAATGTAATACAAACTATTTGACATGTAATAAACATGTCAAATTGTTTGTGTTACATTTTTCCTCCCTTAGCTGTTACGTTCTTCTTTATATTCTTCTTTTTAATCAATGAGTCTGTCGGAATTTTCCTTTTTTTCTCTATACACAAAGCGCAATTGGCCTTGCCTTATACAGACACGAGGAAGAACATTGTAAAGATAACAATTTTTGTATGGAACCCCTCCTACATGTGTTTGACTTGCATTTAACCGATTTGTATTACCTACTTGTACAATCCTTACTTTCTTACTTAATATTATAAATGCGAAAGTAACTCTTTCTGTCTATTTGTCTGTCCGTCTTTGTTGCCTAAACTACTGAACCGATTTTGATGAAATTTGGTACCGAGATAGATTAGAGCCTGGGAAAGGACATAGGCTACATTTTATTTCACAGTTGGGCATGATATAACCTGTAGTCCACGCGGGCAGAGCCGCGAGCGGAAAGCTAGTATCTCAAATGATATGAAGTCTTCAAAATATTACTTTAAAAAAAATTGTATCACCCCGTCATTCGATTGCTTATAAATTTTGATCAAATAATAATTACATATAGCTAAGAAACATTTCGATTATGTCAGCTTTCAGAGAAAAAAAGTTTAAAAGCTACGATGCTACAGACAGACAAACAGATACACATACGTACAGATAAAAGATACACAAGTCAAACTTATAACACCCCTCTTTTCGTCGCGGGTTTAAAACATATGCCTTTTTCAGAAAATACAGTTTATTTTCTTTTAAAAACAAAGTCCCGTGCCCATCAGTTTCGCGTTCCATGTTTATCTGACAGATAAGATGCGGGGTAAGATTGATCCCCTGATTTAATATCCGTCAAAAGTGACGCGGGGTCTGTAATCTTTAATCTTGTCGTCCTTTCAAAATTTGTCATATCTACTCTTTTCTTGAGTTGTTAGTCTTTGAGAATTTCGTGTCCAAGAATTTCTTAACAAAATCTTTAATGATAAAATAAAATTCAGTGTTGAAAATTTATATATATATATATATATATATTTATTATAAGTTGGGTCAACTCTTGACCTCAATCTTGACCATAAGGTCAAAGATGAGGTCGACGATGGAGCGAGTTAACCCAGAAAATGCCTATAAAGGTACTGGTACTCCCACGCACCGACAGAACACAGCAAGCTGTTTGGCGTCGGACTTCGGTAGGAACCAGACGGCCCTTTACAGAGCCTACCACACCGCATGAGCCCATAGGACCGCATGAGCGCATGAGCCATGAGCTCAGATTCAGAAAAAAATGAAGTGTCGTTGCTTGGGATGGATTACTAGGAGGCAGGTCTCATTTGTGTTTCCTTAGTCGAATCTTACGACATCCACGGAAAGAGAGGGGACGGTGTTATTCTCAACTGATCACCACACGGTTATCTTTTTATTGAACAGTTTGTTAATTTTAGTATTCTGCACCTTAAGTATATGTCAGCTGCGGTACTCAAGAGGGTGGTGAACTTCACTTTGACAGCAATTTTCGATCGGTTACGTTTATTCAAATCCATGATAAGAAGAGAGAGATGTTATATAAGTTTTTATTTATTTGTTTATTTAACAGTTTATTGTACACAGGAAAAAACACAAATATTAATACAGACAAATAGAAAAACGAACACAAAAGGCACAGCTTATTTCTTTAAGAAATATCTTCCAGAAAACCTGGAGTTTTACGTGTGTATTCTGTGTAACTGCATGTCTATGGCATCATAGCTCCTAAACTAATGGACAGATTTCAATGCGTTTTTTTTTGTTTGGAAACTGACATGATCGAATTGGTTTTTAGCTATTTTTGATTTTAAAAAAGTCAGCCGTTTAGGAGTTATTAGTAATAACTCTACCACAAAGCTTTATAGCACCACTTAGGCAATGTCTTGAACTGACCTATGTCATTTTTTCCATATTAAAAGTGACATAATCCGGGGTTGTGTTATTGATGTTTAATTTACCCCTTTCGGAAAAGGCGAAAGAATTTATGTGCATACAACCGTTTTTAATCATTGTCTCAATTTTAGTTCTATCTTTTGTGGAAAAGCCCAAATAACAGAGGTTATATATATATTTTTTATTTTAGAAGTTTTTAAAGTATTAGAGCCATCTGAGTGGTAGGACTCGGGCAGATATCTTATCGTAACTATAGTGACAGAAAATAACATTTTTAATTAGTAAAATCAAGGAGAATCCCAAAACAAAGACATTTATACCTGCAGCTCAAGTACGATGGTGATAGCGCGCGTGATGCGCCGCGGTCCTATGTCAAAATGTCAACATTAACAACGCCAGAGGGAGAGCAAGCCTTTGCGCGGAGCCCTCGCGCAATCAAAGTGAAGTTTCAGCGTCATCCGAGTGGCGCGCCGCGCGAGTTTGTCGCCATCGTGCTCGAGCTACTGGAAACAGTAATCATAAGTAAATATCACACAAGAACCGCATTTGTTTACAAAGAATTAACCCTAGCTAATCTATAGTCGCTCAATATTTTACAAACATACCTAATTAGAGATCCTTTGTTCCTTGCCTACGTTATAAAAGAAAACTTCGGGCCAAATTTCAGCTTTCCAAGGATTTGGGCTGTGCGTTGATGAGTCAGTGAGTTAGGACCAGCAATTTTATATTTTAAAACAATTAATTATTTATACTTACATGTAAACTACTGCCTTTAGGTCGCCTAAATCCCAAGCACCCTTTAAAATTGTGGCAAAACATTTCTCGTCAGATTTGAAATTCTGTAAAAATCGTTTCACCTCTTCTGGAAAAATGTAGAAAGTTAACAGCACATAAGGTAAGCTACATCTTTGTTGGAAATCCGTCCTTATTCCGACGAAATATAGAGTTCATGTGAACCTTAAAGGTTTTGTATTTACATTTCGATATAAACGTCAAGTGCACACGTAGAAATGGATTCAGATTTAGGAAGAATATTTTAGAAGCTAGGTGCTGGAGTGCGAACAAAATGTAAGGTGAATCTGACTTTGATATTTTTATATGGACGCATTCTTACTCTCGTAAATTGCACTTTTATTTTAAAAATAGTGCATTCAAAACTGTACTGTAAGAAATAACAGTATTTTGTAGCTGTTCCTAAATTTACCTTTCCACGTATGGTATTTGTTTGAGCAATAAAGTATTTGGGCGACTTATACAAGTTGTAAAACTTGAATACAATTGTATACAAATTGAAAAAGAACCTCCTAGCTTTATTGAAAATCCTGAACCAGTGTCACTTACTGAACACTTTTTTTTGGGGGGGAGGGGGGGGTTTATTTCCTAAACGTAGACACCACTCGGGTGCACCCCCCAAGCGCTACCCGCACCCCTCACGTGCTTGGTGTAGGAGTAATGTCTACGTTTAGGCAAAACATGAACTATTACCATTGAAAAAATATATATAAAAAAAGAAAATATTTCATAAATGTGTTCTTTGAGTGATACTGGTTCAGGATTTTGAAAATAGCTAGGAGGTTTGTTTTCACCCAGTATAGTTATCAAAAATTTAAACAGCGACTCAGTTCACGAAACTGAACAACTGACCCCAAGGGACATAGGCCTAAATATGAAAAATAAAACATTTCTGTGTACAACTTGTGCTATCAGATTTACTTTTGTGTAAGAAAATCCATCACTAAAGATTTTCTGACCAGTTTAAAGTCTATTGATGGCCGGTTTGGTAGAGTGGTAGTGAAGGAGCCTCTTGATTGAAGGTGCCTAGGTTTGATACTCAGTCTAACTCTCAATGAAATGTTAAAGCTTAAATTGTAAAATACAGGGGCATGCACTACAGTTAATAGCAAAGTTTTCCCGATAATATTACAAAGACGGTATCAAGAAATTGAAAACTTGCTGAGTTCGCAGAAGGTACCGGCAGATTAAAGATTTACACCGTATTCTGTTACTTATTAAAGGAGTAACTTTTTCACTAAAGTTTCCTGATTCTATACTGACATTTTTATTTTATTTTTGAAAACAAACAGTCATAATAATTACAAACATAAAAGTTTTAATATATGTTTTAACATACCTGGAGGCTCACATTCTAATCCATACTATCCATACTTCCATACTAATATTATAAATGCGAAAGTAACTCTGTCTGTCTGTCTGTCCGTCTGAACCGAACTGAACCGATGTTCGATTTTGATGAAATTTTTACTGAACCGATTTTGATGAAATTTGCTACAGAAATAGATTAGAGCCTGGGAAAGGACATAGGCTACATTTGATCCCACATTTGGGCACGATATAACCTGTAATCCATGCGGGCGGAGCCGCGGGCGGAAAAATAGTAGAAAACATGTTTAAATTATTTAAAAAAAACGAGAAGTTGGTCGGTATAGAAATTAACAAACAAATAGTAGGTTTCGTTTGTGTGGAATAAGAGTATTAATTAAAAATTTGAATTATTTAGTGTCAATGTTTCTAATACAAAAAAGAGGGGTGTTATAAGTATCACATGTGTATCTGTGTGTCTGTCTGTGGCATCGTAGCTCCTAAACGAATGGACCGATTAAGATGCGGTTTGTTTCTGTTTGAAAGCCGACGTGATCGAGATGGTTCTTAGATATATCTAATGAAAATTAGTGCAGCAATTAAAGAGATATAAGAAATAACTGATTTACCACAAAACATCAAAACACCATTTAGGCCAGTGTTCACCAAAAATTTAACCAACGATTAGCAGCTAACCAGAGATTTGACAATATCATTTTCATACATTTATCTGGTTAGCTTCTAACCGCGGTTTAACCGTTGGTTATATTTTTGGTGAAAACGGGTCTTAAACAGTTACACATGTCATTTTGTTGTTGGTTAATTTATTCCTTTCAAGAAAGGCAAAGGAGCCATTTTTAAACATTGTCTAAGTCTTAGATTTATTTTTTGTGGTAAAGCTCTAAATATCGGGGATTATATATTTTTTAAATTTTACAGTTATGTACGTAGGTACATTTTGTTTGAAGATATTAAAGTATTTAGAGAGACTCGCCTAAAAAAATATGCAATTAATAATTTGTACGAGCAAAACTAATATAAATCTACACTAATATTAAAAAGAGGAAAGCTTGGGCTGAGATAAACCTGTGGGAATCGTTCAATATATTTTTTTTAATATAAAACTGTGCTTAACATACGTAACGGCCTACAAACGTGCGTCGCCACAATCTCCGGCAAGAAATTAGGTCACCATTTCCACGCACTTACTTTGAATTAGCACTTCCATTTCTACATCAGACAGACATCTATCACACAAGCGCATATACTCGTATGTTAGTACCATTTACAGTAAAAGGATTCCAGGTACAAGAATGAATGACGATACATGAGCCACTGCTGCTATTCCGCCCGTAAAGCCTTTATCATATCATCATCATATCAGCCTATTGCAGTGCACGATCCTCCGCTGTTTTCATCCAGCCACTACCCGCTATCTTCTTTAGGTCATCTGACCATCTGGCTGGGGGGCGTCCTACACTACGTTTGCCAAGACGTGGTCTCCATTCGAGGACCTGTCCACTCCAACGCTCGTCGGTTCTGCGACAGACATGGCCAGCCCTCTGCCACTTCAGCTTGCTACACTTTTGGATAATATCCATCACTCCGGTTTTCTGTCGGATGACCTCGTTTCGGATCCCGAGCATGGAGCGTTCCATTGCTCGCTGAGCGACGTGCAATCGGTGGGCCAACCTCACTGTCATGTTACACGTTTCGGCTCCGTAGGTCATGACTTTATGAATCAGTTTAAAGATAGACCCAAGACCAAACATCTGCAGGCCGAGTACAATGATGACAGCGCTGCGAGAACACCGCGGTCCTATGTCAAAATGTCAACATTGACAACGCCATAGGGCGAGCAAGCATTTCTCGTCAGATTTGAAACTCTGTAAAAATCGTTTGACCTCTTCTGGATAAATGTAGAAAGTTACATAAGATAAGCTACATCTTTGTTGGAAATCCGTCCTTATTCCGACGATATAGAGTTCATGTGAACATTGAAAGTTTTGTATATACATTTCGATATAAACGTCAAGTGCACACGTAGAAATGGATTCAGATTTAGGAAGAATATTTTAGAAGCTAGGTGCTGGAGTGCGAACAAAATGTAAGGTGAATCTGACTTTGATATTTTTATATAGACGCATTCTTACTCTCGCAAATTGTACTTTTATTTTAAAAATAGTGCATTCAAAACTGTACTGTAAGAAATAACAGTATTTTGTAGCTGTTCCTAAATTTACCTTTCCATGTATGGTATTTGTTTGAGCAATAAAGTATTTGGGCGACTTATACAAGTTGTAAAACTTGAATACAATTGTATACAAATTGAAAAAGAACCTCCTAGCTTTATTGAAAATCCTGAACCAGTGTCACTTACTGAACACTTTTTTTTGGGGGGAGGGGGGGTTTATTTCCTAAACGTAGACACCACTCGGGCGCACCCGCTACCCGCACCCGCACCCCTCGCGTGCTTGGTGTAGGAGTAATGTCTACGTTTAGGCAAAAAATGAACTATTACCATTGAAAAAATATATTTAAAAAAAAGAAAATATTTCATAAATGTGTTCTTTGAGTGGTACTGGTTCAGGATTTTGAATATAGCTAGGAGGTTTGTTTTCACCCAGTATAGTTATCGAAAATTTAAACAGCGACTCAGTTCACGAAACTGAACAACTGACCCCAAGGGACATAGGCCTAAATATGAGAAATAAAACATTTCTGTGTACAACTTGTGCTATCAGATTTACTTTTGTGTAAGAAAATCCATCACTAAAGATTTTCTGACCAGTTTAAAGTCTATTGATGGCCGGTTTGGTAGAGTGGTAGTGAAGGAGCCTCTTGATTGAAGGTGCCTAGGTTTGATACTCAGTCTAACTCTCAATGAAATGTTAAAGCTTAAATTGTAAAATACAGGGGCATGCACTACAGTTAATAGCAAAGTTTTCCCGATAATATTACAAAGACGGTATCAAGAAATTGAAAACTTGCTGAGTTCGCAGAAGGTACCGGCAGATTAAAGATTTACACCGTATTCTGTTACTTATTAAAGGAGTAACTTTTTAACTAAAGTTTCCTGATTCTATACTGACATTTTTATTTTATTTTTGAAAACAAACAGTCATAATAATTACAAACATAAAAGTTTTAATATATGTTTTAACATACCTGGAGGCTCACATTCTAATCCATACTATCCATACTTCCATACTAATATTATAAATGCGAAAGTAACTCTGTCTGTCTGTCTGTCCGTCTGAACCGAACTGAACCGATGTTCGATTTTGATGAAATTTTTACTGAACCGATTTTGATGAAATTTGCTACAGAAATAGATTAGAGCCTGGGAAAGGACATAGGCTACATTTGATCCCACATTTGGGCAGGATATAACCTGTAATCCATGCGGGCGGAGCCGCGGGCGGAAAAATAGTAGAAAACATGTTTAAATTATTTAAAAAAAACGAGAAGTTGGTCGGTATAGAAATTAACAAACAAATAGTAGGTTTCGTTTGTGTGGAATAAGAGTATTAATTAAAAATTTGAATTATTTAGTGTCAATGTTTCTAATACAAAAAAGAGGGGTGTTATAAGTATCACATGTGTATCTGTGTGTCTGTCTGTGGCATCGTAGCTCCTAAACGAATGGACCGATTAAGATGCGGTTTGTTTCTGTTTGAAAGCCGACGTGATCGAGATGGTTCTTAGATATATCTAATGAAAATTAGTGCAGCAATTAAAGAGATATAAGAAATAACTGATTTACCACAAAACATCAAAACACCATTTAGGCCAGTGTTCACCAAAAATTTAACCAACGATTAGCAGCTAACCAGAGATTTGACAATATCATTTTCATACATTTATCTGGTTAGCTTCTAACCGCGGTTTAACCGTTGGTTATATTTTTGGTGAAAACAGGTCTTAAACAGTTACACATGTCATTTTGTTGTTGGTTAATTTATTCCTTTCAAGAAAGGCAAAGGAGCCATTTTTAAACATTGTCTAAGTCTTAGATTTATTTTTTGTGGTAAAGCTCTAAATATCGGGGATTATATATTTTTTAAATTTTACAGTTATGTACGCAGGTACATTTTGTTTGAAGCTATTAAACTATTTAGAGAGACTCGCCTAAAAAAATATGCAATTAATAATTTGTACGAGCAAAACTAATATAAATCTACACTAATATTAAAAAGAGGAAAGCTTGGGCTGAAATAAACCTGTGGGAATCGTTCAATATTTTTTTTATAAAACTGTGCTAAACATACGTAACGGCCTACAAACGTGCGTCGCCACAATCTCCGGCAAGAAATTAGGTCACCATTTCCACGCACTTACTTTGAATTAGCACTTCCATTTCTACATCAGACAGACATCTATCACACAAGAGCATATACTCGTATGTTAGTACCATTTACAGTAAAAGGATTCCAGGTACAAGAATGAATGACGATACATGAGCCACTGCTGCTATTCCGCCCGTAAAGCCTTTATCATATCATCATCATATCAGCCTATTGCAGTCCACTGCTGAACATAGGCCTCCCCCAAGGTGCGCCACTCTGCACGATCCTCCGCTGTTTTCATCCAGCCACTACCCGCTATCTTCTTTAGGTCATCTGACCATCTGGCTGGGGGGCGTCCTACACTACGTTTGCCAAGACGTGGTCTCCATTCGAGGACCTGTCCACTCCAACGCTCGTCGGTTCTGCGACAGACATGGCCAGCCCTCTGCCACTTCAGCTTGCTACACTTTTGGATAATATCCATCACTCCGGTTTTCTGTCGGATGACCTCGTTTCGGATCCCGAGCATGGAGCGTTCCATTGCTCGCTGAGCGACGTGCAATCGGTGGGCCAACCTCACTGTCATGTTACACGTTTCGGCTCCGTAGGTCATGACTTTATGAATCAGTTTAAAGATAGACCCAAGAACAAACATCTGCAGGCCGAGTACAGTGATGACAGCGCTGCGAGAACACCGCGGTCCTATGTCAAAATGTCAACATTGACAACGCCATAGGGCGAGCAAGCCTTTGCGCGGGGCCCTCGCGCAATCAAAGTGAAGTTTCAGCTTGAACCGAGCGCGAGTTTGTCGTTATCGTGCTAGAGTTGCTGCTTTTTACACAAATATTTGTTTCGACCGGGAATCAAATCTAGGACCCATCCCATCCATCCCCAACTTCCAATAAGATTGTACGATTTATTTTTAATATAATTTCTTTATACAAAATTACATTTAAATATCTTGCTTTTGGGAATCTATCCCATTACAAAAGACAATGACAAAAGACTGGATAAAGAATAACTCCTTTTATCTACCTTGAATTTTTTTTCCATTTTGATTCAAAGTGAAAATTCTTCTTCACTTCCTATTAAAAATCTTTAATAATATCTTTGTCCTAGGTAGGTTCTTTTGTACAGAGACAAAGAGCTACTACAGTATTAGCTCACTCAATCGAACACCGATTCCAATACTTTCCTCTGTTATGAACTGCTGAAGCTGAAACTGATTAGACTCGACATTGTTTGTTTTATAAAGGTTTCTCAGATGGTAATTGCTATTGTTTATTGAAAAGCAATAAAGCGTTTCAATTTCTAGGATATTGTAGGTACCTACAATCATAGTGTGTATTTGTATGTCTGTGTATCTGAGTGTCGTCTGTGGCATCGTAGCTCCTAAACAAATAGTCAGATTTCGTTGCAATTTTTTTTTAAAGCTGACATAATTCAGATAGTTCTTAGTTATATTTGATCGAAATCGGTTCAGCCATTTAAGTACTGCTTTACCATAAAACATCAAAAAACCACATAAAAATGTCTTATACTGACTTATGTTTTGTTATTGATCAATTTATCCCTTTCGGAAGGCAAATGAATCTACGTCCATACAGCCATTTTTAAACATTGTCTAAGTTTTATTTTTTGTGGTAAGGGCCTAATTGTCGGGGGTTATTAAAAATATTTAACAACATGTACAGACAGCTGCAGAGATACCTGACCACCCCTACCAGATGAAGATGAAATTGTTTATGAAAAAACATAAAATTTAAGATCGTGTTTAGCGTAATTGTTTAGTTGACAAAACTATATTAATATACAAAATATAATTAAAACAATTAAAAATGTTTCGTGAAATAACTTCATCCTTACTTTATAGGAGTGGTCAGTTATCTCTGCAGCTGTCTGAACAATTATTTCTTATGAGAATATACTTTTGTTTCCAAATATAATAAAGCTGAAGATAGTTTTTTAGAGAAGCAATAACATGGATTTATGGAAGTAGCAGACAGTATTTCTCGACGTCTCGCGACGAATTTATTAGTACGATCCTTCACAGGAATTGTATACAGCGCTAAAACAACAAAAACACGCAGTTTGTTCGGTTTTCCGTAGAAAAACAAAACTGCGAGTATTTTTTAACCACCGACAAAAAAACGGGTGTTATAAGATTGGCGTGTGTATCTGTGTGTGTCTGGTAGTCCAAGCTCCCGTTGCATGAAACCCTACCTCACAAGGTGGCAGATCAGAATCTTAATGTAGTGATAGATACTACTCAGGAAGACTGGATTTTAGTAGGTTGCCATCGCATATCCTGGAAGAACATTAATTTCTTCTAGGATATGCGATGGCATATCCAGCCGTGTGGTGATCGGTTCAGAATAACACCACCCCACTCATGCTGTGGGTGTCGTAAGAGGCGACTAAGAAAACTCAATGAGACCTGCCTCCTATCAATCCATCTTAGGCAACGGCACCTCAATTTGCTCTGAATCTGAGGTGACGTCCTATGGTCTGATGCGGTGTGGTAGGCTCTGTAAAGCGCCGTCTGGTTCGCGACCACCCTCCCACCGAAGTCCGACGCCAAACAGCTTGCTGTGTTCCGTCGGTGCGTGGGAGTACCAGTGCCTTAGTAGGCATTTTCTGGGTTAACTTGCTCCATCGTCGACCTCATCTATGACCTTGGTCAAGATAGAGGTCAAGAGTTTACCCATCTCATAATAATAAAAAAGTTACAAATAAAAATACTTAGTCCTTTTCAAGATTTATTGCGAAATCTAACACTGGGTATCAAAATCATAACTTCAGCAATCTTTTCTGATACTCTAATTAACTTTAGCTAAACTCTTAAGTTATTCCGAAAACAAAATTGAATACCTTTTATTACTTAAGGGACTTTTAGGTATAACAATTTCACCAGTCACTAATTCAGGTCCTGTTTCTTTCTAAGTTATTTTCAACCCTCAAATAACCTTTAAGTATTATTACGTACTTAATGCACGACGGGTTAAGATTACTTTGCTGTAAAATGCATATTTTAGATGTTGTAAGTGAAAAACTAAAAAAAGCCCGAAAATTCCGAGGTTTTTCGAGCACCACGAAGTTAGCAGAATTAGTTAAAATTAGAAAATAAGAAAATTTGTTGCACCCTCAGAGTTTCTTGCCTGTTCTTCTCTGGGTAAGACTGCACCTTTGCGAATAGGCATAGAATCAGTAGGGTCAATAGAACGAATGCGTATGTATGTATTTAAATCCTTTAATGTTTGTGTATGTTTTTCATGTAATCTTGACTTGTTTTAAGTGGCATCCTGAATGTCCTATAAAATAAATATTTTTTCTATTCTATTCTATTCTGTTTCGAGGTTGCAAATTTGGTTTAACGCTATTGGTGTCTATTTAACAATATCCCAAAAAATCAGGAAGTGGCTATTTTTTGCGACCTCACGCGATTTATATGTCTACCGTGACTAGCGTATAAGGGGATCGCACTTTTTCGTGAAATCAGAGCCTATACTGGAGCGAACTAAAACACATTTCCAATGTCAAAACATTCAAACAAGTTTTTCAATAGCATTGTTACTTTGTTGCCATATAGCCCAGTCTGTGGGGAAATGCAAGGGCCTTTGCATTGCAAAAGGTGGCGTAGAAATTTTTTTGACACAATATTGTTTAGGTATGGCAGGTTAATAAAAATCCAAGTTCTCGACCTTGAAGGACCTAGGCGTTAGCCGCCATCTTGAATTAAAGGTGCCAAAATTAGGTATATTTTAAATAACTTCTCAATTGTTTACTAAATCACAAAAGTGTCTATAAAGGGTTCAAAGAAGACAAAATTGCCTACATTTTTTGCATACATGATTATTCTGTAAGTCTTAAAGGTAAAAAGTTACAAGCGACAGAAATAATAATATTTACAAAAATCTAATATATAAAATGATAAACTGACTGGGGGATGCACAACGCACAGCCCAAACCGCTGGACTTACGGACTTGAAATTTTGCACATAGATACCTTATGTAGTGCAGGCATCCACTAAGGAGCGATTTTTGGAAATTCCACCCCTAAGGGGGTTAAATAGGGGATGGAAGTTTGTATGAAGGTCCGTGAATTTTGAAGTTACGATCTTAGAACTTCGTATGTAGGCTGATGATTAAAAAATAATGAATACGTGTATCAGCGATTTTAGAAATTCTACCCCTAAGGGGATTAAGGGGGTTAACTGACTGACATATCAATGCTTAGCCCAAACCGCTGGGTCTAGAGACTCCGAATTTCGCTTGTAACTTTTTACCTATAAGACTTACATAATAATCATGTATGCAAAAAATTTAGGCAATTTTGTCTTCTTTGAACCTTTCATAGACACTTTTGTGATTTAGTAAACAATTGAGAAGTTATTTAAAATATACCTAATTTTGGCACCTTTAATTCAAGATGGCGGCTAACGCCTGGGTCCTAAAAGGTCGAGAACTTGGATTTTTATTAACCTGCCATACCTAAACAATATTGTGTCAAAACATTTTCTACGCCACCTTTTGCAATGCAAAACTACCTACAGACTGAGCTAATAAGGCAGTTTAGTTTGGAGTGAAACATAGTAGGAAGACAAGTATATATATATAAAATGTAACTAGTTTAATTTGTCAAGAAGTTACGATGCCCATAACTACTTTGTAGAACTAGGTCGTGCCCAGTGTTTATCTGTTTAAGGAGTTTACATACATGTGCATTTTAACCAGACTAATGTGTTTATTAGCCTATGTGTGTATGCATGTACGTGTGTATGTACACTATTTAGACCAAACGCATAGGCCGATTTTGATAACTGATGCGTCGTTGGATTCGTCATGGCGGCGCGAATGTCATAGAAAGTATACAAATTTTTAAAAATCTAAATGGCTGATTTTGAACACCATAATGTGAAAAGGACAATTAATTTAAAAAAGAAAAAACCGGACTACGTAATAAAAACTAAAAAGAAAAAACAAGTAAGTCCAGTAGTCGAGACTTTTGTTATTGAATATAATGGGCCCGTTAAAATCGTTATATTATTCAATAATATTCAATAACAAAAGTCTCGACTACTGTACTTACTTGTTTTTTTCTTTTCAGTTGTTATAACGCAGTCGGGTTTTTTATTTTTTTAATAATTTAATTTTATGTTTGTACATTGGATAGCAACAGAAAAAATGTGTGATTTTATATCTATTGGATCGATATTGAGTTATAACTCAAAAACATACATGCATATTTCAAAACTGAACAAATCTGTACATACAATAAAAATTTAACTGATGTAGATACATTACAAAAACTATATTATTGGGGGCAACGCAACACAATCAAAGCAATTTTGTAAGAGTTTTTTCTGTAATCTAGTTCACTTTTTTTTAGTATCCTATAGAGATAAGTAAAAAAAAACGTTTCATTTTCTTTACTTAACTACTTCCGGGTAAAGAACATGTGTGTATCGCGCCATAAGTTGACTTGTCCAAAGTTTTAGAGCCGGAGTTCCGAAACTAGAATCAGTAGTCACATCTAAATTACAATGAAGAACCAGTCTCTGTTCCAGGAGTGGTTTCAAGTTTTCTACTAAAGGTTCGAATACTTACAGAGTTGATTTTATTAACTTTATCTTATTACTATGAACCAGCTTATGCATCAAAACATGCTGTGTAAACGTCTCGTTATATCGTTGCCTTATCAAAATCATTGATTAAACACATACTTTTTTATTGAACTTACACAGAATTAGTAAAAACCATCATCCTGAATTATTTTTTCGTTGTTATTTTCCTCAAGATTTTTTTAATGTCTGCTTCAAAAAAAATTAAGTATTTACTTGAGTACACTCCATTGCTTAATAAAAAACAATAAAAACAGCGTTAAACACGAAAACCAGCAATCGTACATCGCATACTGGTAATAGCGCGATACAGGGGCCCCATAAGCGAGGAGCGTTCTTTTAGGGCTCCGTACCCAAAGGGTCCGCTGTCCGTCTATCCGTCTGTCTGTCACCAGGCTGTATCTCATGAACCGTGATAGTTAGACAGTTAAAATTTTCACAGATGATGTATTTCTGTTGCCGCTATAACAACAAATACTAAAAAACCAAAATAAAATAAATATTTAGGGGGCTCCCATACAAAAAACGTGATTTTTTGCTCCATCAGACTGTATCTCAAGAACCGTGATAGTTAGACAGTTGAAATTTTCACAGATGATGTATTTTTGTTGCCGTTATAACAACAGATACAAAAAAAACTAAAATAAAATAAATATTTAGGGGGCTCCCATACAAAAAACGTGATTTTTTGCTCCACCAAACTGTATCTCAAGAACCGTGATAGTTAAACAGTTGAAATTTTCACGGATAATGTATTTCTGTTGCCGCTATAACAACAAATACAAAAACACAGACTAAAATAAATATTTAAGGGGCTCCCATACAACAAACGTGATTCTTTTGCCGTTTTTACAGATAATGGTACGGAACCCTTCGTGCGCGAGTCCGACTCGCACTTGGCCAATTTTTTTTGCAAAGTGCCAAAGCAGGCACTTCGCAATATATATATTTTTTAAGTCTCCGTGTTCGTGTGTGTAAACATAATACATTGTATTGTATCGTAAATAACATAACTACATGAAAGAGACATAACTCATTCACTCACACACTACAAAGCCGGTAAATCTCCCATAACAGCCTTTGTATGGAAAATCATCGCTTACTCCGCCCATCTAAGACCTCTGCACGTTTCGTAAAGCTTTAACCATAGTATAAAAACGGCAAAGTAGGTTATCTTCATACAAACGCACCGCGCGCAGCTTTTATGTGTGCGCCACAGTATCTATGCATCGCCGCATGCACACTCGAACCTTGTCCGGTACTGGCGCCACTTGTAATACTGTGCTGGCGCACTGAGAAACACGCCGAGATTTTGTTGAGTGTGCGTGCGGTGACGCATAGATACTATGGCGCACACAAACAAGCCGCGCGCGGTGCGTTTGTAAGAAGATAATCTACTTCCCCTTTTTTATACTATGCTTTAACCTCCTCATAATTTATAAGGGTTTTACCACAAATGGTGTAGACTCATGATGATCAGCACCAAATGAGGGAAACGGATAAAAATTAAGCCTTAGAGCTGACAACAGTTTAGTTATAAAAGACTTTTCTTTGACGGAAAATGTCTTCTTTAAACCTATTTTATGTCCCGCTAAAATTATAAAAGATTTAAATTTTATAAGATATTTCGATGTTTGTTACGGAATCACGCAAAAAAAATTGAACAAATTTTTATAAAACTTTACAGAATGTAGTTTAGGTATCAGCGCAAAAATTTAACTACGTACATAGTTTTCTAAAACTGCCACGGGAACGAAATTCCCGGTAAAAGACATTCAAACATCTAAGCTGTCACATTCATAATATTATAAAAGTGAAAGTTTATAAAGATCTTTGGATCTTTCGGAATCACGCAAAAACTACTGGATGGATTGCCATGAAACTTTTTTTTAGACATCAGAATAAAAAATAATTTACACAGTTTTCCTTAATTTCTACGGGAAAGAGGTCCCAAGCAGAAAGCTAATTTTTAAACCAGCAGGCCGAGTACGATAGTATCAGCGCCGCGACAACACCGCGGTCCCATGTCAAAATGTCAACATTGAAAACGCCATAGGGCAAGCAAGCCTTTGCGCGGGACCCTCGCGCAATCTAAGTGTGAAGTTTCAGCGTGAGCCGAGCGCGAGTTTGTCGTTTATCGTGCTAGAGCTGCAGGCTTTTTTTGTAGTATGTGAGTGAATGAGTTATGTCATTACAGAAATGATAAATTACAGAAAGATTGTATGTATGAACACGAAACGTTGAAAATATGACATGAAACCTATGTATGAAAACGTTCATGAAATGAAGCATATTTTTGTAAATAAATTTATAGAAACACGTCGTATTCATTCGCAAAACTAATATATAGTTTTATTTCTACTTTATTGCTACTATTAATAGTAACTTCAATTTAAAAAAAAAACTTAATAATGAACATTCATTGCATATATTATTATACTTTGGACTTAATTCCCAATCATATTATCACCTGCCTAAATACCGAAGGTCGCAGGTAGCAACTACTAATGATGATTAATAAGTTTCCGATGATAATTTAATGATTATAACAATTTCAATTAATCAATGACATGAAAACTTTTGTTCTATAATTCCAGCAAATGAACATTATAAATATTAGAGTATCCATTTGAAATCGGATTATGAAGAGTAATTAATTAAAATAATTGAAGCGCTTTGTATTTCAAGTGATCATTATTCGTAATTTTTTTTATAATTTTGGATCTTTTTTGACATATTATAAGTACCTTGATGGCCGGTTTGGTCGAGTGGTAGTGACGCTGCCTCTTGATCGGCGGGTCCTGGGTTCGATCCCCAGTCGGGGCAAACATTTGTGTGAAAAGCAGATGTTTGTTCTCGGGTCATGGGTGTTTGTGTTTGTCTTTATGTGTGTTCCGAGGGACCCACGACACAAGGGAAAACCATAGTGTGGGCCTTTGACTGTGTAGCGTTTATTTATTTTATTTTTATTTATTTACCTTGGTAAATGAGATCTATAGGTAGATACCCCTAACTTGGGAAATGAATTAAGTGAAAACTTTGGAGTTCTTTTCAAGAATGAAAAGTTAAGTTTATAATAAACACTCACCGCGTTCAA
This sequence comes from Aproaerema taeniolella, assembly GCA_949987775.1. Taxonomy (NCBI): domain Eukaryota; kingdom Metazoa; phylum Arthropoda; class Insecta; order Lepidoptera; family Gelechiidae; genus Aproaerema; species Aproaerema taeniolella. The sequence goes on from OX465248.1 coordinate 17,338,261, forward strand.
CTCAGTTAAACGACAATCGCCATCTTATTTTCTGCTTTCATACGAAGTCTCCCATTAGGCTGCCATAAACGTAAGCATACTCCCCATACCTCCTCAAAATTATGATTGAAAAAAAAACCAGCATAGGCAATTCAGATGGTTAATCAATCAAGATTTATTCGAGACTGGCTTTTTCCCGCGGCTTCGCTCGCGCAAAGAACTCTTTTAGTCACCCATTTCATTCTTGGTTTCATTCTTGGGGATAATTTTAGAAAGGTATATCTTGACGAAGTTTCGAGTTAAAATTTCCAAAAAAATGTATTCTGCATACAAATTTTGAACCCCTATTTCACCCCCCTAGAGGTTAAATTTCGAAAAATCCTTTCTTAGTGCTTGCCTACGTCATTAAAGACACCTTTATGCCAAATTTCAGCTTTTTATGTCTAAAGGCTGGACGTTGATGAATCAGTGAATCAGGACTTCCAATTTTATTTATTGTACCTGATAAGATTTTGACGTTTTTTCGTCATAAAATTAATTTTACTTTGTTTAGGTACTGAAATAATTACACATTTTAAAGGCAATAAATGAACTGAAATTTTATAAGAAAAACATTTGATTAAATTATTTTTTTCCTTTCTTTACAGATGTCAATGCAGCAATCAAACAGCTCCTGAAAGTAACCAAAAATGCATCTAAGAACAATCTACCAGACTTACGAAATAAGATGAGCATTGTACGGACAAAAATGAAAGTACATATACAAGAAAGTACAACTCCCCACGATGCATGAGCTTGTTTTCCATCGATTTTCAAGCGAGCAACCCGATTCAAATGAATTGAATTTTTCCTTCAATTTTAACTTCAGTGATTTTGGGAATGACACGCGAAACTCGACCTTAAATGAAGGAATTGTGATCAACAATTGGTGGGCGTTGGTAGCGTTGGCGCTGGTAGTCTGTACGGCTGCTGGGAATGTTTTGGTGTGCTTGGCAATATGTTGGGAGAGGAGGCTGCAGAACGTGACGAATTATTTTCTGATGTCTCTCGCGATTACTGATCTCCTGGTAGCTGTGTTGGTGATGCCGCTTGGAATTCTGACGTTGGTTAAAGGTGAGCGATGTTTTGTGTATTTTTTTTATTGTGATTGGCCAATGTTCTTCAATATTTTACCCTTAATTGGGCGCCAGGAATACAGAAGCTCCTTATAAACTGCAGTGGTTTATGTTATAGTGAAAGGCCAGTATAGAAAATGTATCATCTTTTTCGTACATATCTATTACGATTTCTTTATTTGACGCTTTGCGGGATCGTTATGGATACAGCCCAAATAGAACTTCTTAAAAGTATGTAGAAAATATTTTACTTTTGTCCAATTAAGGATTAACCCACAATTAAGTACCGCCATCACACGTTGTTCCACGCCAAAGTGCGATGGTGGGTAGTACCAGGGCTTAAATTATTAGATCGAGTTGAAATCATGGACCTATTACAATAACAAATTATACATCCATGGTTGAAATACAGAGCTTTGACATGCGTCAAGCAGTTGCATGACAACGTTAATTTCACATTTTTCAAAACTTTTTTCTGATATTACACATCACGATATTTTTTCTGATATTACAATTTTGTGTGTAAATAACCCTAAAAGCGTTTTTGACATTCGATTTGGTTAAGTGTAGTGATTAGAAAAGCAGTCTTTACGATTCCAGGTCGAAAAACATTTTTTGTTTCGTGGTCTGAGTGTTTGTGTCTTTGTTTGTACCCTAACTAAGATTTTAATCCAGAAACTATCTTTTTAGATAAGTAGCACAGTCAAACACTAAATCAAAGCCGTCAATATACCTATGTATAATACCACATTAGTATTAAAAAACAACATTAAAATACGGACAAACATTTGTGTAAAAAGCAGATGTTTGTTCTCGGGTCATGGGTGTTTGTGTTTGTCTTTATGTGTGTTCCAAGGGACCCACGACACAAGGGAAAACCTTAGTGTGGACTTTTGAGTGTGCAGCGTTTATTTATTTATTTATTTATTTAATACCATCATTCCCCAAATGGCTACAAAAGGCGTCGCCAGACAAAAACATAACCTGCTATCAGGTTGACAAATTACTTTAAGAGTTCCTTTAATTATTTCCCTGACAAGACAAACTTTGTCTGCAAATAGGTGAACAGGTGCAAGGTGTTACAAAGTTTTAGAAATGTGCCATTATTGTAAGGTTCATTTTGAGTTTAGTAACATTGGGTGCTGAAATTTGGTGGTTCACTTTGACTTTAGAAATATTGACTTGGCTTCCAAGACCGTGGCATTTTGTAGAGATCAATGGGAAAAGTTCTTTGGCGACATTCTTGAAAGCTTTGTCGTCGCTCGGAAATTATGACCTTACGCCCCCTACTAGAGCGTATTCATAAAAGGAACCAAAAGAGCCTTTTTATAATTCGAAAACGACACGGCAAAATTGTATTACCATTGCCTCCTATGTAATAGTCATACTAGAAGCTGAGAACATAGAGGGCAAAAGTAATTCAAATTTCCAAGTGCCGTGCCGTGCCGTTCTAATTATAAAATGGCCCAAATAGTGTGAATAAGTTAGGGAGCGACGGACTTACAAGTTTACTACGGGAAGCACAAAGTAGAGTCAGAATTTGAAAACACAATCTGTATTAATTATACCTATATGTATCTGTTACCGAAAAAAATTAAAAACCGTTATGATACAGTTCCACTAGTGAAATTATAATCACTCGCAACATTACAATCTGCGCAGTAAATGTACAAAAATCTTTATCGGGGTAGGCAGAGTATCAGCGGTTTTGGAACCAGTTGATGCCACATTTAACATAAATTCTGAGGGTTATTAGTTAAAAATGGTTGTCAGCCTTTCGCCCATAGAATAGAATGGAATAGAAAAAATCTTTATTTTATAGGAAATTCAGGATGTCACTTGAAACAAGTCAAGATTACAATGAAATACATACAAACATATATTAAACGAATTAAATACATACATACGCATTCATTCTTTTGACCCTACTGACTCTATGCCTATTCGCAAAGGTGCAGTCTTCCTCAGAGAAGAACAGGCAAAAAACTCTGAGTTTGCTCTTTAAAATCGCATTACAAATTTTATTGTTTACTACTTTTAACTAAATCTGAAATAACTCTAGAGCTGAGCAGTTGATTCCCATGGCTGCCTGTCTGATAGATAATTAGAAATTTTGTGATAGCCTTTTTTGCAAAGTTTTTTTTTAATTACTGTCTTAAATTTGTCCAAAGGTAAATTTTACAGCGAAACCTATTTTTAATGACGTACCTAAAGTAAAAACGAAAAGTATTTTGGAGTCTGTTATTTAAGCTCAAGGGAAACATACATTAAATCACATGTTTTTCAAATGTGACATTCCGAAAAACCTATTCCCTGCTGGATAACTCGAACAAATTTGCAAACAAGTTTGCTAAGGTATGAGTTGTTTGCGCTTTGGGAGCGCCTTTAAAAAGCGGTGTTTACTTTTTGGTTTGAAATTTAGTGTCTTCTAAGTTTAGTGTCTACTGCTTAGGTCTATTGTCACAATATGGCAGCAAACCTTTATCGCAATACATTGACATGGCTGGAACATTGCGAATAAAATATAAGCAGGAATATTGTCAAAACTAAGACGGAAAAATAAATAAAAAATAGGTTTAAGGGTGTATTTTAAATAATAGGTCTTTACCTATGAAATTGCAGATTTTTTCTCAAGCTTTATTTTATTCATAATTTATTTGATTGAACAGCTATTACTAAAATTGTTTTTTATTTAAAACCTTGGCTATATAACGGAGATATTGAGTCAAATTTATACATATTTACTTTAGATTTATTTGCTGAAAAAGAAGCTCAAATATAGCTCGTTTCATCCGTTGCCCGTTTCATTGCTTATTTTTGCTGTATCGTTGTTACAGTTACAACTTTCAATAAAGTAAGTATGAAGAATATTAACTTAATGTTGTCCAAACCTTCCCACAAAATTTTGCTAAATTTGGATTTCGCATTCCCGAGAAAAATCCAAAAAAGTTAGTATGGAAAATTCAGTTTTCCAAAAATATTCTATGGAAAACGGCAATTTCATAGGTAAAGACCTATTATTTCTATATTTTTCCTTAAGATATCTCATACAATAAAATTAAACGGCCAAAATTTGTAATGGGAAATTTCCTTGGTGAAAATTTAGTTTGATGATTTATTTATTTATTTCATGATTAGTTTCATTTTAACCGTGTAGTGATCGGTTGAGAATAACACCACCCCATGTCTTCCGTGGGTGTCGTAAAAGGCGACTAAAGAAACTTCAATTAGACCTGCCTCCTATTAACCCATCTCAGGCAACGACATCGAATTTTTTTTTCTGAATCTGAGGTGTCTTCCTATGGTATCATGCGGTGTGGTAGGCTCTGTATAGGGCCGTCTGGTTCGCGACCACCCTCCTACCGAAGTCCGACGCCAAACAGCTTGCTGCATTCCGTCGGTGCGTGGAAGTACCAGTGCCTTTATAGGTATTTCCTGGGTTAACTCGCTCCATCGTCGACCTCATCTATGACCTTGGTCAAGAGTTAAGCCATCTTATAATAAAAAAATAAAAAAATGAAAATCACTCCTTAAAGTTGCGCTAACGAATTTTTAGTAAAATACTGGGTGAAAAAAAAACCTCCTAGCTATATTAAAAATCCTGAACCCGTATCACTCAAAGAAAAATAAAATTAAAATATTTTTTCAATATTTTTTTTTTAAAAAAAGGTGTTCTGTAAATGATACTGATTCAGGATTTTCAATAAAGGTAGGAGGTTCTTTTTCAACCTGTATAAACTTACTCAAGGTGATTCGAAAGCTCTTGACACCAGTTTGCCACACACATTGCTTGATAATACCTTCACAATATGAAAAGAATATCTAAACGGTACAAACCAATATACAAGAGACGTAACAAAATTATCCTTTCCCCGAAACTTTGACGCCGATAAAGTACTCCTACTAATAGGATCTCGTCAAACGATTTGATAAGTTGTGGCAGCCCCTTCAGTATTGTCGAAAAGTTTACCTTTTCACGATATTCTCCATCAAATTGACTTTGAAAATTCTTGACAGTGATATCTTTGTAAGTATCTATTAGAACAATCGACCCTTTTCAATAGTTACTATCTGTTAATCTGTAATAATGAGAAAATTCAATTATTTAAAACGTTTTAACTCTGAATATTGTTTAAGTATTTCAGTGATATTTAATATTAAAGCTATTTAATTTTATAGACCTTCTTGTAAATTATTTAAGTAATTAAACAGGGTGTAAGGGACAGGTTAGTAAAAACTGAAACCCTGAACTCAGACCGTCATTCTGAATGAAGCGTTATTTAACGCATCTCTCGAGCTTGTCCCATAAATGCTCTATGGGACTTAAGTCTGGGCTGCGAGCTGGCCGCTCCATGCGAGTGATACCGACGTCTTGAATATACGCGTTGTACGTGATCGCGCATTATCGTCCATAAAAATGGTATTTGCGCCCATATTCACCAAGAAAGGACCAGCACATTTTAAATCTCCTCTACATATCTGGGAGCTGTCAGAGAACCGTTTTCTATAATTACTAACTCCGCACGATCCTTTGAAGATATCCCAGCCCAAACCATCATTGATCCTCCACTAAATGGCACCTTTTCCTCAAAACACGCTTGACGATAACGTTCATTTGGTCGCCTATATACTCTTCGTCTCCCATCGTGTGCGAATAAACAAAATCTTGACTCATCGGAAAACATAACCCTGGACCAATCAATCATCTGTCCATCGGACGTGTTCTCGAGCAAACCGCAACCTGGCAACTCGGTGTTCTCTGAGCAATTTAGGGCCATTTGCTGGCCTATAAGGCTTTATATCAGCTTCCCGAAGTCGTCGCCGGATCGTATCAGAGCTTACATTGTTGTGGTGAATTTCTTGAAGGCTATTTCGGACCTGAACAACCGTGAGATGTCGATTTCTTAACATAGTGCTCAAGACGAATCGGTCTTTTCATGTAGTTGTACACCTTGGCCTGCCATTCTCTGGTCTCCTGATGTTCATGCCGGTCTCTTGAAATCGCTGGAGTACTCTTTGGACCGTGGATAAAGATACACCTACTGTTCTAGCAGTACTCCGCTGACTCCTTCTTTCTTGTACCATGGTGATAATTCGTGTACATTCTTCAGTTGATAACGGCATGTTGGTGCATGGTTGATGCACAAAATACTGTGACCAGCCAGAAAAAAAATTTTCATGATGACACCTCGAATTGAAACCAAAGCGAGAAAATTTTATATTCCAAAAATTTGAATTTTGATATTTTTCAAAAATCGGAATTTCTTTTTTTGAAGCTGTAACTTGTTCAAATGCAACCTTTTTTGATATGTATAATAAGCGTCACAAATCTGCCTATAACATATTATTCATACGAGGGATCTATGTAAATAACTTTGGGAGATATCGCGGTTTTTAACTTTGGGAGATATCTGTTGTGGTGAGGTGCTAATGGATTAAATAATCCTGGTTATTCAATCCATTAGCACCTCACCACAACAGAATGGGCTTTTTTATAATACGAAAACGGCACTGCAAAATTGTATTACCATTGCCTCCTATGCACTAGTGATACTAGAAGCTGGGAACATAGAAGGCAATGGTAATACAAATTATGTCATGCCGTGCCGTGCCGTTCGAATTATAAAAAGGTCCAATGAATCCTTTTGACATTGGAAATGTCTTTTGGGAGGTGTCGGTATAGGGCCTCATTCCACGGAAAAGTGTGATCTGCGTACCTATAGCTCCGTTGATAATATAGCTAAGATAGTTTATAAGAGCTCAAAAAATGCGTATTTGCAAGGGCTATATTATGCAAAAATAATTTTGAAAAATGTGAAAAATCAAAAAAATTATGACGAAAAAAACCGATCTTTTTTTGGATTTTTGGCATTTTTTTTCCTTTCGAGTCCAATATCTCGCAAACTAAAAAAGATATAGAAATTTTGAAAAAACATCCCCTGGAAACATAGATTGCAAACATTTGAAGCCTAAAAAAATGAAAATCGGTCGACTGGTTTTTCCACAACGCTTGGTCGACTTTGCGTAATTTTGTGCTATGTATTCTGAATATTATTGTAAACTTTCGTGTTCTGTAATAAAATGGGGAAAATAAAATGAATGAAAGATGAAAAAATTAGTTTCGTTTTAAAATATGAAATTCATTTCCAATGTATTCTGAAATCATTTATGGCATGAAATCTGTGAATTTTACAAGAAATTTCCTGCAACAGTCCTGCATCAAGCTAGGGTTGTCCTTGGATGCACTTCTATGGTGTAAACAGGAACAATCGTTGAAGTTGTATATTGAGCAGGTATCTACGTGTCGGCTTTGCCCTAAGCATGCCTTTTGACTAATAATATTAGCTCTTCTTACCAGCCCATATACGTCCCCACCGAGGGGCACGGGCCTCCCTCCGAAACACGAAGGGGATTTAGGCCATAGTCCACCACGCTGGCCCAACGCGGGTTGGTGGACTGCTCGTCTTTCGAAAATAAATTTTCTTGGACGGGCGGGTTTCATCACCATGTTTTCCTTCACCGTTGAACAATTGATAATTAGAAATCCGTACATAAATCGGAAAAGACGAACTTAGTAGTAAAGGCTTGCACCAGGATTTGAACCCGCCACCTTCGGATTACAAGTCTGGCTGATTACCAACTGGGCTATTAGCTCTATCTATACTAATATTTTATAGATGAAAGATTTCATTGTTGGTTTGTTTGCATTGAATAGGCTCAGAAACTACTAGACCGATTTTAAAAATTCTTTCACCATTAGACTCCTACATTATCCATGATGAACATAGGGTACATTATTTTTCCGAACTCCCATGGGAACGAAGTCTCGGGCGGAAAACTAGTTGATTATACCTAACAACTCTAAAATTTTAAAAATTTTACCACTCGCTAAATTAGAATGCTTACAACTTTTAAACAGCAGAACCAATTTTGATTAAATAAATCTAAGAACCATTTTTCCGTTAGCTTTCAAACAATAATATACCGTATGAAAATAAATCCATTCCTTTAGGAATTACGATATTCTATTTTATTATATTTTTTTTTATTGCCAGCCACCACCCGCTTTGCTTTATATTTTTTTCATTATTTTCCTACCCAAAGGTTGCCTGAAAGAGATTGCTACCTTAGCAATAAGGCCACCTTTTAGTACATTTCTGTTTTCTGTCCTTGTTTGTTATTGTAATGTTTTTGTGTCATCTGTGGTGTGCAATAAAGTATATGTCTATGTCTATACTATATACAGACGCACAGACATACTGATACATAAATACACACATCAAAATAACATCCCTCTTTCTTACATAATAAAAGTGAGTCTCTATCCTCGTAAAACACAAAATCAAAGGACCAAGCGAGCCATAACAAAACACGTTTCACCAAGCCGGTTGACGTCCTGTTTCAGACGTTTTGACATGGCGACAACTGTCGACTGCATTAGTAATGAGTTCGTGTACACTCGGACGGAACTAAATATAGGAAGGAAGTTTTTTTTTATTTTGTTATAAGATGGGTTAACTCTTGACCTCAATCTTGACCATAAAGTCAAAGATCAGGTCGACGATGGAGCAAGTTAACCCAGAAAATGCCCAAAAAAGAAGATTTTCACCGTGTGGTGATCGGTTGAGAATAACACCACCGTGGGTGTCGTAAGAGGTGACTAAGGAAACACAAATGAGACCTGCCTCCTAGTAATCCATCCCAGGCAACGACACTTCATTTTTTTCTGAATCTGAGGTGTCGTCCTATGGTCTCATTCGGTGTGGTAGGCTCTGTAAAGGGCCGTCTGGTTCGCGACCACCCTCCTACCGAAGTCCAACGCCAAACAGCTTGCTGTGTTCCGTCGGTGCGTCCGAGTACCAGTGCCTTTATAGGCATTTTCTGGGTTAACTCGCTCCATCGTCGACCTCATCTTCAACCTTATGGTCAAGATTGAGGTCAAGAGTTAACCCATCTTATAATAAATCTAATTTTAAAAAAATGCCTATAAAGGCACTGGTACTCCCACGCACCACTTGGTACTCCCAAGTGTATGGGAAGTCGAGAGATGTCATATAGGTTCCTAAGGAAAAGTTATTCAGTTTCATGAGGAAGATCCTCTCTAATCGTTACTAATTTAATGTCACCCCATATGCTCTTATCCTTACTAATATTATAAATGCGAAAGTAACTCTGTCTGTCTGTCTGTCCGTCTTTCACGCCTAAACTACTGAACCGATTTTGCTGAAATTTGGTACAGAGATAGATTAGAGCCTAAGAAAGGACATGGGCTACATTTTATCCCACAGTTGGGCGCGATATAACCTGTAGTCCACGCGGGCGGAGCCGCGGGCGGAAAGATAGTTGATTATAACTCTAAAATAAAAATAAAGTACGCTCCCGTCACGGCAGAATCAGTTTTGATCGAATATAAAAACCATCTCGATTGGGACAGCTTTCAAACAAAACAATCGCTTCAAAATCGATACACAGATACACACGACAAATATATAACACCCCTCTTTTTTTCTCAGGGATAAAAACACAATAAAAAAGAGTCTCTACCGTCGTAAAACACAAAATCAAAGAACAAAGCGAGCCATAACAAAACACGTTTCACCAAGCCAGTTGACGTCCACTAAGCTGTTTCAGACGTTTTGCCGTGGCTACAACTATCAGCTGCATCATTAATGAGCTCGTGTACACTCGGACGGAACGAGCATAAATATATAATGCATTGCTTTAAGTCTGTCGTCTCAATAACTTTTACCAGTAGCGGATCCAGAGGTGAGGTCTCAAAATAATCAACAAACAAACGGTCCCTTGGAATACACACAAAGACAGGAACACCCATGACCCAAGAACAAACATAGTTTTCACACAAATGTTTGCTCTGACCAGGAATCGAACCCAGGACTCGTCAATCAAGAGGCAGCACTACTACCACTCGACCAAACCGGGCGGAGTATGACTGTGTCAAAGTCAAAAGTAGCATGTTACTTTATATTATGTAAAAGTGGTGAATTACATAAGCATTTTTAATTTTGCACCTCTTCGCAAAGGTGCAGTCTTCCTAAAAATGCTAGTTTAACACAAGAACACGGATTATCGTTTATTTTATTAAGCTAGAGCAGTCCCATATAAATCAAAAATCCTAGTACGTATAAGTAGCACTACTGTGAAACTGTAAAACATTATTTTGAAATGCTGAGATCTTCCCTCTTTGCTGTTTCCACCGCAAAGCATTTTAAACCTCTAAACGAGTGCCGGATATTTAGGTCGTTGGAGTTAAATTAAAATACGGCTGTAAAGAAAAAAGTGTACTTTTGCATTTGTATTAAATACTAGCATTCCACCCGGGACTTCGTTCCCGTGGGAATTCAGGAAAATCATGTAATCTATGTCCATCACGGATATTGTAAGATTCTAATAGTGAAAGAATTTTTAAAATCGTTCCAGTAGTTTCGGAGCCTATTCAATGCAACAAACAAGCAATCAAATCTTTCCTCTTTATCATATTAGTATAGATTACTACAGGGAACTTCTCAATTTTTTTAAAGGACAACTAAACAGCTTTCTTTCAAATTTAATTTTATCTTACTTTTTACCAATATTATTAATTCGAATGTTTGTGAAGACAGATTCTCATGAAACTCATTCTCATGTAATATGTATAAATAGATCATTATTTTATAAATACACTTCTCTGAAAACATCTTTGGTTTTGTACAAGGAACAAACACAAAACTGGTAATGTAACTGGTTATGTACAAAAAACAATTGTGTATTGGTACATTACTCGGTTTTGTACGAAGAATATTTTTTCTTTGTACATTGCTGGTAATGTAACTCAGTTATGTACGAGTAACAAGCGATAATAACACATGCTGCAAAATTTTCTCAATTTCCTGCGGATATTCATGATTACCATTGCACGGAAAACCCCACGGATATTATCACTGACCAAACATTGTAAAGGGAATATTTATTTGTAAACTAGCATTCTGCATGGGACTTCATTCCCGTGAGAATTAGGAAAAAGTTATGTAGTCTGTGTTACTCAGGGATAATGTAGCATTCTAATGGTGAAAGAATTTTTCAAATCGGTCCAGTAGTTTCGGAGCCTCTTCAATATCAAATCTTTCCTCTTTATAATATTAGTGTAAATGATGTCAGGTTTGTTCGTATGTATGGTATGTCTTGTAATACATCAAATATTACTATTCAACCATTGAAAAACTAATTCAAAAATCATAGAGTTTCTCCAAAGAAAAGGCTTTTTATAAGAAATGTTTAAAATAATCTAGAGTGTCAAATGAACCCGTCAAATGAGACTTTCTTCGGTCCATCTTTCTAATGGTCCTAAAAGGAAACTAGATTTGCCTTGAGACTCGAAAAGACTCCTCTGGAGACGTATATAAGCACAAAGACAAAAGATTTTATTAATCTTTCTCAAGACCGTGGTCGTCCCTTAATAAAACAATAAAGTTCCCAGCAAAGTAGACATCATTTGCGATATTTCGTTTACTTTGAAATGTATATTAAGTTAATGATGAAAAAGATTTGTAAGAGCGCTATAAAGTACATTACATTGAACACAAAGACTGAAATACAATGAGTAAATAGCTACTTTTAGTATAAAAACTATTCTTGGAGGTTCGCCAACCTTCGTTTCTCAATCTATAATGTTCTGACTGATAGTTTTACGATGAAAATGTAAACTTAATTAATAAAAGAAAGAAAAAACTAGCATTTGTGATCGTAATAAGTCAAATTCAAATTAAAAATATAAATAAATAAAACGCTACACACTCAAAGGCCCACACTAAGTGGCTCCCTCAAAACATACAAAAATACACACACAAACACTCATGATCTGAGAACAAATATCTGCTTTTTACACAAATATTTACCCCAACTGGGAATCTAACCCATGTACAGTTAAGCTGAGGGGTCAAAACTTATGTTTCGTTTAGGTATTGAAGATAAGTTTCAGTGGCATTGTAACGTTGCCTATGAAACGAATTTTTGGGATTAATTACCAGTACGTACGGTCATATTATACATTTTTGTGAAAAGCAGATATTTCTTCTGTCATGGTGCTTGCTCAACCTATTGCGTCACATTACTAGAAAGGCTGGTGCCTTAAACCAATTCCTTTGAATGTTTTAAGTTGGTCCTTCTAATTAAAATAAACATTATTTCATATTCGCTGCCCTATCACTGTGCATTTTACGTCACTGCTGAACTAGGTGTGTAAGAAAAACTTAAAATGCGCCAGCTGCCAACTCTTCCCAGGCATACTGTAGAATCCAGTAAGTGGAACGCGAGTGTTCTGCTGTATTGTGGACGAAAGATTGACAACCTATCACCACTACACTCATATTCCATCTAATAACCCTCATAATTAATAAATAATAATAATAAAATCATTTATTTTCAGGCAACTAGGCCTATAGATAAATACCTTACAGACTAACATACATATAAAATATAATTTAACAAAATTAAAACTTAATTAACACTATTTCCCGGGTCTTTTTCCGGGGGTGTCTATAACCGGGAATCTCCCTTGAAAACGGCGGAACACCACGCCCTCCGGTCAAAAGCTCTTCTTCATGACTGTCTCCAGCATGAACGTCGGGAACCGCACCACAAATGCTTTGAAAATAGCATGGTGATGCGATTCCAACGGTTACACTCTCTGGAGACCTAAGGGAACTTTAATGTTAAAAACGTCGTCAAGAGGTTCTAGAACTACATGACGTTATGCCTACCCATAGACATAGAAAAAATATGTTATGTCAGTGTGCCTACCCCAAAAAGGATTATAGGATTGAGTGTATGTATGTATGTATGTATCACTGTGCATTTATAACATTACATGATGCGGTGCCAAATAATAGACTGAGGCGAGGTCCCCGTGATAAGGTGTTTGCGGTGCCAATCTTTAGGACCAACCTACTCAAATACGCACCTCTTACAACTGCTCTCAGAACTCTGAATGAAGTCGCAAAGAAGGTAGATGTGTTTAGTTGCTCGATGGCAGAGTTGTTGGAGGCTGTAAGATCAAGTATTGTGTAGTATAAGTAGAAAGTACGAGTTCTTGAGAGGCTGATTATTAATTTTATTATGGATTTATTATTATTTTAATTATGGATTTTACTATTAATTATTATTATTGAATCTTTGTTAGTTGTTATTTGGACATTTGAATCTGTAGTTGACATTGTATTTATTATTTTGGTGGCACTGGTTTATATTTGTAATGTTTAGTTTAATATTTGATTTCCGATTCAATTTTTAGAAGTGTGCTGTTTTTAGTGTGAATGTTTTAATTTTTTTTGGGGGGATATCTATATATATAAAAGAAAGTCGTGTTTGTTACAACACTTATAACTCGAGAACGGCTGGACCGATTGCCATGGTTTTTGATTTGTTGTATTTCTCTCCGTCCCGAATAGCAGAATAACTATTAAAAACATTGGAAAAATTGACGGGAAAATTCCCACGGGAACGAAGTCCCGGGCGAAAAGCTAGTTATATATAATTGACAAGTGTATATATTGACTTGGGAATACTGTAAAAATAAATATACGCTATTTAAATAAATGAAATGAAATGAAAAATGATTTACGACGTGTCAGGGTCAAATCCCTCAGTTTGAGAATGACGCGCCTTGTGTATATAATATCTATATAGAATTCCATTAGGGCCTTTGTTCACAAATTCGTGTACCTATATCGCGATTTTCGCCTTCATCTATCTCTGCCAAAAGCCCTTTCGTATTGGATATGCCACTGAATTAAATTATTCTATTAGGTTATTTTCACGCTCTTTTATTGTTTGGAATTTCTTTCTGTGACTATACAGCAATGATGTCACATTTTACCTGACATATATCTGATACTCCGTTTTAGTAAGCGAAATGGCGTCGTCATTTTGTAATTTTTTGGCCTGGTCGAAAAAAAGAGTGTTATAATTTTTAACCGACTTCAAAAAAAAAGGAGGTTCTCAGTTTGACCTGTATGTATGTATGTTTGTCCGCGATTATCTCGCGTTTAGCTGAACCGATTTTGATGCGGTTTTCAGAAAAGTATTTGTTACATTTAGGAGAAGGTTTTAGTATTTTAACCGACTTCAAAAAAGGGGGGTTCTCAGTTTAAACAGTACTATGTATGTAAAATAAAAATCAAAAATTCGCTTAAACTTTTCAAAGCTAACATTTCGTTTTATTAACCGACTTCAAAAAATGAAGAGGTTATAATTTGAACTAAAAACGGAAAAATATATTTTTTTTAAAAGATAGAACCAACTTCGAAAAAGCGAAAAATAAATACAATATCATTAATTGATGTGCTATGTAGTACCTACCTACTGAGCTGTTTGAAGTCGGTGCCAAGAAAATTAAGTTTGATAGGCCACCTTCGCACCGACGAAGTTAGTTGGTTTTTTGAAGTTGGTTCTATTTTTTTTTTTAAGTTTTTTAACGTGTGTATTTGTTTGTGTCTGTCTGCGATATCGTAACTCCTAAAATAATGAACCGATTTTGCTGAGGTTATTTTTTTGAAAGCTGACGTTGTCGAGATATTTGATAAGGATTTTTTCGTTTTAGAGTTATAAGTGACTAGCATTCCGCTCGGGACTTCGTTCCCGGGGGAATTCGGGAAAATCATGAACACTATGTTCATCACGGATAATGTAGGCTTCTAATGGTGAAAGAATTTTTGAAATCGGTGCAGTAGTTTTCAAGTTTATTCGTTACATACGAAAATACAAATCTTTCCTCTTTTATTAGTGTAGATGTAAGATGACTGTCGGAGGTGATATGTTTTATTTTTTAATTTAAGTTATGAAACACTCTGTATACATATTTATATATTTAAAGTATGTATATTATCAGTTACCACGCCCTATGTCTGCTTGATTCCATCAAGCAGAATAGAATTTTCATTATTAAAACTCGTTGTACAGCAACGAACCTGACGCTGCCGAGATACGTGTAGGAGGTAATTACTTCATGTCAAACTCGATACTTTTTTAAATACTCTTAATTTAATTGGCAAATGTAAACTGAGTAAATACGTCATACACAGATTACACCGTAAGTATTGGTTCTCACTATAGGTAGAAATAGTATTTTATGGATTAACAGTTCCTAGAATATTTAAGGGGGCTCCCATACAAAAAAAGTGATTTTTTTGCTCGATTTTATAGAAAGTCTGTCCAAGGCTGTATCTCATGAACTGTTGTGATAGTTACAAGGTTGAAATTTTCACAGATGATGTATTTCGGTTTTTACTAAAACAACAAATACTATAAAGTAGAATAAATAAATTATTTAAGGGGGCTCTCATATAACAAACGTGATTTTTTTTGCCGCTTTTATAGAGGTAATGGTTTTTATAGAGTCCGACTCGCACTTGGCTGGTTTTATAGGTAATGGTACGGAACGGAACCCTTCGTGCGCGAGTCTAACTCGCACTTGCCCGTTTTATTTTTAATGTTTTCACGTGGATGTATGTATAGGTCTACAAAGATCTTGCGGCCGACTAGTGACAGTTGTAGCTATAGTAGAACTTGTACTGGAAATAAAGGCGTCACCATGAAAACCGCGGGCCAAAAGATCTTAGTAGACCATTTGTAGATCTGTAGCAACAACAAAAAATCCAAGAAATTGTGCAGAAAATTTCAAGCTGGTGTGGCATCATTTATTTTTGTTTAATTACGCATTGTTTGTATATTTTTTGTTTACAATGAATAAACAATAAATAAAGTTTAGTCGTCTAACACAGATAGTTACAAAATAATTTCTTAGAATTATGAAATCTTCTTACTTTTCGAACATTAAGGTTATAAGGTGAGGACCTTACCAAGAACAAGAACAATACTTTAATTTCGTTCCCATGAGACTTTGAAAAAAATATGTAGCCTACTCGTATGTTACTCAAGGATAATTTAGTTCTAATGGTGAAAGATTTTTTGAAATCAGTCCAGTAGTTTTTGAGTTTACTTGATACAAACATACAAATCTTTTCTCTTTATAATATTAGTACAGATATAAAATATTTCTATCGACAAACTTTGCCACAAGCTAAATTGTCTAAGGAATAGGGGAATAAGGGAATTCACTTTCCGACACAGAGGAAATTGCAAAATCTCGACAAAAGAGACGAAATGTTACACGAAAAAATTTCCTAACATTTATTAGCTCGTGCGTAAGTACTTTTGCTTGTTGTAAGAATCCTACTAATATTATAAATGCGGAAGTTTGTGAGGATGTATAGATGTATCTATGTATGGACGTTTGTTACTTTTTCACGCTCAAAAAGCTGGACCACAAATGAGACCTGTCTCCTAGTAATCTATCCCAGGCAACGACACTTCATTTTTTTTCTGAATTTGAGGTGTCGTCCTATGGTCTCATGCGGTGTGGTAGGCTCTGTAAAGGGCCGTCTGGTTCTCGACCACCCTTCTACCGAAGTCCTACGCCAAACAGCTTGCTGTGTTCCGTCGGTGCGTGGGAGTACCAGTGCCTTTATAGGCTTTTTCTGGGTTAACTCGCTCCATCGTCGACCTTATCTTTGACCCTGGCTAAGATTGAGGTCAAGAGTTAACCCATCTTATAATATAAAAAAAACAAACAAAAAAAAAACAATTTTTATAAAATTTAGTATAGAGGTAGCTGACACCCTGGATTAACACTTACAATACAATACACTTTATTGCACTGCAATACAAATAATGTACAGTTACATTTTAATACAAAACAGTTATGTCAGGGTACAAAAGGCGGCCCCTTTGCTAAGAAGCAATATCTACACATAGGCTACATAATTTTCCCAAATTTTCACAAGAACGAAGTCCCGGTTGGAAAGCTAGTGCTTACACATAATAATGGGATTACGGTTTACAAAATGATATACGCGTCGGAAAAAATAGGACTGATTATTTTATAAATTGACATTTTCTGAACTCATCTCTCAATTAACTCAATTCAATACTTGATACGTCCACGTTTGTCTTGAATATGCCAATATTAGTATTGTGATGAGTACTTGTTATTACCACTAAAATTAAAAATTATGTTTAACCCCCGTTATTTAGGGCCCACAAAAACTAAAACTTGGATAACGTTTCAAACTGGCTGTATGGACATAGATTCTTTTGCCTTTCCCAAAAAAAATCGTAGCGAGATCGGTCAATATTTTTTCTATGTCTATGGTCAATTCGTTTAGGAGCTACGATGCCACAGACAGACACATAGATACGCAGTCATATAGACACACAGATACACAGCCATACAGACACACATACACACAGACATACAGATACACACGTCAAACTTATAACACCCCTCTTCTTTGTCGGAGGTTACAAAAAAATAGAAATTACATATTGAGCCATCAATTTGAGGCAGGAAATTTAATTAAGTCTTGTAATCTACTTATACTCTGAAATTGTTTCTTCTGATAAACGCTTGGGTAATTCTGTTGTTCCCTTATTTCTGTTATATTTTCCAACGTGTTTCCTTTAGGATTTATCGTTCCTTTATATTAACGTGAGCAAGGCGAAACAATGCCACTACTATAGGTAGAAAAACCTTTGTTGTTTTTTTACAAGATAATAGAAACGTTTTCTTTAAGTGAACCATTTCAATAATTTATTAATAAACTTTAAAATAAGATTTCTAATTTTAAAAAGTCGTCTCTCCATTCGACTTCTTCGATCATTTTTTTAAATTAAATTAAATTGTACACATACCAGTACAACTTAGAAATACGGGGCCTTTTTATAATTCGAAAACGGCACGGCAACATTGTATTACCATTGCATCCTGTGTAATAGTAATACTACAAGCTCAAATCAAATCAAATCAATGTATTTACTGTGAAAAATAGGTATTACAACAGGTTACAGGGGTTGTTAGTAAAGGTACAGCTATTTCCCGCCTCTCGGGCATACAACATTTTTTAAGCATCTATAAAAAGTTGTCATTTAGATACTCGTTTACACAGTAATAACATTTCTGATTCAACAAGTCAAATAATTTAAATTTAAAACAGTTTATATCATTAATGTCACGTAATAATTTTGGTATTTTATTGTAAATGAGTGGTATTCTAAAAATAACATTTTTGTGCATTAAGGCAGTTTTACAAGGTAATAACTCCATTTTATCTTTTATGCGCTCTCTGGTGTGGAACTTAAATAAGTGTAGGTTACATTTAGCGAAAACACAACACTCATAAATGTACATGCTAGGTAGGGATAATAATCTCTTTTCTTTAAAATGATGATGATGATGATGATCATCATCATCATCATCATCATCAATCTCTTTTCTTTAAAATATGGTTTACATGACTCAACAATTCTTAAATTATACATTGACCTAATACAACGTTTCTGGGCTATGAAAACACGTTGAACATGCGTTGAGTCTCCCCAAAGCTGAGAACATGATCTGAGAAGCTGAGAACATAGTGGGCAATGGTAATTCAAATTTTGAAGTGCCGTACCGTGCGGTTCGAATTTTAAAAGGCCCTAAGCTGGCCGTGTTATCTCGCTGTACAGCAATGGATGGATAGGCTTTTCATTTATTTGACAAGAAAGTCCCAAAAAATGTTTTTGATAACTTTTCTTCAAGTTATAGCTTCAGTTTTTATAGGGAGATATGTACGTCCTACAATTTTCTTTGTTTTTATCTCTTGTCGATAGCAAACCTCGTATTATTGATAATTAACTTGCAACTAGAAGTAACCAAATACTCTTACAGTACTTTTATTTTTTATTGTGGTTCTGCAAATTTCGTATTTCGTATAAGTAAATTGATTTACAAAAGACGAGAACGAGACAGACACTGTTTGCCGAGAGACATTGAGAAAATAGAAGCACCATGGTCTTTACGCCGTGGTCTTTACTAAGGGTCAGTTCACACCGCGACGAGACGCGACGCGACGCTGCGCGCACATTTTAATAGAGCCACTCAAAATTGAATTTTATTTGTTAGATTTGAGAATATAGAATACGTCGCACCACGCAACGCTGCGCCTCGAGATGCCTCGCGGTCTCACAATGAAATGTTTATCTTTTCATGTAATAAATGAAATTTAATTTTGAGGGGCTCTTTTAAAAGTGCGCGCAGCGTCGCGTCGCAGTTTGAACTAACCATTAGTATTGAATTTTTAACGTATAAAAGGTACAGACAGCAGCACATCAGGTTATCCATTGACGGCCGGTATGTTCGAGTGGTAGTAGCGCTGCCTCTTGATCAACGGGTCCTGGGTTCGATTCCTAGTCGGGGCAAATATTTGTGTAAAAAGCAGATGTTTGTTCTCAGGTCATGGGTGTTTGTATCTGTCTTTATGTGTGTGTTCCGAGGGACCCACGACACAAGGGAAAACCTTAGTGTGGGCCTTTGAGTGTGTGTAGCGTTTATTTGCACTACGACGTTAAGGTCAACATTTATATCCTGATATGCTGCCGTGTGTACATATATCTCACCCTATTTACTCGCATAAAAAAATATTATCGACAACCCGTAGTAGACCTTAAACATCTCTGACGCTTATTTTTTGGGTACTCCAATCGTATGCAAGAGATAATAGCTTTTGGCATTAATAGGATTTTTCATTCTATTACTCGCTTGGAAAATCCATTTAGCTTTACATTTTATCTAAGCTGGTTCGACTCCTGTTTAAAATATTCCTTAATCTTGAAATAATTGTTTTTTTGCTCCATACATAAACTTTTAATCTTTGACAGAAAAGAGACGTTTTATAAGTTTAACGTGTGTGTCTGTATAATGTATCTGTGTGTCTGTCTGTGGTATTGTAGTTCCTAAACGAATAAACCGATTTCGATGTGGTTTTTTTTGTTTGAGAGCTGACGTAATCGAGATGGTTCATAGACATATTTGATCAAAATTGGTTCAGCTGTTTAAAATTAATAAGCGATCGAATGTCGGATGTGGTACAACATTTTAAATTTTTAATTTATTGATTATTTAATAAGTGGTACTCGCTGACCTAACCCAATCCGTGAAGTAAACCAACGTATAAAGGGGCAGGGAACCCGATGGAAAATCATTTGATTACGTTAGCTTTCAAACAAAAAAACCGCATCAAAATCGGTCTATTTGTTTAGGAGTTATAATTCCATATGTGGAAACTTGTAATTGGCTGTTAGGTGTATTTTCTATGTACCTGAAATTATTGTATGTAGCTGTAAGCTCCCCAAATAAAAAAAATAAAAAAAATCTACGATTCTACAAACAGACACACAGATAAACAGATACACACGTCAAACTTATAAAACCTCTGTTTTTTGTCGATGGTTAAAAAAGCAGAGTGAATACAATAAGAATCCCTTCCACTATTTTCTTTCTTCTTCTTCTTATCGTGTAGGTATAGTAAAGTGTGTGGCGAACTTGGCTAACCCTAGTGTCAGAGTTTTCAAACCGCACAATGGCCTCTGACTTGGTTTTAACGACTGTAGTCAATCGAAAACAGCCGGGACCGACAGCTTAACGTGCCCTCTGAAGCACGGAAACGCTCGTGATAAATTGCCACTTTGGTCACCCATCAGGTTCCCTGCCTCTGTACACGTTGCTTAACCTCACTGATCGGTTGAGATCGGCGAGGGCCACTGGGCTACGTGCTTATATTATTTTCCTAAACCCCTTCTATATATTGTGCCTATCGCAAAATAAATACGGACCCTTGTCAGTCCAAAGCGTATCCCTAAATAAGTTTCCTCCGCAAGCAGGAACGCAATATTAACTTCCTAATGAACATTGATTGGTTCTTAAGTCTTAATGAGGGTTCCCCGTGTATTTTGCCGCGTAGTTTTATTCTAAAAATACGGTTTTTCTCAGGAATTACGTTTTAGTGACAAATTAAATAATAAAGTAAATAAAAATAAAACTCTTTATTTTTCTTCAAAAAGGTAAACTACATACTAAAATTGGCTAGACATACTAATGACGGCCTGTTTGGTCGAATGACGGCCTCTTTCTCGATTGGTAGCGGCGCTGCTTCTTGATCGACGGGTCCTGGGTTCGATTTCCAGCTTGGGCAAATATTTTTGTAAAAAGCAGATGTTTGTTCTCGGGTAATGGGTGTTTGTGTTTGTCTTTACGTATGTTCCAAGGGACCCACGACACAAGGGAAAACCTTAGTGTGGGCCTTTGAGTGTGTAGCGTTTATTATTATTATTATTTTTACGTCCCCACTGAGGGGCATGAGCCTCCCTTCGAAACACGAAGGGGATTTAGGCCATAGTCCACCACGCTGGCCCAATGCGGGTTGCTGGACCGCTCGTCTTTCAAAAATGAATTTTTTTGGACAGGCGGGTTTCATCACGAGGTTTTCCTTCACAGTTGAGCAAGTGATGATAAGAAATCCGTACATAAATCCGAAAAGGCTAATTTAGTGGTACAGGCCCGCACCAGGATTCGAACCAGCGACTTTCGGCTTACAAGTCTGACTCATTACCAACTGGGCTATCACTGTTTATTAAATAATAAGGTTTAGCGACATATAAAATAATAAAATAAATAATAATAAAACTCTTTATTTTTCTTCACGAAGGTAAACTACGTACTAAAATTGGCTAGACTAGACATACAAAAATACAATTCTGATTCTTAACCCCAGTAATCTTTCAATTGCTCTCAAAAAATAAGGCCGCCTTGATATAATAAGTATTGGTATATCCCTACTGATATTATAAATGCGAAAGTAACTCTGTCTGTCTGTTAGGTAGGCTTTCACGCCTAAACTACAAAATCAATTTTGATGAAATTTCATATACTTGCTGACTACATAAACTACATAGCAACTGAAAATTTTAGTTGGCGGTGGCGCCACCAGTCAAAGCAGCCGTCATTAGATAAATGAAATTTGGATAGTTCTTGATTTTGCCACTTAAACGGATAAAATGGAGACCATTCCATCGACACACAACTTAAGTTACAGAATCGGTGCCCTAATCAACTGCAGAAGCAACTGGAAAGTTTTTTTATTAATAAAAATAACGTTTTAAAGTTCTTCCGCATTTCTTTTGGCTGTACCAGCCTCATCAAACAGCATAGTTCAGCTCACCCTGCTACACTTATAACACCCCGTTTTTGCCGTGTGGTGATCGGTTGAGAATGACTCCACCCCATCTCTTTTCGTGGGTGTCGTAAGAGACGAATAAAGAAACACAAATGAGACCTGCCTCCTTTTAATCCACCCCAGGTAACGACACCTCCATTTGTTCTAAATCTGAGGTGTCGTCCTATAGTCTCATGCGGTGTGGTAGGCTCTTTAAAAGGCCGTCTGGTTTGCGACCACCCTCCTATCGAAGTCCGACGCCAACCAAACAGCTTGCTATGTTCAGTTGGTGCCACAGACTTCTAATATACAGTAGCAGACGAAACATAAACTATGTTTGTGTGAGTTGGCCTTTCCTATAGTCTCATGCGGTGTGGTAGGCTCTTTAAAAGGCCATTTTGATTTGCTGCCGATGCTGCATGCGATTTTCGATATCTAGTGGAATATTTATTGTTTTTGATGGTTATAGTTGTACAAAAAGAATAGTTATGATGGTGAAATGCAGTGCCTATTTGTGTAAAAGTATGACGTACGGAAATATGCCTGGATTAACCTTTCATCGGTGAGTAAACATCGTTAGTTACTGAAACAAGCCATGAATTGTGTAAATTATGACGAGAATAAACGTAGTTGCATGTTCTACTTGTACTCGCTCGAAAGCTTAGTCATTAGAGGAAATGCCAATAAAGACAAACGTTTAATTATGAGGCCTGTATGCTATAAATTCAGTCACAGAAATATTATTGAAGATGCTTTGACATGTTATGTACTTGTGATTGTTATAGGGGCTGAATTTAGGTACATTTATATTTTTATTGTGCAACTAAGTGCAACTAAGTACTTTAGTATATTCTGTGATTATCTTTATTATTCAGCACTTCAGGTCGGCGTGTCGCAAAAGAGACTGTCTTGTTCTCCTGTACTCTGAGTGGATTCACAACACTAGCTAATACTATATTACAAGTTATAATAATAAGAATCTACACTCTTGCATTAGGATACGAGTATTTCTGTAATGATCGATGTAAGCAAATAAAAAAGAAAGAAATATGTATAATATTACATAAAAAATTTATCTGCAAGACTGTCAGTATATGTATTTTACTGGACATTATGTCATTCTTTTGTTGTTCTTTTAATGAAATGCCATATTTGTTATAGGTTTCCTAAGGATCAGACACTATGTGACATTTGGGTTTCAAACATGAAAGTGAAAAATTGGAAACCCAGTGAAACAAGTCTTTTATGTTCCAAACATTTTTAAGAACATTTAATAGACAAAAATCAGCTGAAGTAAGTTATATACTGCCATAATATAGAAACAAGTTTGTTAGTTATAAATATCATGAGCATATTACAACTAGCGTTTTAGAAGCTTTGATAAACATTACGGTCTAAACATTACGCAAAAGGTGTAACGAGCAATATATCAAATAGGAATTATTTGAAAAAAGTGATTTTATTCCAAAATAAATAATTACCTACTTAAAACATTGTGTTATTATTCACTTCAATAAGCCCCATCATAATTATCCTATAACTTGTCCTATAAGGACTTTTGCACGTCACAGGTTTTTGGTTCTATGCGCATGTTTCCAGCTATCTCGCTTAGATCGTCTTGTCATCCAGCTGGGGCACGTCCTGCACTAGGGCTGCGGCGGTCTTTAAGTCTCAACTTCAGTAGCCCGTTTTACAAAACTACAAGTTACAATTTTTCAATTGTAATTCGTTAAACGCTACGAATACCAAACAGCAAATTGCAATTGTAAAATTGTAACTTGTAGTTTTGTGAAAAGGGCCCCTGGGGTTGGGCGGCCAGTGCCAAATTGTCCACGATAACGCCATATTGTGTTTTTCATTGACTAGACAGTGGTCCCGCCATTTTGATTTTGATATCAAAATGACGGGACCACTTTCTTTGTATTTGTATTTTAAAATTTTATGAGTGTAGAATTTTACTATGAAAGTAAATAAAATAGTAGAAATGTTGTACTATATTCTACTCGCATGATATCCGAAAAACCCGGCGGGGCCCGCCATCTTTACATTTTTTTTTATATTACAATAATATACTTACCAACTTTCATGGGGGCGCATGAAGCAATGGCATTTCTCAAAACGTAAGATATTAAGATATTACGTAGCAATACCTAGTTTTTATATTCTAAGTATGATATAGTCAACCAAGGTAATTGGATTGATACTTTACGTAACAAAGGCTAAGTTAATTAATACAGTATTTTAATCTAGGGCCTTTTCTTTTATCTGTATTACTTTTATCTGTATATGTGTTAAATGTTACATAAAATCACTTAGGCTGTGTTCCAAAAAGTATTTAACCATGTTTCCAATTACCTACCCTGGTTGACTCTTTACTTTATAATTTCATGATTAATAAATAGAACTAGACCTAGACCTTTCTATCTTCGTCCCTGTATTTGCGTTAGTGTGTGTGGTATTTAGGTGTGTTTGTTTTGGCGTGCATTTAGAACTCTAATGTTTGGTCTGCTACTGGTAATAATATTGGAAGTCTGTGGTTGGTGCATAGGAGTACCAGTGCCTTAATGGCATTTTCTGGATTACAGAGTTCGATAGGAACCCTCCGCAAACCAGACGGCCTTTTACAGAGCCTACCACACCGCATGAGACCATAGGACGACACCTCAGATTCAAAACAAATGGAGGTGTCGTTACCTGAGGTGGATTAAAAGGAGGCAGGTCTCTAACGCTAACGCTCGCTCCATCATCGATCTCAACTATGACCTTGGTCAAGATTGAGGTCAAGGGTTAACCCATCTCATAATAAATAAAAAACCCTCATTTTTGTCGGGGTTAAAAAAAATAGGTAAATAAGCATCCAAGTCCGAAGGTTTGGCCCGGGCCAAATGTTTATATTCCCGGTAATTGCCTGCCCTAAGTGATATTGTTCATTAGGGTCGGGTTTCCCGATGCTTAGTCGATAGCTAGTAGTACATTTGTTTACCTTTTTCGATCAAATTTACCTACAATTACCTAAGGTTTTTTAGCTGTAATCGGAGCTTTACAAAAATATATTGAGACATTTTATTGCACGTCATGAAGGATTACTTTCTAGGAGTACGCATATGCAACCCTTAAAAAAACAAACAAATTTTTAATCATACATGATAGGATCTTTGGCGCGTACTCAGCGTGCGCAGGTATTTTCACTTTCGGCGTGAAAAAGTTGCATAATGTATAGGTGATAGTGTGTTAGGTATGCAGTAAATTGACTAATATTCGTGTAGTGATAAAAAATTCAAATGATAACAGTGGTTCTGCCACAGATTAATAAATAGTTACTTTGGTACGGATAAAGATCCTCGCGGTTGTGCTTCTCACTGCTATAATAGTTTTCGTAAAACAGACGCTATCCGGTTTTACGCAGAATATGAGGAGCTTAGGGCTTAGGTTAAGTTAGAGAAAGAAGATTTTTTAACTGAAGACAAGGCTGTATGGACTTAGTTTCCTTTGCCTTTCCCGAAAGGAATAAATTAAACAAACAAAAAATATTGCTGGGATCTAAAAAAAACATGATGGGTTCTATAAGCTGCTTCTAATCTATGATCATTCATGTTGTGCCTATTCCTGTAGAGAATCCCTATCCTATTATATTATCTCATTTCCTACTATCCTACGTCCTACTATCCTATTAATAATAATATATTAATGCAAAGTTTTGTGAAGATGTTTTTGTTACTCTTTCACGCAATAACAGATTTTGATTAAACTTGGCAAAAATATAGCTTAGACATTAGAGAACACATAAGCTTCAAAATTGACCTAAATTTCTACAGGGACGAAGTTTGAGGTAGAAAGCTTGTTCAAAATGAAATTAAGGTCACTAAGGTGGTTCACTTTAGTAAAGAATAGCCAGCCTTTATTAAGAAATTCCACAGCTTCGTAATAAAGATAAAAATGAATAAAATAAAAGATGACAAAGAAAATCTTAAATGGTGAAATATTGCTCGAAGAGAGTTAATTACACTATTAAAAAATTACTTATAACAGACTAATTAATTAATTAATGTTACTATTTCTTCGAGATTATATTTAAATTATTATTTTTTTAAACGTTCAAAAATGTAATTACATAATTGTGAAAAGTTCCTTCAAGATCAATATTATTCATTACTAGACGGAATGTCTGGGACTTCGTTCCCGTGGGAATTCGGGAAAATCATATATGTCCATCACGAATGATGTAGGATTCTAATTTTGAAATAATTTTTTAAATCGGTCCAGTAGTTTCGGAGACTATTCATTGCAAACAAAGGAACAAACAAATAATCAAATCTTTCCTCTTTATAATATTAGTACAGATCTATCTGTATAGGCAATACTACTTTTGCTATCATACACAGCCTTTTTGTATCCCGTTTGGTCTCAAAATATTTTGAAAAAAGTTTTGGTTAATCTGTAGGTTTAGTAATTAAATGTATTAAAATTTTATTTGAGTTTTTATTTCAATCAGTCAAAATAAATACAATAATGTCATCCAAACTGGCTTAGCATTCGCTTCAGCGGCGAGGCTGTAGCACTGATATTCTGCCATCACCATAACAGGAAACAAAACAAATCAAAACTTTTTAATTATGAAAAGTGCACCAAACTCCATTAGTGGAGATAAAAAACTCTTCTCCCTTCTGGTAGGTATAATTTGATACAGATAAGTGCACAGGATGAATTAAAGTCACCCCTGGTTTTTTTGTTCGTAATTAAAAATGTCATTGCTTGAAAGTTTTCAATATTTTTGCCCGATAGAGAAACCAAATTGCTAGATTGGCTAACTATAATATACTCCAGTTACCCAAAGGCCCACTTCGTCTTCTTCTTCTTGTGTAGGTGTAGTAAAGTCCGTAGCAAACTTGACTAACCCTTGTTTCAAAGATTTCAAACCGAAAAATGACCTCTGACTTGTTTTTAACGACTGTAGTCAATCGATAACAACCGAGACCGATAGCTAAACGTGCATCTGAAGCACGGAAACGCTCTAGATAAATTGCCACTTTGGTCACCCATCACAGGTTCCCTGCCTCTGAGTACGTTGCTTAATCTCACCGATCAGCTAACACTACTCTGACGTTTTCCCTTGTATCGTGAGAAATAAAAGTAACAGTAAAATAACATTGTTACAGGTTATTTCCCCCTGCCTGCGGAGTATTGTCTCACCTGGATCTGCCTGGATGTGCTTCTGTGCACCGCTTCAATCATGCATCTGTGCACCATCAGTGTTGACAGGTAATGTGGCCTTTTATGACGGCCGGTCTCGTCTAATGGTAGTGACGCGGGTCATGGATGTTTGTGACTGTCTTTATTTATGCTACAATGGACCCACGACACAACGGAAAACCTTAATGTGGGTCTTTGAGTGTGTAGCTTTTTTTTTGTATGGGTGACAAGGTTTCCACCTGCTACTTTATTCGCGGATAATAGTAGCCTATATCACTCTATAACCCTCCAACTACCCGTATGCTAAAAATCACGTCAGTCTATCGCTCCATTACGACGTAAAAGAAAGGACTAACAAACACACTTTTTAACCCCTACAAAAAAGAGGGGTATTATTGACGTGTGTATCTGTGTATCTGTATATGGCTGTGTGATGATGATAATGATGTGCTCCCGGCCGATTTCGAACTGTGTGAAAGTATCGATTTTGAAGTGTTTTTTTTTCCTTAACTATATTTGATCAAAAAAATAAAATAAATAATAAATAAATAAATAATAAAATAAAATAAATAATAAATAAAATTAGTTCTGCTGTTTAAAAGTTATAAGTGATGAATATCGAAGGTTATATTTTTTTAATAAAATTTTTGCGATACTCTTTCACCACCCTACGACTTTAGCTTCACAAAAAAAGGCAAAGTATCAAAACAACCGCGTTAAGGTGTTTACCTAATTTATTTCGACCCATTTCCGTCAAAACAGCGTTAAGCGAGTTGAATCGCTTCTAATGTGTTGACAACACGGTAACAACAAACCGTCTGTTTGAGTCCTTTTAATTGGATTAAACACGGATTTTTAACTGACTTCATAAAAGGAGGAGGTTCTATGTTTGACAGTGTATATACCTTTTTTTAATGTATGTTCACCGATTTCTCCGCCTTTTGTGAACCGATTTTCAAAATATTTTTTTTTGCATGTTCGAAAGTCTCCAGAGGTGGTCCCACTATCACCAATTCAGGTTCTGTTGATAGAAACCCAGGGATTTCTTGATGTGATTCATACATTTACATATCACAACAACATAAAGAGGATCAAATTAAATAAAAAGGAAAATTAGTATAAATTTCTATATCAGCCCATATTACGTATATGGCTGATATAGAATATTACGTATGAGTAACTTAAAATATATAACTCACTATGCAACTACCGAGCAATAATGACGTCATAACATTTATATTAACGTAATTAAGAGATTCTTAACTTTTGTTTTTCTTTCAGATACCTTTCTCTTCGGTACCCGATGAGGTTTGGCCGGAATAAGACGAGAAAAAGAGTGACTGTGAAGATAGCCTTCGTCTGGATCCTGTCTACCGCTATGAGCCTTCCTCTCAGCCTCATGTACTCAAAGGTAAGCTATTTTCATCTTTAAGTCTATGTTAATTAAAAGCTTTGTCCTGACTGACTCAAAGATGGATCAACGCACTGCCTAAACTGCTGTTCGAAGACACACGTCATGAAAATTAGAGGTAGTGGTTCTTATATTATAAAGTAAGCATTTGATAAGAAAGGATTTTCTAAAATTCTCACAGAAAGTGAAGGAAATCTGCGAAAAAATTATGTGTTCATCGCTTTTAACCGACCGTTAAAAAGAAAACGTAGCCCAGTTGCCTAAAGTAGAGCTCTTGGTTCGAATCCTGGTCGAGGAAGGCTTCATTTATTCTGGTTTTAATTTTGTTATTTTTCTCTGTAACATAAAAATGAAGTCATGGGCAGGAAACTCAAAACTGGACTGACTCACTGATTTATCAACGCCTAGTTCAAATCCTACAACCTAGACAGCTTTCTAGGTCCAAAGGTTTGAGTTGCGCGGTGGTAAGTCAGTAAGTCAGGACCTGCCATTTTATATATTTTGATTAGGTACATCGCCGCCTTCTGGTCTACCAAAATTTAGCCCAATTTACTGCCGACACGATAGAAGAAGAAGAAGGTACATATAATTCTATAGAGATAGTTTCATAAAATAAAATCACACATTTCGTGCCTCACTATCGACTATCGAGCACATTGTAAATGAATCTACGGAATTCAAAATAATGACGTTCCGACTTTTTTCAAACAGGTTAGGCTACGGGGCAAACCCTTAACCCGATCGTCTTTGTTTTAGGCTCAAATTGTAGCTGACTAAATTGTCCAGAGGAATTTTTCTTAAATTTTTGATATCATTCTTCGTTTATACAAAATATCGAGAAATTTGGAAAATTTTAATTTTTTTTTTCACTTTTACGGCCCTAACTTTTTTCGTTTTCGACTTTATCGAATAATTCTTTTTGCACCTTACAGCTCTAGTAAATGTGCGTTGTTTGAGATTTTTTTGAATATCACATCTCTACGACTCTCCGAGATATAAGGAGTCGCACTTTTTCGTGAAATCGGAGCATATACTGGAGCGAACGAAAAGACATTTCCAATGTCAAAACATCATTACTTTCAGGTCCTATTTTCCTCAGCTTATATATTTTTTCCGCACGAGTACATAGTTGAATCTCGTCTATAAATAAACGGAATTAATTGAGTAATATCATAAGAGCATTAATAGCGCCGACGTTGACTATTAATAGTAGAATAAAGAAAATTATGAATGCGAGTACTTTATCCACACTTTAATATTATAAATGCGAAAGTAACTCTGTCTGCCTGTCTGTCTGTCCGTCTTTCACGCCTAAGTTACTGAACCGATTTTTGTGAAATTTGGTACAGAGATAGATTAGAGCCTGGGAAAGGACATAGGATACATTTTATCCCACGTTGGGCACGATGTAACCTGTAGTCCAGCGGCTCCGGGCGGAAAGCTAGTTTACATATAAATAGAACGAGCAATCTGAAATTTTCTTGGAAAATTGTTTATTTCCGTATTTATGTGTTTATTTTCGTATAATTAGATATTACTACTGTACAAATAGTATAAAGAGGAAAGATTTGATTGTTTGTTTGTTAGCATTGAATAGGCTCCGAAACTAGTGGACCGATTTGAAAAATTCTTTCACCATTAGAATCCTACATTATCCGTGATTTTTCCGAATTTCCACGGAAACGAAATCCCGGGCGGAAAGCTATAGTCTACTTATAAGACAATGTTTGTAATTGGCTTTATAGATCTTTACTTAAGTTCTAATTTTTTCGTTAATGCTGATGATGTTCCATGTTTAAAATAAAATATAAATGTAAAATGAAACGTCTTTTTCTAAAATTAATTTTTAGATTCAGATATAACATTTCCGAAAATAAATGTGAATTGCAATTTCTTTTTCGGCTTTGGATTTATTAATCAAACTGGCCAAAAATAATCTTGTCTCAATAGTGTTACACGGTAGGATCACAAGAAGCTGGACGCTGTAATTTAATTAATTACAAGTCACCGGTCGGGTTGGAGTAATAACACTGCTCTTTGTAGAATAACCTCGTATCTCTTAAAAAAATATTTTTGAGTTCTGATATTATTTTTGAATTTTTGAAATGAAAACTTCTTTAGCGGCGTTGTGCACTTTGAAGTATGGGTAAAAAATGTTAAACTTACGTCAGGACACGTGACACTAATCAAAAATACGTATGACGGAGGGAGAGTGAAAACTTCTATGTTGTACACTTTTTGGGATGGGTAAAAAATTTTAAACTCGCGTCAGGACACGTGACCTGATCGAAAATTCGTAAGACGGAGGGAGAGTAGACCACAAAGAATATGTTCAAGTTTTCACTTCTGCCGGCACTCCCGGGGTACAACCCGTTGTTTTTTTTTTATGTTTCGTTTCAGAATTTTGATGCTTGGCCTGCTGATGATACCTACTCTCAAAAGCACACCAAGCTTAATTTTTTGGACTTTTTACTGTAACTGAAGAAGTTTTTCCACCGCAAGCGTCTCAGTTAACAGGTGGCTATTGCTACTTCCATGCTGAAGTAAGAGTGAAAGAAAAACTTAAAATTTAACAGCTGCAAACTTTTTCCAGTCGTACTGTAGAAGTCAGTAAGAGATGCGAGGCTTTTGCTGCATCGTAATCAAAAGACTAACGTTCTGAAACTATCACGTCATGCTATATGTACTTGTGATGAAATACGCCGTGGTCAAACGTTGAAATGACAACGCCAGAGGGCGAGCAAGCCATGCGCGGTGCCATCGCGCTGTCAAAGTGAAGTTTCACCGTCATCTGAATGACGTGATGGGCGAGATTGTTGCGGGTCATGCTATCTATGCTTGCGATGAAATGCGGCGTGGTCAAATGTTGAAGTGACAACGCCAGAGGGCGAGCAAGCCTGGCGCGATGCCTTCGTGCAGTCAAAGTGAAGTTTCACCGACAGCCGAGTAACGAGACGCCCGAGTTTGTCACGGGTTGTAGGCAAAGTACGAAAACTAATTTATCTAAATGTCAGGGCGCAGACCCACCGCGGCGCACGGAGAAGCTACGCACGTGGGTGAAACTTCGCTTTGCAAGAAAATGTATGTTATTGTGTCCACTGCGACCTACGACCACGCTACGCATGAAATGATGTCATCGATACTCGCGTGGCTTGCTCGAATAAGCGCTGACATAGCTCAACGCCACGCTTGGCACGCAGCGCATTTTAGCTGCGGTGAATATCTACTCAGTGAGTTTGACATTAAGGCTCAAAGTAGATTTTGATCTAATCCACGTAGCTAAAATCGTGGGTTTCAATTCGTGTATGGCGTGTACTGCAGTGGAAACGTAGACCCACGTTGTCAAACAAATGAATCCACGCAGCTAAAATGCGCCGCGTGGCCGTGCACATCCTGCGCCACGGTGGGTCCGCGCCTTAATTACTATGTAAGAATATTCACATATATTTTAACTCAAACAAGTCTTCAGGTCTTACAGCAAAACTTGTAACCTCAAGCCTTGGAAGCGAAAGGCTACAAACTTCCTTCATTCGGCATAAATCTTTAATAGTTTCAAAGTTACACTTAAACTAGGGGCCGGTAACCGCGATCAGAATTCCATGGAGCATTTAGGGATGGGCTAGTACTATACATTCGTAGCGGTCGTAGCCCAATGGTGCACGCTGATCTCAACCGATCACCGAGGTTAAGGCTAGGAACCTGATGGGTGACCAAATTGGCAATTAATGACGAGCATTTCCGTGCTTCGGAAGGCATAGAAAATTCTTTAAAATTTATTGACTTCTCTTTTAACCGTGTGGTGATTGGTTGAGAATAACACCACCCCATCTGTTTCCGTGGGTGTCGTAAGATGCGACTAAGGAAACACAAATGAGACCTGCCTCCTAGTAATCCATCCCAGGCAACAAACTTAATTTTTTTCTGAATCTGAAGTGTCATCCTATGGTCTCATGCGGCTCTGTGAAGGGCCGTCTGGTTCGTGACCACCCTCCTACCGAAGTCCGACGCAAAACAGCTTGCTGTGTTCCGTCGGTGCATGGGAGTACCAGTGCCTTTATAGGCATTTTCTGGGTTAACTCGCTACATCGTCGACCTCATCTTTGACCTTATGGCCAAGATTGAGGTCAAGAGTTAACCCATCTTATAATAAATAAAAAAAAATACTAAGATCGCTCAAGTTGTGCGGAGATGCGAAAACTTTTGTTTTTCATATTTCGGCCTATAAAAAAATATTGTTTTGTACTTTCTCGGATAGTACAGAGCTGGTTCTCTAAATTTTGTTCTAATGTTTTAAATATTTTTCGAACTCTTTAAGTAAATCATACAGAGGATCTACATGAAAGGGTTACGCCATAATAAACAACATATTGCCTTATTTAATAAAATTAAGACTACGTAATACCTGAAATATTTTAGCCGAACAACAGCGAATAAGCTGGAAAAAATGCGTACAAAACGCCGCATTGTACTTTTAGGTTGAGGAATTTTCGGCAGGAATTTCAGAGCATTACATTTTCTTAGGAATGTCTCATCTCTAGTTCGAAACAAAGGGTCTTTATCGATTGGTCCCAAGAATATAATAACAATGCGTCTGAGAAATGGCATCCATAATTGCACCAATCAGGGACCGATCTTGGTTGAATTGTATATCGAAACTAAAGCCTTCAGCTATCATCGAATATTGCGCAAGGTTGTCCTTTGTTAAACGATTTTGGGTTTAAGGTTTGGATTGGAAACCTATTTAGCATTAAATGGGGTGACTGTAAATTAGCTAGCGAATCTTTATGGAGTGATT
Organism: Aproaerema taeniolella; assembly: GCA_949987775.1. Classification (NCBI taxonomy): domain Eukaryota; kingdom Metazoa; phylum Arthropoda; class Insecta; order Lepidoptera; family Gelechiidae; genus Aproaerema; species Aproaerema taeniolella. The sequence goes on from OX465248.1 coordinate 17,371,831, forward strand.
CTTCCTATCAAGCTGAATAACTTTTCCTAAGGAACCCATGTTTCTACTTTTCTTATTAGCTTCTCATAAGACTATCAGCTGATCGCTGAATTTGTATGGAGGGACAAAAAGTTGTTTTTCATATTTCAAACTATACACATGGTCTAGGGATATTGCACGATTTTTGATAAAATAGAGGTCTGTTTGAGAACCTATAAAAGCATACTCGAGAAACATGGAGGGCTATTATTTTCAGACGAGCAAGTGCTAATTTGAGGCAGGAATTTCGGAGCATTACATTTTCATTTTCGTCACGTTTTCACAAAAACGTTGACTAGAATTGAAACTTCAGGTTCAGCGCTTGCTCGTCTGAAAATTATAGCCGTCCATGTATCTCGAGTATGCTATTATAGCTTCTCAAATAGACCTCTTTTGTATGAAAAATCATGCAATATCCTTAGACCGTGTTGATGTGTGTATGTTTCGCTGGGAATGTTGTGTTCAGTTAGATTTGTATTCTTCATATCGTGCGTAGCTCCACTGAAAATCAGTGGCTACGATAGGCAGTCAAGGAATTTGAGCTGAGTGGAGACCTTTTTAGAGATCCTTTATTTTAATACAAGAACGAAATTGTTTATTCGTTTTACGGTTTACAAGTAAACCATTTTCCTTTCTTTCTATTTGATTTAGAATGACACCCCTTTTGCACCATACGTTGCCATCCAACCTTAACCTGTACACAAAATAACAACTCATTATGTTGTGAGTAACAGCATTGAAATTCAGTTTCGAGATTTGAGCCGAACAAACATACATACATTGCAACTTAATAAAATGCTTGTTTAACTATAAAATCAAATATTTTGTATTACCCCAAGATTCGAGTGCTCATAACTTTTAAACAAGTAAACCAATTTTGATGAAATATAGCTAAGAACCATCTCGATTATGTCAATTTTTAAACAAAAAGACCTCATCGATATCGGTTTATTCGGTTGGGAGCTACGATGCAACTGAGAGACACACAGACACACACATCAAACTTATAACACCCTCTTTAAAAATACAAGACCTGCAAAACCCGATTGTAGACCGAGTCTGAAACATGATATCATTTCATGACAGTGAACCCCAGACGAAGGAGCCCCACTATACAGGGCTTTAGGTATCTCTCTTTCAACCTCTTGGGTGGTTAATCAGTCCATGAAACTGAACAATTTTCCCAAGGAACATAGGTCAAAATACGAAAAAAAATTTTGAGTTCCCATAAAAACTTCATCAGCATATAGCGCATTTTGAATGGGAGATCAAAATATTTTTTTCGTATTTTGACCTATGTTCCTTGGGAAAGTTGTTCTGTTTCATGGACTGATTAACCACCCGAGAGATTGAAAGAGAGATAACTATAGCCCTGTATATAAAATTTAACCAAAGGTCCATAATTTTAGTAAGTTTTGTAAGCAGAAAGATTAAGTCTTGTAAGATACTACTTCAAAGTGTACTGGCCCAGTTCTTAATCGGAAATTACTTAACCCTTTCAAGAAAAGTTTTGCCCCAAACTTGTTAGCAAATAATCGCTTTGGAAACACGATTACTTTGAAAAAAGTTTCGCGCAATCTTAATAAGACACAAAAATACAACAAACTTTATTAAAAGACTAGCATTCCGCTCGGGACTTCGTTCCCGTAGGAATTTGGGAAAATCGTGTACCCTATGTCCGTCCCGGATAATGTAGGATTCTAATGGTGAAAGAATTTTTCAAATCGGTCCAGTAGTTTCGGAGCCTATTCAATGCAAACAAACAAAAAAACAATCAAATCTTTCCTAGATTAGTAGGAAGGATAATGTCAAAGGTAGTGAAATAACAAACACGGCATAGGTAACAGCAACAAATAACTCTGATTGGATTTTTGCAATATTTTTCTAGCCGTTAATATCATTTTCCACTAAAGCTTTTTTATTTGATGAATTGGAATTTGTCAATTGGCTACCCTAATAATAAACTCCGGTATTCGGCTTAGATATCAATTTCAAAAGGTATTTGGTTACACCTTTCGTTCGCTATTCAGTTTGCTCTAAAAATTATTTAACGAAAAAATATTATACATTTTTGTGAATAATAACTACGCAAACTATTGAAGAAATTCAATGAACTACTAATAGTCTGTAAGTACGCCGTAAAGCCTATTTAAGGCGCAGACCCACCGCAGGATTATTATTTTATTTTTTAAATTATTTTGAAACAATTTTTTGCTATTCACTGCCTGTTACGACTGTATCTAAAGGCACGTAAAAACATACTCCTTCTTATAAAACCACAAAGTTGTTAACTGTTTCTCCAAATTCGATTCAAAGTTAAATTGCAAGATTCTTATTACTAACTTTGTCTTCGAATTATTTTTCTTTTGTTATCTATTTTCATTTCATTTGTTACGATTTGTTTGAGCCTGGAAGTTTTTACTTGTTTGACAAAACTAATAAAACATTAGATTAAATTTTTTAAATTAAACACAAGAAGTTACAAAAAGAAACAGTGCAACTCAGAGGAGTGATTTTACCCAAAAATGTGAACGACGTTTAACATATATTTTTTTTTACCTGCCATATACGTCCCCATCGAGGGGCATGGGCTTTCCTTCAAAACCACGCTGGCGCAATGCAGGTTGGTAGACCGCTCGTCATTCGAACATGAATTATCTTGGCAGGTTTCATCACGATGAAACCCGCCGCCTGCCTTCACCGTTTAGCAAGTGATAATTATAGGCATTTTCTGGGTTAACTCGCTCCATCGTCGACCTCATCTCTGACCTTATGGTCAAGATTGAGGTCAAGAGTTAATCCATCTTATAATAAAAAAAATTAGAAATCCATACATAAATCCGAAAAGACGAATTTAGTCGTACAGGCCCGCACCAGGAGTTGAACCTGCAACCTTCGGATTACAAGTCTGGCTCATTACCAACTGGGCTATACAATTTTATGTGCATATCGGATAGGTCTGGAATCGGCCAACATCTATTTTTTCATATTAAAAAAATTAAAATCCACCGGGCAATTCCCACGGGTACGAAGTCGCGAGCGGACAGCTAGTAAAAACATAACTATTGAGCCGTATTAGTTATTGAACTTCTGTAACATCTGTTTTTTTAACGTGAAACTTCTTTCAGTTCGAAGTAAATATATTTTTTGGGAACGAAAAGTTAGGAATTTTTCGTTTTACTACCTTGGTCGCCACATAGCATATTGCGAAACCAAATCAGCCAGTAACAGGCAGAAAGCCCACCGACGCTTGCTGTAATGAACCAGTCAGTGAGGTTGAGCAACATACACAGGGGCAGAGAACCTGATGGATGACCAAAGTGATAGTTTAACACGAGCATTTCCATGATTCGGAGGACAAGTCAAGCCGGCGGTCCCGGCTGTTACCCATTGACTACAGTCATTAAAACCAAATCAGAATCTATTGAAAACTCTAACACCAGGGTTAGTCAAGATTGCCACACACTTGACTATACCTAAATATTGAGGTAATATTACATGATAAGAAAGAAAAAAAGAAAAGCAAAAAAAACTGTAATAGAGCGATTTCTAACAATAATAATTGCCTGCATTTTCTACAACTACAGTGGATTTCGGGTATAACGACAATGAAGGGACCACTGTTATTTCGTCGTTACATCCGGATGTCGTTACAGGCAAAGGCAAAAAGATACAGATTTTTATTCATTTATTGTTAAAAATTTCAATTTGTAACTAAACCATTTTAACTCGGAAACGTACACGCTTACCTACCTAATTACCTGGCTAATATCTATAAACAAAAAGTAAAGGTTGCTGACCATCTGTGTGGATGTAAACAAAAGATAAGAAAGCTCTTTTGTGTCTTTGGCGGCCGACTCCGGTCGCAACATCTGCATGGGATTTCCAAGAATTTATTACAAACTATTCAATAAAAACAGTCGCTACACCCGAACTCGACGTTAGATACAAAGTCGTTATAGCCATATGTTTGTACATACTAAAGTATGCTTTAATTCAAGGGACTTAGATTTTACGTCACTATAGACAAATGGTCGCTACAACCAAGGTCGTAATGAATGAAATCCACTGTACTATAATTCTCTTAGTAACCTTGACAATACAGTCTTAGTTAAACATACATGACACACTGTTTCAATAACATTAGCCTATAATAACATACTGTTTCTCAACAGTAATAACAGTAACAACCCTACAGTAGGAATTTTTAACGAGGTCGTTTCTTGCTTTGATGTTTCTTCTTTTCGATGCATGTTATATTTATAAAGTGAACCATCAACTATCAGTAATTAATTTGAGTTTATGGTTTCCGTGTTATCAAAGGTGAAGGACAAAGTTTATAGAGTCAAACAAAGCTAACTTTCCAACAGAACTAAATTGCAAAAGTTCCATTCACTAAATATCATCCTGGAACTAAAAGACAGGAAAAATAAAGAAGATGACGGCTCTTCGGCCCATTCCCGTGTGTGATAAATTAATGTATAAAAAACTTAGTTTAAGGAGTTAACTACTCTTTTCTCGGCCATTCACAGCTTTGGTTGCAAAACCGACAGTGACTTGTTATTTTCTCTAGGACTTAGACACCCAGCAATGGACCCCTCGGAGATTCTTGCCTATTCTTTTCTGGAGAAAACTGCACCTTTGCGAATAGGCGTAGAGTCAGTAAAGTCAAAAGAACGAATATGTATGCTTTTAAACCTCTCGGTGGTTAATCAGTCCATGAAACTGAAAAACTTTCCCAAGGAACATAGGTCAAAATACGAAAAAAAATTATGAGTTCCCATATAAACTTCATCAGCATATAGCGTATTTTTTATTTATTTTTCGTATTTTGACCTATGTTCCTTGGGGAAGTTGTTTAGTTTCATGGACGGATTAACCACCCGAGAGGTTGAAAGAGAAATACCGAAAGCCCTGTATATTTAGATCCTTCTATGTAACATCCTGAATAAACGAATACGTAAGTTTGTATTTAAATCTTTTAATGTAACTTTGAATTATTTTAAGTAACATCCTGAATTTTCTATGAAATAAAGCTATTTTGACTTAGATTTTGGACTAACATGCGTCGTCAAACTTGTATCTAGTACTCGCAGTTGATCTTACACATTGGGCTTTTGCGTTTGCTCAAAAACTGAAAAACCTTTTGTTGAAAAAAGAATTTTATTCAGTGGAGGAGTTTCTTGCAGATACATTCAAGTAATACCTTTTACAGATTGACATACTTACTTTGGATTTTTTATTAATCTGTTGACATTGTTCTATTGGGAATGTTATTTACTTTTGAATTTTTGACATTGTTATAGTATGTAGCATACTAATAGATTTACATTTATTTTAAATATTGACATTATGTTATCTTTTCTCAAATATATATTTTTTTCTCTTTCTTAAATTAACTATACATATAAATTATTATTTTTTTATGACGATCATAATATGGAGTGACACTACATGTAACTGTAAATGTTATCTATATCGTGAAATAAATGAAACTAAAATAAACTATCATAATTCGAAAACGGCACGTCAAAATTGTATTGCCATTGTCTCCTATGCGCTGGGAATCCTTCAATGTAACATCATGAATGAACGAATATTTTTGTATGTATTTATGTAAACTTTTCAATGTATGTAATGTGTTTCAATGTGTTTTGTATGTAAACTTTTCAATGTAACTTTGACTTATTTGATGTAACATCCTGAATGTTCTATTATTCTTCTTATCGTGTAGGTATAGTCAAGTATGTGGCAAACTTGGATAACGAATGTTCAATGAAATAAAGCCATTTTGAATTTGAACTTGAATTTGGAAGATAGTGGGCAATGGTCATACAAATTCTCCCTTACCGTGCCTTACGAATTTTAGAAGGCCCATTAGTGTAGAGTTGATCAATTCTACTATTTTAAACAGATACATTTTTCATTTTCCAACAGAACGCAGAATCGGTCCTAATCGACGGGTCATGTCAGATCCCCGACCCTCTATACAAGGCCATTGGTTCCGTGATCTGCTTCTACATCCCCCTTGGAGTGATGCTGCTAACCTACGCGTTGACTGTGCAGCTCCTGGCTCGGCAGAGGAAAGGACTTGGTGCTGGATGGGCAGCGGGCTGGCTGGGTGCGCCTCCTATCGGTATTTAGCATGCTTTTTAGAATTTCTTCAGTACTTCAATTATTTTACTGGATTAATCTGGTATTAACGACAAGATTCCGACAAATGAAGCTGTATGGACTAAGTCCATGAGTGGCGAATTCACGTTATCTCATTGCGGTCGTGGTTTCACCGCTAAGATTGGCTATATAAGTCATCTTCGGCATTGGCGTATCTAGGGCCTATTAGGTTTATTTTTAGAGGGGGCCTGGCAAAAATTAAATGTATTTTAGCTTAATACGCTGTGTATTCAAACGTAACTAATACTGTATATAGTATGTAATAATAAGTATGTAGATCCTAAATAACTATTTAATCTTTTAAATGATTTTGTATGTGAAGTTGTCAGTATTTTGGCGTTAATCATAGAATTTAGAATTATTAGCCCAGCATTCTGGGGTCGACCCTAGACTATACTGGGCACGGCCCACCTGGCCCCCCTTTGTATATACGCCTACGATCTTAAGGCGGACAAGCGTCAATAACCTCCAATTAAATTAGGAGTCAAAGTTGTCCCTATGGCCGAAATCAGTCGGAATTCGTCATCATCATCATCATGCACTAAGTCGTACTCAGCGTTACTGTACGAAAGTGTACACTCAGCGAAAGTGTCAAGTTTATGTACAGTGCTACAAGGCTCTTTTGGCCGATGGGTGACATTAGCAAGGGGGCGTGGGTGTGCAATTAGGGTTGCCAATGCAAAAAAAATAACCTTTGTTTTTTTGAAATCATTACCAAATTTTTTAATAGAGTATTGCGAGAGCGACGACTTTATGATTGCAGAGTTATTTTTCATAGACTTAGAGCAGTATGTCCGATCTGAATCCGATCCGAACCCGTGAAAATATAGATATAGATACGGAGAAATGTAATAGTATCGGATGACGGAGATCGGATCTAGTGCGTAAATTACAATAGAAATAGTTCTACGGCTACTACGGTCCATATTTTTAAGGGTTCGGATCGGAAATAGTGCGAAACCGGTCTAAGTGTTATTAGAATAGGATACGTAAAATAATTGTGAATAAGGAAACATCGCAAGTTCTTTTCAATTATTTTTATTAAAATTATGCTGTACCAAAACTTTGTCTAGTAATCTAATTTACAATACAAAACAATAATACTTTATTTGTACATAATTTAAGAACATAATTTACAAAGACAAGGATAGTTATGTATTAGTTTTTTCCTCTTTCCTGTTTCTTTTATATTTCTTTTTTCATGTCTAAATTACTTCATAATTTTGTGTTTCGTCTAGTAGATGACGCTGTCATCAACCTCATTTCTTTTCCAATCCTTGTTATCGTTCGTCAAAATACTCCTAAAATCATATTTCCTTTTAATATTTCTAAAACATCTAAACATCTAAACATCTGATTTCATACACCTTTATAGGTCGCGCCACGTGAAAAGACCGCTGGCGGTCAAGCTGCGCATTAGGCGATTTACAGGTCTATTTGATGGTATTAGGGGTGTTTGTTCTTGAGCGTTCTTTTTACGTGGCGCGTATTTAAATATAAATTAAATAAGTTCAGGTAAGGAAAACTGAGGAGGTAGCTCTGGTTCAATTCGCTTACGATTTCAAATGGTTTTATCGGGGAGCCACATTATTTTTCTTCCATTTGTACTTTTATTTTAAAGCCACGCCTCTCACACCACTTATTATCTCTTTTGGCATGTTTTTATTGAAATAAAAGCGCTAAATAGTCAAAACAAACCACACAATCAACGATCTGTCAACAAATGGCGTTTCCAAGGTGACGGCGTTAGTCCCAATTGGCACCACCAGCCAAAAGAGCCTTGTCGCACTGTAGAGCCGGACAGTGTAGTCTGGACATCTTTCTACTAATCTTTTGAAAAATCTATTCTATCTATTCTAAAAAGCTTTTGAAGTTCCTAGTTTCTCAAAATGGCGTGCGGACTGTTTTTTTTATAAAGTAACATAACTCTAAAATTCAAAAAATAGTTTTTTTCCCGACATTCACAGCTTATAAATTGTAGCTTTTAAACGGCTAAACCAATTTTAATAAAATATAGCTAAGAACCATTTCGATTACGTCAGCAGCTCGAGCAATCTTTCCATAAAAATGAACAAATTTCCCAAAGGAATCTAGAAGAAATTCTTAAAAATATATTTTTTTAATTTCATACTCGTTTGTTAGGAAGAGTTATTTAGTTTCATCGTGCAATTCGCACCTTGAAGTTTTGCTAAATATTTGACTTTTGTCTTATCTGTTTCATATAATTTGCCAATAAATAAATCACAGAATGCAAATTAAATACTTATCTATTAGGAGCAGTTGTTTGTGCCTGTACGCACAATCCACATTTTTTGGGCCTTTTTAGAATTCGGAAACGGCACGGCAAAATTATATTGTAATAGTAATACTAGAAGCTAAGAACATAGGGTGCAATGGTAATTCAAATTTTTAAGTGCCGTGCCGTGCCGTTAGAATTATAAAAGGCCCTTTCAATATACTTTGAACTAAGCACAAAAAAACATAGTGGACCCTATTCAGATTTGCATTTCGTGGTACACTTCACTACAAGAAGGTTACCATCAATCACCCGCCGTGTCGCCACTTTCATAATGGACAGCACGCTTTTATCTTCTATCCGGGGAGGTTTCCTTCACAGATCTCCGCCTTTGGGTTAACCAAAAGCATTTTACTGGAAAATTGCTTGAGTTTTTTTCAGTTATGATGATATTTTTCTGCCTTTAAGTGTTTTTTCAGTCATCTACAAGGTGTTTCAAAAAAAACCCAAACAAAAGAAATTCCAAAATTTAATTTTAAAAGTGAACTAGTCGCAACTCTAGTAATCAGTTGCACGTTTTCACATCTTTCAAAATGAAAGATTCATATAATTAATATGACATACTTGTCATATTTGTAATAATGCTGCGCAATAAGCTAAATTTTAATAAAATTTGAATCACCTTTTTTTTGTTTTTTTTTTAAACACGTTGTATACAAAATTATAACGAGCTGACATTTTAGAGACCAACAAACAAATCGCTCTTATCAGCGAGTGAAATTCATTATAATTATCCGGAATTCCCACTAGAAAGAAGTCCCGGGTGGATAGTTAGTTTTAAAATAAAATGCGTGCTTAGTCGCGATTTGTTAAATTATCTTCTGACTGACGTAAACATGTCGTATGTAGGGTGACAACAAAAAAGAATCATAACATATCAATCAATATTATAATTTTTTAAACTATTACTTTACAACTAATAATTTACCCATCTTCAACATTTGACTGCAAACTTATTTTTTACTTGTTTAAAAACACATAATTTAATTTTCTTAATATTCATGATAGTATACATCAAAAACGAAGGGCTTTGCTGCCTGAAGTTTCAGCGTATCGATTGGTTTAACCAACGACGTTGACGACTATGTCAATATTTGCCGACCTTCAAATGACTTTGCCTCGTACTGTCTTTTAAACAGCTGAAACAATACAGGGTGTACTTACACTGTTTTATACAAATTAATTAACTGCTTAAACCAATGAGGTGACTTTTAATCAGTTAACGGAACTTTGAGGGGTGATTTCATCCATGAAATAGAACATTTTCCTTCAAAAAACCCATATTACATTTTCAAACCGGTACTTCGGTATTTGTTTATATATATATATATGTATTTATTATATCTTTAGCACTAGGTTTATAAAATTTTATATATATTTAGCTTGAGTAATATTTAGTATTTAAGTAATAATTAGCATTCAATTTGTTCAGTACATCTATTTTTCTCCTATAGTAGTAGTACACGTCTGTTTTCCTTTCTTCTTGCTCTATCCTATCAACAGGTCTGCTGGTAGAAATTTATTTTTAGAAATAAGCGGAACCTTTTTGTATGTACTGTCTTATGTCTGTATTTATGTCCTGTGTGTACAATAAACGTTATTATTATTTTCATTTATATGCCAGTATCTACTTGTGCAAGTTTTTTTTTGCCATGACGCACGGAGATTTTCGCAAATATTTTTATATGTGCATGTAGTAGGCATCAGTGACTACTCATGTATATTTTTTTGTAGGTGTACCTCGGCGAAAAGTTAAAAAAAAATCACGAAAAAAGAAAAAAATGTTTTTTATAATGAAGTAGTTATAACGACAGGATGCCGGTTAAAAATATGTATGTTAAAAATATTACAATTAAATAGAAATTTGTTTGGTTAATTTAACTTGAAAAGTTTACTCAATGTGACACTTTAAATGAGACTCTTGACTTTTTTAATTATCCTGAATAACTCGAAAACAAAAGAAGATCGAGGACTGATATTAAGCATGAGAGTGTTCTTAGACCCTGCCAGTACACCACCTGAAAGAATGTCCAAATCCGTCGTTGGGGGCACCCCTTGATCGCTTAGCCTGCTAGACCCTTTGTTGTACAGAGAGACTACATTTTTCTTTTTCTAATTTCGAGCTGTGTTCCTTGGTGAAAGTTGTCCATTTTGGTGGGCTGATTCCTTTTACATACACGCACCCCTGTGGTAGATATAGACAGAATAAGATTAATGACTACAATAACATGCATTTGATCCTAGAAAATGAAACATACCTCATTTAAAATACTTTACGCAAGGTTTTAGTGGTTAGTAGCACTGCTTCTGAATTGGCGGTTCCTGGAATTAATTCTCGGACGTTACAAATGTCTTTGTGGTTGTATGTTTAGGTTTGTTTAGGGCCATCTTATGTCCTAAAGAATACAGGCCAGAAGGGTGTTTTGATGTTGGCCTTTGATTGTGTGGTGTTTAAAAAAAAGAAATATGCATTATAGCTTAGCATAAACTGAAACCTTAATTTCAGACCTTTGGAATTTTTTTATGTTTTTTCATGCGCGCGCGTTTCGCGGTAGCGCCAAAGTAGGCAAATAACGATAATTCCTCCACGTTTCCGGGAAAAAAATCTTATAGCCGACCGTGGGTCGATTCCACAATTTTTGCTATGCTGCCCCTTACGTTATGTATACTCCACGTGCGTGTCGTGTTTTGTTTAATAACTGTATTTAGTAATATCCTCAAAATTACAAAGAATTTTTTGAAACGATGCCATCAAAATGTAACAGTTCATATAAAATTTATGATCCACTGTCATCAGTGAGGTGTAAAATGAATTTTGGACCAAATGACTTAAAATAATATAAGGCTGTCATTTAACCACCAACGAAAAAGCACCGACATAAAACAAGGAGTTATTATTAGTTTGACGCGTATATCTGTGTATTTGTATGTCTCTGTATCTGTGTGTCTGTCTGTGGCATCGTAGCTCTTAAATGAATAGACCGATTTCGATGCGGTTTTTTTTTGTTTGATAGCTGACGTAATCGAGACGGTTCTTAGCAATATTTGATCAAATTGGTTCCATCGCTTTTAACCGTTTACGAGTTAGTTAAGTATATATATTTTTTAATATTAGAGTCATGCTCTTACGGCGAGGGAAAACATCGTGAGGAAACCTGCACATTCAGGAGACTGAATGTGTAACCATGATCCAATCCGGTCAGGTTCCCCTGTTAGCAGGGTAACATAGGTCAGATAGCAATCGCTCCACTGTAATGACTTGACCTGCCAAACCTGGATCATGGTCAAGCGTACACCCAATGAGAAACGGGACTAAGCGCTAGGAAAAAGAAGAAGAGTAATTCTCGTTGTAACAGAAAAACGAATCGTATTGTTTTTTAACCGACTTCAAAAAAGGAGGAGGTTTCTCAATTCAACCGTAATTTATTTTGTTTTTATGTATGTCCGCGGATAACTTCGTCGTTTATGAACCGATTTTGATTATTCTTTGATTTTGATGGAAAGGGAGTATCCCAAGGGTGGTCCCATGGTAAGGAAACCAGGATCTGATGGTGGAATCCTGAAGAAATTGAGGGAAACCCTCGAAAAAATTGTCTTTTTGGGATTGAAGTCGGTGACTCTTACGTGTTTGACGTGGATTATATTTTATTTTATTACCGACTTCAAAAAAGCAGGAGGTACTATGTTCGACTGTATGTATTTTTTTATGTTTGTTTCTCCGCCAATTATGGACCGATTTTTTAAATTATTTTTTTGTTCGAAAGAGTATTCTCCAGAGGTGGTCCCATATAAATTTTATCGAAAATGATTAAGCGCTTTTAAAAAAATCAACAAAAACAAAAAATACTACAAACCAGAACATCATCTAAATAAATGAGTGACATTTGCGAACTGTTGTTGGGATTGAAGTCGGTGACTCATACGTTTTTATAACGTGGAAAATTATAGTTGTAACTGTTCTCGCTTCTGTCGTCGTCAGTGGGAGGACTGCTTAAAGCCTCATCCACTGAAAGTTGTACAGCTTATCCATAATTGCGCCCGTTGGGTAATGTTACCTTTTAATGATCTATCATTAAGATATTGTATCGATAAATAATAGGCATGTTTTTTTTTTAAAAGAGGGGTGTCATAAAGACGTGTGTATCTACAAGGTGTTTCAAAAAATCCCAAAAAAAAATTCAAAATAATTACGCCAGTTGGGTAAAGTTGCTTTTTAATGATCTATGATTAAGATATTGTATCGATTAATAATAGGCATGGGTGTATAATTTTTTTTTTAAAGAGGGGTGTTATAAAGACGTGTGTATCTACAAGGTGTTTCAAAAAAACCCAAAAAATAATAATAATTCAAAATTAATTAAAATTGAGCTTATTGCACAGTTCTATTACAAATTGACAAGTATGTCATATAAATTATATGAAACTTTCATTTTGTAAATGTCAAACCGTGCAACTGATTACTAGAGTTGCGACTATTTCACTTTTAAAATTAAATTTTGGAATTTCTTTTTTTTTTTATTTTTTGGAAACACCTTGTATATGGCTGTGACATCATAGTTCCTTAACAAATGGATCAATTTCAATGCAATTTTTTTCGTGTGAAAGCTGACGTAATCATGAAATGGTTCTTAGCTATCTACTATATAAAAATAATCTACTATATAAAAATAAGTCGGGTTTTCCTTCCTGACGCTATAACTCCAGAACGCACGAACCGATTTCCACGGTTTTGCATTTGTTGGAAAGGTCTCGAGCTCCGTGAGGTTTATAGGATACTTTTTATTTTGAAAAAAATTAGGACGCGGGCGGAAAGCTAGTTCTTAATAAAATTCGTAGAGCCGTTTAAAAGTTATAAGCAATCAAAGATAATTCTTTTTTTTAAAGGATGATGGGCATTTTGGTATCGGTATTAGTATGGAACTTGGTACCAGCTCCAATTGAAATAAATGATACAACGTTAAAAGATAATTTTCTGTAAAATAAGAATAATCGAAGCGCTAGTCCTGATTCATTGTCCAATTGGAGTAATCCTGCCTTGAAAGTTATTTATTTTTCATCATTTTTTTTTCTGCGACATTATTCTTCATTCTGACATAGTATTTTTATTTATCATATTAATTATAAATTATCATCATTAATTATTAATTTTGTTACTCATTAAATAAAAAAACCTACTTTCAACTTATTTTATTTACTGAGAGAATAAACAACCAATGAATATAATTATTGATGATCATTTATAATTAATATAATAATTAAAAATACTATGCCAAAATGAATAATAACGTCGCAGAAAAAAATAAAAATAGACAACTTTAAAGGCAGGATTACTCTATTTGGACAATGAATCAGAACTATAGCTTTGGTTATTCTTATTCTACAGAAAATCACCTTTTTAACGATGCAACATTTATTTCAATTTGTGCCGGTACCAAGTTCTATACTAATGTGCCCATCATCCTTTTGGAGTTATTAATACAAGATTACGTGTTTATAAACATTATACTCTTTACTGCCGTACTCAGAGACGTCAATTAAAGTTAAGTACTGTTAAACTCTGATGTTGTCTCTTTCACTCTTGTTGATATGAACAAGGATAGCATCACATTTACTTACTTCTTAACTTTAATTGACGTCTCTGAGTACGGCAGTTAGACCTTACCGTGTGGTGATCGGTTGAGAATAACACCACCCCATCTCTTTCCGTGGGTGTCTTAAGAGGCAACTAAGGAAACACAAATGAGACCTGCCTCCTAGTAATCCATCCCAGGCAACGACACTTCATTTTTTTCTGGATCTGAGGTGTCGTCCTATGGTCTCATGCGGCGTGGTAGGCTCTGTAAAGGGCCGTCTGGTTCGCGACCACCCTCCTACCGAAGTCCGACGCCAAACAGCTTGCTGTGTTCCGTCGGTGCATAGGAGTACCAGTGCCTTTATAGGCATTTTCTGGGTTAACTCGCTCCATCGTCGACCGCATCTTTGACCTTATGGTCAAGATTGAGGTCAAGAGTTAACCCATCTTATAAAAAAAAAAAAAACCTGTAAAGTATCATCACTATACTCATGTTCCATTTAATAACAATCAGAATGAATGTCAGATATGGTGTCAATTGTTTCTAGAACCACTTGACGTTCTGCCTACCCCAAAAGGGGATTATAGGCGTGTGTGTACGTATCTAAGTATTTCATATTTCGTAAAATGTCCACAGAAATTGTTTAGCGTAACGGAATAATACATTTGTCTTCTTGACTGATGTGTTTCTGTTACCCCTCGTGTAACATGTAAATTACCTTAACCTGAATTAATGTGGGCCATTCTTGATATACAGTACGTTTATTCAAGCACTGATTCAGGGAAGATAAACTTAACATTTGCGAATAAAAACAAAATTTACGTCGATATTCAAATGTACTCCAAAGCTGTGTAAAAAATTTATCATAAGAAAGGACCTAGTTTTTTTTAGTCGTAATGAACAGAATAGTAGATTTTACAACAAGTGCACAAAACGAGCTTCGGCTCGGCTCGGGCTGCTTTAAGTCTCGGATAAAAATGGTTTTGTGGACGAGTTATAAACTCTGCTTTTCACTTCGATTGCGAGGAAATAATAAAATAACATATAATAACAAATTTTATCTTTAAACTTCTAATTATTTTGGTTGTATGGAGTTTTCTATGCCTTACTATAGACCCATTTATGAGTAGATCACTTTGTGCACTATAGCACAAAATGCGATTTTGTGCAGCCTATAGTAGATCGTTTTGTGCTCTAGAACACAAAAATCGATTTTGTGCAGCCTATAAGCTGCACAAACAAGCACTTTCCGAGCATGAGTAGTGAAAAAAAAGTTATTACCCTAGCGCGATTCGATTTGTATCGCACGGCGCGTAAACAAACGCGCGACGGGTTAAAGCTGTCGCTGTTCAAAATGGATAATTTACAGTTAAGCATAAGCCACATCCATACTAATATTATTAATGCGAAGTAACTCTGTCTGTCTGTCTGTCCGTCTTTCACGCCTAAACTACTAAACCGATTTTAATGAAATTTAGTACAGAGATAGATTAGAGCCTGGGAAAGGACATAGGCTACATTTAATCCCACAGTTGGGCACGATATAACTTGTAGTTCACGCGGGCGAAGCCGCGAGCCGAAAGCTAGTACTGAATAAGTGGTTTAATATCAATTAACTGATTTATCAAAGCCTAGCCCAAATGCTTCCATCCGTCCATACATTTATACACTCATATAGTTTTTAAACCACTTGACTCCACATTTGACATTTAATAGAATATAGAATATGAGTAATATGATGATAGGTTGACAGTCCACGATACAGAAAAATGCTCGCGTTCCACTTACTGACTTCTTCACACACACACACTCACACACGAACACACACACACACACAAACACACACATATAGATGGTGAAACTATTTTTTTTTAAATACATGTTCTAATGTTTTATATAATGACGTTGAACTGAGGGAATGAGCCTGGTAACCCACGACACAGGGAATTCTAGTGTGGGTATCATGAAGCAGTGTTTAATTTACTGTCTCTTTTTTTTCTGAATAAATATATTTTTATTTATTTTATTTATTTATTTTTTATTCTTACACTCCCAGTCAAGCTAGAAGATAATCCTTGAAATGGTGAATTTTTGCAAATAGGTTCAGTGTGAGGGCCTAATTTTATTAAAAACCCATACACTGGTTCTATTATGACACATTTTATAGTAGAATCAATCACTGTGTAACAAATAACATCTCAAACTGCATTTATCATAGTTAAAACCCTCATCAGAGCAGGACATTAGCAAAATCCCATGGTCCTATAGATATAGTTAAGAAGAAATCGATTTGGATTCCAGGTACTTTGCAACTTATCATTCAATTGGGGCAATGCGCGCCAAGACAACAGTTATCATTCATTAAATGTTTGCTGTTCTGGTCTATTACAATAATACAATACAATACATTACTCTTTATTACTCTTTATGAAAAGTTCATGAATTAAGGTGACTACAGCACCTAAATTACGATTTTATGATGCGTAGATAAGCATGACGCACTGCATTAAATCGAAGAAAAAAATACTACGGTAATATTCAGGACATAAACTAGATAAGTAGTTTGCTGAAAACATGATTCAGCACTTTTGATTCGATAGAAAAAGCTCACAAAGTCACCTCTAAATACTAAATATTTGTATCTTTTAAGCTGTAAAAACCATAGTAAAATGCATACAGGAACTTGAATTTGCTTTCAAAATGTTCGTGATTGAACACTCTCGATAAGTAGTTAACGCATTTTTCGATTTAAGCTGTCACCTTTTAGTGTTCCTATGTGTGCTGCCTTTATCGGGTGCTGTAGTCGCCTTAATAACGTCAGCACACGCCAGTCCTTTTAGTTTCTTATTTAGTTATATAGCAGAGGTCCCAACATATGTCATAAACACAAAGACAAGTACGACAAAGAACTTCTGATATCGACGATAAAAGATCAATAGAGAAGCGAACGCTACCAAAGTAAATATTGTACTTGTGCTAGTTGATGAGTGGAGACCTTATCTATATTGAATAGTATTTGATGTTGAACAGTAGATTGTGTTTGTATTTAGTTTTTTAACCGACTTAAAAGATGAAGGAGGTGGTTCTGTATTTGTCTTTTTTCCAAAAGTCAAGATTTGTATAGCTTTATTTCTTAGAATATATTATATTATATAACACTTTAAACTTTCGCGATTTGAACACATAATTTAATTCTAAAACGTCGGGAATAGGTAGGTAAATAAATATTATACGTGAATTTAGACCGGTTTTAGAATTTAATTATATTATATTGTTACTTAAAATGAGTGAAAGTAGTGAAATTGGCTGCGTCAATTTTCAAAGTCTTCCCCCGAGAAAAATAGGCAAGATACTCTGATAGGTGCTCTTTTCAATTTAATTACGATTTTCTTAAAGCTGAGTTATTTATTCCCATGGTTGCTTATCTGATAAATAAATACAAATCAACTCGCACTAGGCCAGCGTGGCGGTCTATGGCCTTGACTTCTTTCATTCAATAGTTTTAGGGAAATAAAAATGACCGTGTGGTGATCGGTTGTGAATAACACCAGCCCATCTCTTTCCGTGGGTGTCGTAAGAGGCGACTAAGGAAACACAAATGAGAACTGCCTAGTAATCCATCCCAGGCAACGACACTTCATTTTTTTCTGAATCTGATGTGTCGTCCTATGGTCTCATGCGGTGCGGTGGGCTCTGTAAAGGGCCGTCTGGATCGCGACCACCCTCCTACCGAAGTCCGATGCCAAACAGCTTGCTGTGTTCCGTCGGTGCGTGGGAGTACCAGTGCCTTTATAGGCATTTTATGGGTTAACTCGCTCCATCGTCGACCTCATCTTTGACCTTAGATTGAGGTCAAGAGTTAACCCATCTTATAATAATAATAAAAAAATAAAAATGATCGGCGCGAATGGGATTAGATCTCCTGATGATCTAACCATCTGAGCTATCGTGCCTTCAAGTCAAACGGTGAAATCCTGGGGTCTGGGTTCAAGTTCCATTTGCGCCGAAAATTCTTCTATCCCTAAAGTGATTCATGAATATCCCTTACGCGTGTAAGCGTTTTAAAAATACTAAATTACTTCTTTCATAGCTTCTTACACAGACCCGTGCCCCTCGATGGAGACGCAATTATTGGCTGATGACGATGTATCTGACAACGCTGTCATTTATAATCGAATTTCTAAATTCCTTTTTTTCATTGAAAAAAGATAAACTTCTTCATTTGTCTTACTTTGATCAAAATTTAGATATGATTATGGGATCAATGAAAGATTAAACGATTGAACTCCTTAAACATTGTTATTTCTTTACATTATATTTTCTGGATCATAGTCTATTATACATATTATAAAGAGGAAAGATTTGATTGTTTGTTTGTTTGTTTGCATCGAATAGGCTCCGAAACTACTGGACCGATTTGAAAAATTCTTTCACCATTAGAATCCTACATTATCTGGGATTGACATAGAGTACATGATTCTCCCGAATTCCCACGGGAACGAAGTAATTTAATAAATCCAGTAAATTATCTTATTTCTATAAAGATGTATAACTTCACATAATTACATCACAGGAACAAAGCCGGTAAAAGGGAATTTTAATTCAGGAAATTAAGGATTCTTATCAAAAATGTGTTTATTCTCCCAGAAAAAGGTCTTACTTAAAAGATTATAACAAAACGTTAAAGCAAAAAGTCTGCTTTTAAATCCACATTACTACTTAGAAAATTGCTTATGAGTGATGTAGGACACAAAATCTAGTTTTCTGTAGGTTACAAAACTATAGAAGGAAGCTTCCACATTGCACTGGGAGTGAAAGAAAAACTTAGAATGTTCCAGCTGCCAACTCTTCCAAGGCATATTGTAAAAGTCAGTAAAAGGGATGCGATGGTTTTGCTGTATCTTGGGCGAAAGGCTGACAACCTCTGACTACTATACATGTTTCATCTAATAACCTTCAGAATTTATGTCAAACGTGGCATCAAGTGATTCTAAATCACTGATGCTCTGCCAACCCCGTATGGGATTATAAGCGTGAGCGATTGTATGTATGTAGAAAGAAAAAATTTTTTTACAGGATTTCCTTTTATTCTATGGGGTGTCTAAAATGGTGATAGGTGAAAGTCGAAAGCCTAAGTGAAGCGCTCTTAGCCCAGTGGTGGTACATACTCGCTAGTCTGAACCGATCAGTGAGGTTAAGCAACATTGTTTGTTATTGCTAGATGATGTTTTATGTTTACAATGTATAGTAAAACCAAATAGCGGCTTGAAAACTTTGACTCTATTTTATGTCGTTATCAAGTTGACACGGAAAGGAGAAAAAGAAGCATAAACTTCGAGCCTAACTTAATGACTCCCAGCTATAGTTTTCCTGAAAAAATTAGCATCTGGTAAATCCAGTTTTTTTTCCTCGCGGTCAAGCGAGAAAGAAACAAAAAATTGTTAAAAAAGTGATTAAAAATCAAGTCTGGTTTTAATTTCAACCGTATCTTGTGTTACGAAAACAACAACAGCTAATGAGAAAACTAGTTAAAACAGTTGTTTCTTGTTCTTTGTAACTCTAAACCTCTTCAATTAGAACTTTAAGTGGTTTTTTCTTAGTAAATACACAGCTCAACAAAGTAAAGAAAGCGGACATGCACGAAATCCTATACAACGAATATCTTTTTAACCCCGACAAAAAAGACGGGTGTTATAAGTTTGACGAGTGTATCTCTGTGTCTGTCTGTGGCATCGTAGCTCCAAAACGAATGGACCAATTTCGATCCGTTTTTTTGTTGAAAACTGATATCATCGAGACAGTTTTAAGTTACATTTGATCAAACTTTCTTCAGCGGTTTAAAAGTTTTAAAAGTTGAATCCAACCCGCAATGGGCCAGCTGGTGGGCTATGGCCTAAATCCCCTTCGTGTTTCGAAAGGAGGCCCGTGCCCCTCGGTGAGGACGTATATGGGCTGGTAAAGAATGTCAAAATAACATTTTTTTTAATCTGCTAATTGCCCTCGTAAATCATCCTTATTTTATAAACTGCGGCTCCGTTTAATGGGTTATTTAATATCCTTACTTGTTTTTTGTATGATTTAATTCACGACCGTGTTTTTATTACTTTCTCCATTATTTATTAACAACAACAACCACAAGAATCCTTTACTATAACTGCAAACAAAAGATTAACGAAGTGAAAAAAAACTAAAGTTGAAGCAGTTCGCTAACAAACGTTTTACCAACAAAAACTTACCACTTCAAAACGATTAAAGCAACTTTGCAGAGAAAACGAGTTTTAACCGAGATACATTTTAAAATAGGTCATAAGTAACAAATGCTTTGTTGGTAAAAAGCTTTCTCATCTACAATAAACCAGTATTAGTATATTTATTGAACAGGGCATATTAAGCCGTGTGGTGATCGGTTGAGAATAACATCACCCCATCTCTTTCCGTGGGTGTCGTAAGAGGCGACTAAGGAAACACAAATGAGACCTGCCTCCTAGTAATCAATCCCAGGCAACGACACTTCATTTTTTTCTGAATCTGAGGCGTAGTAATATGGTCTCATGCGGTGCGGTAGGCTCTGTAAAGGGCCGTCTGGTTCGCGACCACCCTCCTACCGAAGTCCGACGCCAAACAGTTGCTGTATTCTGGCGGTGCGTGGGAGTACCAGTGCCTTTAAAGGCATTTTCTGGGTTAACTCGCTCCATCGTCAACCTCATCTTTGACCTTATAGTCAAGATTGAGGTCAAGAGTTATCTCCTTTTATAGTAAAATATATATGTATATATATTGATTGAAGTTTCACATTTATTTTCCACGCATGTCGCCGGCATGCAGAGTGCTCCCATTTTCTTTTCGTCTCTCAGCAACCTTCGTGTTTCTTAAATTATAACAAAACAACAAATTTGAGTCACCATTGCCCCCATATGTTCCCATCTTCTTGTGTCACTAGTACATAGGAGTCGATGGTAATACAATTTTGCCGTGCCATTTTCGAATTATAAAAAGGCCCTGGCCGACGATACATATAATAATTTTCCACGTTAAAAAAACGTATGAGTTACCAACTTCAATCCCAACAACAGTTCGCACAAAGTATTTTTTGCAGACTACAATGCCTATTAGCAGATAACCACAAACGAAAATGTCACTCATTTATTTAGATGATGTTCTGGTTTGTAGTATTTTTTGTTTTTGTTGATTTTTTTTTAAAATGCTGAATCATTTTCGATAAAATTTAAATGGGACCACCTCTTGAGTACACTCTTTCGAACAAAAAAGAATTTTGAAAATCGGTCCATAATTGGCGGAGTAATCGATGAACATACATTTAAAAAAATACATACAGTTGAACATAGAACCTCCTCCTCTTTTGAAGTCGGTTAAAAAGTAATATACATGAAAAATTAAAAGTAAACTATAATAAAGTCTTAAATAAAATAAGTAATGAAGTATGTAGTCCTGAATTCAAATTATTGTAGGCGAGAAATCTAATAATCATAGTTATTTGTATTTGTTTGCTCTCGACTTGATGGTTGCTGAGACACATTAAATTAAAAGCATTGTAAGTTCAGTTCCAGAGAGAAAATGAAAGCCTGCGTTATTTCCTAAAAGGGAGCTTTCCATTTATAAAAGAATTTTTATAATCATTTTAATAGTTTTGGAGCCTATTCACCATAAGTCAATATTTAGAAAACATTTTTTTAAATTGTAGACTTAAACTAAATGCAATATATAGAAGCGCTCATAGCCCAGTGGCTCTCGATGATCTCAACCGATCAGTGAGGTTAACCAACGTACACAGAGGCAGGGAACCTGATGGGTGACCAAAGTGGCAATTTATCACGAGCGTTTCCGTGCTTCGGAGGGCACGTTAAGCTGTCGGTCCCGGCTGTTTTCGATTGACTACAGTCGTTAAAACCAAGACAGAGGCCATTGTGCGGTTTGAAAATTTCTGTCACCAGGGTTAGCCTTATTCGCCGCATACTTGACTATACCTACACGATAAGAAGAAGAAGAAGGTGATTCTCTCCATGAAACTGAACAACTGTCTTCAGTGAACCCACATTAAATTTGGAAATTTTTTTTCGACTTCGCCTATTAAGGCAGTCAGCTGATCGCACTTGTTGAATGGAAAGGCGACATTTTATTCGTAATTTGACCCATGTTTTTGGGGAATGTTGTTCAGTTTCGTTGACTAATTCACATCTTTAATTTTTGCTAACTCTTTTAAAGTCACCCACCCAATGGGCCTTTTTATAAATCAAAATTGAGGTCAAAAGTAATCCTCTCTTATAGTAAAATATATATATATATATATATTGATTGAAGTTTCACAATTATTTTCCACGCATGTCGCCGGCATGCAGAGTGCTCCCATTTCGTCTCTCAGCAACCTTCGTGTTTCTTAAATTATAACAAAACAACAACCTTTTTATAATTCGAACGGCACGGCAAGGCAAAATTTGAGTCACCATTACCCCCTATGTTCCCATCTTCTTGTGTCACTAGTACAATTTTGCCGATGGTAATACAATTTTGCCGTGCCATTTTCGAATTATAAAAAGGCCCTGGTCGACGATACATGCAATAATTTTCCACGTTAAAAAAACGTATGAGTCACCAACTTCAATCCCAACAACAGTTCGCACAAAGTATTTTTTGTAGACTACAATGCCTATTAGCAGATAACCATAAACGAAAATGTCATTTATTTATTTAGATGATGTTCTGGTATGTGGTATTTTTTTGTTTTTGTTGATTTTTTTAAAAACGCTAAATCATTTTCGATAAAATTTAAATGGGACCACCTCTTGAGTATATACTCTTTCGAACAAAAAAGAATTTTGAAAATCGGTCCATAATTGGCGGAGAAATCGATGAACATACATTTAAAAAAATACATACAGTTGAACATAGAACCTCCTCCTCTGTTGAAGTCGGTTAAAAAGTAATAAACATGAAAAATTAAAAGAAAACTATAATAAAGTCTTAAATAAAATAAGTAATGAAGTATGTAGTCCTGAATTCAAATTATTGTAGGCGAGAAATCTAATAATCATAGTTATAGAAATTTGTATTTGTTTGCTCTCGACTTGATGGTTGCTGAGACACATTAAATTAAAAGCATTGTAAGTTCAGTTCCAGAGAGAAAATGAAAGCCTGCGTTATTTCCTAAAAGGGAGCTTTCCATTTATGAAAGAATTTTTATAATCATTTTAATAGTTTTGGAGCCTATTCACCATAAGTCAATATTTAGAAAACATTTTTTTAAATTGTAGACTTAAACTAAATGCAATATATAGAAGCGCTCATAGCCCAGTGGCTCTCGATGATCTCAACCGATCAGTGAGGTTAACCAACGTACACAGAGGCAGGGAACCTGATGGGTGACCAAAGTGGCAATTTATCACGAGCGTTTCCGTGCTTCGGAGGGCACGTTAAGCTGTCGGTCCCGGCTGTTTTCGATTGACTACAGTCGTTAAAACCAAGACAGAGGCCATTGTGCGGTTTGAAAAATTCTGACAGGTTCGCCGCATACTTGACTATACCTACACGATAAGAAGAAGAGTAGATGTCAAAACATATTGCTCTTTGTCTTATGTTCTCAGATGTTTCACTTTCTTTCCACGTCTGATATTCAAAACTGAAATGTGAAATGAAAACTTACCTCCTAGTCATTCCACAAATACATACAAGACCATAATCCATTTAACGTTGCACAGTCAGTAAGCCTTAATGATGAAACGTAAGGGATTTTGAAAAAGGTATCCAGGCTTTAGCATCCGCCATAATAATTATTTCTGGGTCAATCCATCCTTAGGGCATGAAAGTATCTCTAGTCTACCGATAAGGCTACACACGGATGGGTAGACTCGTTAACTTTGATGATATTTATTGGGCCTTTTTATAATTCGAATGGCACGGCACGGCACTTCATAATTTGAATTACCATTGCCCCCTATGTTCTCAGCTTCTAGTATTACTATTACATAGGAGGCAATGGTAATATAATTTTGCCATTTTCGAATTATAAAAAGGCCCATTGGGTGGGTGACTTTAAAAGAATTAGCGAAAATTAATTATGTGAATCAGTCCACGAAACTGAACAACGGTCCCTAAAAAATATAGGTCAAATTACGAATAAAATGTCGCTTCTCTATTAAACAAGTGTGATCAGCTGACTGCCTTAATAGGCGAAGTCGAAAAAAATTTTCCAAATTTAATGTGGGTTCACTGAAGACTGTTGTTCAGTTTCATGGAGAGAATCACCTTCTTCTTCTTCTTCTTATCGTGTAGGTATAGTCAAGTATGTGGCGAACTTGGCCAACCCTGGTGTCAGAGTTTTCAAACCGCACAATGGCCTCTGACGTGGTTTTGACGACTGTAGTGAATCAACAACAGCCGGGACCGACAGTTTAACGTGCCCTCCGAAGCACGGAAACGCTCGTGATAAATTGCCACTTTGGTCACCCATCATGTTCCCTGCCTTAGTGTACATCGCTTAACCTCACTGATTGGTTGAGATCAACGAGAGTCACTGGGCTTCGAGTGATCACCTCCTAAAGTTTCTTTAACTAATTTAAAGACATATGGCTGGTGTGGTACACCTAAGAAACATTAGGTAAAATCGAGTGTTTGTCAAAAAATGATTATGGACTGAATTAAATTTCACCAGTATTATTCAAGAACCGGAGGATTTCTGCTTAGATTTGGCGCACGAATCGCGGCTCAATAACCCGACCATGGTCGAGTGCTGATGACACAAATGTCACTCCCTCTGTTAACCTCATGGACCTAATATTGCTATTCTAGAAGGTTTAAAGCTCTGTCGTTGATATGATTTGTTTGAGAGTGGATGATAACCAAATTCTCAAAACATTCCAAAACAGAGATTTTTTCAACAGACCATACACGTCCCCCCCACCAAGGGAATTCTGATTTGATTTGCTCACTGCAGTACCAAACCGCAAAAGACCAAAATGGTGATGCTAAAAACCGGTCCTAGTTAAAAATTAACTGATATTAGCATAAAACGTTTTTATTCAATTCATTTACGAAGTTTGGATAAAAAATCACACCACAAAGGCCAAAAGGCCAGTTTTTTTCTTCCTATATACTTCAGGTACATCAAATATAATGTAAATAGATGCAATGTATTATATAAAGAATGTGAGTATCTAGTAATTTTTTATCAGTCTATATACGTCCTCACCGAGTGCCCTTCCTGTCTTTTCTGAATGAAATTCTTACGCATTCAAAATTACAGAATAATACACCTCACACCATTTTGAACTCGCACCGAGCGTTTTTCTTCATCTTTCATAGGCGCACTGCTTTTTCGTATCTGCATTTTCTAGCTAATATAATTTGATTTTTTTATTTATTTAAGTGAATAGTCCTCAATCAATCTTGTCCCTGAGCTAGATTTTAGTCAAGAATCAACCCATTTATCATTTAAGAAATACTACTCTACACGCCCGTATATCACCATCGTAATAGATAGAGGTTTACCTAACAATATCGAGTCGAAGTCTGCGAGTGGATTTGTTCAGAATCCAGAGAACGTTTAAATAGTACGTTTATCTTCCACTCCATTCAATACTGATAGAGATTTGAACAACGAAGCCTCACTTTTTATGTGGCTTCTAGCAAGGTTGAAGTTGTTTTACGTCTTAGTGGTTTTATGGAAGGCTCAGGACGACCCTTGTTTTCTTTCTGTGAGAAAGATTTCTGCTACCGAAGTCCGAACAGCTTGCTGTGTTCCGTCGGTGCGTAGTAGTACTAGTACTTTTAACTCGTTCCATCGTCGACCTCATCTATGACCTTGATCAAGATTGAGGTCGAGTTAACCCATCTTATAATTAATAATAATTTTCAGTTTACATTACAACGGGAAGTACCTACTACACAAATCTGTATTTCAGACAATTGATCTATCGTTTTCAGCTCACGTCCCCGCCGAGGAGCACGGGCCTCCCTTCAAAGGAGAAAAGGGGATTAGGCTGTCCACCATATTGCCCAATGCCCAATGCGGATTTGCGGATCACACGCCTTTAGAAAACTTAATTTTCTCAGACGTGTGGGGTTTTGCTAATGATGTTTTCCTTCACCGTTGAGGAAGTGATAATATTTATTGAGACATCTGTAGTAC
The DNA here is from genome assembly GCA_949987775.1 of Aproaerema taeniolella. NCBI lineage: Eukaryota > Metazoa > Arthropoda > Insecta > Lepidoptera > Gelechiidae > Aproaerema > Aproaerema taeniolella. Next base: position 17,398,034 of record OX465248.1, read on the forward strand.
ACCTTGACCTTGACTTCGCCCTTATTTCTGTCGTAATAGTGCCGGCTTTCGCAGTGCGAATGGGTAACCTGACGCGCTGCTGTCTGTACATAAATTCCAAAAGTAGATTAAGGCCCGTATTTCTGAAAGAGACTCAAGTCTTGATCTATACTTAAGTATTGATTGTCTCTTTCTCTCACTATCAAAATGACAAAGACAACTGCTGCTTAAGTATAGATCAGAGTTTGAGTCGCGTTGTAGAATCGAACCTGGATTTGAGCTGGCAACCTTTCGGTTACTAGACCGGTTCTGTAAACAATTGGGCTATCACCGCTCTTTTTTTAACCCCTGACGCAAAAAGAGGAGTGTTATAAGTTAAACCGCTATGCGTGTCTGTCTGTGGCACCGTATTTCTGAAACGGATGAACCGATTCGGATGCGGTTTTTAAAAAAAGCAGATTATCAATCAAAAGCGATGTAGGAGACGATTGTCGGGGGTAATGCATTTATTTTTATTTTAGAGTTACGTTTCTCAATTATCTGGATTCGCTGAACTCTATATAAATGTTGATAAAAGAAAAGATAGTAAAAATAATAAAAACCTCTCCAAAAAATAAACTCTGAACTTGTCACACTGTTAGGACTTTGTTTAAATTGTAAGCAGTAGAGTAAGTACTAAAGTTTTACGATTTTGTAAGAAATGTTGTAAGTTTAAGGAAATGTTTTTTCTTTATGCCCTCACAAGAAAAGGGCGGCGTAATAAAGTCATAAGACGTAGATTCTACGTAGATTCTACGTCTTAAATTTTTTATCAAATGAAAACCACATGGAAACCTGTAACCCAGTGGCTCTTGCTGATCTGAACTCATCAGTGAGGGTCAGCAACGTACGCAGGGGTAGAGAACCTGATGGGCGACCAAAGTTTAAAAAATTTCACGAGCGTTTCCGTGCTTCGGAGGGCACGTTAAGCTGTCGGTTCCGGCTGTTGTCGATTGTTTACAGTCGTTAAAACCAAGTCAGGGGCCATTTGGCGGTTTGAAAACTCTAACACCAGGTTTAGTCAAGTTTGCCACATACTTGACCACACGATAAGAAAAGAAAGAAGACCCTTAAAATGGGTTTATAAAAATTGGAATTGTACAAAAAAATGTTTTTTTTTTCGTTAATAGCTTTTAACGACTTAAGTCGAAAGACCAATTTTTTAGGACAATACAAAGGATAAAATTCGATTACTATAACCATTGTCATTTTCATTACAAATCATTTTATATGAGAAACGATGTAAAAAAAAGTCAAGATCATAAATTCAGAGCACCATTAGTGACAATTGTTCGAGTCCTGAGTTGTCATTCCCAATCGATTACTTTCGAACTTTAAGACTTGGGCCACGATTCTGTAACTTCACTTGTATGTCGATGGAATGGAAGCCATTTTATCTGTTCAGGTGGCGAAATTGAGAACTTTTTCATATATTAGCTGACAACGTCCTCTACCAGCAGCGCCGCCGCCAACCGAACGTAAAGTTGCAAACTACCTAGCAACTGACAATTCAGTAGTCGGTGGCGCCACCAGTCAAAGCAGCCGTCAGTGTGAAATTGGGATAGTTCTCAATTTCGCCACTTGAACGGATAAAATGGCGACCATTCCATCGACACACAAGTGAGGTTACTGGATCGGAGCCCTGGAGAGTCTACATTTGGGCGTCTAACGTCTATTCCACTAATCAATGGCAGTCGAATGACAATTAATATTATTAATATTCTTTATTGCACAACAAAGTAAGACAATTTGACAGAAAAAATGTTTACAAAGGCGAGTTTATCTCTAGAAGAGATCTCTTCCAGCCAACCTAACCGGTGAGAAATAGTGTATTAGACGGGAAGAGAGAATTGCGCACAACAGAAAGAAAATACAAACTAAGAGATGGTTACATAATTAATACATATATAAATGATAAAATGGAGGCCATTTGATCAGTTCAGGCGGCTAGCCAAGTTCGCCACATACTTGAATATACCTACACGATAAGTCTTCTTATCTTCCTTCTTCTTAGAAGGCGGCGAAATTGAGAACTGTTTAATCCTTACTAATCCCTACTAATATTATAAATGCAAAAGTAACTCTGTATGTCTGTCTGTCACGCTTTCACGGCTAAACTTCTGAACCGATTTTGATAAAATTTGGTACAAAGATAGATTAGACCTTGAGAAAGGACATAGGCTACACTACATTTTATCCCACTGCTGGGGACGATATAACCTGTAGTTCACGCGGACGGAGGCGCGGGCGGAAAGCAAGTTTTTATATATTTGACAGCAAACTTTGTCAGCCACTCCGTATAGCAACGCCACCGCCAACCGAACATGAAGCTGTAAACTACCTAGTAGGTGACACTACAAGTCAAAGCAGCCGTCATCAAATGTATGCCATTTGGATAGTTCTCAATTTCGCCACCTTAACAGACAAAATGGCGACCATTGTCATTCAAACGCTATTGAGACATCATTGATTTTATTAGAATAACTATCCTGCTTCCAATCTTCTTGCAAGGAATAGCGAATGAATTCATGTGTCACAGACAGATTTGGGGTCGACCAAAGTGATTCGACTGACTGAGCCCCGGGGCCGGCCATTTGTCATTTTGATTGGTCTATGTAGAATATGATATTGCTCATTCTATCGACGAACTGTTTTTGATGTTGGCGTCTTCTGGGCGTCTGTATGGGCCTAGAGTAGAGATGGCGAGCCTTTATGGATTGACGTGTCATTTTTAGGGTTCCGTAGTAATCTACGAACCCTTATAGTTTCGCCATGTCCGTCTGTCCGTCTGTTCGCGGGTTTCCTGAGAAACCCTTGGTATCACAAAGCTGAAATTTGGCATGGTTATACATATAAACTACGCCGTTAGAACTGTAGAGTAAAATCTTAGAAAAAAAAAATTTTTAGGGTGTCTCCCATAGACGTGAAAGGGCGATGAATTTTTTTTTTCTCGCCAGTATCATCAAATGGGGTGTCATAGGACAGATTTTTAAAAGGCAGAAGGGGTTTACTAAGAACGTTTTTCGATTCAGCACTCCGTTTGCCTAACATAAATTTTTAAACAAGTGTCCCCATCTACAAAAAAAACGGCGGTTTCTTAAAATGGTGATAGAATATACAACAAATTAAAAGGAAAACTATCACACACAAGTTAGCCCTTCAAGCTTGTGAGTAATAGTCGACCAAGTGCTAAACGTTGTTGGGATTAATAAGAATATATTCACTAATATTAGATCCTTGGCACTACAGAGCTGAAATTTGGCATGGTCATAATATTGATTGCGCCGACTGATCTAAAAAATGAAATGGTGGAAAAAAAATGTTTTTCGGGTGTTTTCAATACACGTGAAAGCGCGATGGATTTTTTTTTCTCGCCGATATCATCGAGCGGGTTATCATAGGAAAGCTTTTTAAAATCTAGAAGGGATTTACTACGAACGTTTTTCGATTCAGCAATCCGTTTGGGAAACATTAATTTTTATAATGAAAAAAAAATGTGGAATAATTCACGAGGGTAGCATTCACGACGATGTGTACGCTAATACAAAATGGCTGCCATAAAGTTAGGCGAGCCGAAAGCCAAGCTGTAATATATTGACATTTCAGGTGTCGTTTAATAGGTTTTTGGGGGTGCTAATTACGAAAATGACATCAAATTTTACACGATCATCACGCGACCTGCTTAAGCAGCAGCTCGATATTATTATATTATCCCTAACAATAAAATTTTCGCATAAAAAAAATACAAACAAAAATTCGTGCGCGCTTCGCTCGCGCATTAAATACTTCTATTCTGTTATATTTAGGCCAAAGCTACAGTTATTTCAGAAACTACAAACTTTTTGATACATTTGTTTTTGATACTATAATATTTAGGGATTTTAACATAGACTATGACAATATGCTCGTAGAAATAAGAAGCCAGCTGCATATTTGAACCATGCTGCTACGGAACCCTACAATGCGCGTGACCCGACACGCTCTTGGCCGGTTTTTAAAATAAATGTTGCATGAGACTATTCATAGACGTGCCATCAAATGACGTTGACTTATTGTGGAAGTATTAAAATTAAAGTTAAACAAGAGCGCTTCTCTCCCACCACGCCTACTCATTCCGTAACATAGGCTAACTTAAGTTTATTAGTTGAACTGCATAGTGAATTTTGTTAATTTGTCTACTACCCGTAGTATAGTAAGTATCCTACTTATCTATGCTTTTTAATTTTTTGAGTGGCGTGCCCAAAATATTTTGTCACGTGCCATTGGTTCGCCATCCCTGGCCTAGAGAAAGGAATCAGAGACTTCTTTTTTTACAAGTTAGTAAATGGAATTTTATGTAATTAAGTCATTGACAATTAATTTAATTATAATTTGAATTTTAATACAATGAAACTAAAGTACACTACTTCAACATGTCAAATTCCGTTTTTTTTTTCTAAGAATTTTATATGTGGGTTCCCTAAGGAAAGTTTTTCAGTTTGATAGGGTGAATCACACCCTAAAGTTTCGCTTCTAAATTCAAAGCCACCCTACATAAAAACGGCTGGAATTTCGCAATTCTCTTGGTTAATGTATTTTAATTTCACTGCAAACCATTTAAGTACAACGAAGAAACCGCAAAAATGTTACGGACATAATAAACAGACTTGACGTTGCAAAAAGTTCAAAAACAAAGAAAAGAATGCGGCCCTTCCTTCAGACCCCATTCCCAAGGGCCACATTATTGTCAATCCAACTCTTTTGTTTGGAGTTTCTTTTAGAAGTCTGTGGTTCAGATTTTTTTAACTGTTTGCTTTTTACGACGTTTCTTACCGCCTGAAATAGTATCTGAATGTTTACGGTCAACATTTAGTTGTCTCTGTAAATAGCATATACTGATAGTATCGTTTTAGTCATCAGAGCCTTGTCTCTTAATAAATGCACCATAAATGAATGAAAATTATTTGGAAACAGAACAATAGATTTTCCTCACTCCACTTCTTATTACCAGCCCATATACGTCCCCACCGAGAGGCACGGGCCTCCTTTCGAAATACGAAGGGGATTTAGGCCATAGTCCACCACGCTATCCCAATGCGGATTGGTGGACCGCTCGTCTTTTGAAAATGAATTTTCTTGCACCGGGTTTCATCACGATGTTTTCCTTCACCGTTGAGCAAGTGATAATTAGAAATCCGTACATAAATCTGAAAAGACGAATTTGGTGGTACAGGCCCGCACCAGGGTTTGAACCCGCGACCTTCCGATTACAAGTCTGGCTCATTACCAACTGGGCTATCACCGCTCACTCCACAATTTAGCTTAATTAGAAACAATCGTTATTCTTAGGCTTTACAAGTGACAAATGTAATTTGAATTCATCATAGCTGAATCTTAAGTCTCAAGTGACACCCCAGTTTGGGATAAAAATACCTTTTTGATATAAAGCTATTATCTTCTTCTTCTTCTTATCGTGTAGGTATAGTCAAGTGTGTGGCGAACTTGGCTTACCCTGGTGTCAGATTTTTCAAACCGCTAAATGGCCTCTGACTAGTCAATCGACAACAGACGAGACCGACAGCTTAACGTGCCCTCCGAAGCACAGAAAAGCTCGTGATATATTGCCACTTTGGTCACCCATCAGGTTCCCTGCCTCTATGAACGTTGCTTTACCTCAATGATCGGTTGAGATCAGTGAGAGCCACTGGGCTACGTGCGTTTCAAAATGTAATCCCTTAAAAAAGCTATTATAGTTACTGTAATATGCTTTATCTTTACTAATATTGTGGATGTGAAGTGTGTTTGTCCTTCCTTCACGTTGAAACGAAGCAACGGATCGACATGACTTTTTGGTCAGGGATAGTTGGAGGGCTGGAGAGCGACATAGCCTACTTTTCGATGCAAACGAAGCCGCGGGTAGAAAGTTATCTTAATAATAAAATTCAGAGTCCTGATTCACTGATCCATCAATGCCCAGCCTAAATATTTGGACCTAGAACGCTTTGCACAAAGGTTTCCTTAACGGTGTTAACAAGGAATAAGCAAGGATTTTGTAACGAGGCGGCATGCGCCTCGTCTTCATCCTCCTTCTCCATTTTCTTTTTCGACCATTTTACTCTTAAATTTTGGCATTCCTAGCTGTCATTTCGCTAAAATGACAAAGACCCAATTAAATTTTCATCGCAGGCGCACCGCTCATAGTTTACTGTTTTTATGCTTTTGTAATAAATTAACATTAAAGTTTAAGTGTTGATATAATCTAATAAATGTAATCTCGATTAACTGTTTTTATTCCTTCATCGTGCTCCGATTCTCCGAGTCGGAATCTTACAAAATTCCGACGGGAACAAAGTCCCTGGCATCCTTTAGTTTCATATTAAAACCTGACAGTACACGAGCCTTTTTATCTCTCCGACTTCAAAGTACATTCAGCCCAGCGTAGGTCAACTGTAATCCCTTGAAAAAGCTTTTACGTTTGACAGCTACACCGACCCGCGTTATCTCAGTTAAAAGTCTCTGCTTGAAAGGGCTCCTATTCTTTTTGCTAATATTTACGTCAGAGCGACCGCTTTTTATCGAAGGGTTTTAAAGAGTACCTTTTACTTGCAAAACTTTTGGGGAATAACTATCTGAAAACCGAAGCAGAAAAAAAAACTCAATCGAGTTAACGTCGTTCAGTAAGATTTGTCATGGCCACGGGTCTAGGAATACTTAAGACTGCAGACAGCCGTTAGCGATCAGTGGGGCGACCGCGTTGGTTTAAGATTTCCATTGCTCGTCGTATGCGAAAAAAGTTTCTTCTTCACGCGCAGCGAGCGATGGAAACGGAAGACAATAATCGCTGCCGCTGGTCGCCCCGCTGCCCATTGTACCCGAGAACAACGCCAAAAAGCAGTATAATTAAATGACTATAAAATGAATCACACAATATTATAACTTGTAACGAAACAGTCCCTAAAACACATATAAGACTGGTCACTGGCTGAAATCCATAAGTCTAAACTCAAAAATTGCCAACGAGTTATGGAGCAGTTTTTTGGAAGTAAAAAACTCAATCGCAGAAAGAATATTGATTTGGAATACCAGACCTTTTTTTATTAAGAATGGGTTTGCTCAGACCTATGGGTCTACCTGTGTTAACAATACGTCAACGTAATAGGACTGGGGCTCTACTCTGTACTATCTACGATCGACGGACGGCCTATGATTGTCACTACTTGTCAATGTCATCTGTATTCGCAAGATAGAGATGTACTGACATTCGACGCTCGAAATTCACTCCGACGCTCGAAATGACATTCGAAATTTCGGTCGTAGATAATATAAAGTAAAGCACGTGGTCCGGGCATATCGCCCGAATGCATCCCGACCGATGTGATGGGCAAACATTGTACCAGACGTGCAACGATATCGTGGTAGACCACGTAAGAGATTGCACGACGACACGAAAGCCTTCCGGAGTGATTGAACTATATGGAATTGCTCAACGTTAACTGTAAGACAAAATAGGTTAAAATAAAACCGACCAAGTGCGAGTTGGACTCGCGCACGAAGGGTTCCGTACCATTACCTATAAAACCGGCCAAGTGCGAGTCGGACTCTATAAAAACCATTATCTCTATAAAAGCGGCAAAAAATCGCGTTTGTTGTATGGGAGCCCCCTTAAATATTTAACTTATTCCACTTTTTAGTATTTGTTATTATAACATAAACCAAAATACATCATCTGTGAAAATTTCAACTGTCTAACTGTCACATTTCATGAGATGTGGCCTCGGACAGACTTATCTATAAAAACGAGCAAAAAAATCACGTTTTTCGTATGGGAGCCCCCTTAAATATTTAATTTATTCTGGTTTTTAGTATTTGTTTTTATAGGACCAATATAAATAAATCATTTGTTAAAATTTCAACTGTCTAACTATCACGGTTCATGAGATACAGCCTGGTGACAGACGGACGGACGAACGGACGGACGGACAGCGGAGCCTTAGTAATAGGGTCCCGTTTTTTCCCTTTGGGAACGGAACCCTAAAAAGAGAATGTGATATTGACTAATGACCAATTTGGTTTCGTAGTAGTGACAATGCTTTTACATTTACCCAAAATAATATCCAGAATTTTTCACCTAATTTAGAAGTAAGTTTCACTCATGCGAAACGCCTTTAACTTGTCTTGCGCTCTCTAGTCACATTATCTTCGAATTACTCATATTTAAATTCAATTTTCACTAATTATTTTAGTGAAAGAAAAATGTATGAAGCAAATGGGACTTGAAGATCTCCTGGAGCTATAGCTATCGTGTCTTCAAGTCAAGTAGCTAAATTTCTCATTCCTTACTGAGCACATTACGTCGTGCATGTAGGCGATTCTTATCCTAAAATTTTTATTTTTATTTTTATTTTATTTAGGTGACATCATGCGGGTAATTGTAGGTGATATCATGCGGGTAAGCATTTTTAAAATACTCAATTTTCACTTGGATCAAATTTTGTCTTCTCCCAGATCGGCGATGTACATGGCGAAGGTTTCTTGGCGCCAGAGGAGGAACTCCACAACACTCCGCCGCGTCTACAGAGACAGAGCTCCCTCCTATAGACACAAGAGATCTTTGGCTCCAGGATTCCAGGTTTTAATGCTTTTTGTTTACCTGTACCAATTAAAGGAACACACAGCTGGACTAACATAGAAGCGTGAAATAAATTTAAAAAAATGAAAAAATATTGTTGGTCCAACAGTTGACATTTACATTTTGTGTAAGTAATTGCTGTGACTTTCTATTAAGTGTAAAAACACCTGTGCCAGAAGGCCACGCTCTTCCATATCCATACACAGTATAATTTTGCTGAAAACAATGGTTTTACATACAAAAGTTCAAAAAATTGTCACGCAGAGTAAGAGCGAGCAGAGTGATTGTCAAAATTGTCATTATCATGCATTGTCATGTTAGTGTGTGAGGTTTGTCTATGTGTGTGGTGTGTGTGTGTGTGTATATGTGTGTATAAGTGTGTGTGTGTGTGTTTGTAAGTGTGTGTGTGTTTGTGTGTGCGAGTAGACCTATCTCACGCTATTGCATCAAAATGTATAAGCAAAAAAATGTTACTTTCGTTTTACCCCGTTGCTGCTTCGCTTTCGGGTAGTGCGGTATATGCTCCATGTTCTTCATATTGAAGAGCGTAATTTGAAAGATATCATAGTTCTTTCTTAAATATCATAAGTGTTCTTAACTTGTGATTTTTTTCGATTAACGCAAACATAATGTGTGTTGCATGTGCATGGAGTAATTAATTATTGTCTAGTTCTTATGCTATATCATAATCCGTAATTGTTTATATTTATGTACTTACTAGCTTTCCACCCGGGATTTTGTTACCTTGGGAATTTGGGAAAATTATGTAACCTATGTGTTAATCCAGGGTGTCAGCTACCTCCATACTAAATTATATCAAAATTGGTCCAGCCGTTTGAGCGTGAAAGATAAACAACATTCATACATCCTCAGAAACTTTCACATTTATAATAATACTAGCATTCCGCCTGAGACTTCGTTCCCGTGGGAATTCGGGAAAACCATGTTCCCTATGTCCATCACGGATAATTTAGGATTCTAATGTGAAAGAATTTCTCAAATCGGTTCCTTAATTTCGGAGCCTATTCATTGTAAACAAACAATCATATCTTTCCTAGATTAGTAGGAAGGATAATGTCGAAGGTAGTGAAATAACGAACACGGCATAGGTAACAGCAACAAATAACTCTGATTGGCTTTTTGCAATATTTTTCTAGCCGTTAGTATCATTTTCCACCAAAGCTTTTTTATTTGATGAAATTGGAATTTCTCAATTGGCTAACCTATAATAAACTCCGGTATTCGGCTTAGATATCAATTTCAAAAGGTATTTGGTTACACCTTTCGTTCGCTATTCGGTTTGCTCTAAAAATAATTTAACGAAAAAATATTATACATTTTTGTGAATAATAACTACGCAAACTATTGAAGAAATTCAATGAACCACTAATAGTCTGTAAGCCCGCCGTAAAGCCTTTTTAAGGCGCAGACCCACCGCGGTGCACGGAGAAGCTACGCACGTGGGTAAAGCTTCGCTTTGCAAGAAAATGTATGTGATTGTGTCCACAGCGACCCACGACCACGCTACGCATGAAATGACGTCATCGATACAGGCGTGGCCTGCTCGAATAAGCGCTGACGTAGCTCAACGCCATGCACGTGTGCATGCGGCACACGCGGCGCATTTTAGCTGCGGTGAATATCCACTCAGTGAGTTTGACATTAAGGCTCAAATTAGATTTTGATCTAATCCACGTAGCTAAAATCGTGGGTTTCAATTCATGTATAGCGTGTACTGCAGTGGAAACGTAGACCCACGTTGTCAAACAAATGAATCCACGCAGCTAAAATGCGCCGCGTAGCCGTGCACATCCTGCGCCGCGGTGGGTCTGCGCCTTTACATGACATCACGATGAAAAGCCTGGCACAGGGCCAGAAAAGCTATAAATAGATAGAATCAATTGAGTTTTGCAATGCCACTTCTCTGGAACTAAGAGAAGTCTTTTATTTCCAATTTACTATAAAATAAATCAATAAAATATTTTTAAATCAAACATTACAATTGCTAAAAAGCAAAACCTTTTTGTAAGTAGAGCAAAGAACTAGGATATGCCTGCGTTTGAGGCAAAAAATGATATCCGATCTTGTGTTAATGCTATGGCGTTGAAATTATACAATGACACATCTGTAAGAAACCGAGTAAAACCTTATGTCCTTGTAATAACATCGCATATTGTCACAATTTGACCTTTTAAATAATCAGTTATTACACTAGAATCATCCCACCTAACAAAACTGCGAGGGATGGATCTGATACAGATATCGCTTCTACCCGAATTGAATTTCTACCTAAATCCGAATTCCTATCGAACAGTATTGGCTGGCAAACTTAAGTTATGAGTCAATATAAATCTCGTTCGCGCCTGTATAGCCTCAGAATAAATAGCCGGTTATTCATCAATTTGAATAGGGCAGCCTGCCTGTTAGGTTTTGTTATAATTTAGGAGAACTTGTATTAGAAATTTAAGATTTCTTGAGTCATCAATAGGCTAGCAAATGTCTGTAGTTTCACATTTCCAATCGCCTCCAAAAAAGGAGGAGGTTCTATGTTCGACTGTATGTATTATTTTTGTTTTTTAATGTATATTCACCGATTTCTCCGCCATTTATTGACCGATTTTCAAAATTATTTTTTTGTTATACACCCACGTCTGTAATCCCTAAATAAGCTAGAACATTCTTCTAGATGCACTTGATGTCACATTTGTGTTGGAAATTTTAGATTTCTTAGTCCTTAGGCTAGCGAATGTCTGTATAGTTACTCACTTGCTCATAAAAACTCATATGCCTCCTATCGCGGTTAGTTTGAACGTGTTTACCAAAGCGAAATCGCTCAAGTTTCTATTAGGTTTCTATTGGACTGAATACAAAGGAAACGTGAGCGGTTTAGCTTTGGTAAACACGTTCAAACTTACCGCGATCGGGAGGCTGGATTCTCTAAGTTGGCTAGAAAGTTTTTCGTGATGCATTTGACGCCATGGTTAACTAAATATTTACAGGATTATTCGTTTTTAGATACACCAAAACCAAAGTAAATTCAAGCGAACAATATGTTTAATATGAAAGCGGCCTTAAGATCACTCTCTCGCTTTCTTTAAACGCTTCCTTATAATGTGGCATGCATGCTTGTGGATTGCAAGAACTACTTAATCCCTAGTCATAAAAGATGTTTGCCTTTGCCTTTAGTCCTTGTCTATATGTGTATGTGTAGCTCATTCTATGTGTTGTGTTGCACAGTGAGCCTGCTCCGTCAGCCATGAGCGCACTGCATCACTTTGGGGCTGAGATGTTGAGGCTCTCAAGGGGCTTGGAAGCTTCTGCTGCGTCAAAACCACAGTACCGAGGGTATACCAATTGGCATTATTTGTTTGCTTCAAAATTTTTCAACCTTGCCTTCGATGTGGCGGCAAATTGCGATGAGTGTTCAGTAAATTAAATTCTGAAACTGAGTTAATTCCACTCGCTTCGGATTTAATTACATTTCGGTTTCCGTTTTATCTTTGTACGTTTTATCAAACAGAATTTATTACGGGATAAATATCAAAAACGAGATTCGGAATAAATGTGACTCGTTTTCGATAAGTGCCTTTGTTGACTATAGCCGCAAAACTTCAATTACAATTTTATTAACGTATTTTAATGTTCACAGGACGAATATATCGGAGCGCGGTGGTATGCTAACTCCAGGGTCTCTAAGTGTATCTTCAAGTTCTCCATCATCTATGCTACAAGATAGACGCAGGCCTTCATCGGTTGATACAAATACCCCTTTGAATAGACCTAGAAGCGCATCTGATGACGAATGCAATGACGGCCTCTTAGCACCAGCAACTTTGACTGCTAAATCACGGAGTTCAGAAGATGGTCTACTGTTGCCCCCTCCATGTACATGTCCGTATTTCGGAAGTGAATCTACTCCTCCGAGACGAACCACTGAAGTAATCATTGTTCCTGGAGGAGATATAAACGGTTGTAATGGCTACCCCCGCAACGGAAATATGAAAGACGAACAATCCACCCCCTACTTTAGCAGAAGATCTAGTCGCGGAGCCACATCTATTGTCACTTGGGATGAAGCGAGAAGATTCCGCAGGGGTTCAAGTTTTGGGGGAGCCAGAACAACTTTATCTACTCCATCGAGGAACATTCGTCAAAGATCAATAAACTCTCGGCCACAGCATATAGTGAATGCGAGTCCACAACGCCCGACTACAAGACCGCATCATTCCAGAAATTCAAGCGTGATTTCTCGAAATTCTTCTCGACATGGAAGAATACTGCGTTTAGAGCAGAAAGCAACCAAAGTCCTTGGCGTGGTATTCTTCACGTTCGTAGTTCTTTGGGCTCCATTCTTCATCCTGAACATGGTTCCAGCGGTATGCCCAGAGTGTGAGAGAAGGATCTCGCCTTGGGTTTTCGATTGCGTGCTGTGGTTGGGTTATGCCAGTTCGATGGTGAATCCAATATTCTATACGATATTTAATAAGGTGTTTAGGCAGGCGTTTAAGAAGGTGCTGATGTGCGAGTACTGCCATTCGCAGAGGTAGCCAGCACCCTGGGAGCGCGTCCGTCCGACCTCTGACCCAGGTCTTGGCGCACTCTCAGTGAACAGAAACGTGCGATCTAATTTCGTATGAACTCAGAGCTTTAAGTACGCTTCTAGTCAGGACGCGGCAGTAGTGTATTGTGAATCACGTCTTTCACAGATAGTGTATATTTTTTTAATTATCTATCACTCGTTATGGTGTTACGCACAAAATAGAGAAACTCTAATCACATTGAGTTAGAGGACGATTTAACGATTTCCTTTTTCTTTTCGTTTTAGTTGACCGTAATGTGATTAGGTTATGAATGTTATTATAATTTTACTTTCCTTCGATTAAATTATTTATGTGTGGTTGTTTTAAATACAAAAATACAAATTAAATTTAAATTATCTAGCTGATTAAAGATAATGTCAGTTGTTGAATTTCATGTTAAGAGAGATAAAAAAGGAACAGTTATTATTTTTATTACTTTATTCCAAGTTATTATAATTAATTATTTTTCTCATTAAGTAATTAAATACTGTTTTGTCGCTAAATCGTTTTCTTATTAAAGGAAATAAGTAATAAATTACTATTATATATACTAGTCAACTTACTTTTTCATAAAAAACACAATGAACTACTAAAATTGATGTCTTTCATTGCTTTGTAGATCATTTGTCTAGGACTAATATAGTCAGGAATAAATATGATTAATGTTACGAGGAAATATTTTATTCTTAATGAAAGGAAGCTCCTTAAATGATCTAGTCATTTTTTATTTTTCTAGTCAACAAAAAATTTTTTTTTAGTTGTATTGAGGCTTGAGTAGTAGACATGCTTTTAGGGCAGTTTCACAATAAGAGAGTTACTTGTACGTATGTACCCATTTAAAACCTAATTACCTATATAGGCTGATTATTTAATCACTGGTCATATTTTTCTTACATAATCAGAATCACTGATAGAACATAAATGAGGATATTTTTTGTAGTTACCCTTTTTTTATAAACGCAAAAATTCGGGTATCACGAAATCTGTTGAAGAGTACTATTATCTAGTTTTAAAGTAAATCATTTTTTTCCATACAAAATGTTGCACTTATTTTCATGCTTCGGACGACCTAGCTCGAAATTGTTGTGTGAAATGATAAAAAACAAACATACTCACAGGTATAAAATTTGACTAGTGGGTTTAAGTTAACTTATATTTTCAGAGAAAATTTCTACATACGAACATGGAACTATCTCTGAAATCTACTTAAAAGCATGAAAAATACAAAATTGGTTTCGTGGCCTTTTTTTTCGATATAGATTTAGTGATACAAAAGGATTTGGCTTTGCGCCGTGCACTCAAGCACGAAAAACAAAAAAGTATACTAATAATATTCAAAATGACAAAATTTCGTCATAGTCCGTAGTTCCCGCCACAACCAAGTTTCGTTATCAGTTGCGTTGGAAGAATTAGGTACTCTTTATACGCTGCTAGTTGCAATAAAGGAATAATGTTTTTTTTTGCGACTCTTCAATTGTTCAAGTTTAGTCACCAATTGCGATGGGAGAATTACTATTCTTCGTACGCTGCTAGTTGTGGTAAAAGCCTTCGGCTGTCATCGTAACCGAGTTTCGTAACCAGTTGCGATAAAATAACTGCACCTAAATAGCATAGAAACCTAGTAAAATACCTGCAAAGCTATAACTTTTCTAACTCAGTCCGGACAAAAGTTTCTGGAGGTATAATATATGATATAGGTATTAAGTTTCGTTTATTAAACACTCTGTACTAGAAAAACTAACTGTACTAGAACACTCTGTACTAGAAAAACTTTGCCCTAAAACGTAATCTAAATTGCTGTGAAATATTTCTAGTAACTAAGTGAAAAAGATTTTTATTAATTCCCTTAGTATCCCTAAAAAATAAAATTTGGGTGACTTTTAATTAGTTAGCGACAATTAAGGATGTGAATCATAATTCAAATGAAACATCTTTCCCAGGGAACGTAGATCGAAATATTCACAGATTTATCGATAAAGATCGAAATATTCACACAGTAAAAATTCACAGATTTCGTGCCTCACACGACTATCGAGCACATAGGAAATGAATCTACGGAATTCGAAAAATGTAATTATGACATTTCGACTTTTTTCATAAAAGTTAGGCTACAGGGCAAACCCTTAACCCGATCTTCTTTGTGTTATTAGGCTCAAATTGTAGCTGACTAAATTGTCCAGAGGAACTTTTCACAAATTTTTGATATCATTCTTCGTTTCCAAAATATCGAGCGACAAAATTAAAATTCGGAAAAAAATGGTTTTTTTTTTACTATTTCGGCCCTTACTTTTTTCGTTTCTGACTTCTTATTTTGAATGTCATATCTTCATGACTCTTCAAGATAAAAGGTGATCACACAGGAGCGAACGAAAAGACGTTTCCAATGTCTAAAATTCGCCTCTTCATACAATTTGGCGATCAGCTGAATTGCCTTTGTATGGGAAGTCGAATGTTATTCAATTTCATAGGGACAATCACCCCAGAAGTTTCACTAACTTTGAAGTCACCCCATATAATGATTTAATTATCTAGTCATAAACGATTTAATACGAGTCGCGATTGATTATGAATTGATGTAATTAATATACGAATAAACAAAGTATTCGTTTGATGTTAGGCTTTAATAATAGAAAGAAATGTTTGTAGTTATGTGTTGTCTTATTAATACATTTTTTTTCATACTACGTGTTTCATAAATAGCCAATGAAAAGAAAATTCAAAATTAAAAAATGAAATAGTGCCAACTCTAGTGGTCAGTTGCACGGTTTAACATATTTCAAATTAAAAATTTCGTATAATTACCGTGACTTTGTCGACATATTTCAAATAGAGCTGCGCAGAATTCATTTTTTAAATTGTTTTTTTATTTTTATTTATTGGATATTTTTATGAAAAAAGCTGTATATTTGTTTGTATATTTTTTTTAAGAAACAGTATGAACTAAGCCGCATAAAGCGATACTATAGTATGGCCGTTATCAACGAGTCGTGAGGCCATAAATGCCAATAGAGATAGAGATAGGAAATGTTACGCCCTTCACTAAGCGGCTCCATAAGGCCCGTAAGTGCAGGCGAGATAGACCTAGGAAAATAATTTATGACCCGACGATTCAGTTGATAATGGCCATAGTATACACAACCATACACCAACATACTGCGACCTCAATAATATTTTGCCGCCTTTTTTAAATTAGTTGGCAAAAATTAAGGATCTAGATTAGCCCTCGACACTAAACAACTTTCCCCAAGGAACATAGGACGAAATATTTAAAAAAATGCGTTCCCACACAACTTGTGCGATTATGAGCTGACTGCTTTAATATGGAAAATTGCAAATGGCCCTAAGCCCTTATCTTTGGGAATTATTTTAATCAATCTTAAATAGTTAAGGGAGGAAAAATAAAACGAAGTAAAAATTTTACTACATTTTACCAAAATCTGTGTAATAGTAACAAAGTTATATGGGGTGACTAAATTAGTTAGCGAAATTGTAAGGGATGATTCTACCCATAAAACTCGACAACTTTCCTTATGAAACCTTCATAAGGAACCTTCATAAGGAAAGTTGTCGAGTTTTATGGGTAGTTTTATGGAACCTTCATAAGGAACCTTCATAAGGAAAGTTGTCGAGTTTTATGGGTAGAATCATCCCTTACAATTTCGCTAACTAATTTAGTCACCCCATATAACTTTGTTACTATTACACAGATTTTGGTAAAATGTAGTAACTTTTTACTTCATTTTATTTTTTTCCCTTAACTATTTAAGATTGATTAAAATAATTCCCAAAAATAAGGGCTTAGGGCCCAAGCAAACATTCCAATTACTGTCGAGCAAAAAATGAATATTAATTTTAAATATTTCAAGGTGGACTGAATTATGATCTTTTAGTGATATTTATGCGTGACCTAAGTGTTTATGTAAAATTATGTAGGAATAATTAAAAATAAAATGTTTTGATTTCAACTTGCATTTTTAATTATGAACTTATTTTAGTCATTTTAAAAGCTTTAATGAATATTCACCAAGAATTTAAAGAAAAAGATCCGCAGCGATCATTTTTCTCTCCCTAAAAATTATTTATTGTTAGTATGATTATCAAAACATTGAAGATTACTTATTTTGCCAGTTTTGTGGTTTAAATAATATTTTAATTATTGTTGTACAGAGTTACGATTCTAAATTTTGTATATTTTTTAATGTTCTTAAACATGAAACACAAAATAAAATCTAAAATGAAAATATATTGTACAAAGTTAGTTCCTTAGTAATAAGTAAATTATTAATAAAATGCTAAGTGTCTAATAGAATTAAATAGGCCTTTGTTTGTCAATGTAAATAATAAAAATGTTTCATAAAGATGTCAATAATATAAATAAACGATTTGATCGTGTTGTCGTTTTTTATTTTTCACTAGTTTCCCGCCTGGGACTTCGTTACCTTGGAAATTTCAGGAATGAATTATTCATATAAACCTTCCTCTTAAATCACTCCATCCTTTAGTGAAAATCGTATGAAAATCCGTTCAGTTAAACAATAGCATTTAATAGAAAATATCTCTTCATAAATACGTTGATGTTGAATAAAATTGAATTTTGTATCAATTTTGGTTACGATACCTAATAAAATTAAAATAAAACGCCACACAGTTTAATCCCAATACTATTCTCCTTATCGTGGATCCCAAGGGACACGTGCACAGATGAACGTAAACACCCGAGAGAAAAACATAAGAGGATCGTCTCAGTGTTTTTTCCCATACAAACGGCGTCAATGGATTCCATCCCCTAAACGTCTATAGATCCCTGTGAAATTTTGGTATAGTATCAGGAACACCAAAATCTAGGTCGTACGTTTTGATTTTTTTAAATATATTTAGTAGACAAAAATATATTTAAGACTAAATGTCAGCATTTTTCGCCAAAAAAATTCTCTACATTACGAGGTGTTATGGAAAAACTAAGAACAATTCTGTGGAAAAAACAAAACGTACGAACCTTGTTTATACGCTTACAAATCGATAGAGATTAAAAACGTACGACTTCATTAATTTTTTGGGTAGGATTTCATTGACGCCTAAACTCACAATCTTGGAAATAAAACTCAGTATTTTGCCGGAAAGCTGCAATTGTCCCTTTCGCACAAGTCTGAGGTGGGTAGTCGACATCGAGACAGCATGAAAAACAACTGAGACGCTATTCTTAGGGCGAAACATGGGAATTATAACATTTCTTAATAATTTAAGCAGAATATATTATTTCTAAAAGTCAATCTACACTAATTTTATAAAGAGGAAAGATTTGTATTTTTTTTATGTTTGTAACCAATAAACTCAAAAACAACTGGACAGATTTCAAAAATTATTTTACCAATAGAAAGCTCTCATATCAGCGGGTGACATAGAGTACATATTTTTCCCGAGTTCCTACGGGAACGTAGTCTCGGGCGAAAAGCTAGTTTTGAATAAAACAATCTAGATGATAACCATGAAAACTTCAACTTCAGCATTTTTTTTTTTTATTATTATAAGATGGGTTAACTCTTGACCTCAATCTTGACCATAAGGTCAAAGATGAGGTCAACGATAAAGCGAGTCAACCCAGAAAATGCCTATAAAGGCACTGGTACTTCCACGCACCGACGGAACACAGCAAGCTGTTTGGTGTCGGACTTCGGTTGGAGGGTGGTCGCGAACCAGACGGCCCTGTACAGAGCCTACCTCACCGAATTAGACCATACGACGACACCTCAGATTCAGAAAAAAAAATGAAGTGTCGTTGCCTAGGATGGATTACTAGGAGGCAGGTCTCATTTATGTTTCCTTAGTCGCCTCTTACAACACCCACGGAAAGAGATTCCACTCTCCTACCGAAGTCTGACGCCAAACAGCTTGCTTTGTCCCGTCAGCGTGTGCCGGGAGTACTAGTGCCCTAATGGCATTTTCCGAGACAAATCGCTCCATCGTCGACCTCATCTACCTTGGTCAAGATTGAGGTCAAGAGTTAACCCATCCCTTAACATAAAATTTAAAAAAAAATTCATGGCAAACTTAGTCGTAAAAGACTCAATCAAACTCTCATCACGTTAAATAAACCATCCTTGAAACTTTCTCAGAATCTTGCATCTAAAGCTTACCTACCTGTTAGTTAACCCACCTAACTTTAAAATCATTACTTCTTTTTTTTATTACAAGATGGGTTAACTCTTGACCTCAATGACCGTACTTTTTTTAACTCTTGACCTAACTTTAAGTACCATATTTTGCTCCTGTAAGAATATTTATTGTACAATAAAGGATTTACATACATACATACATACAATCTTGACCATAAAGGTCAAAGATGAGGTCGACCATGGAGCGAGTTAACCCATAAAGTACCTATAAAAGCACTGGTACTCCCACGCAGCGACGAAACACAGCAAGCTGTTTCGCGTCGGACTTCGGTAGGGGTGGTCGCGAACCAGACGGCCGTTTACTGAGCCTACCACACCGCATGAGACCATAGGACGACACCTCAGATCCAGAAAAAAATGAAGTGTCGTTGCCTGGGATGGATTACTAGGAGGCAGCTCTCATTTGTGTTTCCTTAGTCGCCTCTTACGACACCCACGGAAAAAGATGGGGTGGTGTTATTCTCAACCGATCACCACTTCCTTCCTTACTAATATTATTAGTATTATAAATGCGAAAGTTTTTTAGTATGGATGTTTAACAAAAATAGTAAACCTCTTTCACGCTCAAACGGCTGGACCAATTTTGATAAAATTTGGTATGGAGGTAGCTGACAACCTAGATTAATACATAGGCTACATATTTTTTCCAAATTCCCACGGGAACGAAGTCCTGGGTGGAAATCTAGTTTGATATTAGATTGAGATCAAGAGTTAATCTATCTCTTAATTATAAAATACGTATAAAACTTAATGAGAACTTTCAATGAAGCTGCTAAATTTGTTGAATCAGAAAATTCAGTACAAGTTTTGAAGTTAGAGTAGTCAAAAGAAGACTTAAAGTTTGAGCTATCCAGCTGTCTCGAAGGAGCACGTTTAGGGAGCATGAAATTTTAATCAGACAGTACAGAGGGCCGCACATCAGATTACCACACGCGTGCACTCTGTGCTCTTGCAATAAGAGCGGTTTTGCAATGAAAATGGAGTAACCTGATGCGCTGGCCTCTGTACATCGGACAGGCACTAGCTGAGAGGGTACTCATTCTATTAAAAACTTTAGTTCTACGCTGTAGTACTTTGACTTTAGAAAGTTTAGCAATACAGAGGCAAATTAACTCCGATCTTCAGATTTTCAAATACAGAAATTTCTGTAAGTAGTTTAGTTTGGAGTTGTTCAAGAATATTTATTATTCAAGATAATACAGTTTATGATACAGTTTGTTTATTTGCTAGTGTGGGAATCAAGGCAAATCTTTTAAAATAATCGTGCAAAATGTTACATAAAAAATTGTTATTGTCATTTCTAATTTCATGTTTTTAAATTGTAACATTATCTGAATAAACTATTTTGTATTTGTATTTGTATTTATTTTATATAAAAACAAAATAACAACAAACGATATATGGAAAGATGTGTACTAATTGCTAATTAGCAAGTAGGCCGCCTTAAAACTCTTAATTTTTTTAAAATAACTAGGGAATGACCAGCACTTTGTTCCTGAGGAAATTTCGATGAATTCTTCCTTGCCTACGCTGTAAAAGGTAGGCACGTTTTTTTAGAAAAGTCGATGGTTTGGACTATTGTTTTTTTAGAAAAGTCGAGGGTTCGGACTGGACATTGAGCCAGACTTGTGATCGGAAGGTCGCGGGTTCAAATCCTGGTGCGGGCCTGTACTACTAAATTCGTCTTTTCGGATTTATGTACGGATTTATAATTATCACTTGCTTAACGGTGAAGGAAAACATCGTTATAAAACCCGCCTGTCCAAGAAAATTCATTTTCGAAAGACGAGTGGTCCACCAACCCACATTGGGCCAGCGTGGCGGACTATGGCCTAAACCCCTTCGTGTTTCGAAGGGAGGCCCATGCCCCTCGGTGGGGAAGTATATGGGCTGATAACGACGACGAGTCAGAACCTGCAATTTTAAATTTATAGCCATCCGACAGTTGTGAGAATCTTAAACGTTGCATCACTTTGCTAAGCTTTGCTGTTTTTTTGCAATGCTGCCCCATTTTTGGTATACATCAGTATTTGCTGATTTGTAACACCCTTTCACACTTTAATATAATTTTTCATTGTAAAATAGAATAAATTTATACCAAATAGGAACTAAACGTAAATTCTTTACATTTTCATCTAAAATACATTTAATATGATACATGGTTAAATTCAGAATTCAGTCACTTATCATAAACATCAGAAATAAGCTGTGCCTTTTGTGTTCGTTTTTCAATTTGTCTGTAATATTAGTGATTTTTCCTGTGTACAATAAACTGTTAAACTGTTAAACAAACATAAAAGAGTGAGAATTTTAAACGTCGCATCACTTTTCTAAGCTTTGCTTAGTTATTCAACCTTATAGTAGGATTGCTCCCCTAACAAAGGAGAATATACTGCATGGTCGACTTATGCAACAGACCGGGGAAGAATATCAAATGACTATGCAATATGCTGACGTTCGCGCCAACGAAACTTTACGGAAAGTGCATGAATAAATAAAGTACTCTTTGAAATGCCTTTGTTTAGAACTAGCTTCCCGACAGACACTTAGTTCCCATTTAGCTTAGACATAAGAATAACATACCTTTCTCCAAGAAACATGAGTAGAAATTATATCAGCCTATTGCAGTCCACTGCTGGACATAGGCCTCTCCTATGGTGCGTCACTTTGTACGATCATCCGCTTTTTGCATCCAGCCACTACCACTATCTTCTTTAGGTCATCTGAACATCTGGCTGGGGGACGTCCTACACTACGTTTGCCAAGACGTGGTCTTTATTCGACAACCTGTCTACTCCAACGCTCGCCGGTTCTGCGACAGACATAGGAATAAAATTTATCCCTCCATACAACTTGTGCGATAAACAAATTTTTCTTTGTAAGCATCTTCTTATTAGCCCATATACGTCCCCACCGAGGGGCACGGGCCTCCCTTTGAAACATGAAGGGGATTTCAGCCATAGTCCACCAAGTTGGCCCAATGACGATGGGTGAACCCCTCGTCTTTCGAAAACGAATTTTTTTAGACGTGCGGGTTCCATCACTGTTTTACTGAGCAAGTGATAATTAATTAGAAATCCGCACATAAATCCGAAAAGACGAATTTAGTGGTACAAACCCGTACCAGGCTTTGAACCCGCAACCTTTCGATTACAAGTCTGGCTCCTTACCAACTGGGCTATTACCGCTTTGTAAGCATGGGGAGTCGTTTTTTTTTTAATTTCATAGTTTTTCAGTTTTATGAAGAGAATTATCCCATATAAATCAGTCATATCTTCTTCTTCTTCTTTGCGCTTAGCCCCGTTTCTAATTCGGGGTACACTTGATCATAATCCACGATTTTGGCAGGTCAAGTCATTACAATGGAGCGACTACCATCTGACCTCCGTGACCCTGTTACCAGGGGAACTTGACCGGATTGGATCATGGTTACACATTCAGTTGCCTGAATGTGCAGTTGCCTCACGATATTTTCCTTTACTGTAAGAGTATCGGTTAGTGTGCAACTAATGTACAGGGACAACGGCACATCATGCTATCCAAAACTGTCAAATTTCTTCAATCGATTTTTAATTTTATCTCCAAGCATTAGAGTTTACTATCCATTGGGGAAATTTGACAGTTTGTGGTAACCTGATGTGCTGTTGACTGTACATAACTCAGAAAACGAGTCATTCGTACATGGCGGCACTAAGGTTTGGCCTCGGTACCTCTCGCTCACGAGTCTGGCCCGCTAGCCGTTAGACCACTAACGCTGGTCTAACGGCTGGCGGGTCAAACTCGTGTTTATTTACATATATTGTTAGGACCACTGCCAGTTTCGTATCTAACTTTGCAGCTTCGAAAGACCTGTGCTAATTACGGGTAAAGTACTCGGGAAAACGCGAAATTTTCTTGATTAATTCTGTTACTTATGAAAAGATTTTGAAGGAAGTATTTGTATTTTTTGTACGTTCATCAAGACAAACTTATTTTGCTTATTTTTCCCTCTAACGTTAATATTTTTATGAGGATATCATCTAAATGACTTTTTTCGTATAACAAATTTCCTATAATGTCAACATCAGTTGTTCCAGACACAAATTACCTTCAGAAGCAAGAAAAATAAAGTAAGTGAATAAAATAACAACACGAGAAAATTTCCTTCCTTCCGCGAATCGGAAAGTTTGACACGTTTTGTTTAGAGAGTGATGTAATATACTTGGCTTCCAATTTTTTCAAGGAAGTGAATGACAAATCGGAGTTTTATATTGTTTTGTCGCTTCGAACCAATCTGTCGAAGTTTAGAGCTTTTTTCAAGAGTTTTTATTTTATTATTATATTCTTCTTACCAGCCCATATACCTCCCCATCGAGGGGCACGGGCCTCCCTTCAAACACTTATTATTATACTAGCTTTCCACCCGGAACTTTGTTTCCGTGGAAATTCGGGAGAATCATGTACCCTATGTTCAGTATTCTAATGGTGAAAAAATATTTCAAAACGGTCCAGTAGTCTCAGAGCATATTCAATGCAAACAAACAAACAATCAAATCTTTCCTCTTTACAATATTAAGTACAGATTAAAAACAAAAATCCAGGTCTGTTGATTTCTCTGAATTTGACGAACGGTCGGCCAAGAATGTGGTCTATCAGTCAGTTTTCACAGAACTTCCCGTGTAACCGAAATATAGCTAAGGTTCACAACTTAACAAAGAAAGAGATAGAATGATGACGTGTTATGATGCAGTTATAATGAGATGACACATGGAGTCAAAACTGTAAGTTCATTATTGCAAGGGAAAATCAACCTTGCTGTTTTATGTTAATTTCAATCTTAGGGTAGTATACCGCATTTTAAGCCGACTGTATGTACGTGAAATTTGGCTACTGATTGTAAAGTCACCCTTTACAAAAGGTCGATATCTACTCTACTGGCTTTCAAACAAAAAAAACTGCATCAAAATCGGTCCATTTGTTTAGGAGTTACGATGTCACATACAGACACACATATACACACGTCAAACTTATAACACCCCTTTTTTCTTTTCGGAGTTAAAAAAACAAGGTCGTCACGCTTTCACATTTCTCAGACTAACCAATATTTAATCGAAAAATATGTCGAGGCAACAAGTCGCATACAAGATACAGCCTACATTACCCATTTAGATCGCTGTCACGTTCCACCCTAGTACAATTAATCACGTCTACCTCCATTTCGAAAAACGCGCAGAAAGGTAACGAGAATATAATCTTTTGGATTGCTCCGGCTTTCGTTGAAGGGCTGAGGCGCTAACACGGATTTATAGGCAAGAGTTTTAATAGAATCAAAATAAGTACGAAAAAAAACGAAGGTATGAGAGGCGCCTCTGAAACATACCTACAGAGTGTAAAAGACGGCTTAGCAAAAACTGAAACCCTTGACAATAATTCCGAATGATTTTCCAGTGGAAATTTTCTTCGGAAAATGTTCAATTTTCTTTCATGTTTTTTTTAATATTCTTGCTTACACTTTTTATTATTTAATCGCATACGGAGTGTTTTGGAATAGTAAACAATTATAACAACGTAAAACACGAAAACCAGCAATGTGCATCGCACGATACGTTGCGCAGCAACAAAGTAGGTAAATAATGAAAATTCCTTAGCGTGACGTTTCCGGGAAAAAATAATTACTTATAGTTGATGATAGTATGGGTAGATTCCACCATTTAAGTATTTGCTAAGTTGTTTTTTATACCCTGTATATGGAGTGCCTTTAAATTTCCATTGCCACCACACACACACACACACACACACACACACACACACAAACATGATAACCATTGTATTTAAATTTTAATATTTAATATTATTACTAAGTTGTTAAATTACTACTAAGCACTGTTAACATCTATGTACGACCATATGGGAAGACACTGTATCCTGTAACACAGTAACTACCACTGTAACTACCACAGGATACAGAAAGTCTACGTAATTTGTATTTTAATATTTGAAAAAATAAAGTTATTCTTCTTCTTATTATTATTATTATTTTAATCTTTTTTTTTCTCCCTTTAAAAGGGGATAATCTTAACATGCGGACCGTAGTCAAGCGTGCTAAGATGATTTTAAGAATTATTATTATTATTATTACCTATGTTTCTAGTGATAAAAATGTTGTATATAACCCCTGATATTTATTGCGTATTACTTTTAAACAGCTTAACCAATTTTTGTCAAATATACCTAAAAACTATCTCGATCACGTCAGCTTTAAAAAAAGCCGCATTGAAATCGGTCCAATCGTTTAGGATCTACGATGCCACAAACAGACACACAGATACATTGGGCCTTTTTATAATTCGAACGGTATAGCACGGCATTGCAAAATTTGATATTACCATTGCCCCCAATGTTCTAAGCTTCTAGTATTACTATTACATAGGAGGTAATGGTAATACAATTTTTCCGTGCCGCTTTCGAATTATAAAAAGGCCCATTAGGTTTACGGTCACAAAAAATGATAAAGTGAATCGGCTCAATTATCTCCCAAGTCTAGTATGCCTAAAATATATTTACCGATCCCCTAATATTCTCCTAACAGTCCCTTAAGAATATTAACCGCAGACAGGGCCAGAATACGAAATGAATATTCAATATTCGAATAACAGTTGCCTACGAAAATCTAAAGGGGAATGACCTTATCACTATACGAGTTTTCGCTGTAATATAAAAAGGCCAAAGAAAAAGAAATATACTTACTTACTTGTACACCCCCAACATCCATCGTTCCAAATTTTTTAACGGCGGAAGCGCTCGTAGACCAGTAGCTCTCGCTGATCTCAACCGATCAGTGAAGTTAAGCAACGTATACAGAGGCAGGAAACCTGATGGGTGACCAAAGTGGTAATTTATCACGAGCGTTTCCGTGCCTCGGAGGGCACGTTAAGATGTCGGTGCCGGCTGTGTCGATTAAAACCAAATCGGAGGCTATTGTGCGGTTTGAAAATTCTGACACCAGGGTTAGCCAAGTTTGCCACATACTTGACTATACCTACACGATAAGAAGAAGAAGAACAGCTAAACCAATTTTGTTTAAATCTAACTAAGAACCATCTGAACTCGTCAGCTTTCAAACAGTGACCATACTAATAGAGATGTTGACTAATTTTTTTTATTGTTTATCTTAAAAAGGAACTGAATCCAAAACCCAAAACCGAAATAATTTTTGAAAACTATTGGGAAATAAAAAAGTTACAAGCTATTATATTTCAGTAGAGGGGGAAACTATCAAACAACGGAAACGAGATGCACTTACAGGCATGTGACGTCACCGCCATTTGTTTGCGTAGGTAAAAACGAGATAGCTAGCTCTCCCCACAAAACGAGATAGCTAGTCATTACGTTAATAGAATAGAATAGAATAGAATAGAATAGAAAAAATCTTTATTTTATAGGACATTCAGGATGCCACTTAAAACAAGTCAAGATTACATGAAATACATACAAACAAACATTAAAGGATTTAAATACATACATACGCATTCGTGCTATTGACCCTACTGACTCTACGCCTATTCGCAAAGGTGCAGTCTTCCCCAGAGAAGAACAGGCAAGAAACTCTGAGGGTGCTCTTTTTAAACGCATTACAAATTTTCTTATTTTCTAATTTTAACTAAGTCTGAAATAACTCTAGAGCTGAGCAGTTCATTCCCATGGCTGCTTGTCAGTTATGTAATCAGAAATTTTGTAATAGCCCTTTTTGCAAAATTTTTGTTTAATTACTGTCTTAAATTTATCCAAAGGTAAATTTTGAATACACATGGGAATCTTATTGTAGAAACGTATACATTGACCCATAAAAGAGTTCGTGACCTTGTGGAGACGACTGTCTAGTACATCCAGTTTATGCTTGGTCCTAGTATTTATATTGTGCCTATCGCTATTAACTTAATGCTAATAACTTGTTCATTTATAAACCAATTTTAATGCTGTTTTCGAATATTAATGTATTTCTAGCATTATTTTTTGTTTCACATACAATAATTCATAAAATCAAACAATGTCAACATCCCTATTTACGTCACACGTTAAGGGGGAGGGAAGGGGTCGACAAAGTGTGTCATTGTGTGATAAGGGGGTGGGAGGGGACATAAGTTTCGTGACGTCACATTCCAAAATGTGTTATGAGTATCAAAACGCGTTAACTGTTAACGACAAACTTAACCTCCTCAGTCCCAATCACTCTTTTTAAGTTTATTCTTTTGTTGAGATAATTAATTTTGAGTTCCCAAAAATGAAGTTCCAAAAAAAATTAAAATAAATTGAAAATTTGTGACGTCACACTAGGGAGGGGGGAGTCTTACAAATATGACCAGCTGTGACAAGGAGGGGGTTAAAAAATCATGAAATTCGTGTGACGTAATTTATGGATTAGGAGCTAGGATGCCACAGACGGACACACATACACTTGTCAAACTTATAACACCCATATTTTTTCTGGAGT
This sequence comes from Aproaerema taeniolella, assembly GCA_949987775.1. Lineage (NCBI taxonomy): Eukaryota > Metazoa > Arthropoda > Insecta > Lepidoptera > Gelechiidae > Aproaerema > Aproaerema taeniolella. The sequence goes on from OX465248.1 coordinate 17,425,883, forward strand.
CAAAAATAAGGGTTCGAAGGTTAGGTTTTGGTTTTAAATGTCCACCTCTCAAGTACCGAAAAATTTTCGCAAAAATTTCTGTTTTCCGCGTAAAATTTAGTGCGCGAAAATTTCTGTTTTTCGCTGAAAATTTAATGCGCAAAAATTTCTGTTTTTCGCTAAAAATTTGGAACGAATTTTGTCCAACCGTTTCTTCTTCTATTCACATCCAGTTTTTTGTTTTAAAATTTGTACGAAATTAACAAAACTATCATTTAGTATGTGGTAAATTCTAACTCCGCCAATTATGACCTTGGTCAACATTGGGGTCAATAGTTAACCCATCTCATTATAAATAATATAAATAATTAAAGACAACTTTTCAAAGTTATTTTTTTGTTTGAAAGAATTTACTTCTGAGGTGGTCTCATAAATTTTTTATCGAAATGATTCCGCACTTTTTTAAAATCAACAAAAACAAAAAACCTATTCAAATTATGTTTCATTTTTAAGAGTCTTCAAAAAAGGAGAAAGTTCTATGTTCGACTGTATGTTTTTTTTCTTCTGTGTGTTCACCGATTTTTCCACCAATTATGGATCAATTTTCAAAATTATTTTTTGTTAGAAAGAGTATTACTCCAAAGGTGGCCCCATATAAATTTTATCGAAAATGATTCAGCGCTTTTAAAAAATCAACAAAAACAAAAAAATACCACAAACCAGAACATCATCTAAATAAACGAGTGACATTTTCGGTAATGTTCAAAAAATACCAGTTATCTTCTTCGTGCGAACTGTTGTTGAGATTGAAGTCGGTGACTCATACGTTTTTAACGTGGAAAATTATTGTTTGTGTTTATATCCTGGTAGGCATTGCTGGGACTGAAGTCGGTTGATTGTTACGTTTTTAAATACGCAAAACCAAAAAAGAGTGAACAGTGGGTTTTTCTGGGTTTTTTGGAATAGATAGTTTGTTTTCTACATGGTGTTTCAAATCATGTAGGATACATATCGATCTATAGGCACGAAAAGTACGTCATAGAGGGTGAATCACAAAATCGTTAGATGATAGATGTTCGTTTTTGCCGTTTATCGTTTGGCGACGATCCAAACTAGGATTAATGTTCGACTGCTCGTACCAGTACGCGGTGGTTTATTTCCAACAGTTTTTGGTATTATCATTGAATTTGTTAAGATTTAGAACATGAATTTAAAGTTGAACCAAGTAGTTAATTGTTTTAAAAAGATTTTTGAAGTGAAAACTTCTTTAGCGGCGTTGTGCACTTTGAAGTATGGGCACAGATAAATATATAAGGTAGGTATGGGTGAAAAATGTTAAACTCGCATCAGGGTCACGTGTCTCTGTCACGTGACCCTGATCAAAAATCCGTAAAGCGGAATGGGAGTTTAATAATTATAGGAAATTAAAACTTTAAAATTCAAGATTCCACGAAGGGGTGTTTGATAAATATAGGAAACTAGCTTTCTGCCCGCGGCTCCGCCCGCGTGGACTACAGGTTATATCGTGCCCAACTGTGGCATAAAATGTAGCCTATATCCTTTCTCAGGCTCTAATCTATCTCTATACCAAATTTCATCAAAATCGGTTCAGTAGTTTAAGCGTGAAAGACGGACAGACAGACATACAGTTACTTTCGCATTTATAATATTAGTAAGGATTAAAACTGCAAAAGTCAAGATGTCATCCGGTGTCAGCATAAAAAAAAATTAAATATTAATAATAAGATAAAAATAAAAATGCATTTATTTCTTCACTCCTAGTTTAACATATTTTTTATCAATTCAACTTAACTAATAATTAACATTAACAAATAATAAAATTTATATTTTTTTCAAAATGTATAGTTTTATTTTATGGGGTGATTCCCTTAAAGGGTAAATGCCTCCTCCATTAATGCAAATATTAATGCACAACGTTAATGTTCAAGTTTTTACTTCTGCTGGCACTCCCAGAGTGCAATTCGTTGTTTTTTTAAATGCTTATTTGTTTTCGTATTCCCTTTTCAGCAAACCTTTTCATTTGATACCCGTATCATGGCAGAGCTACATAAAACAATTACTTAGTCCGCCATCTTAGACAGATCGCCATATTGATTTAAGAACGACGTCACTTTGCAAACTATGCATTGTCATCCAAACTAAACGTGTATGCAAAAGTTTAGCTCAATGGTAAATGCATTAAATTCAGTTGCAAGATTTGACCCGAACAAAAATACTTACATAAGTTAATAAAGAGTTTGTAAATCATCTTAAGTTTTTAAGTTATAGTCTTCTTCTCCCTTATCGTGTTAGTATAGTCAAGTGTATAGCGAACTTGACTAACCCTGGTGTCAAAGTTTTCAAACTGCCAAATAGCCTCTGTGTTAGCTTACGTCACTAGTGTCGACAAAAGTCGGAACCATATAACGTGTCTTTCAAAGCTTTTGGCCACAAGAACATACCAGCATAGGTAGCATGACAGTAAAACTTCACTTTGAGAGCGCCACGGCACCGCGCTATCAAAGTGAAGTGAAGTGAGGTCTGGCGTTGTCATTTAGACACTTTTTTGCCATTGTTTTTACGTTGTGTCAGATCTGCAGATTACCTCATTTTATACCTTTGTTAAAATCGAACAAAAGATGACAAACGAACAAATGAATATCTGAAAAGATGAGGGATTAATCGCGATTGAATTTTCAAATCTGTGGTCTGCGGTAACTTTTCACAAAGGAACAGCGTGGCGGGTGTAATCAAAAGCACATCAATTGTTCTCTCTTTCTTTAAAATCAATGTTCCAATTTGGATCTATTTGAATTGGATTGAATATCAGATTGTATCGTAAAAACAAAATAATGTCGGAGTAGGTATCATTTTACAGCGGAATGGGCTTTTTTATAATTCGAGGCCGTTCGAGGCACGGCACGGCAAAATTTGAATTATCATTTCCCCCTATGTTCCAGCTTCTAGTACCACTACACTAGTAAATATAAAGCAATAATAATACAATTTTTCCGTGCCGTTTTCGAATAATAAAAAGGCCCATTTCCATCTGACCTCTGGACCCTGCAACAAAGGAACCTGACCGGGTAGGATAACGGTTACACATTTAGTTGCATGAATAGATTTTTTTTAAATTACAAAATGGGTTAACTCTTGACCTAAATTTTGACCATAAGGTCAAAGATGAGGTCGTCGATGGAGCGAGTTAACCCAGAAAATGCCTATAAAGGCACTGGTACTCCCACGCACCGACGGAACACAGCAAGCTGTTTGGCGTCGGACTTCGGTAGGTCGCGAACCAGACGGCCCTTTTCAGAGCCTACCACACCGCATGAGACCATAGGACGACACCTCAGACTCAGAAAAAAATGAAGTGTCATTGCCTAGGATAGATTACTAGGAGGCAGGTCTCATTTGTGTTTCCTTAGTCGCCTCTAGACTAATATTAGATGGATCATGAGTAAAGTAGTAATAGGTTGTCAGATTTTTGCCCACACTTGCTGGCGTCTGCAATATGCCAGGAAAGAGTTGGCAGCTAGCCCATTCTAAGTTTTTCTCTCAAATTTACTTACGATGTTAAGGTTTACTTATTATAGTTTGTGATTGTCCTTCAAAAAACTTAATTTGTTGAAATGCAACTGCTGTAGTCGCTTCTTTAATGAGTTTTTTTTTTAAACCAAGTTTCTTCTCAGTCGATTCATTGGTCGCGAAAAATGAACGCATACATACTCGTAGTTAACTTATTTTTCCAAGACCAGACAAACAATATCCAGTATTATCATCAGCGCCACCAAGGCCATCGTCCACTACACTTAACCAATGTGGGTTGGTGGACCACGCACTTTACGAAAACTTGAATTTCGCGGTTGCGCGGATTACATCACGATGTTTTCCTTTACCGCTAAGCAAGTGATAATTGGTAAGAGTATTCATCAACAGTATTCTCTAGTTCACTAGATTTAGTTTAGTGAAATGACATATCTGTGACTTTATATTAGTATATTGTCATATCACTAGATAATTGTAGTAAGAAGACGTAATAAACAAGAATATTCGACATCTACCGGGATTTCGTGAATGCCCTAATATTCTCATTTCCCTGCGACATGTATATGTCACCGTTACATTGTCCAACCTGTAATATTATAATTTGACATAGTAAGTTAATAAATTCTCGGTTAATAAAAGGACTTAAACCCGTGACCTTTCGGTTACAAGACTAGTACTTTAATCATATAGACGGGGTACACAAGGTTTTTCCTTTAAAGGTCATTCTATTCACGCGACGTTTGCCAAAGAAGTTTTATAACTATATAGAATACCATATTCAAATCCCGCGTTTAATACTTCAGGTCCCAGGAGCATCTTAAATCATGTTCTACTATGCGTCGTGTTCCGCTTTGGAACTCACAAACTTGTGTGAAACTTCGTACTGCCTCAAATGTCGCGTTTCTTACTAGGAAATTTGATCCTGTGGGAATTTTCGGAATGAAATCTTTTCTTGACTGCCAGTTATTAGTTAGTTTGAAAAAGCTACAGTAACCTGCAAAGTTGAGTTACAGTTCTTATCTAACTTTTTCCTAACAACTAGTTTATCCAAGATTTGTTGATGATCATTTTATATTTACTAACCGCCTTCAAAAAGGGGGGATATGCTCAATTTTATTTTTTATTTCAATAAACTGATGTCGAAAGTATTCTTTATTTCCTGATTGGACTTATTTGCATAAAAATTCATTTGTGATGATAATACGCCTCTAAAGACGTAACCAAAGTAAAATATCTGAAGTACGGTAATTTCCTGTAGTCCTTATTAAAATCCAAATCGTCAAAGCTAATTTTCAGTCACGACTTTACAAAACAGGAGATATAATTCCAATTCAGTTTGCGGGTCTGCATTAATCAGGAACGCGCAAAAACGGGACCCTCCGGCTTTTGTGGGATCTCAAGTTATTCTCTGTAAGGTGAGAATATTCGACCTTTTCCTTCACTATTGCATACGGGACTAAATACAGTGTTAATTCTATTTAGCGTCACTTAGGGACTGAGCATTTTACGACGTTTTTGAGATTTGACATTAAATGGAGAGAAGAAAAATCGATATAATTTACAATATTAAAATATATTTTTACTAATAAAGTATGAAATTACAATGCATGACAATTTAATGAGAGTTTAAAAGCAGAGGTAAACACGTACAGGGTAATTAACACTAACAAAAGAACAGATTTCTTAGAATCTTCGGTACAAATGGAGCCGACAATAAAGTAAAATATTTCCTAGACAATGGGGGTAATTTTAACCATGAAACCGAACAACTTTCCCATAGAAACTATAAAAATATATTTTTTTTTATACTTCTCAAAAGTTTTTGTCCATTTCGATTACTTCAGCTCTCAAAAAAAAACCGCATCGAAATCGGTCCATTCGCTTAGCAGCTATACAATGCCACAGACAGATACACAGGAATACAGATATACAGAAACACCCCTCTTATTTTGTCAGGGGTTAACAAAAACAGCATTGAATACAAAAAAAGAACAGCGAAGTCTTTTCCCTCATGTTTCGCAACCACATGGTAGATTAGTCTTTGTCACAAAAACATGTTAATGTTTACTTAAATATCTATACGTTAACAAATATAATCAATTATATTTTAAAATATGTCACAATCACAGAAAATTAATACGAAAACATGACTAAAAGAAATGGGATAATTCCACTTTTGTAAAATTCCTATTACTGTATACTTGTTATCTTCTGTATTATAATTGTACAATAATAGTACATTATGATATAAGTGCGGTATTGAAAATTACACCCGAGGCGATATTGCTACAAGAAAGCAGAGGCTGTAATTATCAAAGCGCACGTATGTCATACGACGTTTTATAACATATTTGTGAGGAAATAAATAAAAAAAATACAAAGAAAAGAAGCGCGGAATAATTTTTCTTGTTCACAAATTAGCGATGCGCGCGCATCAGGGTTTTTTTTAGGCAAAGGCACAAAAAACAGCCAGTGTTACTAATATAGTAAATTAATATTTTTGTGTTTTTATTATAGATAAATGGTTGTAATTTGTTGTCTAAATTAATTAAATTAAAGAAATAAATGTTTATTTATTTAATTTTATTCATAAAATGTTTACCACTTTTCTGACTCTGTCCGAGGCTGTATCTCATGAACCGTGATTGTTAGACTGTTGAAATTGATTTTTTCTATTGGTCCTATAACAAAAAAAAATACTAAAAACCAGAATAAAATAAATATTTAAGGGGGCTTCCATACAAAAAACGTGATTTTTTTGCTCGTGATTATAGATAAGTCTGTCCAAGGCTGTATCTCATGAACAGTGATGGTTAGACAGTTGACATTTTCACAGATGATGTGTTTTGGTTGTTGCTATAACAACAAATACTAAAAAGTTGAATAAATTAAATATTTAAAGGGGCTCCCGTACAACAAACATCATTCTTTTGCCGCTTTTATAGAGATAATGACTTTTATAGAGTCCGACTCGCACTTGGCTGGTTTTAAAGGTAATGGTACGTAACCCTTCGTGCGCGAGTCTGACTCGCACGTGGCCGGTTTTATTTCTTCAGTTGTAATTTAATCTAATTTTGTCTAATAATTTAACAAAAAAACATTAATTTGCTGGTAACTGACTAGTTTGGTAATATAAAAGGTGGGCGTAATAACACTTTCATCCCAAAGTTTCTGTTTCGCTTTTGGACGCAATTCCATTCGTAAGAAGAAACGTGCTAGTATTTTTTTGTAAATACACATACATACACACATATTCCTCTATTTTCATAATTCGCTTCTTACATGCATTTTGTAAGTAAATGTTTATATATAATAATAATAAATAATAAGATAAAAAAACATTTATTACTAAAACGGCAGTTTATAAAGAATATAGGTACCTACACAAAACACGAACTTAAGGTACAAAGTGTTCAACTGCTTTCTTGTGAACCCTGCACTAAGTGAAGCTTATATCGCAGCCTTTGATGTATTTAATCGAGGTGACCAAAATGACGTTTTTTTATATATTGTTAAATGTATTAAAAAATTAAATTTATTAATGAGTTAAGTTAAATTTATTAACAAGAAGACAGGAAAAATCAGCATGTGAGTGTGTTAGGGAGTGTGTGTGTGTGTGTGAGTGTGTGTGTGTGTGGATGTATGTGTGGATGAGTGAAAGAAAGAAAGAAAGAACTCAGTTATCTCGCCGTCGGCATCAAACTTTCTAGCTCGTCGTAATCGAGAGTAATCAGCCATGGTATCACAATTCGTTTGGCTTGAGAGCACGGAAGGTTTATGACTCGTGGAAGTTTCCGGCAAACCACATTATAAATATAAGGCACGAGATAGTGCGGGAGGCGTTGAGCCTATATAATTTTCCCGAATTCCCACGGGAACGAAGTCCCGGGAAAAATGCTAGTGATTTATAAATTATTTTTTCCTTCATTTCTAACAATTTCGTCTACAGTTTTTATCCTACTATAAATTCAATAGCCGCACTTACCTACCCCAAAGGTAACCAGTTTATCCATAACAAACACCAATCTCTGCCATAATTGGAATCTTAGGAAGGGTTGGTCACGGGTAGACTAATCAAACAAGGGCTTTACCCAGTAGGGAATCAGCTACCTACTCTAATTGAACTGTAGGCTATACAGTTTATAAGATACAGCTTAGCAAAAACTAAAACTGAAACAAACCATCGCTCTGAATTCGATTTTCCAGTAAAATTTTCCTCTGGAATTTTTCTAAATTTCTTCATATTTTATTTATTTATATATTATTTATTTATATATTTATTTACAGTTCTTTGCACACATGACAATTATATATAAAATTACAAACAGAAATACGACACAAAAGGTCGTATTCTGTTTTATTATTTTTATAATATTTTTATTATTTTTTTGTTTAAAATTAAATAATTTATTCGAACACACACATTAAAGAAGAATAATAACAATGTGAAACACGAAATTCAGCAATGTACGGACAGCAGCAACTTAGGTTACCACACGCGTGCACTCTGTGCTGTTGTGATAAGAGCAGTTTTGGAATGAAAATTGAGTAACCTGATGCGCTGGGTCTGTACATCGCAATCTGACAGCGGTACGGCGTGGGGTGACTCTACACGGGGAGCGGTTTTGCGGTTAATTGCGTAGCGCCAAAAAAGGTAAATAACAAAAACTCCTTAACATTATGTTTTCGGAATAAAATAATTACTTGTAGATGGGTAGATTCCACCATTAAGTTATTTGTTAAGCTGTCCCGTACATCCGCCCTGTATAACCCCCACACGTACTATATGTCAGTACAGGGGTTCCAAATCTTTTTTAGTTCGTGGCGCACTTATAACTTCAGAATTTCGTCTCGGCGCCCTAATCTAGCTAGGTAGTCGAAATAGATAGATACAGTTGAAATAAATAGATACAATAATTAGTCAGGTAGATAAACACAACAATTAAAACATCAACAGTATGAAGCGAATTTTTTATTTACCTTGTCATTTTGATGGGTTGAGTTTTGTGATCTCCATACGTTTTTCAAAACGTAGGATTGTTTATTTTGTACCCGCCAATCAATAAGTTAAGGTTTCGGAGTATGGTAAAGAGAATTTCCTCACGGCGACTCTCCTCTGTAGGTACTATCTACGGTGCACCAGCCAAGGGCGTTGCCAAGGGGGGGCAGGTAGGGGCAGCTGCCCCCCCTAGAGATTAAAAAATGTAGCAAACTGCAAAGCAACCAAAGTTTTGATTTGCTTTGCCGACAAACATCGCACGTCAAAACTCAAATAAATTCACTAGGTAGGTACATTACAACTTCTAAGTAAAAAATTTTGCATCCGCGCTGTCTACTGTTATTGATGGGTATAATAGAATGAATTATTCTGTCAAGAGCTCGTTAAGCTTAACACATTGAAGCTGGAGCCGTTCCTATTACAATAGCCAATTCGCCATACAGGCAAAGACTCGCGCTACAACTGTAAAGCTAAAAGCTTCATGCTCTTGACTGTACCTACCATTCATATTTTTTTCATCCTCCTTAATATTAAGGCAGGCAGGTATATTGTATATATATATATTTATGTATATTGTGTTATTGTATTTAATATAGATATTTGAATGAGTTAGTGTAGTTATTTTTTGATTATTTAGAGTCGTTTTATCAAATATGCACTTTTGTCCCGCGTTTTTAAGACAATATTTCTCACTGCATCAGGCTGGCTGGAAGAGATCACTATTAGTGATAAGTCCGCCTTTGTAAACTTTTTTTCTTTTATTTTGTATCCCATGTTATCTAAGTGCAATAAAGAATATATATATATATATATATATATATATATATATATATAGATATACCAACACGGTAAATGTTGATCTTTCGAGACGTACAATCAGTTAATTGTTGATCCGAAAACAATTGTTGATCCGGAGGCCTAATGTTGATCCATTACGCTTTTTCTCATACTGATGTGACTCCGATCGGATCAACATTTGACATTGTCGGATCAATATTTGACATTGTCAAATGTTGATCTGATATACAAATCCGCTCCGAAAAATGTTGATCCGATTCAAACGGACCAATCAGGATGAAGCACTTTATTACTTCCTCCGTTATTGGCCGATGGAAGTCAATACAACGTTGCCGTTCCGCTTACTACAGTTGTTGATCCGTTGTGAACATGGAGCATAAAATTGTGAATTGAAAATCGAACTTTTAATTAATATAAGAATGCATTAGTTTGAATTTGAAAATGAAATGCGATTATTAGATGGGTGGGATTCGGCGAAACGAGTTATTGGATAGTTGGTTGTTTGGTGTGTCGTTGGTTAGGAGAGGTTTCCACATGTTTGTGGAGGGCGTCAGGATCGAAGTAAAGGCCCAGGTGAAATATCTAGGCCTCATACTAGACAGCAAGTGGCGCTTCAGCACTGAATTTAGCGGGCTGCAGACGCTCTCTCCTGGCTCCTCCCGAATCTGGGGAGCATGGCCCTTTACGGGCTCCCAATCTGGGCGGACTCCCTCCATAGAAGGGAGAATGCAAGAGCCATTGCACAGCCGGTAGCGGTGGCCTACCTGTCCGTGAGTTTCGCGGCTGCGTGCGCTCTGGCCGGCACCCCGTCTTGGGAGCTCGAGGCGTGGACATTGTACGAGTGGACGGCGGAGCGGAGAGCGCTCGGGGAGCGCCCTGCCCTAGAGGAGCGGGAGGCCATTCGGCAGGAGGCGAGGACCGCAATTGTCCGTCACTGGACGGATGACCTCGCCTCCACAACTTTCGGTCGCGGGACGTTGAACGCGCTCGAGCCAGTCCTATAAGGTTGGCTCGAACGGTCGCATGGTTTCCTCTCCTTTCGTCTGGTCCAGGTATTGTCCGGGCCTCTTGGGGTTATGCCATAATCTCCACGCGTGGCAGGCGGATTGGAGATCGCAGTAAGATGGTAGTGGTATTAAGTAGAACGCTGCTACCCGTTCTCTAATTTGTTTCCTTAGTCGCCTTTTACGACACCCACGGGAAGATATGGGGTGGATCTATTCTTTACCGGATCCACACGGACTAAGGACAATGAGTCTTTCTGTTCTTACAATGTCTACTTGTAAAGTCGTGTCAGATTCTGTACGAGATACCTAACAAGTTTTTGAATCGCATAAAAGCTTGATAGGTGCAATTCTTTTTAAAACAAAGTTTGTGGTTAGAGTTGTGCGTTTTTACCTCAGTTTTTGCAAAACTTGTCATTTGCCATCATTTCAAGAAAGCCATATCAAGAAAGATGCAAGAAACCATACCTACACACTGTGGTATGCAGACCTTCACGGAGGATCGGGCATAACGCAACTTCTTTCTCATTCGGTTACTTCGAAGAAGATAATTCGAATATAAATTTAAAAGGTTTGAAATGGTATTCGATGTCATGATTCGAAATGATTGATGATCTGGTCTTGCGCTATTCATTGATTATTGTGAATTCGTTGTAGTGAGCTCGCGGAATAAGTTGTAAAAAATGTTCGTAGGCGTGCAATAGCACTTAATAAGCGGTGTCTAACTCTATAGCTGTGGATGTAACGGAAAGTAAAATATTATTGTAACGGAAGTACATTTTTTTGATTATAACCATATATTGAAAAGGAATCAAGCTGTTTAAATTAATCGCCCCCAAGAGACACCGTTGCAAGTGGTGTCAGGCGCTAAAACCGATCTCAGGAATATAAGCTAAGTAAACCTAAAAAAATTTATTTTATTAATTAAAAATTAACCTACTCTAATATGGATGTGTCGACCAAATTCACGGGCACAAACGATTCCATTGAAGAGTTTCTAATTGGCTGATAGACTGGCCAGATGGGCATTAGCCATCCAAGAATGGGATTTCGAAGTTGTACACTGCCCGGGACGTGAAAATGTGGTGGCAGATTTCTTAAGCCGAAATCCATTGGAAAAGGAAAGATATATCACTTCAGAGGTTCAGGCTGCGCCTGATGATTTGGAAATTTTTCCATGCGATGTATCCATGCATGTGAACGCTCAAGAAAATGATGAATTTTGCATTAATATTAGAGCTAAAATAAATAATGGGAATAGCTCTTCCTATAGATCATATATTATGATTAATAATCTTATTTACACAACTGCCTCCCCCCCAGAGGGTTTATGTTGGCCCTCATACTCAGTGGTCCTCCGTCTCTGAGGCCATAACTTGGGCACTCCGACAAAATATGCATGTGAGGGAGAGGTCAATGCAATTTTGTGCACTCACATGTTATATCTTTTGGGCATACAGTGATAAGGGCATTATGGTATAAGGACATTATGGTAATATAGGGACATTATGGTAATATAGGGCATTATGGGAATGTATGTAAAGGTGCAATGTAAGAAAGTGCACATGCATATAAATGTTATTCAAGTTTCACTAATGCTCTGTTTTCAGATTTTTGTTATTGTGTTCTGATCTGTTTTACTTTTTTTCATGTCATATGGACTTCGAGCAACGACGCTGAAGACACCCGTAGTTTCGATGATAGGCGCGTGTGTTAAAGTGCGGTTTTGAATTTTTTAAGTCCGCGTCTTTGACTTGGGGTCAGGGTCCACCAGCACCTGGTGACCTTTGGCTTCATGTTCATAAAGGCAGTACCCGGGTGTGCAGCGTCGAGTTAACACTTGTTACTCCTTTTAATTTTTAGTTAGGGACAGTTGCGGGTTTGATAGGAGCTATAATATTTGGTCATATTTCCCCATCATCCGAACAAAGAAGATCATTATCCTGATGGAAGAAAGAAGACCGACCCGACCACCTGCTCCAATGCAGCCCAGGGAGATGCTACTTCAAGGCCACCTCGATGGATTAAAAACTTAGGGCCATCGTATAGGAAGTTAGGTAGGCCTGTTGAAAAAAAATTTTCGACCGATCGAAAATTTTTCAATGGGGGGGAGGCAGTTGTAGTATGCAGACCTTTACGGAGGATCGGGCATAACGCAACTTCTTTCTCATTCGGTCATTTCGAAGAAGATAATTCGAATATCAATTTAAAAGGTTTGAAATGTTATTCGATGTCATGATTCGAAATTATTGAAGATCTGGTCTTGCGCCATTCATTGATTATTGTGAATTCGTTGTAGTGAGCTCGCGGAATAAGTTGTAAAAAACGTTCGTAGGCGTGCAATAGCACTTAATAAGCGGTGTCTAACTCTATAGCTGTGGATGTAACGGAAAGTAAAATATTGTAACGGAAGTGCAGTTTTTTGATTATAACCATATATTGAAAAGGAATCAAGCTATTTAAATTAATTGCCCCCAAGAGACACCGTTGCAATACCTACAGACTGAAGTGATAGTGTTTATAACTAACTAGCTTTCCGCCCGCGGCTCCGACCGCGAGCACTACAGTTTATATCGTGCCCAACTATGGGATAAAATGTAGCCTATGTCCTTTCCCAGGCTCTAATCTATCTCTGTACCAAATTTCATCAAAATCGGTTCAGTAGTTTAGGCGTGAAACACGGACAGACAGACAGACAGAGTTACTTTCGCATTTAATATTATAAGGATTTTTATTTATAATAGAAGAAGTGTAGTTTAAGATACCTACCTACATAAATCACCTACTGTCATCATGAGCCCTGGTTTACCGACACAGATTAGTTTTTACACTTTCATTACAAAATACATACATAACATTAAAGTATGACTTTACATGAATAACTATACAAAATTCTAATACGATACGACTCAAAGTTTAATTTGATGCCTAATTCGAATTCATTTGAAACTAATTACTTAAATCTAAGTATTTGTAGATAAAGTAGGTACGTAGCGGCACCTAAAAAACAATAAACTCGGTACTCACCATTATACAATTATGAAGAATCTGTTGCCATCGTGAACACAGACTAACTTACTTGACAGCTCGGACCAGACTGACTCAAGTAAAGTAAAATACAAACGCGACAGCATGTTATCTCACTTTAACTTGAAGTAAGAACGCAATGTTTGTTTCATTTGCACAATAGCGCGACGTTGCCGTACTTACCCTTCATATTCACCGCATATGTGGCTCCGGAGCCACATTTACCACTAAGTCTGATAAAAATCGGAGCCACATTATGCGCTTGCGTATGATTTTTTTGACCGTTAGTGGATCAACAATTACCTTAAAATTTTATGACGAGTTTATCGAAAACGGGTAAATGCACATCCACTGACGTCACACGCTGAATTTATATATTCGAGCTATACAGCTATATCTGAATCCGGAGCTTAATGTACACACAAAATAGGTGGATCAACATTTGTTCTAAATCAGTACTGGATCAACTTTTACCGTGAAAGGTTGATTATATATATATATATATATATATATATATATATTAACTTGCCGCCACCTGGGCCTAGGGCTGGCGACGCCCTACCACACGCTCACTTTGGAAACCCCTGCGTTAGTATATTGTACTTCAGTATATTGCCTTCCGTCTGCGACTATATTCGCGAGGAAAAGTAGCCCTTCGCCTCTCTCCAGCATTCAGACTATCTTCTTTCTAGAGTCCCGCTTAGGCCTGAAGCATACAACAACATAAGATAGAAAGATAGATAGATAGATAAACTTTATTGCTTCTTAACAATTTGTAACATTGTACAATGTTCTTATACAATTAAAAAAAGGTTAGCGAAATGTGTGACGTAGATTGTAGAAGCAAATAGGACACAGGACTCAGCATACTTGCTGTCTATGACAGACAACAAACTGATTTTCAGCTGTGCCTAGAGATTTTCAGCTGTGTAAGAGTCTTATGTTATTCTAGGACATTTTTTTTAATCAGCCTATACAGGGTTACCGGAAATTCGATACATTCCCTTCAAGGGGTTAAAGTACAGCTCATTTGCGACTTTTTTTTTAAATTCTTTCCCTAGCCGATAGTTATTAGGTTTTGAGATAATCGCATTTTTGTGTTTTTTTGCTAATGCCGATTTTTAACAAAAAAAAGCGCAACAAATAAAAGAAACTTACTCTGAAACCAAGTAGCGAAGACATTACGTGGATGCATGAGGAATTTCAGCACGCATTTTAAGCAGGATTTTTTAATTTTTGAGTTTATCGCGTTACGACAGACAGACAGACGCGGTGACAGACGCTATATATATATATACAGGGCCATATTTATATTTATATAAATATAAATATATTACAATACAATACAATACTCTTTATTGCACACAAAAAAAACATAAAACATAACATTAAACAAAAACAAATATTCATGATGTAGTGTACAATCCGGCGGCCTTATTGCTATAGAGAAATTTCTTCCAGGCAACCGGGGGGGTGAAGGAACCGACACAGAAGGTGAAGCGGTAGACGTGCAAAGAGTAATATACCTTATACATATCTATACCTAAATATATAACATATACATCCACACAAATAAATGATGAAAAACATTAAATATTACATATATATTTTTTTTTTCAGACCAATGATCCATAGAATGTTAGTGACAGTGCAACACACACCGAGGCCTGCACATTAGTTTACCATATACATACACTCTGTGCTGTAACGATAAAAACGGTTTTTCAATGAAATAGAGTATTTTAAGTTGTGATGTGATGATTTTCTTTTGTTAATAAATGTTAATAAGGACTTTGTATCATCGCAAAGCATTCAGAAATGGAACAATAAAATATGAACAGCAAAACAACTTGACATTTACATACAACGGCAGCTAATTTTAATTTGGTGACGTCACTAGCATCGATTCTACTAATTGCCTCATTCAATGAAGTTGTGGGCGGGTTTCGCGTACAATATACATCAGCTATTTTTTATATGAATGTCAAGGTTGGGAAAACTCACTTACGTGTAATGCAATTTTAATAAAATGAATACATTATGTGGTGATTGTGAGAATTATAAGCACAACTTTTTTTTTGAAGTTAAAATTTCTTTAGCGGCGTTGTGCACTTTTCGGATGGGTAAAAAATGTTAAACTTCGTAAAACGGGGAGTAAAGTGAAAACTTCTTAGACCGCAAGGAAGTAATATAAGTTCAAGTGTTCACTTCTGCCGACACTTCCGGAGTGCAACCCGTTGTTTTTTTATTATAAGATGGGTAACTCTTGTCCTCAATCTTGACCAAGGTCATAGATGAGGTCGACAATGGAGCGAGTTAACCCAGAAAATGTCTATCAAGGCGTAAGCTGTTTGGGGTCAGTCTTCGGTAGAGGGTGGTCACGAACCAGACGGCCCTTCACAGAGCCTACCACACCGCATGAGACCATAGGACGCCACCTCAGATTCAGAACAAATTGAGGTGTCTTTGCCTGGGGTGGATTAATAGGAGGCAGGTCTCATTTGTGTTTCCTTAGTCGCCTCTTACGAAACCCACGGAAAGAGATGGGGTGATGTTATTCTCAACCGATCACCACATGGCACACCAGCACACAACACAGAACAACCTGAACATTTTTTCCTTATCGTGTAAGAATTGACTACTACTTCGTCCTAGTGCTTAGTCCCGTTTCTCATTCGGGGTACGTTTGACCATGATCCAGGGTTTGGCAGGTCAAGTCATTACAGTGGAGCGACTGCCATCTGACCTCTGTGACCCTGCTAACAGGGGAACCTGACCAGATTACATCATGGTTACACATTCAGTCTCCTGAACGTGAAGGTCTCCTCACAATGTTTTCCCTCACCGTAAGAGCATTGGTTAGTGTGTAACTAATGTACATAACTCAGAAAACGAGTCATTTGTGCATGGCGGTACTGGGGATTGAACTCTGTAACTCTTGCTTACGAGTCGTTAGACCACCGACGCTCTCTGTTAGAATTGACTAATAATAAAATTTTCAGTCGAGAACGAGCTTTTATTTTTAAAAAATCCCCTTTCTACCAAAGCAGACGTAGTAAGTTTCTCAAAACAAAACCTTTTAATAATAAGTTTACAAACTCTAAAATAGTATTTTTTAAAATGATTACCCACTTAGAGGGAGGGGTTCGCGCCGAACATTTTTCTTTATCAGAAAATTCTTTCTTCCTCAAAATTTAAAATTTTTGTTTAATCTTACTTACATTCATAGAAGTATTAAATAATGGAACCAATGTTAATGAAATATTATAGCTAACAACCATCTCTATCATGCCAGCTTTGAAAAAAAAAACTGCATCAAAATCAGTCCATTCTTTTAGAAGCTACGATGCCACACACAGAAACATAATCTTTACTTCCTTACTTAATATTTTAAATGCAAAAGTAACTCTGTCTCTCTGTCCATCTTTCAAGCCTAAACTACTGAACCGATTTTGATGAATTTGGTACAGAGATAGATTAGAGCCTGGTAAAGGATATAGGCTGCATTTTATCCCACAGTTGGGCATGATATAACCTGTAGTCTATGCGGACGGAGCCGCGGGCGGAAAGCTAGTTAACTATTACAATTATATCACTCTCCTTTTTGTGTCGGGGTTAACAAGAGGATCGTGGTTTCAATTTTTATACAATGACAGCGCCGCGACAACACCGCGGTCCTATGTCAAAATGTCAACATTGACAACGCCATAGGGCGAGCAAGCCTTTGCGCGGGACCCTCGCGCAATCAAAGTGAAGTTTCAGCGTGAGCCGAGCGCGAGTGTTTCGTTATCGTGCTAGAGCTAAAGTTTTCATAACAAGTTTTGGCGAAGGATCTAAAATTCAAAGATTTTTAAGCGCAAAATACATCACAGCCAGAAGTTTCTACTTCGATGGTTTGCACGGACGTCGGAGTGTGCGGCAGAATTCATTTCGAATGGATTACATTCATTGCAAGCCCAGGTGCACTAGGACCTATCCATACGAATCAGTTGAATCACCTTTGCTTTCAAGTGGAGAGGGAATGCAATCAGGAATTTCTGCCTCATATATTTTTCATTTTATCGTCAATATAAAAAATGCTTTTTTTATACTGGGTGAAAAAAACCTCCTAGCTATATTTAAAATCCTGAACCAGTATCACTCAAAGAACATATTTATGAAAAAAACATTTTTTTTAATATTTTTTCAATGGGAAAAGTTCATTTTTTGCCTAAACGTAGACATTACTCCTACACCAGGCACGCGAGGGGTGCGAGTAGCGCTCAGAGGGTGCGCCCGAGTGGTATCTACGTTTAGGAGGAAAAAAATATACCCCCCCCCCCAAAAAATAAAAAAAAATAAAAATAAAAAGTGTTGAGTAAGTGATACTGGTTCAGGATTTTCAATAAAGCTAGGAGGTTCTTTTTCAACCTGTATATGATGGGTTTGCTCTTGACGACAATCTAGCCCAGGGGCGGAGATGTGGTCGGGGATGTAGCAAGCTAACCCAGAAGATGCCTATCTTTATATTTATTCATAAAACTTATAGGATGTTGCAAAGAAAGAGGCGACGTTGGAAACACAAATGAGACCTGCCTCCTATTAATCCATCTTAGGCAACGAAACCTCGATTTGTTTTCAATCTGAGGTGGCATCCTATGGTCTCATGCGGTGTGGTAAGTTCTGTAAAGGGCCGCCTGGTTCGCGACCACCCTTCTACCGAAGTCCGACGCCAAACAGTTTGCTGTGTTCCGTCGGTGCGTGGAAGTACCAGTGCCCTAATTGGCATTTTCTGGGTTAACTCGCTATATCGACGACCTCATCTATGACCTTGGTCAAGATTGAGGCCAATAGTTAACCCATCTCATAATAAAAAAAAAAAAAGATATCTTTCTTCTACCTAGTGCCTAGTCCCGTTCCTCCTTCAGGGCACACTTGACTATTTATATTTTTGAGTGTCATTTTTTCTTTTTAACCCCTAACAAAAAAGAGGGGGGTTAGAAGTTTGACGTATGTATCTGTATATTGCACTAAAATCCATTTTTTCCTGTCTTCAGTCCACTTAATCTGCTCTTTTTCCTCCCTTTCTTTACAACCGTGATCTAGGAATTGGTAGATCAGGTAATTACTGAGGAGCGACTGCCATGACCCTGTTAACAAAGGAATCTAAATGGATTTAATCATGGTTTGCAAAATCACTGAGCCCAGGCTTTTCATATGCATGTTTACACTAGGTATTTCATTATTAGTTGAAAGGTTTGTGGTATGGTCTTACCTATTAGTTTAAAACAGTACAAAAATAACTTTATTTTAGTGAACATTAACTGTTGCTTTAAACACGTCAATGACTTCTCTTTTGCTCTTTTCTGCAAAAAGGTGCAGTTTCTCCTGAAAAGAATACACAAGAAATTCGAGAGTTGCTGTAAAAAAACAACGGGTTGCAATCCGCGAGTGCCGGCAGAAGTGAAAACTTTAACATTAACGTTATACATTACTATTCAATTTAATTTTTTCTATGCTGACACCGGATGACATCTTGACTTTTGCAGTTTTTATTTCCTATATTTATCAAACACCCCTCCGTGACATCTTGACTTTTGCAGTTTTAATTTCCTATATTTATCAAACACCCCTCCGTGACATCTTGACTTTTGCAGTTTTAATTTCCTATATTTATTAAACACTTCTCCGCCTCACGGATTTCCGATCTGGGTCACGTGACAGACACGTGACCCTGACGCAAGTTTAACAATTTTTACCCATACTTCAAAGTGCACAACGCCGCTAAAGAAGTTTTCACTTCAAAAATAAAATCTGCCAAGAAATTAGAATTATTTGATAGCTTTTATATTTAATCTGGCCCATGAGTAAGTCCATATCTGCCCGTCTCCTTCGAGTCCAATAAAAAGTGTTACAGAGCAAAGTTATTACTGGGGTCTGGATCGAAAACCTAGTTGAAGTTATCTAAAAAGGTTTCAAAGAACATCAACTTTAATATTGTTGATGTTTTATTGGTTATTTGATATCGAGAAATTAAAATAAGTTGAAAATTTAAATATTGTATTAAAATGCAAAAAAATAAATTTAAAAAATCATTTTACCACATAAAAATATTTATCAATTTATGAGATTGTATACTAAGCCATATTGATATTTCTACGAAACGAATTTTATTTTTGTATCGGCTATCTTATAACTACGTAGCGTAGCTTACGTAGCAATCCGTAGTAAAATGCTACGACCCATACAAAATGACTGTAATCCTTTCCTACTAATAACTAAAAATTGTTGGAAGCCAAATTAGCTCTTAGTTATTTATTTAAGCTCCTTTTTTGTAAACATTGCTGTAAGCTCCCCAAATAAAATAAAATAAAAAATAAAAGTTTGTGATGGATGTAATGTTTGTTACTCCTTCATGCAAAAACTACTGGACGGATTTTAATGAAACATGAGAATAATAATAGTATATTTTACATGGCTAACTTTGACACCAGAGTTACACTTGACATACCTGTACACGATAAGAAGAAGATTTTACATTGCAGTAATAAAGCTTAGATTAGACAACAAAATAACACATGTGCTACGTTACTTTTCCAACACCCATGAAAACGAAGCCCCGCGCGGAAAGCTAATACGATTATAACGCGTATGTTTAAAATGCTTTTCCTACCCCGAAACTGATAAGACGCGTGAGTAAATAGATGGAATTTCATTTTGAGGTTTTTTATACAAGCTGCAGAATTTTATTTTTCTTAAACTTATTGGTAAGATTAGAGTTATTAAACCACAAAAAATTCAGCGCCTCTGTATCACACTTAACTCACGTTATATTTATTGTAACAATGTTTTAAGTATTGGGACGTGCAATAGAGATTTAAAAATAACTCTAAAATTTTAAAAAAATCGATAACCCTCGACATTAATCGCTTATAACTCTTGTACGGCTAAACCAATTTCGATCAAATATATCTTAGATATATCTTACCATTCCGATTACGTCTGCTTTAACCAAATAAAACTAATTTGGGTTTTTTATACGCTTACCCGCGTAAGGGATATTCTGGATATTCGCGCCGAACATTTTTCTTTTACTAAAACTATTTGAAAATTTAGGAGCTATGATGCCACAGACACATACATACATACGCTCACGCCCATAATTCCTAACAGGGTAGGCAGAGCTTCAGTGGTTCTAGAACTACTAGATGCCACGTTTGACACAAATTATGAGGGCTAACGAAACAAATTGAATAATGGTAAGAGGTGGTCAACCTTTCGCCCATTACACAGCAAAACCCTGCCACATACACAGACACTCAGATACACTCGTCAAACTTAAAACACCCCTCTTTTTTACCGTGTTCTAATGATCCCTACTTTATATTACCCCTGTACTATGTACAAGGTTGTACATGTAATATCCAATTCTCATTCCGAGAACAGGTTAATAGATACCTGACAAGAGTGGAGATGCAAGCATGGCACGACTGACCCCGATCTGTAATCCAATTTACTTTGACATCCTGCATGCTTATGTAAACGTTTATTGCTACCTTTCGGACCTTGTTAAGGTTTACGAAGTTTGATCACGTGGTACGGGGTCCAGTATTGATATCAATTGAAAATGTAGTCTACACTAATAATACTAGCATTCCGCCCGGGACTTCTCTCCCGTGGGAATTCCGGAAAATTATGTAGCCTATATTACTCAGGTATAATGTACTATTCTAATGGTGAAAGAATTTTTCAAATCGGTCCAGTAGTTTTGGGCCTATTCAACAAATAATCAAATTTTTCCTCTTTATTATAATATTAGATTAGCAGGAGCAGGGTAAAATAAGGAAATCCAAATATTCTGAGGGACATTTCTATTGCTGAACAATATAATATAATAAATATTATATTTTGATTGAGTAATATTGTGTGGCGAGCGAGAGACGACTGACGTCACCTCGCCAAACGCTACAGCAGGCCGAGTACGACAGTGACAGCGCCGTGACAACACCGCGGTCCTATGTCGAAATGTCAACATTGACAACGCCATAGGGCGAGCAAGCCTTTGCGCGGGACCCTCGCGCAATCAAAGTGAAGTTTCAGCGTGAGCCGAGCGCGATTTTGTCGTTATCGTGCTAGGGCTGCTGGAAGTGGCGAAAATGCTTAATTTATCAAACGTGATTGAATCATGCGTCCTACAAGTCCATGAATAAGGCTGTTAGTTTATAAAAGGGGCCAATTACACAGCAAAGTGGAACATACGGAGACATTTGGCTACTTTCCCATATAAAAATACCTTCAGCTGAACCTTGAACTTTCTAAGGCTATATTTGTCTTTTTCAGGAATTTGAATGAAGTAGTTTAACGGCTGTTACTGTTGTGTATTTATTTCGCTTTGTCAAGTGGCGAAATGATGAATTTGTAACAAAAAAACCGGCTAAGTGCGAGTCGGACTCGCGCATGAAGGGTTCCGTACCATTATCTATGAAAATGGCAAAAAAATCACTTTTGTTGTATCCCCCTAAAGTATTTATTTTATTTTATTTTTTTGTAGTTGTTAATAGCGATAATAAAAATACATCATTTGTGAAAATTTCAATTGTCTAACTATCACGGTTCATGAGATACAGCCTCGGACAGACTTATCTATAAAAACGGTAAAAAAATCACGTTTTTCGTATGGGAGCCGCCCCCTTAAATATTTATATTATTCTATTTTTTAGTATTTGTTGTTATAGCGGCAACAGAAATACATCATTTGTAAAATTTTAACTGTCTAACTATCACGGTTCATGAGATACAGCCTAGTGACAGACGGACGGACGGACAGCGGAGTCTTAGTATAGGGTCCCGTTTTAACCCTTTGGGTACGGAACCCTAAAAAGGAATACTTGAATGTATTCCTTTAAAATAAATACTTAAATGTGCCAGCTGCCAACTCTTTCCAGGCACACTATTAAGATTCACCAATTGGGATGTGAAGTTATTTTTGTACGTAAGTAAATGAAAGGCCGGCAACCTATCACTATACCACTATACTCATGTGTTATGTGTAAACACTCTGGCGTTGTGATCTAATAACCCTCAGAACATATGTGAAACGTAGCGTCAAGTGGTTCAAGAACCGCGTGATGTTCTGCCTTAAAGCTAGTCCTCACTTATATTATAAACGCGAAAGTTTGTATGTATGGATGTTTGTTCCCCTTATTAATAAAATTTGGTATTTTATTTTATTTTATTATAAGATGGGTTAACTCTTGACCTCAATCTTGACCATAAAGGTCAAAGATAAGGTCGACGATGGAGCGAGTTAACCCAGAAAATGCCTATAAAGGCACTGGTACTCTCACGCACCGACGGAACACAGAAGGCTGTTTGGCGTCGGACTTCGGTAGGAGGGCTGGTCGCGAACCAGACGGCCCTTAACAGAGCCTACCACACCGCATGAGACCATAGGACGACACCTCAGATTCAGAAAAAAATTAACTGTCGTTGCCTGGGATGGATTACTAGGAGGCAGGTCTCATTTGTGTTTCCTTAGTCGCCTCTATGAAGGTAACTGACAACCTGAATAAACACATAGGCTACATAATTTTTCCAAATTCTCACGGGAACGCAGTCCCAGGCAGAAAGCTAGTTTAACATAAAATTTGCACATAGGCTCGAAATTTTCCAGATATTTCATAAGAATACATATTATGGTATATTAGAAGAGGTTTCTGCCTTGATATTACTCGCATATGCGTTTACATTATGGACTTAATAAATATTGGGGGTCGTTGTTATTGGAAAATCGTTTGAGTAAGCTGAAGCCGGGAAAATGATTTAAGATGATCGCATTTTTATGGAGAGGCAAGTTACTTCCACGCTTGGCTCGGAGTATAAGAGAAAAAGTTAAAATGTGCCAGCTGTCAACTCTTTTTTTTATTATAAGATAGGTTAACTCTTGACCTCAATCTTGACCATAAGGTCAAAGATGAGGTCGACGATGGAGCGAGTTAACCCAGAAAATGCCTATAAAGGCACTGGTACTCCTACGCACCGACGGAACACAGCAGGCTGTTTGGCGTCGGACTTCGGTAGGAGGGTGGTCGCGAACCAGACGGCCCTTTACGGAACCTACCACACCGCATGAGACCATAGGACGACACCTCAGATCCAGAAAAAAATGAAGTGTCGTTGCCTGGGATGGATTACTAGGAGGCAGGTCTCATTTGTGTTTCCTTAGTCGCCTCTTACGGCACCCACGGAAAGAGGTGGGGTGGTGTTATTCTCAACCGATCACCACACGGTTTAAAACTCTTCTCAACTCTGTCAACTCTTCTCAGATATACTGTAAAAGTCAGTAATAAAGAAACGAGGGTTTTGCTGGAGCGTGGGCAAAAGGCTGACAACCTCTCACCACTATCCATCATGTTTAATCTAATCAAATCACCCTTAGAATTTATATCAAACGTGGTATCAAGAGATTCTAAACTACTGGTACTCTGCCTACCCCGTATGGGTTTACAGGCGTGAGCGTAAGTTATGTAATGTAATATTAGCTGAAGCTAGTAAAAGATTCAAGATGATGGCATTTTTATGAAGAGGCAAGTTAATTTCACGCTTGGCTCGGAGTATATTATTATACAGTCAGTTACTCGAGAACGTACAGGCTATAATTTCAAAATTAGGGGTCGGGGGTAGCGGGGGGTGTCATTTTTGAGATCAGGAGACACAACTCCATCATGCATTGATGTTAACTCCTAACCCGTTATGCTCGACCCATTAGAGTGCAGCAACTGCTGCACAAGCTGCAGTGTGACGTCTATGCCTGCACGTCGGTCCGATGCACATTCAGTGAATATGCAGCCTGCTAGAGCGCCGATCGTGACCTTAGCTCATACGTGAGTTGGGATACGCGCTACTAGACGCGGTGTCGCGTCAGCTTATTCTATGTCAATGAAACCAACAAGTATTACATAATAATTGTTATATTAAAAAGTAAAACAAACAAAGCATCACTATAATGAGCGAAGCTAAACGCCGCACAGGCGACAAAGGACATGTAATGACTATCTCAAACAGTATTCAGGTACTTGTGATAATTAAAATCTTTAATATTAATTCGGATCTGGTGGGCCACCGAGGAATCCAATTCCGCAGGTCCCTATCAGCCATGGTCTCTTGACGACGTGGGAGTGTCGTATCGTTATTGTGTCGGCTTGTGCTCTCGTCAAACGGGATCCGGTCGGATCGGTGATCTGTAAACAAGTTAAATTGACATTAATTTCGTTGGAAGTCTTACAAGACGTTCGGATGGGTTGGCGCACTCGATAACGTTATTGCTCAGAAGTTGGAAAATAATAAGGAACTTGGATGACGGAACGTTGATATGAGTTTGTAGAACTGATATACTCACTTCTTAGCATCCTGTGCATTTTGCAGTCTTTGGCAGTCACGATTCGCAGTAGCTGCGAATGGATAGAAACGGACGGTGATGTCCAGGTCTTGGGTCACAGTGTTGCTCTGGACGAACTAGTTCACGCCGTGGCTGTTTATGAGCTTTTGCTTTCCATTATGAATTTATGAACGCTATTTATAATAGCCTGTCGATAACAGTTTCAGGATAACGATCAGAAAAATGAAACGACATTGACGCAATCAGCGATAATTAAATATAAAATAATTGTCAAATCCAATTAACAATGCGTGCATATGGTTTAATCGCGATCAGTTTTAATAGCGTCAATTTGTATATCGATTACATTGGTTAGCCTGAAATTCCGACGTCATAGTACTTTCCAGTTATGTAGTAGATAACTGGAAAGTTAAACTGTTTCCAGTTAAACTGTAGTAGATAGAGTTTGTACCTAATGTCGACAATAATCGAACACTACAAAGTGCATACGTTTTGACATGCTAACTTGTATGAACTCCGTACAAGATAAACCTTACGTGCCAACCAAGTGCTTCGTGTCTTGGCCGCACCATCGGGCTACCGATACGGTCAGCGCGACACAAGAGCCCACTACGGACTCTGACTTCAAAGTTAAGGCTAGAGGGCAGCGGGGGGGTGTTATTTTTGAAATCAGGAGCCATACTCTATCATACAACGATGTTAACTCCTAAGCCGTTACGCTGGACCTACTAGAGTGCAGTAACTGTTGCACAAGTTGCAGCGTGACGTCTATGTCTGCATGTCAGTCCGATGCACATTCAATGCACATGCAGCCTGCTAGCGGACTGATCGTGACCTATCAGGTGTATACGTGAGTTGGGATACCTTCTAGATGCGTTGTCGCTTCAGCTTATTCTATGTCAATGATACCAAGAAGTATTGCTCAATATAATTTTTATTTAGAAAAGTAAAAACAAAAAAGAAAGCATTACAATAAGCAAAATTATAAACCGCACGGTTTACAGATCAAACACAACCGACATCTTAAACACTGTCCAGCCTATTCATGGAGTTTAAAAGTTCCAGTATGTGTTCAGGTCTGGGCCACTGCCAAATCCAATTCGGGTCCCCAAGGCCCGGGGTTTCTTGTCGACGTGGTGTTCACCTTCCCGTAGTCCGAATCGGCAGCGAGATCTGGTGGGATCGGTGAACTGTGAATAGAAAAATTGACATTAATTTCGTTGCAGCTTTTACAAGACGTTCCGGAGGGTTGGGTCAGACGATAAACTCTTTGCTCAGAAGTTGCAACACTATAAAGAAACTTGGACGTTGATACGAGTTTGTAGAAATGATATACTCACGTCTTGCATAGGTTCTGGCCGGCATAGGTTCTGGCCTCGCGTCCGCCATCAGGACCAAAGTCATCAAGACCAGCAAACTGTTCATTCTGGAGAGCTTTGGGAGTCAGGATGGCGTAACTGTAAATGAAAAGAAATGAAATATTAAAGTCAGACGTTAAAAAGGTCCGCCATCCCTGAAAGGAATGCGCAGGAGTTCATAAAAATGCATAAAGTAATTAAAATAAATACTTGAAACTTACATAGAAAGTCGAGGTTGATATCGGCGGTATTTGCTTTGGAGGAACTTGGTCACAGTGTTTCTGGAAGGACGTCTTCACGGAGCGGCTGTCGATGAGCTTATAAAAATCAGGAGCGACCTAAGGGCGTTATATAGTGGCCCGCCGATACGAGTTACCGCATGTTAGGCACTGAAGTTGAATAAACCCATGACGCAATTTGAGGGAAAATTTAAAAAGAATAATCCTGAAATAAATTTAATCAATAATGGGTAAATTGCGATCGGTTAATATTTATGCGTCATGTGTTGGAATTAATGGTGTAATTATTGTTGAAATGTATAATAACTATTTTTGTAAATTCCGCGGTCAACGCGAGTCATACATTTTTACGACATAATTACATTAATAACAACATGCTGTTTGCAAACTGGAGTAGAATTTGTGCCTAAGGTGGCCAATAAGTTCGTAGAGTACAAAGTTTATACGTCTTGACATGCTAATTTTTTTCAAACTCTTTACAAGCAGAAACTTGCACGCCTATCAGGCGCTCCGTGTCTACTTGGCCGCACCATTGAGCTACCGATAAGACCGTGCCGCACGTGACTATCCGAGGCTGCATCGAGATCTCGGTAACGCAATGGAACGAGCTGCGACGAGTGCGCTATCTTTGAAGAAAAAAACCATGTATTTCGCTTGAGCGTATCAACAGCGGCTTGAACCCATCAGAGACCACGTCCGCAACATAGAAAAAGTTCAGGTCGCAACGGATATCGTTCAACTTTTTATAATACGTGCCTGAAAGTTTTGCCGTGATGGGTTTGGAAGCTGCGCATAACAACGTGCATGTAACGATGCTTTTTAATTAACCACACATGGCGCGTAAATTCCCAATGACATAATTGCGGTAAACCGCAGTAACATTAATTAATGGCGATACATGGTAACGGGACTGTTACAATTACGTTATCTAGCTAAGAGGTAAATTAGACTGGAATTCACGTAGCAACTAGTCCTGGTAGTTATTGTAAATCCCGTGATAAGGTGTTTGGTTGCCATGGTCACAGAATAAGAGAAGTGACAAAGGTTTTCACCAACGTGTCGCTTGCTGCCTTATTCTCGCCGTGCGAGCCGGACGGTGACCCGGCCGACAAAGCTTTCATAATGTTTATCCTTCACATAACATTGATGCGTCTCAGGCATCGCGGCACATTACTGCATACGGAGAATGCATCGGACGTTCACCCCGTGTTCGGTTATCTTGACCCACACTCGTGTACGTATACGGCACATGAACACACGCACACATACGCATACAAGGAAAACGTCTTATGAGTTGAGTAGACGTCACAGACGTTTTAAGATGAAGTAATATTTTTAGCAGAGGTCTGAGAGCAGGTAAGCCTTGCTCAGGTACCGTAGATTGTTATGTAGACGCTGACACTAGCCTTAAGATCGACGTTACGTTACTAGGTTTTGCGCCAAGAGGCTCGTTAGCTCTGCAGCGTTTATCTTCTTACCTTTCTGCAACACCTGAGAGTCTTTTGTAGAGATTCATGCCTAGACCTTATATAGAAGCTTATGCCACAAGGCTAGCGACCATCGTTTGCGGTGAAAAAATTCGACTGCATTGTGAGTCAAATGCATCCAAATGCATCGGGTTGACATTGCAATTTTGAAATTTCTACTATCACCTGATGGTGCATCTAGGAATTATGGCCCGTACGTTCTCGTGTTCCCTACTGTATATTATTATTATATTCTTTATTGCACTTAGATAACATGGGATATAAAACAAAAGAAAAAAGTTTACAAAGGCGGACTTATCACTAATAGTGATCTCTTCCAGCCAGCCTGGTGCAGTAAGAAATATTGTTTTAAAAACGCGGGACAAAAGTGCATATTTGATAAAACAACTCTAAAACACAAAAAAATAACTACACTAACTCATTCAAATATCTATATTAAATACAATAACACAATATAAATACATACGACATAAATATACATATATATACAATATACCTGCCTATGATGACTCGTATAAGACAAACGTATAAGACAAGCTTAGATTATGCCGGCCGTTAACTCTTCCCAGGCATACTGTCGAAGACGGTAAGTATGACATGGGAGTTTACCTTCATTATGAGCGAAAGTTTGACAACCTATCACTACTATAATTCCATCTAGTAAACATTCAGACTGAATGTCAAATGTGGCTTTAAGCGGTTCCAAAATCACATTGTGTTCTTCTTGCTTCGAGAGGGATTATAATTTAAGCGTGTTTTATTATTATTATTTTTTTATTATAAGATGGGTTAACTCTTGAACTGAATCTTGACCATAAGGTCAAAGATGAGGTCGATGATGGAGCGAGTTAATCCAGAAAATGCCTATAAAGGCACTGGTACTCCCACGCACCGACGGAACACAGCAAGCTGTTTGGCGTCGGACTTCGGTAGGAGGGTGGTTGCGAACCAGACGGCCCTTTACAGAGCCTACCACACGTCATAAGACCATAGGACGACACCTCAGATTCAGAAAAAAATGAAGTGTCTTTGCCTGGGATGGATTACTAGCAGGCAGGTCAAATTTGTGTTTCCTTAGTCGCCTCTTATGACACCTAAGGAAAGAGATGAGGTGGTGTTATTCTCAACCGATCACCACACGGTACAAGGTGTATAGATAGATAGATAACTTGCCTGGAAGAGATCGCTGTTTGGCGAAAAGGCCGCCCTTGCACACTTTTGATTGTAAGTTTGTATTATATGTTTTTATCTTACCTTGTGAAGTTTAGTATGCAATTAAGTACTTATCTATCTATCTACCTTACCTACTAATAAAAGTTACACACTTAAAAGCTCACACTAAAGTTTTCCCTTGTGTCGTGGGTCACTTGAAGTAAACACAAAGACCGACACGAATACCCATCAACCGAGAACAAACAGATATCTAAATTTCACACAAAATATTACCCCCGAATGGGAATCGAACCCAGGATCCGTCGATCAAGAGAAAGCGCCACTGCCGTGTATACTGAAATTATTTCTCATTCTTATCGTGGAGGTATTGTCTAATATTATTTACTTAAATTATATCTTTCAGTAAAAGAATATTTATAAAAAAATAGAAAGTAATACTTTTATACCTTTGTAATTAGCACACTAGCTAGTATCTATTATGTCACGTCTTTTAAAATTAAAGAACTCGAGTTCTCTGGTGGCAACTGCAGGATAGAGTGAGGATTAATACAGCCATGTAGCTTCTCATTGGCTTTATAAATGAAACGGTTTTATAATAGGATAACTATTTTTAATTTAATCTTTTGTATAACCAAAAGATAAACAGTCAAAATTCTGACTCACTCACCGTCTCACCAATTTCAAACATAAAACCGAAAACGCTTAAACTTTGCACAGTCTACTAAAGACGAGGAATAATGTAAAACTTCACGGATTCCCTCGGGAACCGATTCGCGAGCATTCTCTAGTAGGTTATAGGATATAAGACGTAGTATGAACTTTCTCTTCCCCTTTATTGAAAAATCCTTTGTTCGACGGTAGTTCTTTCTTTAAGTCGTCGATCAACGTCGACAAAGTGATATCCTTGCCAAAAACAAACACAGTTCCATTTTATCCGCGCTCAAGATGCGGTTACAGCTAGTTTTCATATAAAATCATAGCCGTCAATGCTGTGTTTACTAGATGGGACACCTTCACCTTAGCCGTTTTGGAACTAGATCTATTTTTTATTAAAAAATTTGTGGAGTATCAGTTTAGTTTGGAGTGGATTCCAATTTCTATTTGTATTTTGGTAATCATCGATTTTCCGAATTTATACGAAATATTAGTATCTATCCATTATTAGATTTAAATACATCACGCGTCTTTTTAGCAATTCAAGATCATCTATTAATCGATTGCAAAAGAAACACAAACTTCTACTGTTATAATTAAGGTTGCGTTTTCCTTGGTAATCAAGAGAGTAAAGTCTATAGATGATATAAAGATGCATATGCTAGAATAGGGCAACGGGTAACTTGAAGTTATATATAATCATATAAGATTTTTACTCATTTTAATTAAAGACTCTTTCTTTACGTGTTATTCTAGGGACATGTAGCTCAGCGTATAAAACTCTGGGTAAAGAGAACACAGCCTTAGATTGCCTGTTAAGCCTGCTTGTTATAAGTCTTGGAATGTTTTCATTTACAAGATTAGTTTTAAACAGATTCTCAGTTCAAAACTCAAACTGAGAATCTGTTTAAAACTAGTTTTTGAATCTTATAATTTTTCAGTATACATGACCGGTTTGGCCGAGTAGTAATGGCGCTTTCTCTTGATTGACTTTAAATCATGTTTTTTTGTATGGGAGCCCCCGTAAGTATTTATTTTATACTG
The DNA here is from genome assembly GCA_949987775.1 of Aproaerema taeniolella. Lineage (NCBI taxonomy): Eukaryota > Metazoa > Arthropoda > Insecta > Lepidoptera > Gelechiidae > Aproaerema > Aproaerema taeniolella. Next base: position 17,456,571 of record OX465248.1, read on the forward strand.
TTTTTTAGTATTTGTTGTTATAGCAGCAACAGAAATACATCATCTGTGAAAATTTCAACTGTCTAACTATCACGGTTCATGAGATACAGCCCGGTGACGGACGGACGGACAGCGGAGCCTTAGTAATAGGGTACCGTTTTTACCCTTTGGGTACTGTTTAAAAGTAAATGGAAAGCGAAGGTTTTGGTGTATCGTAGGCGAAAGCCTGTCAACATATCACAACAATATTCATGTACCATGTAATAACCATCAAAGTGTATATAAAATGGTTTTAGAACTACACAAAGCTCTATCTACCCTGACAAGGATTATAGACGTGAGAGTACGGATTGATGGGAATAAACAAATTACTTTGATGACACATCAAACAACCTTTTTAAACAAAACATTGTGATGGATATCAATCAGTTTAAGCGTGCATCCATTAAGGTAATATGCGCAATGTTTCAGGGCAGCGATTCTACTAACCAATGGGACTTTTAAGACTACGAAAACGGCACGGTAAAATTGTATTACCATTGCCTCCTGTGCACTAGTGATACTAGAAGCTGGGAACATAGAAGGCAATGGTAATACAAATTCTGTCATGCCGTGCCGTGTCGTTCGAATTATAGAAAGGCCCCATTGGCGTCTCAATGGCAGTGGAATGATAATGGCGACCACTTAATCCGTTCAGGTGGCGAAATGTAGAACTATCTAAACCTCATACATTTCATACATTTCAGCATTGTTTTGAAAAATGGCAAAATTTATTTAATGGTATTTCTGTGTCAAAGGGTATCTGGTATCACACACTTCAGACGAAGATATTTCATATTCCGTGGTTTGACTGTGCCGGTCTGTCGAGGGAGCTCCTGGTATCAGCCTTCAGATTGCGGTCTGGTCACCTTCCACTAAACAAGTGTATGCACCTAATGCGTGTGTCATCCTCCGCTGTATGCGCTTGTGGTAAGAGGATTGAGGACCTTTATCATTTTATAGTTGAGTGTGATCTCACAAGGGTCAATAGGGCTAGGTTTTTGGGTACGGGTTTACTTCAGAATGGGGAGATTAATATAAGATTATCCGATCCGCTAGCCCCTAAAGCTCTTCAACTGTATCGCTTCGTGATGCACTCATATAAGGAGCGCATCACAGAGTGATGTCTTTGAAGAGTTTTCAGTTATTTTTAATTTTTATTTTGAGAGTCATCCTATGAGGCTGACATAGACGTTATGTATGGTCTAAAGCCTCGTTTTACTACATTTAAGATTTAAAAAAAAAAAACATGACTGCTACCTTGACTGGCAGCGCCATTGCCAACTAAATGTTAAGTTGCCAGGTAGTTTTTAACTTAGGCCCCTAGCAGACGGCGTATTTTAAACGCGCCGACTACGCGCAGATGATGCGCGTATACGCGCTTCAAACGCGAGGCAGCCATGGGAATGACAGGCAGCCATGGGAATGAACTGCTCAGCTCTAGAGTTATTTCAGATTTAGTTAAAAATAGTAAATAAGAAAATTTGTAATGCGATTTAAAAGAGCAACCTCAGAGTTTCTTGCCTGTTCTTCTCTGAGGAAGACTGTACCTTTGCGAATAGGCGTAGAGTCAGTAGGATCAAAAGAACGAATGCGTATGTATGTATTTAAATCATTTAATGTATGTTTGTATGTATTTCATTGTAATCTTGACTTGTTTTAAGTGACATCCTGAATGTCCTATAAAATAAAGATTTTTCTATTCTATTCTATTGGAACGCAACCTTGTAACCTCAGCACACGGGGCGATCGTGAAACGCCCTCCTCCGACCCTTTCTACCTACGCGCTTCAAACGAGTTTTGAACGCGTTTCGCACGCGCGTGTTACGCTCGTTTAAATCTATGAAAACGCAAAAACCGGCATCTACGGCGCTGAACACACGCGTTCCTGAAACGTGCGTCGTCGGCGCCTTAAAAATACGCCTACTGCTAGGTGCCTTAATGTACATTTGGCGGTGGTGCTGATGCCAGGAGCGACTGATTAGTGGAATAGATACCCAGGTAGATGACTATCACAGGCCAAGCTATTAACAACTGGCGAACATGTCAATTTGATGGACTGGATTTTAAATTCCCAACCCTATTTTCGATACCTATTTCAACATATAGGTATTTCAGATTTACCTGATGGGCTTGAAGCATTTCAATTCCTACTCAATTCAGAATGCATCGATATCATAAAAAAAATTTAAAGAAAGGATGAAATTGAATTTTGATTTTGGAGCTTTAATTATTTTTTTTGTATTTCATTACTGGGATATCAAACAAAACTGGATTAGTCCACCAAAACGAGGTTTTATTTAAATGTGAAAGTTTATGTGGATGTATGAATGTTTGTAACTCTTTCACGCTCGGCTGGCCCAATTTTGATAAAATTTGGTATGGAGGTAGCTGCTACTCTGAATTAATACATAGGCTACATAATTTTCCTGAATTCCCACAAATTGTATCCAAAAAGCAATTTAAATTTAAATTGCTTTTAAAACGTAATTGCTTTTTTGAATTTTCTGCAAGAAGAAAGTAGTTAAAAAACATGAAAAATTACTTTATAATTTTTTTCATTAATTACTTACATCACATGTGACTTTACGCTACATAGCATAATACTTCAAAGGGATAATTATGCAGCTATATCCAAGCACTGCGTTGTTGAAAATATATCTAATCTTCTAATATCTATGCCAGAGCCTATTGACGTAGTCTGCTATCGGAATGCATTTGCTTAAAAGCCCTGAGGAGACGATATTCTAAGTCGAAAACTGGGAGAAAATTTCTCGTTCTATTGCTTCCATAAGGAATGAATATTAAATGAATACGAAATTTAATATTGTTTATTTTATTACTTTGAGCAGATGTGCGTTTTCAGTGTGTCTTAAAAAATTTAGTTTATCGTAATAGTAAATGAAAATACTCTCAGGTGCCAGATATCTACTTAACAAATAGCCCATTCCTCATTTTTAACCCCCGACGCAAGAAGAGAGGGGTGTTATAAGTTTAACGTGTCTGTCTGTGTATCTGTCTGTGGTAGGTATCGTAGCTGCCAAACGAATGAACCTATTTTCGTTTTGTTTTTTTTTGTGTCATAGATAATTTTATCCCGAGTGTTTTTAGCTATGTTTCATGAAAATCTGTTCAGCCGTTTAAAAGTTATAAGCAATCGAATGTCGGGGTGATTCAAAATTTTTAATTTTAGAGTTATGACTACTTATCTAGGTGACTACTTCGCTTTCGACCCACTTAGCTATGGCTTATTTGGCATTCTGTCTTACTCTCAACTTACCTAATCTTTTTTGGATGCCAAATGTGCAGATTGCAAAATGTACAGGTTACATAAAATGTGCATAACGCAGCATGTCGCAAAATGTATAAAAAGGGCACGTTGTAAAATGTGCAGGGTTATGGAAAATTATAAACTGATATACATATTTTTTAGATAAAAAATAAGTGTTAGTGTTAGTGGCGAATTTCAAACTGATACATATTTTTTAGTCCTACGAAAAAATATTCATATTTTATCCTCACAATTATTATTATTCAATATGACAATATAAATCGGCATTTTCTTTAATCGGCATCTTAAGTAGGTCAAATTTTAAAGTCGACATGGTACGCTAAAATGTATAGACAAATCAGAAAGTAGACGTTTTGCAAATAGTTGCAGAAACCTTAATTCAAGTTAAAGCTCCTTTTGTCCTTGTTTACACCTACGAGGCAGAAAGTGATAGTATAACATTTAAAGAACCATTAACTTTAATGGACATTTTCAACACATTTGCTCATAAAGTGGGTCATATGAAATTGTTTTAAGGTTCATAATAATATGTTTTACCCAGCCCGTGAGTAATAAAAATGAAACACTAGTACGTAATGGGATTTTTTTCTAAATTTCAGCAAAGAGATCAGATCTTATTTTTTATTTAAAATTAAGTGTAAATATTAAACTATTTGTAAATAAAAATATAATTCCACTAAATTAACCCCTTCGGCTCGGGCTCTAAACTCGCCTCTAATGTAATCCAACTTAGCACATTGTAACATGATATACTATTCTGCGATTGGGTGCAAACTCAATAGTCACAGTGACTACTAGTAATTAAGTTTTACTCTGAATTATTATTTGCATGGCAAACAACTGTTTGATTACAACATTTCTTGCTTTTTGTATTAGTACCAATTCGTACCATTATTATACTAGTCAGAAATTGTCGTCATTCTAAACAGCTAACAAATAACACTTGGGATAAAACTTCAGATGTTCAATAAACTTTATTGTCTATTTACAAGAGCAACAAATATTTACGCTATTTAAATTGTTTAGTAATGTATTATTGTGATTAACTGTTTTTCAAACAAAAAATACGAGTCAAGAAGTTTTTAAATAAATAACAAATTGTTTATTATAAAAATCCTATGTATCCTTCTTACAATACTAGTTTTGTGATTCATTCGAAAGATAGTAACAGAAATGAACGTACATAATATATTTTTCTTTCGTGTAAAAATGGTGATATTAATTTTAAATTTTAAAGTGATTTTGAACAAAAAAATGGAAGACGATGCTAATATTCGGCCGATATTTTGCGGAATACAAACAAGCTCTGAAAGGTTTCATAACGGCTGTTATTTTACAGAAACGCATGACGACAGTTTGCTGGTTATAGCTGAAGAGAAAACAACTAATTTAGAAAATAACATCTTCTTCATAGATGCTTCATGTAGCGGTGGTTTAAGTTTGAGAGATGCCTGTGCTGTTGAATCAGCTGCTAGACACCATCCATACAGACAAATCAGCGTTCTATTTTTAGGCTCTGTTTCCTCAGCTTGTTTCAACTGGTGGCCTATAAAAGAATTGAAACAATTCCTCAACGTGAAATTGTACCGCGTACATCTCAATCAGTTCTTGAAAGGGACTCCTTTAGAATGTTTTGTGTCCGATGGCATGTACAATCAAAGCTATCATCCTGCTCATCATATAGCAGAGATGTTGAAATATTTGACTTTGTATAAATATGGCGGTATTTATTTAGATTTGGATGTAATTGTGGAGCAAACGTTCGATGAATTGCCGATTACATTAGATTTTGCGGGGAAAGAAGATGCTAGCACTGTAGGCACTGCAGTTTTAGGATTGTCGAAGACAGGAATTGGAGACTTAATTGCTCATGAAGTGTTAAAGTAAGTTTTTTAAATACTTTGAATCACTGGTTAAAATCGCTACTTTTTCCTTTAGTTAATGTTTATTATTCCGTGTTTTCTATATCTATACCAATATTATAAAGAGGAAAGCTTTAATTGTTTTTTTGTTTGTTTGCATTGAATAGGCTCCGAAACTACTGGAGCGCTTTGAAAAATTCTTTCACCATTAGAATCCTATATTATCCCCGATGAACATAGGCTCCATAATTTTCCCGAATTCCCACGGGAACGAAATCCCGGGCGGAAAGCTAGTACCTACTAAATAATTCAAACTTTGTGGTTTTTCAGAAACACGTTGACTAAGTCGCGTTATGTGTACAATTTATAAGCATATCGCAGTTCAAGTATCGTTCTGTTACTTTTCGTTTCGTCAACGTAATCACAAACGGCATTGCATATAAAGAAGCTTTAACTTTCTGCAACTGGGCGTACACCTCAATAAAACCTCACTAAGGCCTCACAATCTTCATTTTTTTCTAAATCTGAGGTGGCGTCCTATGGTCTCATGCGGTGTGGTAGGTTTTGTGAAGGGCCGTCTGGTTCGTGACCACCCTCCTACCGAATTCCGACGCCAAACAGCTTGCTGTGTTCTGTCGTTGCGTAGGAGTACCAGTGCCTTGATAGGTATTTTCTGAGTTAACTCGCTCCATTATCGACCTCATCTTTGACCTTATGGTCAAGATTGAGGTCAAGAGTTAACCCATCTTATAATAAAATATATATATATATATCAATTTTCAACACTCAATTTTATTTTATCATTAAAGATTTTGTTAAGAAATTCTTGGACACGAAATTCTCAAAGACTAACAACTCAAGAAAAGAGTAAATATGACAAATTTTGAAAGGACGACAAGATTAAAGATTACAGACCCCGCGTCACTTTTGACGGATATTAAATCAAGGGATCAATCTTACCCCGCATCTTATCTGTCAGATAAACATGGAACGCGAAACTGATGTTTTTAAAAGAAAATAAACTGTATTTTCTTAAAAAGGCCGTATAATTAAATCCGCGACAAAAAGACGGGTGTTATAAGTTTGACTTGTTTATCTTTTATCTGTACGTATGTGTATCCGTTTGTCTGTCTGTGGCATCGTAGCTTTTAAACTTTTTTTCTCTGAAAGCTGACATAATCGCAATGTTTCTTAGCTATATGTAATTATTCGACCTCATTTATGACCTTGGTCAAGATTGAAGTCAAGAGTTAACCCATCTGATTGTTGATGGCAGTTCAGTCATTTTACTTACATACATACCTTCACGCCTGTAATTCTTAATGGGGTAAGCAGAGCATCAGTGGCCACTTGATGCCATGTTTGACGCAAATTGTGAGGGTTATCAGATTGAAAATATTGTAGAATGGTTTTTATTTTTATTTTTTTTATTATAAGATGGGTTAACTCTTGACCTCAATCTTGACAATAAGGTCAAAGATGAGGTCGACGATAGAGCGAGTTAACCCAGAAAATGTCTATAAAGGCACTGGTACTCCTACGCACCGACGGAACACAGCAAGCTGTTTGGCGTCGGACTTCGGTAGGAGGATGGTCGCGAACCAGACGGCCCTTTACAGAGCCTACCACACCGCATGAGACAATAGGACGACACCTCAGATCCAGAAAAAAATGAAGTGTAGTTGCCTGGGATGGATTACTAGGAGGCAGGTCTCATTTGTGTTTCCTTAGTCGCCTCTTACGACACCCACGGAAAGAGATGGGGTGGTGTTATTCTCAACCGATCACCACACGGTTTAAAATATTGTAGAATGGTGAGAGGTTGTCAGCCTTTCTTCCATGATACAACAAAATTCTAGCATCCCATTTAAAGCCTTAGAATATGCCAGCTCTGCCAGCTATTCCCAGGCGGGTCCTGTGTTCGATTCCCAGTCGGGGCAAATATTTGTGTAAAAAGTAGATGTTTGTTCTCGGGTCATGGGTTTTTCTGTCTTTGTGTATTCCAAGGGACCTACGACACAAGGGAAAACTTTAATGTAGGCCTTTGAGTGTGAAGCGTTTATTTTTTTATTTTATTTTTTATACTGTCCAGCGTGGAAGTAAGTAAGGAAGTGGAAGTTATTTTTCTTAATGCTCCTTTGTCTTATTACAGTATCTTACTTGAGAAATACAAGCCTCACGAGTGGGAGATGAATGACAAAGCAGTGATAGGCGAAGTACTTGATCGAATCTGTGGAAATGTTTCCCTTAACTTGAAGTCCCGGTATAAGTGCAGCGGTAAGTTAAGCAGTTTTATTTTACACTAGCTTTCCGCCTGGGACTTCGTTCCCATAGAAATTTGGGCCCATGTGTTAATCCAGAGTGTCAGCTACCACTATACCAAATTTTATCATAATCGGACCAGCTGTTCTTGAGTTATAAGTGTTTGAGAACAAACCCGACTTTGTTTTACATATTATGGGCCTTTTTATCATTCGAACGGCACGGCATTTCAAAGTTTGATTTACCATTCCCCTTTACGTTCTCAGCTTCTAGTATTACTATTACATAGGAGGCAATGGTAATGCAATTTTGCCGTGCCGTTTTTAAATTATAAAAAGGCCCATAAATTGTGGTTTAAACACAGAAATTGAATCCTTAATTTATTTTATTTATTAAACCTAAATACAAAGTTGAGAGATTTTACAAAACTTGTTTTACTTAAGTTCCTACATGAATTATTTTCTAAACTTTATTTTTTACTTAAATTACTAAAACTGATTACTTTATTTGCTGAGTACTCTGTGTGTACTGGAAACATAGGCCTCCTCCAGAATCCTTAATTAGTTCCAAAAAATTAAGGATGTAAATGAAACCCACTAAACTAAAAAACTTTCCCAAGGCGACACATAAAAAAAAATCCACTGTCCATACAACTTGAGCGATCAACTGATTGCTTTTTTTTGTTTGAAAGCTGATGATATACTTATTTGAGGTGGTATTTAGCTGTAGATGATCGAAATTGGTTCAGCTATGTAAAAATGGGGTGATACAACATTTTTAATTATTACCGACTTTAAAAAAGGAGGGGTCTATGTTCGACTGTATGTATTTTTTTTATGTATGTTCACCGATTTCTCTACCAATTATGGACCGATTTTTAAAATTATTCTTTTGTTCGAAAGAGTATACTCCAGAGGTGGTCCCATATAAATTTTATAGAAAATTATTCAGCACTTTTAAAAAATTAAACAAAAAGAAAAAAAAGATATCAACCAGAACATCATCTAAATAAATGAGTGACATTTTCGTTTGTGGTTATCTGCTAATAGGTATTGTAGTCTGCAAAAATACTAATTATCTACTTTGTGCGAACTGTTGTTGGGATTGAAGTCGGTGACTCATACGTTTTTAAAGTGGAAAATTATAGAGTTATTCAATTCATTAATTCGCTCAAGTGGCAGTTAACAATAAATTTACAGCAATGTAATATTTTTACAGGTTTCCAGTTATACGAACCAGATCATTTCTACCCAATATCGTCTAAAAACCACACGGAGTACTTTACAACTTATAAAGGGCGTTATCCCAAAAAGTCAATCGCATTTCATACCTGGAACAACTACACCCACAGTTCAACAATTAAAAAAGATACCTTGATTTGGCAAATTATGGATAAGAATTGCCCATTTGTTTTCAAAGGATATCGTAAGATGAAGTTATAGTTATTAACGATACTAGTGCGGTAAGTGTTATTATAATGTGTGTACAGAAATATTAAATAATTCAATTGTTTGTGAAAAATACGACATTTTTTTATTAAAAACATGAAATTAGTAATTTACTTTAATATTTCATTTCACTGAAAATCAAGATTTTCATCAGATGTAATTATTTTGTCAGTCATAAGAATCTCTTAGCTGTCATTCTATACTTCCAATAGGAAGCTTTAATATTGTATATAATTATGCATTTAAATATATATATTATTTTATGATAAGTATTAAATTTTATTTTGCATAGACATAGTATAAATGTAGTCCAAAATTCTGAAGAGGTCGTTCACTTTAATTTTAATTTAAATTCGCCGCTACCCAAAATAGATCTTGGTCTTCGATAGTAAAGTTCTCCACTCTTTCTGGTTCCTTTGACCAGCCGGGAACTTTCAACAGCAACTCTTTTAGGTCCTTATCGACTTTGTCTTTATCTTGCACGACCCACCGACTAGCGCCTGGTACATTATAGAACAAACAAAAATTTTAGTACCTTACCCCTCGTAAATCCACCTATAAAACTATAACAAAAGAATAAGCCTCGGCTTTTAATGTATTATCTCTCAGATTTACGATACTATTTACGAGCTTTGTTTACATTGTGTCTTTCAAAACATTTTTATGGAAAAAATAATGTTTATACAACATTTTATTTTCGATCACGTTTTGTTGACAGCTGTTGCCTGCTACCAACTGAAAATTGAGTATTTTGATTGAAATGCCGATATAAAAATTCAATTCACAATATACTAAGTCACGACTTATTATGCTTTTTTGGGAAACCACTGGTGGTTACAACAGTAACCATACGAATATAAAGATACAAAGTTAAGTCACAATTATTTACAGTCAAAAAACGCTTAAATACCATTGCACTTAAAGCGAATTTAACGGTTTTTGAAAAGGACAACAATCTATCTCGAAGTAAACCTAATAATATCAATATCAGACACTGACATTCTTTTAGCTATTATTAAATGTAACTCTATCTCAATTTCGACAATACTACGGTTTCACTCCCTTAATTTTTATTTTTTTGGTTAGTTTAGTGGGCTTAAGTGAACTTTGCTTCACTCAAATGTTTGCCCCTTTAGCACCCCTTAGCTGTTATAATCAGGCCACAAAATAAGTATTTTTATACCTGAATTAAAATACCACATAAAGCCATAAAACAAACATAAACGCGGTAACCAAGTAACCTTTTAACCCCAACATAACCTCAAAATATCGCTTCGACAAAATGATTGATTGCGTAGACAGAACGTCGTCATTAAGTGATGATTAATGATAACCGGATCTTACTGTTTAAGGGCAGATAGAACACAGAAAGGTACAGTCGGGGCTCACTGAAAATGCTGTCAAAATCAAATATTTTATTCTATCGTGAGTTTTTACAATGCTGTTGCAAACAAAGGAAGGCACATGCACGAACCCCAATGTGGCACTACAACAATGTTCATAATCTTATAATAGAAAAATAAAAACTGTTTCTATTCATCGAATAAGTTTCATACTAGGAAAGTTTATACTTATCCGAAACGGAAAAGAAAACAAGTATATTAGGTACTCACCTGGAAGGAAAATTGGTATGACAATGCATTATTGTATGCCTGCTGGTTTATTTTTTTGTATGTTTAATAGGCATTGTATTTGTAAACTCAAAGTAATGACACTGGTCGCTTGTTTTTTTCTGGAAAACCTCTAAATCTACATTTTTTAAAAGTGAAAATTCTTAGGTGATTTCTTGGTTCATACATATTTTTGTTTTATTTGGATGTAATTTCCTAGTAGACGTAGCATTAACGCACAGTTGAAGAAACGTCCAAAAATCTGAACATTTGCTCTTTTACCAAATATTTGTTTCTACTGGGAATAGTAGACGAAGCGCCGCTACCACTCGACCAAACCGACCAACACAATGGGTCCAAGAGCTTCAAAATGGGGTATTTTTAACATTTTATCGCATGTTCTGTATGGTTCTTTAATCATTGATCAATAGCGATGTCACCGTAACATTGTCAAACCCGTTATCATGTAATTTAACTTAGTAAGTTTATAAACACTCGGTACTTTATGAACAGTTCTATTTATTTCTCATTGAAGGACTATTTTATAATATTAACCTAACCGAACCTAAAAAAGCCTAACCTAACCTAACTTACCCTAATTTCATGCAAGCGGCCCTTAAAGTTTCGTAACTTTATAATTTTACTTGGCAAATAATAATATCGCGGGAGATTATAATTTCACTAGTGATAATATTACGGTTTTTACAATTTTCTGGCGACAGCCATAGCGCGAAGCAAAAGATCACTCTTTCATTAATTACAATCCTTACTTAATATTATAAATGCGAAAGTAACTCTGTCTGTCTATGTGTCTGTCTGTCCGTCTTTCACGCCTAAACTACTGAACCGATTTCGATGAAATTTGGTACAGAGATAGATTAGAGCCTAGGAGATAGGCTACATTTTATCCCACAGTTGGGCACGATATAACCTGTAATCCACGCGGGCGGAAAGCTAGTATACAATATATGATGCTCATAGAAAATTAATTTTGCAAAATGATCAGCAAAGAATTTATTTGAAGGGGCACACCATAAAATTATATTAAGCCAATGAAATACGAAATTGTAAAATTGAATAAAGGACTTTCAGCACTCGTTTAATAAATTTGAAACAATTAAAATTCAAAACAATTTTAATTTTGAATTTAAAAAGGAACGGTCCAGTCAACTTCGAAAATTAAATTACAAATTAATGTTTAACAAGGATTCTCTTTTGCGGCAAGCAGTGAAGAGGAAAACAGTTCAGATGATTATTCAATTAATTGAATCCAATTAATAATATATATTTTTGGAAGTGTATATGTACTAATAAAACTCGATTCATTTCGAGTTTTTGTAACTTTTGGAGGTTTGTTCGTGAGATTACAAAATGACCATCTATACTAATATTATAAAGAGATAAGATTTGATTGTTTGTTTGTTTGCATCGAATAGGCTCCGAAACTACTGGACCGATTTGAAAAATTCTTTCACCATTAGAATCCTACATTATCCGGGATGGACATAGGGTACATGATTTTCCAGAATTCCCACGGGAACGAAGTCCCGCGCGGGAAGCTAGTTTTACTATATAGTGGTTGAATGATAATGGTCGCTATTTGATCCGTTCAAGAGGCGAAATTGAGAACTATCTAAATTTTATACATCTGATAACAGCTGCTTTGACTGGTGGCGCCACCGCCAACTGAATTTTCAGTTGCTAGGTAGTTTGCAACTATATTTCGGTTGGCGGTGGCGCTGCTGGTCGAGGTGGCTATCAATAAGTAAATTAACATTAAATAGTTCTCAATTTTAACCACCTAAACAGATAAATTGGCCTTGATTGTCATGCAACCGCCTTTGAGACGCCATTGATTATTAGAATAGAAGCCCTGATATAAGCTACGTACGGATATCCGCAACTCAGGTTACCACACGCTTGCACTCTGTGCTATTGTGATAGGAGCGGTATTGCAATGAAAATTGAGTAACCTAATGCGCTGGCCTCTGTACAATCACTGTTTGTACTGACTCTCAGTCGGCAATGAAACTAGCTTAGATCCCAGTACACCACAACCTCACGAAGTATATTGATACGCGGTATCACTATAGATGATCATGCTCACTAACCTTCAGGAAAAGGTTTCAGAAAATGATCGATAATAGAGCAAGGGCTCCATTATTATTATTATTTTTTTATTATAAGATGGGTTAACTCTTGACCTCAATCTTGACCATAAGGTCAAAGATGAGGTCGACGATGGAGCGAGTTAACCCAGAAAATGCCTATAAAGGCACAGGTACTCCCACGCACCGACGGAACACAGCAAGCTGTTTGGCGTCGGACTTCGGTAGGTCGCGAATCAGACGGCCCTTTATTATTATTATTATTTAAAGAGTTCGAAGGGTTGGGGTCAAGCTTGTACGCAGGCCCCCGTGTCACTGCGACCTTGCCAGATCTATTGTAACAGTACCCTTCTATATTACAGTACATCCTGGAGTCCTATGCCAACCGCGAATCTGGCTATGTCCTTAGCGAGCACATCCTTAATGTCTTGGTAGGACAAGTTGTGGCCTCCAAGGTACCGATTCCTGCTGCAGTGCAGTGCGCTGCAGTCACAGGTTACATGAAGCGACGTTTCGTCAGCTTCATGGCAGAATCTACACAACTTGGTCTCGGTGAGGCCCATGTTGTGCAGATGTTTATTCAGTTTGTTGTGGCCAGTTAGAATCCTAGTAAGAATTCGAACGTAGCCTTTGTTCATTAAGCGTACTGTCTTTGACGATTTCTCATCGAAGCCCTTGATGAGTAATTTAGCTTGCACCTGTCCCGGGGTCTGAGCCCAAAGCTTATTGCTTTCGCTATGCCCCCAGTGTCTAAGTGTAAGCTTGATTGCGCACGAGGGAATGCCACAGACGGGTTCAGGTCCCATGGTTGCACTCTCTGCGCCGGCTTTAACCAGACAGTCGGCCGCCTCATTACCCGCGATACCACTGTGGCCCGGCACCCATCCAAGGGTGACTTGGTTGTTTGTGCCAAGCCTGTTAAGTATCGCAATGCACTCTTTTATTAGTTTGGAGTTAATTATGTTCGCCTTAAGGGCTAACAGAGCGGCCTGGCTATCGGAGAAGATGAAGATTCTCCTACCAGAGTACGCTCTCTCTATGTTTTCGTAGGCACAGCCGATGATTGCGAAAATCTCGGCTTGGAACACGGTGGAATATGGCCCAAGATTAGCAAATTTCTTGGCCGTGGGGCGACCTCCAACGAAGCCCGCTTCGGCCACCCGGCCCTTTACAGAGCCTACCACACCGCATGAGACCATAGGACGACACCTCAGATTCAGAAAAAAATGAAGTGTCGTTGCCTGGGATGGATTACTAGGAGGCAGGTCTCATTTGTGTTTCCTTAGTCGCCTCTTACGACACCCGCGGAAAGAGATGGGGTGGTGTTATTCTCAACCGATCACCACACGGTTTAAACTTTGCCAAACATTGATCGTTTCAAATTTGGGCAAAACACTGGTCGTATCAAATTTGGTATAGTTGTCATTAATTCTAAAGAACGTCTCCAAATAATTGGTTTTCAGAAAAGGTGATTAACTTGAAATTTGCGCCTACAGAGGTTATGTGGGCGGACAGATAGACAAATACATACTTAAAAAAGTAAGACAAAACAAAGAATTCAAACTTACAGTGTACAAGGGCGGCCATATCGCTAAAAATTAATCTCTTCCAGGCAAGGTGAAAAAACCCCAAGAATCCGGTAGTGAAATAAAATAAATAGGAAGTTATTTGCGGATTAAACCCCTAAGCATACTCAAAAAAGCGCTGGTAGCCCAGTGGCTCTCGCTGATCTCAACCGATCAATGAGGTTAAGCAACGTACACAGAGGCAGGGAACCTGATGGGTGACCAAAGTGGCAATTTACCACGAGCGTTTCCGTGCTTCGGAGGGCACGATAAGCTGTCGGTCCCGGCTGTTGTCGATTGACTACAGTCGTTAAAACCAAGTCAGAGGCCATAGTGCGGTTTGAAAACTCTGACACCAGGGTTAGTCAAGTTCGCCACACACTTGACCAACCTACACGATAAGAAGAAGAACTCAAAAAAAATTTAGCTTCAGTCAAGACCTAATTTCTTATATAGCACAGTTTTTAGTGATTGAATTTTAAATCATCATCATCATCATATCAGCCTATTGCAGTCCACTGCTGAACATAGGCCTCCCCCAAGGTGCGCCACTCTGCACGATCCTCCGCTGTTTTCATCCAGCCACTACCCGCTATCTTCTTTAGGTCATCTGACCATCTGGCTGGGGGGCGTCCTACACTACGTTTGCCAAGACGTGGTCTCCATTCGAGAACCTGTCTACTTCAACGCTCGGTTCTGCGACAGACATGGCCAGCCCACTGCCACTTCAGCTTGCTACACTTTTGGATAATATCCATCACTCCGGTTATCTGTCGGATGACCTCGTTTCGGATTCTATCTCGTTTCGGATTCTATCCCTTGGAATTTTAACAAAGTTGTTCAGTTTTTCGCCAACTAATTTAAAGTCGCCCATGTAATATTAGATTAGAATTTTTAATATTTTCTCTCTTTTTGTCCACATCTCTTCAACGTTTTTTTTAAATCATCATTCAGCAATAAATCGTAATATTTGAGTTAAAAAGTTTTAAACAGACCTCAACTCGCGAAGTAACAAATCTTAAAGAACAAAACGAAGTTTTCAACAGTTCTGTCCTGTCTTTATCTTTCTTTGGATTGCAACAAAGTATGTGTTTTCTTTTAAAAACAAATGGAAATGTTCTTTATAATGTTTTTATTTGTGAATATAACGCTTAGATGTAAATCATAGTTTTAAACATATATATATTTTTTTATTATAAGATGGGTTAACTCTTGACCTCAATCTTGACCATAAGGTCAAAGATGAGGTCGACGATGGAGCGAGTTAACCCAGAAAATGCTTATAAAGGCACTGGTACTCCCACGCACCGACGGAATACAGCAAGCTGTTTGGCGTCGGACTTCGGTAAGACGGTGGTCGCGAACCAGACGGCCCTTTACAGAGCCTGCCACACCGCATGAGACCATAGGACGACACCTCAGATTCAGAAATAAATGAAGTGTCGTTGCCTGGGATGGATAACTAGGAGGCAGGTCTCATTTGAGTTTCCTTAGTTGCCTCTTACGACACCCACGGAAAGAGATGGGGTGGTGTTATTCTCAACCGATCACCACACGGTTAGAATTGTAACGGGTTCTTACCATGATTTTTGTTTTAAATGAGTATCCGATATTTCAGCGCTGTTGCAAGCAGTCGAAGGCATAGAGCATTAAACATCATTTTTTTTATTTATAAAACAACTAGCCGATGCCCGCAACTTCGTTTGCGTGTTAATTTAGATTTTTACATACAAAAGTTTTTTTCCGCTAACTCCCGTTCCCGTGGGAATTTTGCAATATCCTGTTGCAACTAAGCTTTAAGTTTACTAAGGTACCTGCATGCCAAATTTCAAGCGTCTAACTTAAGCGGTTTAGATTTTTCATACAAAAGGATTTTCCCGCTAATTCCCGTTCCCGTGGGAATTTCGAGAATTCCTTTCTTAGTGCACCTCTACGGTACCTAAGCTACGTCCCTTCCAAATTTCAAGTGCCTACGTTTAGCCGTTTAGGCTGTGCGTTGATATGTCAGTCAGTCAGTCAGTCAGTCAATCAGTCAGTTTCTCCTTTTATATATTTAGATTAGCGTACCTATTTTATAAGTGGAGAGTAAAAGAATCCATATCAAATAATAGCCGTCAGTTCTTTAAGACTATGGTCGACATAAGACCGGTATTTGACACTATCTGTCACTGTCATCTGTATAGCACAAGAAAGAGAGAGAGAGAGATGTACTGATATCCGAAGCTCCAAAATATTGGTCGAAGACGTAATATCCATTCAAAACTAAGTGTCCTACGATTAAAAACCAACACTGTTGTTAAAAAAACTTTCTTACTGTCATCTTTCCATAAAAACATGTTTACTAACTGCAAAAATAAGTTTGTAATACTTACTTGTTTTTGCGGCCTGTTTAATACAAAACAACGGCAAAATTTGGATAGTTGATTTAGATTGTATTTACAGAATAGAAGCCTGATCAGTGAAAAACACTCAACTTATTATTCACTTATCTTATATGACATGTGTTGAATTTATATACATATATTTACAAAAATCAATCAATTAAAACGATAATTTATTTAATATAGTATGAAATGGAAATTTAAATTGTTTAAAGTGAGCATCCCTAAATACCTGTCATTTTTAAGTTCACTCATACATTCGATCAGACATTCATTCCATCTTTGCATTCGCTCGCCCGCCATTCTCACTGTTAACTTTGTTCAGGACGGACGTTATTACTTTCTAGTGCAATTAAAAGAAATAAATTCAATTTATATTCACATCAACGGTTGTTTTGGTCCATAACCCTATTCCCAGAGGTTATGGGCCCAGGATTCGCGCATTCCTAAGCTGAAGTCGAAAATTACTGTGCTAAAATTCAAATCGCGATCGACGGTTGACGGTTGTAAAAATGGAAAATTTAAAGTCGAAACGAAACATCAAACCTTTTGACGGAGAAAAATATAGTGTCTGGAAGTTTCGAATTCGGTCGCTACTTTGTGAATTGGACGTTATAAAAGCAATAGACGAGGAACCTATTATTCGATCAAGTGAGTGGGAGAAACAGAATCGCATTGCAAAAAGTGTCATAGTGGAGTACCTATCGGATTCTTATCTCGGTTTTGCGCAAGAAGGAACTACCGCCAAAGAAATATTGAAAAATTTAGATGCTTTATACGAGAGGAAAAGTCTAGCGACGCAGCTGGCGTTACGGAAAAAGCTTCTTACCCTCAAACTTCAAGGTGATGTACCCCTTATTAAACATTTTTCAAATTTTGACGATTTGGTGACGGAGTTGTTGGCCGCCGGTGCGCGGTTAGACGAAACCGATAAAGTGGCGCATCTCTTGCTCACACTTCCCACAGCATATGACGGAGTTATAACCGCTATTGAGACATTATCGGAAGACAGTCTAACATTAGCATTTGTGAAAACGAGACTACTAGACTATGAAGTAAAATTAAAAAATGAAAGTAGTGACACAAGTCTAAAAGTATTACATACAGAAAATAAAAATGAAACATTCAAACGAAAACAAAATAACATGAAACAACAGCAGCATAATCAACAAAAACCATTTAAACCTAAAGCGAAGAAAAAGTCAAATTATATAAAATGTCATCATTGTGGTCGTAGAGGTCACGTAATTAATGATTGCTTTTACTACAAGAGGATAAATCAGAAGAAAAATGAGGACAGAACCAGAACAGTTCAAGCTGTTGAACTAACTCAAAATCAACCTTCGACATCAAGTGATTTTTCAGGTTTTGCTTTCATGACGGGAGATTATACCGAAAACGATGACCTGGGGTCAAATGTTACATTTATTTTAGATTCCGGGGCTTCTGATCACATCATCAACAGGGAAGATTTATTCACTAATTTTTCTCAAATACCCACTCCTTTAAAAATTTCAGTTGCAAAATCTGGTGAATTCATTTCAGCAATGAAGAAAGGGACTGTCACGGTTACCAGCAATTTGGGCATTCAAGGAACATTGGAGGATGTCTTATATTGCCCGGAGGCGCCATACAATCTGCTTTCGGTATCAAAAATGCAGCGTGCGGGTATGACTATAATTTTCAACCAGCAAGGGGCCCAAATATGCAAAGACGGTAAAGTCATCATGAAAGGTAGGCCTTTATACAACTTGATTGCTTTAGATTTTATTGTGTCTATACCACACAGCCGCTCTGTGTCCCAAATGTGCAATAATGACAAAAATAGCTATGATTTGTGGCATCAACGTCTTGGCCACATTAGCAAACAAAAATTTTTTGGATTTAAAAAATAAAAATATGGTCGATGACGTTGTCCAAATAGAAACCATAGTGCCTAAAGACGATTTGTGCGAGGATTGCATAACTGGGAAACAGACGCGACTACCCTTCAATCAAATTAAAAATAAAGATCACATTAAACGACCATTGTTTGTGGTGCATTCTGATGTGTGTGGACCCATCACTCCTTCCACAGTTGATAACAAAAACTATTTTGTGACATTTATAGATCAGTTTACTCATTACTGTGTGACATATTTAATTACATACAAATCAGACGTATTTCAAGCTTTTAAGGATTACGTAGCCAAAAGTGAATCCATATTTAATTCCAAAGTAGTGAATCTTTACTGTGACAACGGTGGTGAATATTTATCCACCGAAATGAAAAACTACTGTATCGAAAAAGGAATTACTTATCATTTAACGGTTCCTAGGACTCCACAATTGAATGGTGTTTCAGAGCGTATGAACCGCACTATTACAGAAAAAGCGCGGTCAATGATAAGTGGTGCTAAATTAAATAAAATATTTTGGGGTGAAGCAGTTTTAACTGCTACTTACTTGATTAATATAACGCCATCTAGAGCTTTGAAACAGCCTCAAACACCATTCGAAATGTGGCATGGCAAAAGACCTCAAATTAATTATTTAAAAGTTTTTGGGTCAACCGTTTTTGTCCATGATAAAACCAGTAAAAATAAATTTGATGCCAAATCTTTTAAAGGAATACTGGTAGGCTACGAACCAAACGGTTACAAAGTTTGGAACCCCGATTGCGGCAAATTCATTACTGTCAGGGACGTTGTTGTTGATGAAATAAATTTCTTAAAAACCAGGCCTCTTCTGGAGCCTGAAAAGAATAATAGTACAAATTCTCGTGACAAAACTGATGGGCTTAACATCCCGTTGAAATCAGGGTCACAAAAACAATGCACTGACAGTAATAAATCAGAAACAAAATCTGATGAGGGTGAGTGTCCTTCTAAAATTCGTAAATTAACGGATACGCCTGAAATACAATCTGATTGTCCTACTTACCGGGTAGATTCTAAAGTCACAAATGAAAATAGTGAACTCAGGAGGAGTGATAGGCTCAAAGGTCGTATCCCCATCTCATATAAAGAGCTCGATGATGATAGTGACTACTTGTTGTGTGCTCAATCCATTTTAAACAAAGTACCAAGTTCATATGAAGAGATTAAGACTCGTGAAGATAGACCACACTGGGAAAAGGCTATTAGAGACGAACTTAATTCTCTTTCTATGAATAATACTTGGACATTGGTACCTATGCCCGAAAATAGAAATATTGTAGATTCTAAGTGGATTTTTACCATTAAATATGACGAATTTGGAAAACCTTTGCGTTACAAGGCGCGTCTAGTGGCTAGAGGATTTAGTCAGGAATACCTTACAGACTACAATGAGACTTTTGCTCCCGTGGCCAGAATAGCTAGCTTCAGATTTTTAATTAGTTTTGCCAATCAAAATAATTTAATGATTCATCACATGGACGTTAAAACCGCATTTTTAAACGGCAACCTGAAGGAAGAAATATTTATGAAAGTTCCCGATGGTGTTGATTGCGAGCCTAATTTTGTGTGTAAATTAAACAAAGCTTTGTATGGGCTAAAACAAGCAGCTAGATGTTGGTTTGAAGTATTTGAACAGTCACTGAAAGAAAAAGGATTTCAAAATTCGTCAGTTGATAGGTGTCTATATGTATTAGATGGAGGCGATATAAATAAAAATATATATGTTGTATTATACGTAGATGATCTAGTTATTGCGTGTGCAGAAAATGATACAATGAATAATTTTAAAAGATATTTAATGAGCAAATTCGAAATGACAGATTTAAATTCCATAAAGTTGTTTCTCGGCATCAGGGTGACTCGTACTGACGACACTATAACCCTAGATCAAAGTGTATATATTAAAACGGTTTTAAATAAATTTAACATGCAGGATTGCAAGCCTGTAGGAACACCGTTAGAAAGCAAACTGAATTATGAGGCATTAAATTCAGATGAGAAATACAACGCTCCTTGTCGTAATGTCATAGGATGCTTGATGTACCTCATGTTATGTACACGACCTGACCTAAGCACCAGCGTGAATATACTGAGCCGTTACACAAATAAAAACAATGAAGAACTTTGGAAATGTTTAAAAAGGGTCCTAAGGTACCTCAAAGGTACTATCGATCTAAAATTAACCTATAAAAGGGGTGAATTTAAAAATGTTGTATGCGGCTACGTAGATTCAGACTGGGGCGGAAGTGATACAACTGACAGGAAAAGTACCACAGGTTATTTGTTCAAGCTTTTTGATCAGTGTACAATAACATGGAGTACAAAGAGACAAACGTCGGTAGCAGCATCTTCTACAGAAGCCGAGTACATGGCACTGTATGAAGCTGTTAGAGAAGCATTATGGCTTAAGTCTCTAGCTCTCAGCATCAAAATTGACATCAGTCAACCGATAATAATTTACGAAGATAATAACGGTTGCATAAGTATTGCTAACAATCCTACTAACCATAAACGGTCGAAACACATTGATATTAAATATCATTTTTCCAGGGAACAAGTAGAAAAGGGTGTGATTAAGTTACAATACATTCCATCTGATCAGCAACTGGCAGATGCGTTGACAAAGCCGTTACCTGCAATTACTTATCGAGAAATGAGAATGAAAATGGGATTAATATGATTAGTGATTTATTTACTTTTTTTTTAATGTACTTATCAATATACAGAGTTTATTTTTTTTGTTTTACTAGACGAAAGAGTTTTTTTTATTTATTTGTTAAAATGTTGTTACAAAAGAGTTTATTTTTTGTTTAGAGAAGAAAACAACTAAATTTTTTAAATATAAATAATTATGAGTTTGTAAATAATTACAGTTAATTAAGAATCCAATGGTCTGATTAGGTTTTCCTGGGTTTTCCTAATCCTCAGCAACAAATGTTGGGCCATAATTTATGTACATATCTCCCAGGCAGCACTAGAAAGTTTAATAGCGATCTATAGGTATATTATGTAAAATGAAAAAATAATTTTTATTTTATTTTATTATAAAGCTGTAAATTTATTGATTAATTTTTGAGGGGGCGTGTTGAATTTATATACATATATTTACAAAAATCAATCAATTAAAACGATAATTTATTTAATATAGTATGAAATGGAAATTTAAATTGTTTAAAGTGAGCATCCCTAAATACCTGTCATTTTTAAGTTCACTCATACATTCGATCAGACATTCATTCCATCTTTGCATTCGCTCGCCCGCCATTCTCACTGTTAACTTTGTTCAGGACGGACGTTATTACTTTCTAGTGCAATTAAAAGAAATAAATTCAATTTATATTCACATCAACGGTTGTTTTGGTCCATAACCCTATTCCCAGAACATGCAATCCCTTTCCACACTACAAACAATTTTTCATATAGCAACCCTTTTTATAATTCATACCCCACCATAGAGCGGCCATAACGGCACAACATAAGTACCTGCATTTTGACTGAACTTACCTGGCTTAGCTCAATTCGGGAAGCCAATACAGAACATAAAGGTTTTTTCATTCCTTTTTTTATATGTTAGCGTCCTGAAAAGGGTACATATAAAAAGTAAATTTAAGGGCTCGGCGGAGTGTCCCTTTGCCTCTCATGGGCTCGAGACTTACTACGTATATGATTGGGCTAAAGCAGTGGAGAATTCAACGTGAATATTGAACGTAAATTTTATGAGGATGAATTTTGTAAAACGCAGAAACACGGGTGTCACAAATTGTGTTGAAGAGTATTACAAAGTTTCAGGTCCATTGGACGATGTTTTTTTTTTCCACACAAAAAAATTGATTTATTTTCATGCTTCAGACGATCTAGCTTGAAAGATTTATATGAAACGTAGCAACAAAAAAATACGGGTCTGTTAAATTTTCATAAAGTTTAGGTACAAAAAATTTAGATGGTGATAAAAAAATTACCCTGTATACAATAGTCCAAATTGAAGGTCCTGACTCACTGACTCATCAACCCCTAGCTCAAACCCTAAAACCCATAGAATTAAAATTTGATAAAAATAAGAAAGGATTTTACGAAATACCTATGGAAAACGAAGTCTGCCCGGGCTCTCGTAAAACAACATCATCTAACAGAATAACAAATCTATATCAACAATGTAGAAAAAGGGGAATGGGAATGTAAAAATGTGTCTGTTTGTCCTTTTTTCACATCGAAACGGGGTAATGGATTGACGTGTTTTTTTGTATACAGAGATAATAGAACTGAAGAGTGATACTTACAGGGTGACTTTTTAAGCGCTACTCTATTTTTTTACGGTTTCAGTATCGTTGATAGAACATAAATAAGAAGAAAAAAATTAAAATTTTTTTCGCCTTCATACATCTATTAAGTTTATTTAATGCCACCAAGTCTTGCGATCCAATTCAGGAACGCCGCCTGCCTGCTGGGAACCATGCCGCCTCGCGGAGACGCGCTCGACTCTATATTTTATCTGTAAGTATATGGCCTAAGTTTTATTTGATTTTGTGTTTTTTTTGTAAATAAAACTTGTAAAACTGTTAAAAAAATACAAATACAAATTCCTTTATTCCTTTATTCCACAAAAAAATACAACCAATGAGTGTGCAGTTTTATTTCAAACCATTCTTTGACTTGGTATTTTTCCAGATACATTTCACACACTCTATCGACCTTTTTAGTTTTTTTCTCACTTTGTATCCTTTCACGTGCGTCAATTGGGTAACTTTAAATAAGCAAAAATTGAGAAAGTGAATCAGCCGAAGAATCTAAACAACTTTCTCCAAGGAACATGTCTAAAAATGAAAAAAGTATTGCCTCTTCATACAATTTGTGTCATCAGCTGACTGCCTCAGTATGATTGTTTTTGAGTGGGATTTCAACAAAGTTCAGTTTCATAGGTACAATCACCCCCTGAAGTTTCGCCAACTAATTTAAAATGCCCCATATTAAATGTGAATAATCTACGCGCTTGTATTTTACACCACAAGGTCTGTAAATTCGTCCCTTGAGTGGCGAAGTCCCTCCAAGACGAGAATAAACTGAAGTTACTTTTGTGAAAAAATGTGTTTGTTTTTATACTACCCTAAGAAAACAGCCTGTTTATTCTACCCAACTTTCACCTATATCATTTTTTCTACAAATCTTACATCTCACACGTATCTTAGCCATGCTTGTATATTTTACTTTTAGATTATTTTTTTTGCTTTTTCTGTATTAGTATTTTAAGTTATTTTTGAACCATGGAGCTAGAAAAATATTGTCTATTGTTTTACGCTTTCACTGTTCACACTTATTTTTATTGGACATGTAATATTAGAATTTATTTATATGCAGTATTGGAATTCAACACTGGCTCTATACATACATTAAATTATCAGTGTCGTAGTAAATAAACCTATAATCTTTTTGTCCAAATAGGTCGTTGGAGACCATGCATTTAACCTCACGAACTAGAATCTAAGCTAAGTCAACGTTCTGCGAGATAGAAATCCATCTCCCTCACAATAGTTCCTCTTTATACGCCCCTCAGATAAATATTTATATTTCTAACACCACCAGATTTCAAAAGCCTCTTAGAGCTGATATATGATTTGGAGATTCGAGAACTGAGTTTAAGCAGGCTTTTGTGATGGCTTTTAGGATCAAATTGTTTGGGTTAAACCGATTTTCTTTGCTTCTTTCAGATAAAATGTAGACAATAGGTCATGTTTGGAGCAAAAGGCTTACCGAATTGAAAATCTGCGACTGTACATATTGTAAAAACTAGTAAAGCGTCTTTCTTTTCCAGTGACACAAGAAAATAAAATTAGCTTTTTACAAAAAATTTGCCCCCATGGGAAATCGAACCCAAGAACGTTGAACTCAATTCTAAAATTTGGTTGTCTTTTTGTGAACATTGTTAAATTGAGACATTCAATTTAAGGACACTTCTTAAATGTAAATAGTTGGTAAACAGTTGAAAATTCTCATTCTACTGAATATACAGAAATATAGAAATTGTAACTCTCACATCTAGATTCAGGGGTTTTGGCTGGGCGTTTATGAATCAAAGAGTCGGGTACATATTATTAATATGAAAAGATAAATGTATTTAGTAATATCCAAGTAAATTTGGCAAAACCTGTCGCAGATGTGTTGTTGTACCCTATTTTATTTTTATAGAATTAAAAATGTGTTCTTCAAAAACATAAAAAAAGTAATTTCTCAAAATATCAGAAATACATTTCATAAAGGCCTTAAATCTTAAAGAAAACACAAACATAACAAAACACTTATTTATTTCGCGAATCAGGTTCTCTTCTCACGTATGACACTTTTATAAGCCTCTTATGAGACTCGTATAAGCCTTTTTGTTTGACAAACGTGACAATTCGTCATGTCGAAACAATCTCATTTTATACAACCAATGTTTTCATGCCTTGTCACTGTCAAGGGTTTCGTAAACAAATGTAGAGGGGAAGTCAACACGTACAACATGCAGGGGACTGTTTAGCAAAACACTTAAATATAAATCTGTCCATAGCTAAGATCGAATATTAGTTTTTTTTTAGAGAGCAAGTCAAGTAATTTTAATGTAGTGATACACAACGTATCTTTAGTGCTAAGTGAGCGCTACGCCTCCGGTATCAGAATGTGATGTAGATTGCTGGTTTTTATGGTTGATTGTTTTTTTAAGATAACCCAAATATCTCACTCCCAAAATGCGTTTGACGTCGTAAATTTGCTGTCTGTCTCACCCTCTCCGTAAACTCAAGCTGTTCCCTACATTCTAATTGCTTTCTTTGTTGGTTTATTTATGACCAAGTTAATAAAGTTTTGAACCATTGTGCAAAACTAAATGTAAAAACAAAGTTACAAAATGGCTACTTAACTTAGACTAACACAGAAGAAATTCTCTCAATTGTAAAATAAAATTAAAAATTTTGTAAAGAGAAATAAAAACTATTTTAGTATTTATTATTTTTATAATATATTAAAATGGAAAAGAAATAAAGTATTTATTATTCAGATTTATAATAAAGTATGGAATAATTTTTATTCAGAAATATGGTCTGAATTCAGGATTTCAGTATTTGCTAAGCTGCCCGCCCTTACACGCTGTACTCCTGTGACATAAGTTTATCTACTTCAAAAACTTGTGAATCCGAATGTAGTACTTATGTCATCAACGGAACATTCAGTTCGGCAGATGGCAACAGATCTGTAAAAATAAAATTTACGTTACAAGTGTGGAAAATGTTCACATATTAGGTGACTGTGTGGAAAATGTTCACATATTAGGTCCACGAAACTGAACAACTTTCCCCAGAGAAAAAAGAATGAAATATGAAAAAAAAATCGTCTCTTCATACAACTACAATTAGCTGATTTGCATTGGTATTATAAGCCGTTTTATCAGGTAGCGTAAACGTAGGTATAATTAGACAGCTTTTTTAAAGATAGCACAGGCTTATAAAGAACGTTTTTGAATTCAGCGATCCGTTTGCGAAATATTTAGCGTTTTTGTTAAACGTGAGTGTTTGTAAATCAGCTATCAGTTGACCCCTCTATTATAAAAACCGTTATTTTTTAAAATGAAAAATAAATCCACTGTGTAAAAGTTAAAAGGAAAACAATTACAGCTGCGTCGACTTTCCAATATAACGAGTAATGATCGGTCAAGTATTTAAATTTAATATTTCAACTATGTAACTCTACTGCACGTCGCCCGACACGCTCTTGGTTATTATTTGCTCATATTTTTAATACATACGATATAATAAAGAAGTCTGAAAGTGTCTGAAGAGAAGGTTAACTTGTATCAAGTATACTTTTAAAAAAGCGTAAACTTAAGCCTTAACAAACAAGAAGCATAACTTTAAAAGTAGCTCTTCTGAAACACGTAGCTTTACGTACGTAACAACACGTAGCGTATCCTTTGAAACACGACTATGTTGTTTTAACGACACTTTAGCTCTTAGCTTTGTTTGTAATCCTCACTGTTTCTATAAACCTAGAATTTGTGTCAAAAGGAGTTTTGTTTTTTTTTCTGATAAAGTTCTGGAAAAGTTGCATTATACTCGTAAACAGTAAAAGAAAAGTAATTAAAATTATTAATTGTATATTTAGACCTTACTTTATAATCACTTACTAATTAAAATATTCTAATTTACGGATTATTGGACAAGGAAGTATATGTTTCTCGCTCTTACCGTCGATAATTGGTTAGTAAATTGAAGTTAAATAAATAATTAAGTAGCTACAAACAATCTGCGGTCAAAAGAAAAAGTCGTGACATGAAAATTAATCAATATTATAGCTAGTAGAATTCATAGAGTTTTTGTAGAACTTTGTATCGCGTCTTGAATGAAATATTGAATCACGATAAATAAATAACAAATGCGAAGATGATACACTGCTAGCTTGATCTAAGTACTTCAATGTTCACTTTGGCGTTCGTATTGTTCCACACGGAAAAGGGTAAACAAGCATTCGCAGCACTCGGATTATTTGAATTTAGACACACGAGTACTTCTTGTTAATATTTGATGACGTCATTGTTTGTTAATGTCATCCCTGTGTCACTTTTTGTTTCTGGGGAGACGTTTTGGAATAACTTTTAACAAAAAAGACGTAATTGTATTTGAACGGCTAAACCATCTCGCTTACGTCAGCTTTAAAAACAAAAAAAACGCACCAAAATCGATCAATTCGTTTAAAAGGTACGATGCCATATACATCCAAAAAAATATTCAAATTTCGACCGATATAGTCAGTTAGGAAAGTTATTAGTCAGTTTGGTAGACTGCTTTATATCCTTTTTTTACCAGCCCATATACGTCCCCACCGAAGGGCACGGGCCTCCCTTCGAAACACGAAGGGGATTCAGGCCAGAGCCCAATGCAGGTTGGTAGACCATTTAATCCTTAATTTTCGCTAAATATTTTAAAGTCAAATACGCATTTAAAAGCCCACGCGAAGAAAGTTACAAATAAGGAGCTAATTTAAAATAAATACAAAATTACTAAGAATTTAGACAACTTCAAAAGGGGCTCCTTTATGTATAAAATAACACCTTAACAAGTTCGAGTTAGCTCATTACAATTACTCAACTTTGTATGTAATGAGCATCTTCTTAAGAAAAACTTTTCCTTCATCGAAAATTTTCCAATAAACATTCTGTACTTTACAACTTGTGTTTGGTAAACATGAGGTGTTAACTTATTTCGTACTTTCAAAGGAGTTTCAGGAGTTTGTCAGACCAGTTTGGCTTGTGATTATTTTAAGTTCGAAAAATTCAGATAAAAAATTAGAATTTTCTGCGTTTGCTTTTTGTCAAAATCTTTGAGGTTTACCTTGATTTTCTGAGTCACGTTAAAAAAAGAGTATCTGTGTATTTTCCTCATGTCTCTCGGAAAAAAGTGTTTGTTTTGTTCTTACCATTTAAAGTTCAATTAACTTATCCGTACTATAATAATATATAATATAATAAATGCGAAGGTAACTCTTTCTGTCTGTCAGTCATTTCTGGTACATACGTTATTACGCCTAAACTACAGAACCGATTTTGATGAAATTTGATACAGAGATAAATAAGAGCCTGGGAAAGGACATAGGCTACATTCTATCCCACAGTTGTGCACGATATAAGCTGTTGTTCACGCGGGCAGAGCCGAGGGCAGAAAGCTACTAATATTATAAATGCGGAAGTAACTCTGTCTGTCTATCTGTCCGTCTTTCACGCCTAAACTACTAAACCGATTTTGATAAAATTTGCTACAGAGATAAATAAGAGCCTGGGAAAGGACATAGGCTACATTTTATTCCACAATTGGGCACGATATTGCAGTTCAGGAAATGGAAGTAAAGTACAGTAGATAAGAATTAAGCAGGTGTATATTAATTTTATTTATAAACAGTGGTAAAGGTTTTCAAGTTAGACACACGAGTAAACAAAAAACAATAGGTACAATCAATCATATTCAAATTAATATGTCATATAAAAACTGCCAGTGTCCTTAGAAAAGGCTTTATGTACAACACCTCCCCGTAATAAGGACACTAAAATATGAATATAAAAACATCTATCTACATTAACTACACCTTAACCTATACCTAACACTAACATCCAAACTATACACGTCAAACTATACACATCCTTAAAATAAAAACAAATGACAATTCAAACTACATACATACAACTAAATTACACCTAATGACTTTGTACATTTTTGATGTTTTAACTTCTGAAGAGGTTTGGTTAAAACATCAGCGGGCATCTGTGTAGTGGATATGTATTTGAGAATGATGTCGTCCGGATGTGATCGTATGAAATGGTGACGAATGTCTATGTGCTTGGTGCGAGAATGGTAGGTGTTACTGTGAGCTAATTTTAAAGCACTTTGGTTGTCACAGTACACAGTGATAGGTGAGTTAATGAAAAACAATGTATTTACAATGGACCTAATGTAGATCGCCTCTTTGCATGCCTCGCTGAGAGACATATACTCAGCTTCCGTCGTGGACAGGGCGACTGTACGCTGTTTACGTGATTCCCATGAAATGGGACCGCCACTTAGCACAAAGACGTAGCCTGTGTACGATCTACGATCTACCAGACTAGATCCAAAGTCGGCATCGGCAAATCCTACCACAGAGGGGGCGGGTTGCCGACTGAAATTTAATTTTAGGTGTTTGGAGCCTTTAAGGTAGCGAAGGACTCGCTTAGCGGCTCGCCAGTGCACCTCCCCGTAATGTGTGTTGAATTGGCTGAGAAGTGACACCGCGTGTGCGATGTCGGGTCTCGTGCCAATAGCAACATACATTAATGAGCCGATAAGCTGCTGATAGGGGAGATCAGGTCGCTCATCCTCTTTTGGGGGTAAAATGAGTTTAAGTCCCGGTTCGAGAGGGGTCGAAACAGTGATGGCATCATTCAGACCAAATTTAGAAATGAGTTTTTCTATATAATTAGTTTGGTCTAGTGTTATAACACTATTTATCTGAGACACACGCATCCCGAGGCAATCTTTAAGTGGGCCTAAGTCTTTGATGACGAACTTTTCCTGAAGTTTAACTTTGAATTCAGTTTTCATCAAATCGCAGTTACTAAAGATAAAGAAGTCATCAACAAATACCGCTACAATTAAAAGATCGTTGCCATTTCTTTTGAAATAAATACAGTGCTCCGTTTCTAGTTGTGTCATAGAGAGACACTTCATCGCTTCACGAACCTTTAGGTTCCATTGACGAGGAGCCTGCTTTAAACCGTACAAGGACCTTTTAAGCAAACACACTTTAGTTTTGCCTTCGGAAGCATAGCCATCAGGCTGTTCCATATATATTTCTTCTTCCAGGTCACCGTTGAGGAAGGCAGTTTCTACATCGACGTGATCGATAGTAAGATTAAATTGGGCTGCAAAAGCTAGAAGGAGTCGAATTGATGACAATCTGGCTACTGGGGAGTATGTTTCGCCATAGTCAACACCGTAGACTTGAGTGAAGCCTTTGGCTACAAGTCGAGCTTTAAACTTGGCAATTTTGCCGTCAGTGTCCTTCTTAATTTTGAAAACCCATTTATTCTTTATAACTTTTCGATTATCAGGTCTGTCTACAAGTACCCACGTCCCATTCTTCATGAGGCAATTGTATTCCATCTCCATAGCTTTGACCCATTGATCTTTATTAGGATCCGCCATAGCTTCCTTGTACGTTTCTGGTTCAGAATCGCAGGAAACCATATAGAGAGTCGACCTGTCGTTTTCAGGGAAACGGATAGATGGTCGTCGCTCTCTTGTTGGATATCGCCTCTCACTGTCGATCGTCTCAGTTTCTGATGCTTCCAGTGGAGGTTCCGATTCAGCATCGGCAAAAACCTCTACAGGTTCCTCTTCGACAGTAGTCGGAGTGGGATCAGAACTGGGTTGTTGGGACACTTCAACAGGAGGAATAACCAAATTTGAGACAGTCGGTTCTACTGTCGGGGATGGCGGCGCTGGTGGGAGAGTCACTTGGGTAAGAGACTGCTGCATTTCAAAAAAATCAGGTACCACGTCGGAAGTTGATTCCACATTGGGCTTCACAATTTGGTGGTAAGGCATCTTGTCTTCGATGAAGACAACATCCCGAGCAACTATAATTTTGTAGGGATTTCCCGGGCTGATCAAGCGATAACCTTTGCTTTCAGTTGAATAGCCAACGAAAACGCAAGTCTGGGTTTTTGGATCTAGTTTATCCCGCTTTTCCTTAGGAATTAGTACATGGGCTTCACATCCAAAAATCCTCAGGTGAGAAAGATTAACTTTTCTCCCGGACCATACCTCCTCGGGAATTTTATTATTTAGTGCCTGTGTTGGCGAATGATTTTTTAAGTATATGGCTGTGTTAACAGCTTCGCCCCAGAAAGCTTTAGGAAGTCCAGCATCTTGAAGCATTGTTCTTGCTTTTTCTATTACGGTACGGTTAACTCGTTCGGATAATCCATTTTGTTGTGGATTGTAAGGAACAGAGGTCTGCTGAATGATCCCATTTTCCTTTAAAAAATTACGCATTTGAGAGTTAACGTACTCACCACCGCAGTCAGTACGGAGTGTTTTAATTTTGAGGCCAGTTTGGTTTTCGACCAAATGTTTAAACTCCACAAACTTCGTGAAAACTTCGCTTTTTGCCTTAAGAACATAGCCGAAGGTTTTCCGTGAGAAATCGTCTGTAAAAGATAAGAGATATAGAGCTCCTCCGAAAGAATGGGTACTCATCGGTCCACACAGATCCGAATGAATAATCTCTAACTTACAACTAGACTCTTTCGTAGAAAGTGGGAAGGGCCTCTTTGCTAATTTTCCTTGTAAGCATGGCACACAAGGATTTAGCATTTTGTCTTTGAAGTCTATGCCTATTTGTCTATTTTTTAAGACATTTATTGCCTTGACATTAAGGTGTCCAAGACGTCGGTGCCATAGCAACATTGTTTGTAAACATTGGTCTGTCAAATTTGCTTGACAAACATCCAATTTGTACAAATTATTATAATTAGATCCAGTTGCTACGATTTCGCCTGAAATTTTGCAGTTTTCCTTACGTAAAACTGTAGCACCACGCTGGGAGAATATAACAACATAGCCGTCACTTACGAGCTTACTTACCGAAAGTAAATTTGCAGCTAGCTTGGGAACATAAAGTACGTTCGAGATAGTGCTTAAATTACTAGAAGGCAAATGAACAGTACCTGTTCCTTCACACGAAACTTGATCATTATTGGCAACGAAAATGGGCTTACAAGTTTTGGTCATCGACTGGAAGCTGCGAGGATCGCTACACATATGTGAAGTTGCTCCAGAATCAAGTAACCAATACTTGTCATGCTGAGAACCTTGAGGAAAGTGATGAAAAGAAGATGAAAGTGTAATTTCTGCTATAATATTAGTTTTGTTTTCATTATTAACAGAATTCGATTTCTTACTTGCTTTTCTTTTTCTACAGTTATTAATAATATGTTCAAACTTTTTGCAAAAACTGCACTGAATTTTAGATTTAGAATTTGAGGTCGAAACTAATGCACTGGTCGAAGGTTCTTCAGGCGTGGAACGCTGATCTTCCTTCAGAAGTGTTGTTGCCACGGAGTCTGAGCAGATCTTCGCGCCAGAGTGTTCTAACGCCATGATCAAAGGCTTGTAGGTATCTGGCAACCCAGCGAGCATTATCACTCCAACAAATTTGTCGTCCAATCCAGCTTCAATCTCAAGAAGTTGTTCTTGCAAATCCCTTATAGCATTTATGTAGGTCTCCATATTGCCTGTCATCTTTGTGTTGAAGAGTTGCCTGAGTAAGCTAAGTTTGCGGTCAAGGCCTGTGTCTGCGTACTGCCGTTGCAGTTTTTGCCAGGTTTCCTTAGCTGTCTTAGCCGATTTCACCACTGAATACATGCGCGGAGACACGGTTAGGCAAATCTTCGCCCGTGCCTGCTCGTCGAGTCTTTCGAAGTCCGGTCTTTCCGTAGCGAAGACGGTAGGTTCCTCGATGCACTTCCACAGACCACAATCTATAAGAAACATCTTCATACCGAAGCTCCAGGAGCCGTAGTTAGAACGGCCTTCTAACTTGGGTATGGTGGATGGGACACCGCTGGGGACGAGTAGTGCTCTCGTAGCCGCTGTTCCGTCGCCTTGCGCCGCACCAACAGCCTGTCCCGACGAGTTCATGTTTCTTGATTTTTCAAGTCACCGCGTTTACAATTAAATATTCTGCACCTGCAAGGTCAATAGGCTTTCTGGGCCCATAACCTGCAGTTCAGGAAATGGAAGTAAAGTACAGTAGATAAGAATTAAGCAGGTGTATATTAATTTTTTAAACAGTGGTAAAGGTTTTCAAGTTAGACACACGAGTAAACAAAAACAATAGGTACAATCAATCATATTCAAATTAATATGTCATATAAAAACTGCCAGTGTCCTTAGAAAAAGGCTTTATGTACAACAGATATAACCTGTAGTCCACGCGGGCGGAGCCGCGGGCGGAAAGCTAGTTCGAAATATTTTGAACCACAAAATATTCGAACGTCTGTCTTAATTATTTTACGCCTCTCACTGTCCCAGGTTTGCTGGAAGAAATTTCTTAAAGAAATAAGCTGTGCTTTTTGTGTTCGTTTTATTATTTGTCTGTAATATTTGTGATTTTTCCTGTGTACAATAAACTGTTAAAATAAAATAAATAAATAAAATAAGAAAATAGAAGCACTGCATGTCTCTGTATCTGTGTGTCTGTCTGAGGCATCGACCGATTTTTTTTCTGTGAAAGCTGACATAATGAGATGTTTTATGAAAATTGGTTCAGCCGACATTCATCGCTTATAACTGAACGACTAAACCAATTCTGATCAGGTGTAGAGCTATAAAACATCTCGAATACGTCAGCTTTCAAACAAAAAAAACAACGGGTTGCACTCCGGGAATGCCGGCAGCAGTGAAAACTTGAACACATATTACTTCCTGCGGTCTACTCTCCGCAAGGAAGTAATATACGCGACGCGAGTTTAACATTTTTTACCCATCCCAAAAAGAACGCCGCTAAATAAGTTTTCACTCTCCCTCCGTCTGACGAATTTTCGATCAGGTCACGTGTCCTGACGCGAGTTTAACATTTTTTACCCATTCCAAAAAGAACGCCGCTAAATAAGTTTTCACTCTCCCTCCGTCTGACGAATTTTCGATCAGGTCACGTGTCCTGACGCGAGTTTAACATTTTTTACCCATCCCAAAAAGAACGCCGCTAAATAAGTTTTCACTCTCCCTCCGTCTGACGAATTTTCGATCAGGTCACGTGTCCTGACGCGAGTTTAACATTTTTTACCCATCCCAAAAAGAGCGCCGCTAAATAAGTTTTCACTCTCCCTCCGTTTGACGAATTTTCGATCAGGTCACGTGTCCTGACGCGAGTTTAACATTTTTTACCCATCCCAAAAAGAGCGCCGCTAAATAAGTTTTCACTCTCCCTCCGTCTGACGAATTTTCGATCAGGTCACGTGTCCTGACGCGAATTTAACATTTTTTACCCATCCCAAAAAGAGCGCCGCTAAATAAGTTTTCACTCTCCCTCCGTCTTAAGAATTTTCGATCAGGTTACGTGTCCTGACGCGAGTTTAACATTTTTTACCCATCCCAAAAAGAACGCCGCTAAATAAGTTTTCACTCTCCCTCCGTCTGACGAATTTTCGATCAGGTCACGTGTCCACTGTCCAGACGCGAATTTAACATTTTTAACCCATCCTTCAAAGTGCACAACGGCGCGCTAAAGAAGTTTTCACTTCAAAAATCGCACCGAAATTAGGAACTTTTTAAGGGCTATGATGCCACAGACAGATACACAGACACATAAATACACAAACATACATAGACACACGTTAAACCTGTAACACTCATTTAGGGTTAAAAGTGACGATCCATCACACTCAACTCAATATCTGTACAAACAGTTTTTGTTAGCATTTTGACATTGGAAAGAAACCCGGACAAAATGTTCGGAAAAAGCCGTTCGGTCGATTTGGCTAAAATTTTGAGAAAATATAACCTTTACATGTGTGATTAATTGTGCAAAGTTTCAACGTTAAATAATGAGCAGTTTTTTAAATATTTTTTTTTTAAATGTTGAAACTAGAAACATCATTTTCATATTAAGTCATTATAGGTGATATCTTTTTGACATTTTATTTAGTAGGTACCACAAATGTTCTATAGCTATTAGGCTGCCACATTGGGGATCATTACTCAATGTTTCTATAAATATAATATAGGTAGTAACAATTATTACATATTCTAGTGTCAGCATTAATATCAGCTGACAATCCACCAGCTTCATCACGCCGTTCCATCGCAAAATAATATAATATCAAAGAGTGTGACAATGACAACTCATTGATTAAACTACTTTCAAAAATGAGGATTCTATCTTCGGCTGTACCTATGTATCTTTTTTTCTTCAACATTTAAAAAAAATATATTTCAAAAATTGTTCATTATTTAACTTTGAAACTTTGCACAATTGATCAAAGGCTATGTTTTCCCTAAATTTACCCAAATCGACCGAACGGCTTTTCCCGAACATTTTGTGCGGGGTTCTTTCTTTTCGTTCGCTCCAGTATAGGCTCCGATTACACGAAAAAGTGCGATCCCCTTATATCTCGGAGAGCTGTGAAGGTACGATATTTAAAAAAAGCTCAAAGACTCATATTTACGAGAGCTGTAAGGTGCAAAATGAATTATTCGACAAAGTCAAAAACGACAAACGTTATGGCCAAAATAGTGAAAAAAAAAAACATTTTTTCCGAATTTTTCATTTTGGCGCTCGATATTTTGGAACGATGAATTATATCAAAAATTTGAGAAAAATTCCTCTTGACAATTTAGTAAGCTACAATTTAAGTTCAAACCAAAGACGATCAGGTTAAGGGTTTGCCCTGTCGCCGAACCTTTTTGAAAAAAGTCAGAACGACATTTTTTCTAATTCCGTAGATTCATTTCTAATGTGCTCACTATCTTTGAAAAGCACCTACGGTACAAGGATAAACCTTATTGTGGGCCTTCGATTGTGTATACAAAAAAAACTGACCTACATTATTGAAATACTGAAATTTGGTAGCATATTTCGGCGTAAGGGAAGCTACATCGGGACGCGAGGGAAATGAATTGACGCCAGCCTTAATTGGAAACATGTCCCACAGACATTTTTGTAGTTCTCTTGTATTATTTATATCAATGTTGTACGCTTTATTGCCTGCGCTAGTTGACAGACAGTACGGTGAAAATGAAGCAGTTTTTTTTTGAGTTATTTTATAAAAATAAACTATCTTTCCACCTGAGACTTCGATCCCGTAGGAATTTGAAAAAAATATGTAGCCTATGTGTTAATACAGGGTTTTAGCTACCTCCGTACTAAATTTCATCAAAATTAGCCGTTTGACCGTGAAAGATTAACAAACACCCATACATACAATCTTGCATCCTCATTAACTTTCGCATGTATAAATTACTAGATTTCTGCCTGGGACTTCATTCCCGTGGGAATTTGGGAAAATTATGTAGCCTATGTGTTAATACCTCCTCCATACCAAATTTTATCACAATTGGTCCAGCCGTTTGAGTGTGAATAAGTAACAAACATCCATCCATCCATCGATACATACATACAAACTTTCGCGTTTATAATATTAGTAAGGAAAGGATAAGGATGAATATATCAAAATAATTAACTCTAAAATTAAAAATGTTGTATCACCCCTGACGTTCGATTGCTTAAGAGGATCGTTTCAGTGTTTTCTTCCCATACAAACGGCGTCAATGGATTCCATCCCCTAAACGTCAACGGATTCCTGTGGAATTTTGGTGTTATGTCAGGAACAGAAAGAACTAGGTCCGTACGTTTTGATTTTATTTTTATTTTTAGTAGACAAAAAGATATTTGAGATTAAAAGTCAGCATTTTTCGCCAAAAAAATTCTCAACATTTAAGAGGTGACTGTTGAAAAACTTAGAATAATTTTAAACAATTTTAAAAAGCAAAACGTACGAACCTTGTCTATACGCTTACAAATCGATAGAGACCAAAAACGTACGATTTCATTAAGTTTTTACGGTAGGAATTCATTGACGCCTAAACTCATAATTTTGGAAATAAAACTCGACGTTTCACCGGAAAGCTGCAATTGTCCCTTTCGCACAAGTCTGAGGCGGGTGGTCGACATCGAGACAGCATGAAAAACAACTGAGATGCTAGTCCAAACTGAGACGCTCCTCTTAAAACTTTAAAACGGCTCGACCAATTTTGATCAAATATAGCCAAGAACCATCTCAATTAAGACAACTTTCAACAAACAAACCGCATCTTCTTCTTCTTTTTTTTATTCTATTCTATTCTATTCTTATTATTATTATTATTATTATTATTATTATTATATATACTTTATTGCACAATAAAACAGGACATCACAGAAACATAAAAACACGGAAAAATGTACAATAGGCGGCCTTATTGCTAAACAGCAATTTTTTCAAGGCAACCTGAGAAGAGAAATCAAGAAGAGAAAGAAAGTAGCGGGTGCAGCAGTATTAAATAAACTACATGACAATAAGTAAATACTTATACCTAAAATAAAATAAAATAACATTTAAAAATAAATACAATACAAATATACAAAAAAATAAAATAAACATACATACTATTATGGACAAAAATGGAAAACTATAACGAGATACCTAAATATATGGATAAGAAATTAATAAAATAGATACATACATTAATTATTAAGGTAATGTGTTCTAAGGCGGCTTTTAAATGTAGACTGCGAAGGAGCTTTTCTCAACGATTCAGGTAAGGAGTTCCATAACCGGACAGCTTGTATGGTAAAGGATTTGGAAAAGAAGTCAGTGGAGTGGGGATTCTTCTTCTTCTTATCGTGTAAGTATAGTCAAGTATGTGGCTAACTTGGCTAACCCCGGTGTCAGAATTTTTCAAACCGCACAATGGCCTCTGACTTGGTTTTAACGACTGTAGTCAATCGACAACGGCCGGGACCGACAGCTTAACGTGCCCTCCGAAGCACGGAAACGCTCGTGATAAATTTCCACTTTGGTCACCCATCAGGTTCCCTGCCTCTGTGTACGTTGCTTAACCTCACTGATCGGTTGAGATCAGCGCCTGATACTGGGCTACGAGCGCTTCCAGCATCGAAATCGGTCCATTCGTTTAAGAGCTATCATACCACAGGCAGACACACGGACATACAGATACACAGATACATACGTCTAACTTACTCGTATATTATAACACGCCTCTTTTTTTGTCGGAGATTTAAAAGATCATTCTGGTGAATAATACATTTCTTTTATTTTTCTTCCTTTTTTTCTTAATCTACTTCCATTGTTATTTATCTTGAGTATAAAAGAAACTTCTACCAGTACACACTACTGGTAGTTTTTAAATAGGAAAGTACATCTGGAAGGTAATCTGGTGAATTTTAATAAACAATTTTATGATTCATTCCTTTGCGAGTAGTTAATGCGATTCCCAGAAATATGGTTAAGCAAAATAAATTCAATTACAACATTTTCAACGACTCGACTGTCGGTTACTATGAGACACACGGACGTCTAACAACAACAGCGGGTCCACAGGGGTAAATTAAATTGGTGGTAGGCAAGGAACTTTTATTTGTCTAACTTTCCAAAGTAAAGCTATATAAGTGGATGACATCCATGTGTCCATGTCTATGCAGACACTCTGACGTTGTAAGAAAGAGACTAATTGAGACAAATTCCACCTTCATATTTGTCCTGCTAGGAATATTTTTCCCTTTGACATAAAAATGAGCTCGCTGCATCCTCGACCGCATCTTCGCCCTTGTGCTAGATTGCGGTCAAGAGCAAAGCCATTATTAATAAAAAAATAAAAATAAATGTAATATAAACTTTATTACTTAGACATAAGAATCAATTTTTTTTGTATTGTTTCGCCAGGATTCCAGTTAGACAAATAAAAGTTCCTTGGGGTAGGTTTTTCGTTTTGACATTGGAAATGTCTTTTCGTTCGCTCCAGTATAGACGCCAATTTCACGAAAAAGTGCGATTCCCTTATACCTCGGAGAGTTGTGAAGGTATAATATTCAAAAAATAGGTCGACGCTTATTTAAAAGAGCTGTGAGGTGCAAAAAGAATTATTCGAGAAAATTAAAACGACAAAATTTATGGGCGAAATAGTGAAAAACAAATCCGATTTTTTTATTTCGGCGCTCGACATTTTGGAAACGAAGAATGATATCAAAAATTTAAGAAAAATTTCAGCTTAAAACAAAAATGATCGGGTTGGCCTAACCTTTTTGAAAAAAGTCAACAAGTCAGAACGATTTTTTTTTGAATTCCGTAGATTCATTTCCAATGTGCTCGATATCTATCGTCGATAGACATGAAATCTGTGATTTTTTTTATAAACATGTTACATAATTTTTTTTATTTGAAATATAAAATAACAATAAGAAAATTTCAATAAGAGCGCGTCACGCCATCAAACTTTTTAGTTTGTTAAAATTAACAACTTACGTATTTTATAAATAAATAAACAAATAAATAAATAAACAAATAAATAAATAAAATGCTTCTAACTTCTAGTTGTGTCTCGCAATCATAGGTTTTTTGAATGCCCACAAAACATTATAACTGTAATTGCCAACTCACCTAGAATGGATATAACGAAATAATTTTGTTGAACTATTTAAAATTATTAACAATATAGGGGGTGGGTGGCTTTAAATAAGTAAGCGAAACTATAGGGGGCGATTCTACCTCTAAAACTGAACAATTTTCACCAAGAAACTTTATCTACAATTTTCCAAAAAAGTTTTTGACTTCTCAATCAGCTTATAGCTGTATGGACTTCTTTTTAATATTGCGACGAAATATTACAGATTGTCTGTTTGACAAGTGTGTTGGGGGTTTTAATTTACGGGACCTGTTTGGCCTGGCACTCCTATCTATAGTGTATAGTAAACGTACGAACACGCAATAGCGACGAGAGTGGTAGCGTAGAGGCACCATGCGGTTTGCCGTCACGGCGGCATAGGAGTCGGTCTTACTGCAAAGGCGGGCCAACATATGTTTCACATCAATAATCCTCCTTCTTTCCTTATCATGTAGGTGTAATCAATTATAAGGCAAACTCGACTAACCCTGGTGTCAGAGTTTTCAAACCGCCAAATGTCCTCTGATTTGGTTTGTCAATAATCCTCGAGGCCGTGTGTCCCAAGTAATGCGATTTGCTAAATCCACATTTCAAATGTTACCTGCCGAGCGAACACAATCCGTTTAATCGTTTTTATCCAACTTTTTCACCGAACCCCCGAACTATGTGAATAAATTTCAAATTTCCACAAAACAACAATATAATAAAACTTTCTGCAAGTTTGTAAATCGATTCAAATTGTTTGGAATTTGTAATTGAATCGAGAAAATTGCCAATTTACAACTGATTCGAATAAGTTTTTGGTTTCGCTCACTCGATTATGGACTTGTAAATAAGTATTG
The DNA here is from genome assembly GCA_949987775.1 of Aproaerema taeniolella. Taxonomy (NCBI): domain Eukaryota; kingdom Metazoa; phylum Arthropoda; class Insecta; order Lepidoptera; family Gelechiidae; genus Aproaerema; species Aproaerema taeniolella. The sequence goes on from OX465248.1 coordinate 17,496,595, forward strand.
TAATTAGAGATCTAATGGATTTGAGTTTCTAGCCTCCATTTGCGAGTGTGTTTCAATATTGAACACGATTACTTTCTTGATTGTTAATTTATCTTTCTACAAAGTTTGATAGAGTAAAATATTAGTCTATTTTGAAAAGGATTTATTGTTCAACATTGTGCAGGATAGCATATCATTTTAGTATTTCAGTTTTCTATTTTTGATATATATTCTTTTGATTTTCTAGTTTTTGACATTGTCTGCTAGAGCCTTGATAAATTGTACTTTCTGATTGCATTTACTATTACACATTATATTTACCAGTATTACCAGATTTTATTTACAGTCCCGTATTACCCGAATTGGCCACAAACATGTTTTGTGAAATTGTAAAAATATTTTTATCATTGTAATAAAAAATTGCTGATTATGTTTAACACTCATGATTCGTTTATTAGTAAAATAGTCCACAGAACTAGCGTTGACAGTTGATTGTTTTTACTGAGGAGCAAGGAGTACGGGCTTCCTTTTGAAACACGAAACACGAAGTTATTAAAAGTCCGAAAACACGTCTTTTATGGTACACGCCTGCACCAGGGTTTGAACCTGCATTCTTCCGGTTACAAATCTTGCTCGTTATGACTACCTGGGTTATTACCGCTATTTTGCTAATTGATTGCTTTTTTTTATGTCAGAGTCACCGAACATTCATAAATGTATTTATTTGTCTATAAATTTATTTATTTGTTTGTTTTTGTTTAATGTTATGTTTTATGTTTTTTTTGTGTGCAATAAAGAGTATTGTATTGTATTGTCTATAGCCATACAGCGCGGAAACGCGGCAGCCATAATCGGCACCTTTGCACCAGGAACGATTAGGGGCGGGCTATTTGACTGTTAGATTTAATCTAATTTTGTTAAGTTTTAAGTGTAAGTTGACTTTTATATGTATTTTAAATAAAATTCGTTTTGAACATTATTTGAATAAATATATTAATGTGAATACGGCCTGAATTTAGGATTTCAGTTCTTACTAAGCTATTCGTCCTTACACCCTATATGACTTTGTTCTTTGAGTTACAAATTCTACTATTTGTTCGTTCTTGAAATTCTATGAATTATTTCCGAATCCCATTCACGTAGCCAAGTAAATTGTAACTGAATTTCTCAATCACTTGCCGACATCAATTCATTATTCAGAAACTAAATTGAATTCTGTCTTTTAAAGACTTTGATAGATGACTATTAAGGAACTGATTAGATTTTCACCAAAATCCTTATTTATTTATGTAGGACTGGCATTCCACCCGGGACTTTGTGCCTGTGGGAATTCGGGAAAATTATGTAGCCTATGTTACTCAGGGATAATGTAGCATCCTAATGGTGAAAGAATTTTTGAAATCGGTCCAGTAGTTTTTAAATGTATTTGTTACATACAAAAATACAAGTCTTTCCTTTTTGTAATATTAGTATATACTACAGGATGCCCGGGACTTCGTTCCAGTGGAAATTTTGTAAAATCTAGTCTGGGCTCGGCGTTGATGAGTTAGTAAGTAAGGACCTGCAATTTTTAATATTAAAGATACTCGTATGATCCCTATCGGAGTAGGTAGAGTATCAAAGGTTCTAGAACCACTAGATGCCACGTTTGACATACGTCCTTAGGATTAATTAATGAAACATGATATACAGTGGGGAGAGGTTGTTAGCAAAACCCAGATTACAACAAAAACATCGCGTCCGTTTTACTTTTACAGAATGCCTGGGAAAAATCAGCAGCTGGCACATTCTAAGTTATTGGGCCTTTTTATAATTCGAACGGCACGGCACGACACGGCAGAATTTGTGTTACCATTGCCTCCTATGTTCCCAGCTTCTAGTATCACTAGTTCATAGGAGGTAATGGTAATACAATTTTGCCGTGCCGTTTTCGAATTATAAAAAGGCCCATTCTGTTACTTTTCTTTCTCACGTTAAAATTATTTATCATTGTCGAGGGCTAAATAGTTTTCTTTCATAAAGCATTAAGGGTGTTACTTAAAATAAGTCAAAGGGTTTTTCATTAGCATTTTCTCACTTTATATACTTCCACGTTCATCAACAATGGGTGACTTTTAAATAAGCTATCAAAAATTGAGAGAGGTAATCAGCCGAGACACTGATCAGCTCTCTCAAAGAAATCTGGCTCATAGGTCGAAACATGAAAAAAGTTTGAATGTGCAGCGTTAAAAAAACAAATAATCATCAATCAACAAACTAAATGATATTGTATTACTAATCTAAACATGCGGTGATAGCCCAGTTGGTAATGAGCCAGACTTGTAATCCGAAGGTTGCGGGTTCAAATCCTGGTGCGGGCCTGTATCACTAAATTCGTCTTTTCGGATTTATGTACGGATTTCTAATTATCACTTGCGCAACGGTGAAGGAAAACCCACCCGTCTAAGAAAATTCATTTTCGTAGGACGAGCTGTCTACCAACCCACATTGGGCCAGCGTGGTGTACTGTGGCCTAAATCCCATTCGTGTTTCGAAGGGAGGCCCGTGCCCCTCGATAGGGACGTATATGGGCTGGTCTAAACATCATTCAAAAATCATTTGATATCCTCATAAGACGCCTAGCGGGGCGGAGTCATCGAAACTTGACCACTCTTACAGTTCAGTCACGTCGTGATGAAAAATGTCTTCTGTGCCCTGTCGGGACTGGGACAGCGTGGTCTATTTTCTGGGCATAGAGAAAGAATAACTGTGAAGGAGAAAGCATTTTAATAACTATGTAATCCATTTCATACAGACAGAACTGTGGAATGAGACTGCATAGTCGAAAAATAGCTAAGCAAAATAACTTACCCGACTGCGTAATAAAAACTGAAAGGAAAAAAACAAGTAAGTCCAGTAGTCGAGACTTTTGTTATTGTATATTATTTAATAACAGAACGATTTTAACAATCGGGACCCATTATTAGAAAGCCGGATTTTTGATGGGTCCCGACTGTTAAAATAGTTATGTTATTCAATAATATACAATAACAAAAGTCTCGACTACTGGACTTACTTGTTTTTTCCTTTCAATTTTTATTACGCAGTCGGGATTTTTTTGTTTTTTAAATTAATTTATTTTATTTTACAGTTTTTAGTTAAAATCAGATATTTATATTTGTTTACTGATTTTCTCATTAGCTGTATTATATCACACTTGCATAATAATTTAACAATTTCCGAATTAAAAGCCTACATTTAAGTGAAAATCGTTACTAACCAACTTTAAATCATTATAGATCCTAAACGGTAATTCTGATTGAAAAACGATATGAGAAACCTACACATGATTTTTTAATACCTGTTCAACGATACCCCATTTGATATAGTTCCTCGATTTTCATTTTTTTCTTTTTCACATTATGGCGTCTAAAATCGGCCATTTTTTTTTTTAAATTTCATACTTTCTATGATATTTGCACCGTCATGACAAATCCAACAACGTATCATTTATCAAAATCGGCCCATGCGTTTGGTCTAAATAGTGCCGCAAAGGTACAATCATACATACATACATACACTTACATAGGCTGATAAACATAGGCTGATGATGATTGCGTTGCGCAGTAGAGTAAAAACAAGAAAGAATGAAAAAATAGTTTATTCGGTGAACCATTGAATTACCTTACAAATATTTAAATTCTTAAAATTAACAATTCAAAGTATTACTAAAATGGATTCCACTCAACTCAATTACCTTGACTGCTTTTTTTATGTAGCCACTATTGTGCCCCACTGCTGGGCAAAGGCCTCCCTTTTTTAGCCTGCAAATTGGTTCTGTTTTATCCAGAGCTATCGAACGTATATGTATGCGAAAGTTAATGAGTTTAATTATTATCAAGCTTACTTATTGCATTGTTTCAAAGATACTTAAATATTATAAAAAGTGTGCAACTATGTAAACAAATTAAGGCATATTAAATTTTCAGAAAAAATGCTATAACATGATGTCAAAATTGTCCTTCAACTCACAATTAAGAGGAGCGTCTCAGTTTGGACTAGCGTCTCAGTTGTTTTTCATGCTGTCTCGATGTCGACCACCCGCCTCAGACTTGTGCGAAAGGGACAATTGCAGCTTTCCGGCGAAATGCCGAGTTTTGTTTCCAAAATTATGAGTTAAGGCGTCAATGAATTCCTACCCCAAAAACTTAATGAAATCGTATGTTTTTGGTTTCTATCGATTTGTAAGCGTATAAACGCGGTTCATACGTTTTGATTTTTCTAAAATTGTTCTTAATTTTTCAACAGTCACCCCTTGAATTTTGAGATTTTTTTTGGCGATAAATACTGACTTTTAGTCTCAAATATATTTTTGTCTACTTTAAATATCACAAAAATCAAAAAGTACAGACCTAGTTTTTGATGTTCCTGATACTATACCTAAATTTCACAAGGATCCGTTGACGTTTAGGGGATGGAATCCATTTACGCCGTTTGTATGGGAAAAAAACACTGAGACGATCCTCTTAAGTAAGCTTAACAAGAAGTCCCATAAGAGTGGTCTACATTTTCTTACCCTGTTTGGTCCGATTGGCGCCTAGAAATTGATTATATTTTTTTATTTGGGTACACAGGACACGTTTTGTAAGACAGCTGCTTCTGCAAAACACTTCTGGGATTACTACATGACCTAAGGAAAGAAAAACAAGGACAAGATAAATAAATCATGTTTGCCAATAAACTAGTGTTGTATTATTTATTTATTTTTATTTATTTATTTTAAGAATTATACAGTCATTTATAACTTCTAATCATATAAAACTTAAAATAAGTAATAATAGACCTTTAGTTTCCTCAATTACATTTAAGTATGTACTAAAGTAAGGATACAATAAGTGTTACAAAAAAAACTATACTAATATTTTAAAGAGGAAAGATTTGGAGACGTATTTTTGAAACAATAGAATTCCAATTCGCATACGAATTGACAAGATTTGTATGCGATTCTCATGCGAATCAGTCGTATGCGTATTAGAATTCTATCGTTTCAAAAATACGTCTCCTGATTGTTTGTTTGTTTGCATTGATTAGGCTTCGAAACTACTGGACCGATTTGAAAAATTCTTCCACCAGAATGCCACATTATCCTTGAGTAAGATAGGCTACATAATATTCCCTAATTCCCACAAGAATGAAGTCCCGGGCAGATTGCTAGTAATATATAAGTTGGAAAAGTTTTCTACGTAGCATGATCACCCAGAAGACATTTTTTGACAAGAACCGCTGGCCTGTTATCAATAAACATTATTTCTTTGTTTCAAATTATTCTTGTCCTTCTACCATCCTAGTACAAAAATCAGGTGAAGTTTATGGACGGAAAAATAAACTTTCACACATGAATAATATTACTTAGGATAAAGAATAACAAATGTTGTATAATGATGACTTGAATTTAATCACTCTAAATTTGGTATAATGATGACTTGAATGTAATCACTCTAAAATGTTGTATAGTGATGACTTGAATGTAATCACTCTAAAATGTTGTATAATGATGACTTGAATGTAATCACTCTAAAATGTTGTATAATGATGACTTGAATGTAATCACTCTAAAATGTTGTATAATGATGACTTGAATGTAACCACTCTAAAATGTTGTATAATGATGACTTGAATGTAATCACTATAAAATTTAAAAACTTGTGTAACCCCCGACATTCATTGTTTATAAATGTTAAACGGCTGAACCAATTTTGATCAAAATATTAAAATTAAATTAAATTAAAAATAGTTTAAATTAAAAATAGTTTATTACCGTAACTTAGACTAATTTTACATTACATGTTACAGGAGCACTCCCTTTAAGTAATAAAAAAATACTTGTGTTGGGAGGCTCCACTCTTCCATAACTAGGCAGATATTTGAAGTCTTGGTAAAAGGTACAATTTTTACAATAAAATAAAATAATAATAAAATAAAAATAAAAACAGATTTAAAAATTAGAGTAGGGCCGTGAAGCGAACAAAAGTCATTGAACATTGAACAACATTATATGTATTAATTATTTGTGTGTACAAGCCAGTGTATGCGTGTGTGTGTGTGTGTGTGTGTGTGTGTGGTGTGTGTGTGGTGTGTGTGTGTGCTAAGGCTAAGGACCATCTCGATACGTCAGCTTTTAAACTAAAAATAATTCTAAAATTAAACAAAAGCATACAATACAATACAATACAATACAATATACTTTATTGCACAATTTGAAAAGAAATACAATGATGAGACAATTACAAGTAACTTTACAAAAGGTACAATATAGGCGACCTTATCGCTTCAAGCGATTTCTTCCAGGTAACCTTTGGGTCACCTCCCCGACATCATCCCCAACATCCGATTGCTTATCCTATAAATTTTAAACGGCAGAACCAATTTTGGTCAAATATAGCTAAGAACCATCTCTATACGTCAGCTTTCAAACCAAAAACAAAACCGCAATCGGTCAATTCGTTTTGGAACTCTATGCCACAGACAGACATCTTATCTTATCTTATCTTATGTAGCCGTTATGTGTCCCACTGCTGGGCACAAGACAGACATAAAGAACAAAAAACAAACACGTCAAACTAATAAAAACCCTCTTTTTATAGGGTGTTAAAAAACGCATCGAAATCGGACACAGATATACAATTACACACCTCAAACTTATAACACCCCTCGTTTTTGTCAAGGCATAACAACTGCACAAGAGTATAAAGTACAGAAACCAGTATCGTAAGACTAAGTTACTACTGACGCAAACCTTAGAAATTGCACAAGAAATGCTTAGCTCTATATCAGAGTTAAGTCCTTCAAAGGAGATCCTGTGGATTTACGATGTAGCTCCCAAAGGAATACAATATCTTGTGGAGAATGTGCAGAGACTTACTTAATGCGAACATTGCATTTGAAACAATGTCCTTATGAGCAATGGGTATACAATATTCTAGTTTTATACGTGCTGTATCTTGTGAGCTTGGAACTGTGGTCGACAGGATTTTAAAATTGAAGGAGAAATATTAGCTCTGGAATTTGTCTAATTTATATCAATATGGTGGTCTTCAGAAGTTATAAAGTGCGTCGACGACAGTCTACCATATTCATACAAAAAAGAAAGAAAGTGCATTTTTGTTTTCTTCACGTTTCAAGCAAAACCACATTGAAATTATTGAAAATTTAGGTTTAGCACTTGATCATCTGAAAGTTTTATCCCTCCATCGGTCTCGAGTATGCTTTTATAGCTTCTCAAACATACTGTTTTTGTGTAAAAACCGTGCCAAATCCGTAGGCACTGAGGCAGTGTTATATTTCTAAATGTTGTTGATTGGATATTATGTATTGCATTCTAATATTTTTTTTATAACGATGTAATACACACCCATACATATTTGTTATAACCTCCATTGGATAAATACTTTTTATTTCTTACATGGATGTGCAACGGTAGGTTTCTACTATCAGGAGACTCAATAGTCAAATAATGATACAAAACAAAGAAAACAACAGCCAGAATAAATAATCGATACAGATAGATCTCACAGCGCTATTCTCAGCAACATCAGAAAAGCACTAAATCAGATTGTTTTTCACCGACTGCAAATGGACGCATGCGGCGGCCCACTTTTTGCAACAATAAACTGTGTTTCTCGGTACAATGCGGGCGTGACGTCATCTCCAGTGCACAAAGGAATTTAATCCGCAAGTTCCTTCTGCTGGGCTGTGGAGGCGTTACAGCGTATGCTGGATAAATCTCGCTATTCACGAAGTGATAAGACGACAGATGAAATATGTCTTCCACACTTGCAACGAATATCTACGTATTATAATATTACAACACGCTGGCGATGGATTACAAGCTTTTTTTCGTTCTAGCACTTTATTTAGTTTTACCAATTTAAGTGCTAGAAAATAATTTTCAAACATAACAAAGCCAAAGGGTGTTTTTGGACTTTCTAGATTTTTTTGTATCTTATATGACATATGGTTTGCCTGACATAAAATTAAAACAAACTTTCGATCATAAAATGCAATCAAACCTCGAAAACGTACAATCTAAGTATCTACTCGTAATTCAATTGTATAAGCGAGCGATTCGGTATTCAGTCTAGCTTAAAAGTCTAGTTTAAATCTAAGAAATCCTTTCTAAATTTTTCTAAACTGACGTAGCCAGGGGCAGTTTCCATTAAAGATAAATGCAAAGCTTTGAAGGAAGTCTGAAGGTGAATAGGCCGCTTTATCCTTCATTACCTACGTCGTTTTGTTGGCATGGCGATGAGCAACTGCATTGTTGGAGCACAAAAGCTCAAGCGAGGTAAATGGTGCCCGGCAGGCAATGTATCCTACACTGTGACATACAACGCTGTGTTAATATGGGGTGACCCTAACTTAACCCTCAGAATGTATGTCGTAAGGGCACGAGGAGCGGTGGACACGGATTGTTACCCACTGGGTGCCACAGGATGGCCATAGACGACGAAGCAGGCCTAAAAAGAGATGGCGTGATGATTTGGATGCTTACTATTCCAGAAGGTCAGAACTTGCACAAGATCGCCAAAAATGGAAGGATGCAAATTTTTTTTGACGTCGGCGCTGAACAATTACTATTAGACTATCTATTGGCTATTAAAACTATCTTAGTTTTTATACTGCTAAAAAGAGCTTTCATTAAATTTTCATACCGGCGCAGACGTCCAAAAAAAATATTCCTCTCTTTTTACCATATTCCGCTATGAAGTTTTACCCGTAACCACTACTTACTTGTGAATATAGCTTTCAAATATGCAGCTGGCTTCTTAACTCTACGAGCATATGGTCATAGGCGATGTTTAAATCCCCGAATACTATAGATTCAAAAACACATGTATTAAAGAGTTTGTAGTTTCAGGAATAACTGTAGTTTTGGCCTAAATACAACAGAATGAAATTTTTTTAACTTTTTTTTCTTTTTTTTGCGACCATATTATTGACAGGAATAATTAATAATATCGAGCTGCTGCTAAAGCAGGTCACGTGGCGATCGTGTAATGTTAATATGTTACAGCTTGGCTTTCGAACTCGCCTCACTCTTAGCGTGGAACCTTGTATGGCAGCCATTTTGGGTTAAGATACACTTCGTCGTAAATGCTACCCTCGTGAATTATTCCACATTTTTTTCATTATAAAAATTAATGTTTCCCAAACGGATTTGTGAATCGAAAAACGTTCGTAGTAAACCCATTCTATCCTTTAAAAAGCTAACCTATGATAACCCACTCAATGATATCGGCGAGAAAAAAAATACCATTGCCCTTTCACGTGTATGGGAAACTACCGTATAGCTGGTTCAGGGGGGGACACTTGCATTATACTTCACTTTAAAAATATATGTTTCGCAAACAAAGTGCTGAATCGAAAAACGTTCTTTGTAAACCCCTTCTATGTTTTAAAAAGCTGTCCTATGACACCCCATTTTATGATATTTGCAAGAAAAAAAAATTCATCGCCCTTTCACGTCTATAGGAGACACCCGAATTTTTTTTTCTAAGATTTTACTCTACAGTTTTGTCCGCGTAATTTATATGTATGGCCATGCCAATTTTCAGCTCTGTAGTATCAAGGGTTTCTTAGGAAACCCGCAGACAGATGGAGAGATGGACAATCGGATAGATGGACAGACGGACACGGCGAATCTATAAGGGTTCGTAGATTACTACGGAACCCTAAAAATTATTTTACCCTTTTTGAAGGCGGGTCAATTTTGTTAAAAATATTTTATTTTATTCTTTTTAAAGGTCATTTATCATTCCTATATCTTTCCTCTTAGATTTATTATACAGCACTAAGGTACTCGACATTAAAGAGCGATATAGTAATCAATTACTTTTACCCCTCTTGATACCCACGGAAAGACATGAGGTGGTGATATTCACAACCAGTCGCAAGATGGCAAGAAAGATACGGTGTAGTAAAATTCTTAAACCGATCGCCAGTTGGCATGAAAGATATGGGGTGGTGATATTACCAACCGATCACCAGACGGCAGGAAAGATGTGTAGTGGTAATAAACTTTACCGATCACTAAACGGTAGGACACAAAAGAGCCCCAAAAACTAACTTGACAGTCTCAGGGAACAACTTCGTTTTTGCTTCGTTTACATTGATGACCTATTATCATTCACATATATGACCGATTTTTTTTTACCTAAATTACTGAAGCGATTTCGATAAATATTTTACGGGTCCAATTTGGAAGTAGATGCTTCCAAACGAAAAAAAAATTTGAAATCGGTCTATAAATGACGGAGTTTTGAGGTAACAAACATAAAAAAACACCCGAATTGAGAACCTCCTCCTTTTTTATTAAGTCGGTTAAAAAGTATGTCAAACGTGGTGTCAAGTGGTTCTAGAACCATATGATGTTCTGCTTACCCTGACAGGGAATAAAGGCTTTTATTGGAAGGATGGACTTTAATTTAACGGAACTTTACGGTGTGGGTATGCATGTACGAGGTTAGTAGTCAGCGCCGATCTACCAGCACTTATCAGAACTTTTTCGGTCAGATAGTAGGTCCGTAGTATTTTTAAAGGGAATGGATTTGATAATAAGCATGATCTACCCCATAGTCCAGGGTTTCCCAACCAGTGAGGCGCGCCCCCCTTGGGGGGCGTCGAGCGGTTCCAAGGGGGGCGCAGAGGTCCCTGATTTCTGCCTATAAAAAAAATATTTTTTTATAGTTGATTATCTTTTGAATAGATTCTATTCTATTGTCATATGAATAAAAATAAACACCCTCATTTTTATCACTTTATCATTGTTTGTTTAATTTTCTTATATAAACTCCCAATTTCAGCCCCTAGAGGGGGCGTAGGATTTTAGCTCAACGTTAGGTGAGGCGCATAGGTTAAAACATTGGGAACCCCTGCCATAGTCGAGGATGTACAAGCTCACCTAGAAAAAGATCAAAGCAACAATGTACGAGCAATAAACATCATCTGTTGTAGCCTCTTAACCTACTTTTTCCAAAAAACCTTTGTTAAATATCCGGAAAAAAATAATGTTTGTCTTTTTTCCTCTCCGTAAGTTGTGTAAGGTGGCCTAAATAACATCTTTTGGGTCACAAGCCAACCCGCTCGTGGTACATTCTGCTGAATAACAAATGAGGCTCTGGCGATCCACCAACCCGCATTGGTCCAGCGTGGTGGTTACGGTCCGTAGATACTGTGGTATACAGACCTTCATGGAGGATCTGGCATAACGCAACTCCTTTATCAATCGGTCATTTCGAAGAAGATTATTCGAATATCATTTTAAAAGGTTTGAAATGGTATTCGATGTCACATTCGAAATGATCGAAGATCTGGTCTTCGGCCATTCATCGTAGAGAGCTCGCGAAGTAATTTCATGTATGCGATCATAGGCGTGCTAATAGCACTTTTTCAGGTGTACCTATACATTATAATGCGATTGTTAGTGATTAAAGATAAAGTGTAAGGAAGTGTCAGTTTGTTATTCGTAAATATACACCTCACAGAAGAGCTATGTGTTTCATTATTTACCCCCGGAAGAGGTGTTACAATACCAACCGTTTAACTTGCACAAGATCGCAAGAAGTGGAAGCATGCGGCCTTTGCCCAGCAGTTTGTATGTAAAGCGGCGAAGGCTATGTTTGTTAGAAACAAAATTAAAAATAGTAGTAATATCGTTAAGACTTCTTGGAAAATTATTAATAGTGAGACGGGAAGGGTTAAGGCTCGCAAGTTTGATTTTAAGCTCAATATTAATGACAAAATCCTAACTTCCGATGTAGCTATTGCTACAGAGTTTGAAAGGTTTTTCACTGACATTCCAGTCTCCACTACTCAATCACTTGGCTCATCTCCCGCTCTCGCTGAATCGCTACTCAAGCAAAATGTAGACGAAAGTAAGGTTCATTTCAGTTTTTCACACATAAGAATTGTTGACATTCTTAAAACTTTTAAAATGTTAAACATGAAAAAGACTGCGGACCTTGATGGTCTTTCAGTAAAAGTAATAAATTGTATAATAAATTGTATTGCTCCACATTTAGTGTTTATTTTCAATAGTTGTGTCGATGGTGGTGTGTTTTCCTGATTTGATGAAACATAGTAAAGTAATTCCTCTGTTTAAAGCTGGTAGTACATCTGACTCCACCAACTTTAGACCTATTTCAATACTACCAGTACTTAGCAAAATTTTTGAAAAAATTATCCTTAGTCAAATAACTACTCACTTCTATGCTAATAAACTTATGAATATTAATCAATTTGGATTCACACGGGGTCGTTCAACAACCGATGCCGGTGTTGAACTTATTCGTCACATTTTTGAGGCCTGGGAGGATTCACATGATGCTCTTCGAGTCTTCTGTGATTTGTCCAAGGCTTTTGACTGTGTTCACTATGAGACTCTAATCAGAAAATTACATCACTATGGCATAAGAGGAAATGCACTTAGGCTTCTGGAATCTTATTTGTGTAATAGGATCCAGAAGGTTGAGGTTAACGGCACTAGATCACCTGGGTCCACAGTCTGTATGGGCGTCCCGCAGGGTTCAATTTTAGGACCATTCTTGTTTCTCCTGTACATTAATGATTTGCCTTTTCTTGTTAAAGAGGCCCATGAGATCGTATTATTTGCAGATGACACATCACTTTTATTTAAAGTGAAAAGATATGACACTAATTATGACGACGTGAATATTGCGATCTCAAAGGTAGTTGAATGGTTCACTGCAAATAACCTACTCTTGAACGAGAAAAAAACCAAATGTGTTAAATTTACCTTGCCTAACGTTAAACAGTTTAATACCAATGTACAGGTTAAAAATGAAAAACTGGAAGTTGTAGAATCTACTGTATTCTTAGGTATCACTATTGACGCAAAGCTTCAATGGGGTCCTCATATTGATAAGTTAGCGAACAGACTCAGTTCAGCAGCTTACGCGGTTAAAAAAATCCGTCAATTATCGGACGTAGAAACCGCGAGAACCGTATATTTCAGTTACTTCCACAGCCTTATGTCATATGGCATTTTGCTGTGGGGTAATGCTGCCGACATTAATAAGATATTTGTCCTGCAGAAAAGGGTTGTTCGCGCGATTTATCAAATGAGACCTAGAATGTCTCTTAGAAATAGATTTAAGGAAATAGATATTTTGACATTTGCGTCCCAGTATATATTTAATAATCTTTTGTATGTAAAGAAAAATTAACAATTGTTTAATAAAAATTGTGATAGGCACAATGTAAACACTAGAAGCAAACATAACTTGGATATACTAGACAGCCGTCTCTACAAAGTAACAAACTCTTTTATGGGTCAATGTATACGCTTCTACAATAAGATTCCCATGTGTATTCAAAACCTACCTTTAGAAAAATTTAAGACGATAATTAAACAAAAACTTTGTAAAAAGGGCTATTATAGAATTTCGGATTATCTGTTAGACAAGCAACCATGGGAATAAATTGCTCAGCTCAAGAGTTATTCAGATATTAAGTCAATTAAAAGTAAGAAAATTTATATGATTGACTTAAAAAGAGCGACCCTCGGAGTTTCTTGCCTATTCTTCTCCTGAGGAAGACTGCACCTTTGCGAATAGGCGCAAAGCCAAAAGTGCTAATGTAATTCATAATATTGACGTGTTCAAGTATCATTTTATATGTTCAATGAAATAAACACTTTTGACTTTGACTTTGACTTTGTTTGATCCTATAGGCTACGGAAAAAAGTCTTCTTCTTCCTATCGTATAGGTATAGTCAAGTACGTGGCGAACTTGACTAAACCTGGTGTCAGAGTTTTCAAACAGCCAAATGGCCTCCGACTTGGTTTTAACGACTGTATGTAGTCAAGCGACAACAGCCGGGACCGACAGCTTAACGTGTCCTCCGAAGCACGGAAATGCTCGTGATAAATTGCCATTTTGGTCAACCATCAGGTTCCCTGCCTCTGTGTGCGTTGTTTAAACTTACTGATCGGCTGAGATCAGAAAGCGCCACTAGACTACAAGCGCTTCGAAAAAAAAATTCATAGATTTCGTGCCTCACACGATTATCGAGCACATTGGAAATGCCTCTACGGAATTCGGAAAAATGTCGTTATGACTTGTTGACTTTTTTCAAAAAGGTTAGGCTACATCGCAAACCCTTAATCCGGTTTTAGTATTTTTAAAACGCTTACACGCGTGAGGGATATTCACAAATAATTTTTAGGGAAAGAAAAATATTCGGCGCGAATGGGACTTGAACCCACGACCCCAGGATCAGATCTCCTGGTGCTCTAACCAACTGAGCTATCGTGCCTTCAAGTCAAGCGGCGAAATTTCTCATTCCCTTACTAAGCACATACGTCACTAACATCACACTACTAAGCAACAAGTAATATGAGTCTGTAGTTCTCCGTACGAGACACAGATGGCGCTAACCTATAAGCACGACGTATGTGCTTAGTAAGGGAATGAGGAATTTCGCCGCTTGACTTGAAGGCACGATAGCTCAGTTGGTTAGAGCACCAGGAGATCTGATCCTGGGGTCGTGGGTTCAAGTCCCATTCGCGCCGAATATTTTTCTTTCCCTAAAAATTATTTCTTAATCCGGTTGTCTGTATTTTAGATTCAAATTGTAGCTAACTAAATTGGCCACAGGAATTTTGCTCAAATTTTGATACCATTGTTTGTTTCCAAAATGTCGAGCGACAAAACCAAAAATTCGGAAAAAATTGAACTTTTCTTCCACTGTTTTTAATTTTCTCGAATAACTCTTTTTGCACCTTACTGCTCTTGTAAATACGCGTCTTTTGCGCCTTTTTTGAATTTGAATAGCATATCTTCACAACTCTCCGAGATATAAGGGGATCGCACTTTTTCGTGAAATCGGAGCCTATACGTGAGCGAACGAAAAGACATTTCCAATGTCAAAAGTTAGTTCCACTTTTGTGTATCATCTTCTCTATGTAAGTATATCAAATACAGAAACAAGCACCACTATAATAAATAACAACTTGTTTATTTAGCGTCAACTTATTTCCATGCTCCAACGCACCAGTTACTCTAATGGCAATCGTCAATTATTCACGTCTCTTTCCATTTACGTGATTAATCATCTCCTACCGTGACATACGTGTTGCCACGTTGCGGGTGAACGGCGTAATTGATCATTTCACCAAATTGACAGTGTTTAGTTTAGTTACGGCACTTTTGGGAGGCCACATCAAGGGCATTAGGGATCTAAATTACTTAAATTTAAAATAATTTTCCACGTTAAAAAAACGTATGAGTCACCGACTTCAATCCCAACAACAGTTCGCACAAAGTAGATAACTAGTAATTTTTCCAGACTACATGCCTATTAGCAGATAACCACAAACGAAAATGTCACTCATTTATTTAGATGATGTTCTGGTTTGTAGTATTTTTTGTTTTTGTTGATTTTTTCAAAGCGCTGAATCGTTTTCGATAAAATTTATATGGGACCACCTCTGAAGTATACTCTTTCGAACAAAAAAATAATTTTGAAAATCTGTATATAATTAGCGGAGAAATCGGTAAACATACATAAAAAAATACATACAATCGAAAATAGAAAACTTTTTTGAAGTCAGTTTAAAAATACACACTCATGCTTTTAATCTATGTTATCTATATATACATACATATTATAAAGAGGAAAGATTTGATTGTTTGTTTGTTTGTATTGAATAGGCTCCGAAACTACTGGACCGATTTGAAAAATTCTTTCACCATTAGAATGCTACATTATCCCTGAGTAACATAGGCTACATAACTTTCCCGGATTCCCACGGGAACGAAGTCCCGGGCGGAATGCTAATCCTTACTTAATATTATAAACGCGAAAGTAACTCTGTCTGTATGTCCGTCTGTCACGCTTAACTACTAAACCGATTTTTATGAAATTTGGTATAGAGATAGATTAGAGCCTAGGAAAGGACATAGGCTACATTTTATCCCACAATTGGGCACGATGTAACTTATAGTCAACGCGGGCGGAGCCGCGGGCGGAAAGCTAGTACTTAATATTACACAGAGGAAAGAATTGATTGTTTGTTTGTTTGGATTGAATAGGCTCCGAAACTACCGGACTGATTTGAAAAATTCTTTTACCTTTAGAATTCCTGAGTAACATAGGTTACATAACTTTCCTAAATTCTTACGGGAACGAAGTCCCGAGCGGAATGCTAGTGTTAGATAAAGCGGCATACCAATCCACTATCTACATAGATCAGAAATCATGTACAGTGGGACGCATATCAAGTTCCCCCATGCGTGCACTCTGTGCTGTTACGATAAGAACGGTTTTGCAATGAAAATGGGGTAACCTGATGCGCTGGCCTCTGTACATCTTTTCTATAGGTTTTTAATTCTTTCTGCTTTGAAATTAATAGATTTATTTGAATACACTCCATTTTGCAATAAAAAACTATAATAAAAGTGGAAATTAAGAAAGCCAGCAATGTACGTCGACAGCGGCGCGGCGCATTGCATAACACCAGTAGCTAAATACTAAAACTCCTTGACTTGATATTTCCGTGAAAAAACAATTACTTGTAGCTGATGATAGTTATGGGTAGTTTCTACCATTCTCTTCTTCTTCTAATCGTGTAGGTGTAGTCAAGTGTGTGGCGAACTTGACTTACCCTGGTGTCAGAGTTATCAAACCGCACGATGGCCTCTGACTTGGTTTTAACGACTGTAGTCAATCGACAACAGCTGGGACCGACAGCTTAACGTTTATCTATAGTGTTTTTACACACTGTATGTATCAAGAAATTTACATATTAGATCGGGTAAATTCATGAAAATTGTAATTTGTACTAAGACTACATCATATTATAATAGGTCTTTACCTATGTAATTGCCGATTTTTTCTCAAGCTTTATTTTATTCATAATTTATTTGATTAAACAGCTATTACTAAAATTGTTTTTTATTTAAAACCTTGGCCATATAACGGAGATATTGAGTCAAATTAATACATATTTACTTTAGATTTATTTGCTGAAAAAGAAGCTCAAATATAGCTCATTTCATCCGTTGCCCGTTTCATGACTTTTTTTTGCTGTACCGTTGTTACAGTTACAACTTTCAATAAACTAAACTAAGTATGATGAAAAATTACCTTAATGTTGTCCAATGGATTTCGCATTCCCAAGAAAAATCCAAAAACGTTAGTACGGAAAATTCAGTTTTCCAAAAATATTGTATGAAAAACGGCAATTTCATAGGTAAAGACCTGTTATAAAATACAACATACCACGCGTACGTTGTACAAAATATAATGTCGGTAAAATGAGGGTACATATTTCTTCTGCTGCGTGATTTTAATATGTTTCCCAAGACAACCCAAATTGATACGATTTCTCCAGAACATTAATTTTGAAGATAAAAGTATTGCAGAGACTTTTTTATTTTTTATTATGAGATAGATTAACCCTCGACTCCAATCTTGACCGAGGTCATAGATGAGGTCGATGATAAAGCGAGTTAACCCAGAAAATGCCAATTAAGACTTTCTTTCAATAAGTTTTAAATTACAAATTTTGTATAACCCCGACATTTAGGGTTTTTCCATCTACACTAATATTATAAAGAGGAAAGATTTGTATTTTTGTATGTAACGAATAAACTTAAAAATTACTGGACCGATTTCAAAAAATATTTCTACATTAGGATGCTACATTATCCCTGAGTAACATAGGCAACATAATTTTCCCGAATTTCCACGGGAACGAAGTCTCGAGCGGAATGCTAGTAAATAATAGGAATTAGAAAATTTTTCGAAATGGCTGTATGGACATAAATTCGTTAGTAAGTCTAGACATGAGCCCTCTTCAAAGTAAGTGGTACCATAATTCTTCTTGCGACTTTACACATTTTTTCCGGAACCAGATAAGATCATCTTGCAAACTCTTCCGAAGTTCTTATAAATAAAAACTTATAAAAATCAAGTCGTTGGTCCATTGCCCTTTTACGATTATAACACTTGTGATATAGGCTTCTCGCCTAAACCATAGTATTAATACTATGTGCTAATATACATTTTTCGTCATGACCTCAGCAGATATTCAAAAGACATCTGGTGGCATTACCTATATAAGAATTAAAATTAAAAATACTATAAAAACACACTTGTGTAACCGTGTGGTGATCGGTTGAGAATAACACCACCCCATCTCTTTCCGTGGGTGTCGTAAGAGGCGACTAAGGAAACACAAATGAGACCTGCCTCCTAGTAATCCATCCCATGCAACGACACTTCATTTTTTTCTGAATCTGAAGGGTCGTCCTGTGGTCTCATGCGGTGTGGTAGGCTCTGTGAAGGGCCGTCTGGTTCGCGACCACCCTCCTACCGAAGTTCGACGCCAAACAGCTTGCTGTGTTTCGTCGGTGCGTGGGAGTACCAGTGCCTTTGTAGGCATTTTCTGGGTTAACTCGCTCCATCGTCGACCTCATCTTTGACCTTATTTTCAAGATTGAGGTCAAGATTTAACCCATCTTATAATAATAATAAAAAACTTTATTCCAAACTTAAGTTAAATTCGCTCAAAGTCTAGTAGTACTTATAAATATGTATTTTTATTCACAAAAAAAAGATTAAAAAAATATTGTTCATTTTCAAATACTGAAATGAATAATAGAGTTTACTATTGACTTTTGTCAGCAAAGCGTGGGGGATTTAAATCATTTTAACTTTTTCTTATAATACTTGCAAGTTAGGCTTTGGTTCAGCTATTTGGGCTTTATAAATATTGACAAACATAATAAAATGTCAAAACTATAAAAAAATATTGTCATTTACCACACACACACACACAGTCATATAAATAGACACACACACCTATTCCATTTAGCAATACGTGTCACGTTAAATTAATAGAAGACATTTTCATGAAATATTTTTCTCAATTAATTTTCCTATGTGACCCTTTATTACCTCGCCTTAAGCATATAAAAAAAACTTCGACCTCTGAAAGTAAGTAAGTCAGTGATTGGAATTCTAAATTTATTTTATTTTTGCCAAGAATTCCATCAAAAATAATTTTGTTGCTCAACGATCATGTCGATCATAACAATGAGCTGCGGTCCAAATAATAAGGTTTGTTTAAGAGCCGCATAAGTAATGAAATTATTCTAAAATATTATTAGAAAATGTCTTTTGATTTTTTTAGAAAATCAGTCAGTTAAATCAGTTAATGGATATTTAAAATAGGATTCTGTTAGATTCGAAATAGCAGTAAAGAATATATGGGGTAAACTGACCTTTCATATATAAAAATCTAAAATAAAATTTATAACTTCCCATACTGACTTCGCATACTTCTCAGCTGATGGCTCAACTTGTATGGAGTGGGGATTATTCTTTCCGAATTTCAACATATGTAATGAAATAAAATGAAATCCTATTTGTTTACCAATACAGAACACAAAATTCCTATTCCTTTTTATATTCCTTGAGACAAAATTGTTTTGTTAAGTGGACTTATTTACATCGTTAATTTTTGTTAACTAATTTTAAGTCACCCAAGATTTAAAATTAGGTATATTCAGAAAAACTACCTACCGACTGTAGTATTTCTGAATATATTCAATTAGTACTCTGTATGTACTATTTACGAACGGACGGCTGATAATTGTGTCACTACCTGTCACTGTCTAGCTCTAGCATGATAACGACAAACTCGCGCTCGGCTCATGCTGAAACTTCACTTTGATTGCGCGAGGTCCCTATGGCGTTGTCAATGTTGACATTTTTTCTTAGCTGACGTAATCGAGATGATTCTAATCGAGATGACCACAGCACCCGATAAAGGCAGCGCACATAGGAATAGTGCCATCTCCGTCTCTCAACAGGCCTGGGCCGACAGTGCAAACAGTGTCGATACACGAAGTTTACGGACTATGAAAGCGTGCGTGCGTAAAAACATTTTCGAAAGTTAGAAAAATGAGATTTATGGAAAGGTAACAGCTTAAATCGAAAACTTATCGAGAGTGTTCAATCACGAACATTTTGATTGCAAATTCAAGTTCCTGTGTGTATTTTATTATCGTTTTTACAGCTTAAAAGATACACAATATTGGGTATTTAGAGGTGACTTTGTGAGCTTTTTCTATCGAACCAAAGGTGCTGAATCATGTTTTCAGCAAACTACTTATCTAGTTTATGTCATGAATATTACCATAGTATCTTTTTTCTTCGATTTAATGCAGTGCGTCATGCATAGCTACGTATCATAAAATCGTAATTTAGGTGCTGTAGTCGCCGTAACCCCCCGTGCTTGTTTACGCTAAAATTCCGTAACACACGGATGTTCAAGAAGCGCGCAAAGATTTTAAACCTTGTTATAAAATTTGATCAAAATTGGTTTAGTCATTTAAGAGTTAAAAGCAATAATTGCTTAACCACAAAACATCATAAAAACAAATATCAAAGCTTATGTCATTTTGTTGTTGTTTAAATTATCCCTATCAGGAAAAGCAAATGAATCTATGTCCTATCCATACAGCCATCTTAGACACAGTCTAAGTTTTAGTTATATTTTTTATGGTGAATGTAGGAGGTTACACATTTTTTTAAACAATAGAGTTATGGTTAAAGGGCTGACAGCTATCGTAAACTGAAACTCCAGAATAACCCACAACTGTGGCTCTACTACCCCGATAGGCATGTGTTTCGATCAAAGTCATTTGCGACTATCGAAGTCAGCGCTAAGTGAACTATTTGTCCGGAAAATTACCACTTGTCCGTAAATAGCCGGGCTGTCCGAAATTACGGGCCCGGACTGGGTAATAAATGGAACCGTTCAGTCTGATTTGGAGAGAAAGTCGATAGAGCAATTCTTCTCCTTGTCTTAGCTTTCTTTCAACGATTTAATTCTAAGTTTAGTCCATCTAGTCTATAATATGTTGAACACCATCAATGAAAATAAATATACACTATAATTGGCTCATTTCATAACTCCGGATATCAAATGAGCCAATTATGTACCACTAAATTCGTCTTTTCGGATTTATGTACTAATTTCTAATTATCACTTGCTTAACGGTGAAGGAAAACATCGTGATGAAACCCGTCTTTCCAAGTCCAAGAAAATTCATTTTCGAAAGACGAGCGGTCCTCCAGCTTGCATTAGGCCAGCGTGGTGGACTATGGCCTAAATCCCCTTCGTCTTTCGAAAGAAGGCCCCTGCCCCTCGATGGGGACGTATCTGGGCTGGAAAAAAAACTACGGATCTCGTCTCGTTATCTTGCACATATTGTGAACAATTGGACTGCAACGTTCCGTTTTGCATGCTGGTGACAGCTTGAATGTGCGAGCAAAGTAATGTAAAATTGACAACTGTATTAACCACATTTCAACAAATAAAGATATTTGATTTAATTCTATACACTCACGCAAATAATCTCTGATGGGGTAAACAGAGAAACCTGTTCATCACACGACACCACGTTTGAAATACATTCTTAGAGTTATTAGACGAAAATGAGTATAGTGGTGAAGGTTGTCAGCCTTTCACCCACGGTACAGCTTAACCCTCACGCCCTACTTACTACAGTATGCCTGGGAAGAGTCGGCAGCTGGAACATTCTAAGTTTTTCTTTAACTCCCAGTCTAGCATGGAAGGAATAGAGTAAATTCTGAATTTATTTTACCTAAATACTTCAACCGCTATAAAATTTATTGGAAAAATGTTGGCACAGATAATGGTTGGAAAACGACTGTAGCCTAAAGCAGTTAGGCATTGGTCTAGATTTAATATGGATTCAGAATGTATATTTAACAACGGTGTAAGCGAATTGTATCGACTAGGCGCAAAAAACGAGTTCGATATGTAGTGCTGCCATGTACCAATGACTTATTTTCTGAGTTTTGTACATTAGTTGTACACTAACCGGTGCTCTTACGGTGAGAGAAAACATAGTGACGAAATCTGCACATTCGGGCGACTGACTACCATGATCTAACCCGAGTCTCTAAGTTCGAGTGAATAGGTATCTTCTGGGTGAGCTTGCTACATCCTCGACCACATCTGCACCCCTAAGCTACTTTGTGGTCAAGAGTTACATAAAAAAAACCCGGTCAGGTTCTCCTGTTAGTGGGGTCACGGAGGTCAGATGGCATTTGCTCCACTTGTCGCGACGAACGCGAGCTCGGTGTAAAATGGTAAGTTTAGAATAAATACTACTGGCAACACTCACAAGTTAGAAATGGCGGTATTAACGTAAAATGTCATTGTGTGTTAATTAGAAATGCAGCCAGAACGTTAGGTCGCCAAAAAGTGGAGGTGAGTGATGCTTAAAGGGACGGAGACGAGTTGCTCTGGTGATCATGTAAGTAGTTTTCATTATATCCATAGTGTTAATCCTCAGAATAGGAAAGAAAGGGTTTAAGTAGAAACAGAACTCGAAGAATACTAAGAATGTAGAATAGAAAGCGAGGCATGGGCAAGCTGTAAGGGGTGGTTGGAGGCTTGCGGGAGAGAATCCCTAACTAGAAAGAAGTTTATGAGAATTTAGAAGAAATGAGCCCTTTCTTTCTGGCATGAGATCACCTTAACTTATTGTCTTGTCGTTATGTCCTTTTGATCCAGGCTACAGGATTTATCTAGAATTGAGGACCATGGTGAAACGATCCCCGGATGAGAAACGGGGCTAAGCGCTAGGAAGAAGATTATTTTAAAGCCACATAATACAAAACCAATTTCTCCGAAATGGGATTGCTCTGCATTAAAATCTTCTGCTTTGAAGACTGTCAACAAACAGCGAAATTAAGGGAAGATTAATTTTAATTTAAACAACAACTCCCTTTGATCATAAAGTTGACGCAATTTCTCGAAGTAGTTTGTTTATTTGTTAAGGGAAATTATACAACACATATTCGTAAACACAAGAACTTAATTAGAACATTGGAATAGCCCAAGAACGCTCGCTGTTCTAACCAACCAATAAGGTTAAGCAATAAGTCTTTTTATTAGTTCCTTTATTATAAAGCGAGTCAGGACTTGTAATAAGGTGTAGAATGTCTAGATTTTGCCAAATGAGGTAGTAATCTATTTTTTTATTCGGGGCCGGTGAGGAGCAATCTTCGAAGCAATTACTCTGAGCTAGCTTCTGTAGGGTCGCCATCTTAAAGCCTGTAAGGAGTTTTGTTTTTCGAGAATTCATGTACTTGTTGTTTTATTTAAAACGACAATACTAAAATACTTAATATAATAGTTCATTCCCTTACTTCTCTCGACAATTTTTTTTTTTTAATTTGTTGTCTTTCCCTGACAAAATAAAAAGGTTTAAAAAAATATTTGAAGGTGCGTAACTGCATACTGCACTTAAGGCGACTACAGCACCTAAATTACGATTCTATGATGCATAGATATGCATGACGCACTGCATTAAATCGAAGAAAAAAATATTACGGTAATATTCAGGACATAAACTAGATAAGTAGTTTGCTGAAAACATGATTCAGCACTTTTGGTTCGATAGAAAAAGCTCACAAAGTCACCTCTGAATACCAATATTGTGTATGTTTTAAGCTGCAAAAACGATAGTAAAATGCACACAGGAACTTGAATTTGCTATCAAAATGTTCGTGATTGAACACTCTCGATAAACGCATTTTTCGATTTAAGCTGTTACCTTTCCATAAATCTCATTTTTTTAACTTTAGAACATGTTTTTACGCACGCACGCTTTCATAGTCCGTAAACTTCGTGTATCGACACTGTTCGCACTGCCGGCCCAGGCCTGTTGAGAGACGGAGATGGCACTATCCCTATGTGTGCTGCCTTTATCGGGTGCTGTAGTCGCCTTAAACTTAGCATAGATAAAACTGTAAGACCCCTAGCACACGGTGTATTTTAAACGCACCGACGACGCGCGTTTCAGGGCATCTGCGCGCCACAGATGCCGATTTTTGCGTTTTCATAGATTCAAACGCGCGTGTGAAGCGCGTTTGAAACTCCGTTTGTATCTCTGTATCTGCGCGTATACGCGCTGTAAACGCGCGTTTCACGATCGCCCCATGTGCTGAGGTTACAAGGTTACAAGGCGTATAGGGCATGATTTCCCGTAGTCGGCTATGGCCGTCTTTGGCGTTAATTACAAGATTGAGGTCAAGAGTTAATCCATCTTATAATAAAAAAAAACGTCTACAATATAATACAATACAAAACGTCTTTGGAGTTAATTAATAAAATATAACTCTTAAACGGCTTAACCAATTTTGATGAAATATAACTTAGTATACCATCTTGACTCGGACAGCTTTCAAACAAAAAAGTTGCATCGAAATCCTTTTATTCGTTTAGGAGCTACGATGCCACAGACAGATACATACATAAAAAATATTTCTCAGAAACCAATTCACTTAGCCACACTTAGCTGAAAAATTTTAACAAAATCTTACAAGCACCTTCAGGAGCACTTAAATCGTCTTTTGTCTTAGAACATAAAATAAAAAGCGAGGAAGCGGAGGAACACTATTATAGATTAATATAATATAATTCTTATCTGAAGGTATTTTGCAGTTCTAAGTTTAGTTTTTCCACCAATAAAGACGAACTACTTAAATTAAAAATTTATTTAATTTTACCTTATCTTACCAATGTTGCGACGACGTCCCAACGGGGGGGGGGTATACTACATTTAAAAGCACTTTATGTTATAATATTTTTATACATCAATAACTTAAAATTAAAAGAAAAAAACCTCCGACAATCATTGCCTATTACTTCTGAACGAATGATCAGATTTTAATATAACATGTTTAGGAACCACCGCTAATAAACCTGCTTTTTTTTAAACCGTATTTTAAAAGCTACGGTGCCACAGATATACACATACAGCGGGAAAACTTATAACAGCCCTATTTTTGAGTCGGGGGTTAGTGAAAACAATGTAAAATATCAATGAATAAATAAAAAGAAATGAAAAAATAAATAAATTGGCTGTTTGAATTCAATATTTCAGCCTTTGTAACCGGTTTTCAGTACAGCGATAGTGTCATCAGTATTATTACTTTTCATCATTAGTTTTCATCAGCGTTCTGACGCAACAGACAGTGGGCAGGTAAGTTGGGCATTTTGATGTTTGTTTTCTTTACAGACCTATATCGAGATAGACGAAAAGAGCGCTTTAAACTATATAAGAAACTAGCGTGTCGAATTTTTCGTACTTAAGATGACGTCACGAGCGAGATTTTGTGATGGGAAATCAAGACCGCGCGGAAACGATTCAAAAGCGCTTAATTAAGTAAAATAATAATGTTAATCCGATTTAAATCGATCATTTACGGCATAGGTCTCAAGTGGACTGACTTAAGTCGGACAAAACTGTGACCGTGGATCACACTTTTTACACGCAAGGTAGAATTTAACCACTGACGTTCCCTTTGGGCCTTTTTATAATTCAAACGGCACGGCACGGTATGACATAATTTGTATTACCATTGCCTTCTATATTCCCAGCTTCTAGTATCACTAGTGCATAGGAGGCGATGGTATGAATACAATTTTATCGTGCCGTTTTCTTATTATAAAAAGGCCGTATAGATGTAGACCAGCCAGCCTTATTTAAACTATAGATCAGGCTAGATTTTGCGAAGTTCCCACAAGAATAAATAAAACAAATTACATTAATTATCAGCTGTTCTATCTCTTTCAAATCTACGTTTGTATCCTTCCAGCGCTGCTTGACATTGGAGTATTAAGCATTGAAAGTTCAAGGTGTGGTATACTCATCTTATGAATTCATGAAGACCTTACGCCTCAAGTTTGTTACCTACCTTCGATCAATGATACCACTACAGCTGGTATTAGCTAAAACTATTTGAAACTAAAATAATTAATTTAAAGCAGCATGATTTAAACCCTTTAATAGTGCGCAATTTGTACCTTAGAATTGTTTTTGAATGTGCCAAATAATAATGATCTTAATAAATAACAAATGTACATTGGCCTTCACTAGGCAGACTCTATAAGTACAAAGGGCATCATACAACAATTATAATTACTACTAGCTTTCCGCCTGGGACTTCCTTTCCGTGTGAATTTGGGAAAATTATGTAGCTTATGTGTTAATCCAGGGTGTCAGCTACCTCTACAAGGTGTTTCAAAAAAACCCAAAAAATTTAGTTTATTGCGCAGCTCTATTACAAATATGAAAAGTATGTCATATTAATTATATGAAACTTCCATTTTGAAAGATGTCAAACCGTGCAACTTATTACTAGAGTTGCGACTATTTCACTTTTAAAATTAAATTTTGGAATTTCTTTTTTTTTTGGGTTTTTTTGAAATACCTTGTATACTAGTTGGGCCTGACGTTTGTGCGTGAAAGAGTAACAAACATCCATACATACAAACTTTCGCGTTTGTAACATTAGATTTTAATATTCCGTACCTATTTCAAAAGAAAATTCATTTTCACCTGCAAGCGGTGCACCCTGCTGATAAACGGACGAGGCTATGACGTACTACAACCCGTAAAGGGTTGCTCTACTTGGTATTGGCGACTTTACTATTAATTTTGATCAAAATACTGAGACATTGGCAAAATCACAATATAGAGGATGCCATTTTATAAAAAAAAACTAGCTTTCCGCCCGCGTGGACTACAGGTTATATCGTGCACAACTGTGGGATAAATTGTTGCTTATGTCTTTTCCCAGGCTCTAATCTAACTGTGTACCAAATTTCAGCAAATTCGGTTCAGTAGTTTAGACGTGAGTCCCCGGCAGAGTAGAATAGGACCACCCTCTTTCTTGCCGAGGTGTCGTACAAGGCGACTAAGGTAAATATGCAAGCAAGTTCGTCTGCACACAGAGAAGGAAAACTCTGCAATCACTTATATCAAAACCCTCGCCAACCCGTCTGCCAAGCGTGGTGAGTATGGCATTTACCGCTCATGTTATTGAGGGAGGCCCGTGCCCCAGCAGTGGGGACGTATATGGGCTGATGAAGAAGAGAAGAAGAAGTTTAGACGTGAAAGACGGGCAGACAGACAGAGTTACTTTCGCATTTATAATAGAATTTAAAGAAAAAAAATATTCAATATGTTTATTTATAAGTATACCAAACTACGACCACACTTATCCCACGGCCTCAAGAGTTTGTGGTTACTTAACTTCCAAGGGTGAAAAATGCAATATTCTTTATGAGCAAAAAATTTCCATAAATTAAGGTCCAGGGACAAAATTGTGGCTCTCCCGTCAAATGAACATTACGCCGCAAATGAGTGGAAAAACTTATTTACCGCGTTCGTTCTGGTAAAAACCGTTTCCACTTCATTATGATTTTAGTTTTTGATGTAACTTGAAATTGCTAGGTTTCAACATTTCACATCTGGGATTGCATATACAGGGTGGTACAGAAATCGTGGATCAAACTGCTATGGGAGGTAGCTTGACTTATGTCCTATACATAAAAAATATGAAAAAAAAATAAAACGCACATGACCATAAAAAAACAGAATATCTATAAAACGGGAAAATTATAAAATTTTATTAAGTTTTCAGCTCTAATTATTGTGTTTTGGGTTTCTTTGTACATTTTTTTACAAATAAACACAAAACGCTTTATTTGTAAAAAAATGTATAAAGAATTTTTTCGTTTTTTGGATATTCTTTTTTTTTATGGTCATGTGCGTTTTATCACGATTTCTGGGACACCCTGTATAACTAAAGAGAATGCAGATTCTGGAGAAAAAAAATTAATATCAGATTTTTTAAACAACAATCACATAACCTACAAAACGAGAAAAAGTGCAAAGTAATCTAGTTCATACTTACAAGTACAACATGAAAACAATGCAGTCAAATGTCAAAAAGTTTTGAAATGACATCGTCAGAGGGCGAGCAAGCCTTTGGGCGGTGCTCTCGCGCAATCAAAGTAAAGTTTTACCATGTTTTACCGTCATCGGAGTGGCGTGGTGCTCGCGTTTGTCGCGGGCCATGCTAGCTATGCACTCCACCACAGACAACTATTCCATCCCTCCATACACTCACGTCTATAATCCCTATCAGGTCACGGTAGGCAGTACGTCATATGATTCTGGAACGACTTGACTCCACTTTTGATATTTTATGAGAGATTTATTGTGAGAGTTAATATAAGGAATGAGTACAATGATGGTGAGGAAATGTCAGTTTTTCGCCCACTGCACACCAAAACCTTCGCGTTCCATTTACTGGCTTCTACTGTATACCTGGGAGGAGTCGGCAGCTTGCAAATCTTAAGTTTTTTTCCTTTACTGCCAGTCCAGCATAGAAGTGTACATTTTAAGAAAGAAATAAATAAAATGCGTTTAGTTCCTATTGTGTAGAACAGTATAGAGCTTAGCTGAGAAACATAATTAACAAACAAAAAAAAACAAATTAGGTACTATTCTACAGCTCAGAAAAATGAAGAGTATTTTTTACCCTTCTAAAAAATTCGAGCAATTAAGCAAAAATAAGGGTGTTACAAAACTGCGACTACGGAAGAAACGTTATAATGACTTGGAGGTGGCTTCGTCAGTTAAAAATGTTCAGAGTATTAGAAAAGTGAAAATCTTTCCAACGAAAGTATTTTTTTATTGATCTTAGGTCTACAGCTATTTTACTTATCTAATTAACAATGACAATGAACTAATAAACTAAACATAAGCCGATTAACAGACCCCTACTATGAAGTCCAAACACTTGTTTAATGGTAAGTTAACACAGCATGACAAAAAAGACTAAAAAAGGAACTTAAAAAACAGAATGAGAAAAAGAAAGTAAGCAATTGAAATATTTTATATAAAAACTAGTCTGTCGCATAATTTTTGTGTGTACATTTGAGTGTGCGTGTGTCTGTGTGTGTAGCTATTTTGAAGTAAGTAGTGTAGAGTATCAGTGAATTGTGATGTATATATAAGTCAATAGAACCAACATATTTTTTTCTCGATTAACACTTACTAACATATTTCCTTCGACCCTGTACCTACGACTTTTACTTAAAATGAAGGAATTTCTTTGGCTTTTACTGGGGCACTGCTTCTAAAGCTTTACCTAATCTTGTTATAGATTTTAGTAAAACATTAGAAGACTTATCACAATTTAGATTTTAATTATTTACAGTAATGATATTCCTGCGCGTATAATTTCACTATCACAAACGTGGGTACGGCACTGAAAAGTGGTCGCTCACATTGGGCCTCATAAGAAGGCTCAAGGTCACGCAAAGAGCGATGGAAAGGGCTATGCTGGGAGTTTCTCTGCGCGATCGAATCAGAAATGAGGAAATCCGCAGGAGAACCAAGGTCACCGACATAGCCCAAAGAATTGCTAACCTTAAGTGGCAGTGGGCAGGGCACATTGCTCGTATGACTGATGGCCGCTGGGGTAGAAAAGTCCTCAAGTGGCAACCACGTACTGGAAGGTGCAGCGTAGGAAGGCCTCCCACAAGGTGGACCGACGATCTGGTAAATATTGCGGGAAGCGGCTGGATGCGGGTGGCGCAGAACCGATCGAGGTGGAGATCCCTGGGGGAGGCCTATGTCCGGGGACGTCTTGCGGCTGACAAGATGATGATGATGAAACTTTTTGCGGTGATAGCCCAGTTGGATAAAGAACCAATTATTATTGAATAGGTACGGAATATTAAAGTTGCGGGTTCAAAACGTGGTTTGGACCTGTACCACTAAATTCGTCTTTTCCAATTTATTTAAGGATTTCTAATTAATTATATCACTTGCTCATTAACGTGTGTTTATACAGACTTTTGTATAATTTTTTGGAAAGAATTTATTGTAACCTCCTTGGTAACGTAACCTACCAATTATTTTATATTGAATGCTTTCATTTGTTTCCCTTTAATTTTTCCCAGGCTAATTAGGCTGCAGCCTATTGCGCGAGGATCGAGGGGGGGGGGGGCGCTAAAATCGTTTCTTCGCATGCACTAATCTAGCATCATTGCGTCTACCCTACATACATACATTATACGGTCAGCTTAAAAAATGGTTTGCCGCCCTAAGGTTGAATGTCATGCAGATTAAAGGACAACTGGCGGAGGCGCGTCCTCGTAATTAGCCTAGGGCGGTCATTACTCTTGATCAGTCGCTGATTTTTCCCCTTCTTTACTTTATTAAATAAAGTTTTAAAAACACTGAACAAGATTTATTACATTTTTGGAGCTCAATATCAGAGGGGGACGAAATCGAAAATTTGTTAAGGGATCAGCACCTAATTTTTTTTATCCACCTTCCAAATCGACTTCGTCAAATCTTGGATATTGAGTAAGTACACGGTTTCAATCTTAATGTAAGTGTCCTATTAAATTTGAAATTATACAGGGTGTTAGAAAAATAAGGGATCACGCTTTCGAGGATGATTAAAAAAATATCGTAGATCTCTGGAATTTTTTTTTTGTGTGGAAATAAAGAGTTATGTATTGTATTGTATTGTATTGTGAAATGTCACCAACGTTTTAAAAAATGTATTCGAGAAATATTTATTGCAGTTTATCTGTTGATTACTCATAGCTACGTGGTTTTAGATAGATCATACAGGTCTAAGTACCTACCTGCTCTCGTTTTTCTTTTTCTTTTTTTTAAAGTCATTTTCCAGCCGGTATGAAAAAAGTTTTATAATTACATCAACAAAAGAATGCATTAATAAGGGCTTACCATTTTATTTTATTCAGTATGTCAGCTGCAGATATGGTATAGGGCTAAATTCATATTTTAAATTTAATACATAAATTAAGTTTTTTTTAATAATTCTGTAATTAAAGGTAAACAAAAGCGTTCAAAACTCAAAACAAAACAAAATTTATTTTAATTTAAAAATTAGCTTGTAAAAATTTTATGAGATACCTCTACACGAGACAATAGAGGAATACCTCTACGTCTCTCAAGTAGGTGCGCTTTTATAGCTTCTCAAACAAACCTTAACAAATAAAAAATATTTCCTTAATAAATTAATAAAAAACATAAAAAAACATATGTGTGAAAAATTCTGCAATTTTTTTTACCAATAGCAATAATTTAACTGAATGATAAATTTCAAGCAATAGTACAGGCAAGAAAAGCAACTTTAGCAATTTTTATTTATTAAATTTATGAAGCATGTTCTCATGATTATTCCAATAACACCTGTAAGCTATCCAAATATTAATGTTTCGTGTTTCTTGACAATTACTGTAATAAACCTGTCATCTTCATTATACCGCTTGAAGAAGACAAATTGTGTTAGTATTACTTTTCGGAATGACTGGGTGAATCAGCGGTTTCCGATTACGGAAGATACTGTCACATACTTTTTCACAAAGTAGTACGTGATAATTTGCCTAGTCGAATGACGTCTTGCGTTTCTGGCAAAAAAAAAGTTTTGTTACCTATTTTTATTTTAGACACGTCTGACATTTATGCGTGTAACTTGTATCCCAATAGGCTGGTTCGACTTTGAATGAATAAAAAGGTAAACCAATAAATAATTGGTCACTCGAGACATATGTAGAGATGAATACGAACAGCCTGACCCGAAAACAAACATTAATTGAAAAACCGGCCAAGTGCGAGTCAAACTCGCACCCCGAGGGTTCCGTACAAACCTGTAGGTATATAAGTAAAAGTTCAATTTAATACCTCTACGCTTTCATGAGAGGAGGGACAGTAAGTTTAAAATTATTAAAAATATTTTTATTATATGATGTAACTAAACATTTACAGTTTTCGCAATTTTTCCTTTATCTGTGCTATAAGACGTTGCTTCGTACCAAATTTCAAGATTCTGAGTTCACGGGAGGTTTGATTCCCTTGTTTGATGCCCTGTAGTTTTTGATTCCCTTGCGAGTGTCGAAAATTTGCGGCATATACGGCTGTATCTTTTGATTGCGTTGGCTTAGAAGTTTGATTTTTTCGTAGCTCCAAGGGACAGCAGACTTGAGTATTTGATCAATGCCAGTTTGATACCTCCACGCGTTCCTGAGAAAAAGGGTCTTGACAGACAGACAGACGGACGGACGGACAACAAAGTGTTCCTGTTAGGGTTCCGTTTTTTCATTTCGAAGTAGGGAACCCTAAAAATATTAAATTAAAAATCAAACCTTAAATTTATTTTTTATTTAAAATTCGACATGGTATCCGAAAATTATTGACACTTTTTCTGTCTTATTTACGTTCTATCAACGTTACTGACACCGTAAGAAAAAATTGTGTACTGATTAAAAAGTAACCCTGTATTTTAGTATTGAATTTATTCATCACTGCATAATTTTTCACACAACTTTAGATTAGATTAGATTCATTTATTTAACATTATCAATTCCATTAACAAATTATGTCTAAAGCAATGCCATAATATAATGTTATCGTCAAATTTTCAATAATGAATATAATATGTATAATAATAATATTCAATCTACATTAAGTAGATGTTTTCAGTCAATAATATGTGAAAGTTTAATACAAAGTTGGACTGATGGAAAAAAAATATTTTATCTATTACTACAGCAATAAAAACTGTTTTACTGAGCGGACACTTTTCTAAGGGAACAAAGTCACGAAGGAAAAGCTAAAAATAATTGGTTTTAGAATTAGTTACATTATGTTTTTTATACTCAACTGTAATCTCCACGGCAACTTACAAAGGAAAAGAAATTTATATGGATGTATGCATTAACTGAGTGCGTATAGTTAGCAGCCTCAAAGACGATTTTGATGGTTTTGACTATGTCAAAGAATAGTTACTAAATAGTGATAAATAGTGACAAAAGCATATAAATAGTGACTCTGTATTTAAAAAGATATTCGAGCTTCTTAGTGAGGCTGCTAGCTTGACGTATATTTAGCAGACACACTAAGAAATACAGCTCGTATCAAATTGACTTATATGTCAAAAAACTGTGATTAAATAGTGACTTCTAATACTCGAACTTTCAATAATAGTGATTCAATACATTTCGAGATATTACAGCATATCGGTGAGGCTGCTAACTTGACGCTGTTGGCAACGGTCATTCCAAAGAAACGGGCTGGAATTTTAATCAAATTAATATACCAAAAAATAGTTACTGAAATAGTGATTCCTATGATATATTTAAAAAAAGAATCCTTCTTCACTATTCCTCAGAAATCAGTCTTAAACTTCTGCGTACTAAATCTCGATGTACAGTCGCGCAGAAAAGTGAAATGTACTTATTGATTTGTTTTTAAGGGAGTCAATATACATACATATTTACCTACTCATTTTATATTTAAAATCGTGTTATGAGTGTGAGAGAAGGAAATTGCATACCTACTTACTTTTAATGAAACTGTTATTTTTATTTAGTATCCTTAAAATTACATGTAGGTTCCTTTTACGAAATACTTAGTTTTTTTTCCAAGAGATGGCGTATTTCTTAACAGGAACAGGTAACGTAATTTTAGGTGAATTTTTTGTGAAAATTGAATAAAACTAGTTAATTTAATCATTTGAAAAACTCTTTAATAAATCAGAAGTCTTTGAATTCTTTTACTGTATTCGATTTGCAAATTTGAAATAAATGTTCAACCCGACTCGAAACAAACTCATAACATAACCTGTGTGCTTTCGCACAAAAGCGGCAACACCGACGAAAGATAGCCGATGCCACCCCTCATACTTGAAATACGCTTGGTGAGACCGCACGACAGTTCCGGGTGTGAAATTTAAACCGTAAAAACGTTCCGTTACAACTGTTTTACAAATCATTGAAATTTTCGACGTCCGAGTATTTTTTAATAAAATAACTATCATAAAGAAGTTATTTGGTGTCGAAATGATAGTAAAAACAATGTATGGTTCCTTAAAATGTAAATATGATCAGGATCGATATTCAAATGTAAGCAATTACGGAGTAATCGTGTTTGAATTATCTTGTTTACATGATTGCCGGATTCTATTGTAAGGGACTCTTGTCCGGATTCTATTGTAAGGGTATTCTTGCAGATTTTAGTCGGTTCGATTCCCGGTTGTGGCAAGCGAATTTTCTAAAATCCTTGAATGCAGTTTTCTTTATTTTCAAAAATAAAGGAATGTTTTGTTTGAGTACAATTTTCTATCTACAGTATTAAGAGTACTTTCCCTTCAGGTGGCATTACAAAATTCCACCCTGTCTCTAGTATTATATTATCTGTGACCCTGTATACAGTCGAACATAAATCCTCCTCCTTTTTGGAATTCGGTTAAAACGTAATTCAAGTGATACAGTGTATCCGCTCCGTTTGGTTTCGACAAAGATCCAGCGGCAGTGCTTTTTGCCGCCATAGTTCTTCGTAAACAAAACACTATCAGTTTACGGAGAATGAGAGAAGTGAAGAAATATAAATTGAAGACATAGCTAAGAAATACATATATTGTCTTTGAATTCTGTACCCAGATGTGGTTTAAAATGTAGCCTATATTCTTTCCCAAGGTCTTATCTATCTCTGTACTAAATTTTTTCAAAATCGGTTCTGTAGGCGTGAAAGCGTAACAAACAGGTGGACAGTTACATTCGCATTTATGATATTAGTAAGATAGTGGGGATATATTAAGAAATGACAGTTTCACCCAATAATTCATCTTAAATGACAATATCTGTTCATATTAAGAACTACGCCATCTCTCGGAAAAAAACTAAGTATTTCTTAAAAAGAACCTACGTGTAATTTTAGGTTGCTAAATAAAAATAACAGTTTAATTGAAATTATGCAATATCATTCTTCCACGCTCATAACACTTATTTTGAATACAAAACGAGCAGGTAAATTAAATACGTATATATAAACTGACTCGTTTAAAAACATATCAGTAAGTACATTCCACTATTGTGCGCGACGGTACTCGCCACATTATAAAAATTAGTTTTAAACCCTATTATATTGCAATAAAGTTTAAAATTGATCAAAAACCTACATCGAGATTTAGTACGTAGAAGTTTACGACTGATTTCTGAGGAATAGAGAAGAAGGATTCTTTTTTTTAATATATCATAGGAATCACTATTTCAGTAACTATTTTTTGGTATATTAATATGATTAAAATTCCAGCCCGTTTCTTTGGAATGACCGTTGCCAACAGCGTCAAGTTAGCAGCCTCACCGATATGCTGTAATATCTCGAAATGTATTGAATCACTATTATTGAAAGTTCGAGTATTAGAAGTCACTATTTAATCACAGTTTTTTGACATATAAGTCAATTTGATACGAGCTGTATTTCTTAGTGTGTCTGCTAAATATACGTCAAGCTAGCAGCCTCACTAAGAAGCTCGAATATCTTTTTAAATACAGAGTCACTATTTATATGCTTTTGTCACTATTTATCACTATTTAGTAACTATTCTTTGACATAGTCAAAACCATCAAAATCGTCTTTGAGGCTGCTAACTATACGCACTCCATTAACTTATAAATTACAAAGCAAAGTTTGCATACAACATGGTAATAAACGCCTTCCAGTGAAAGAGAATTACATTTTGAAACATAATTCTATGTTTTTGTAAGTAAAATTATTTAATTTGATGAAAAATAATACATTAAAATATTGTACAATGTACATGATGATTACGTCACCTACTAACTGCAGGGTGAAATTGAAAACATTCGACAAACTTTGTGGAATGAATCTACCCATGATTACAAACTACTTTTCTATGGGACCAACTTTCCTACTAAAAAAAACGGGTTGCACTCCGGGAGTGCCGGCAGAAGTGAAAACTTGAACATTAACATTGTGCATTAATATGGAAATAAAACAAAATACACAAAAAGAGTCCGTTATTCTCTCAGGACTCGAACCCTCGACCTGTTGTTTACAATCTGGCAACATTTCCACTCGACCATACTGTCTACTTTCAATTCAGTAAAATAGTCTATCGGTATTTGCGCACTATGTGCGAATAATGGTTGACATCGTTGACATTTGCCACAGAAATAATTTTACCATAGGGCTGCCATCCGTCCGGGTTTCCACGCATACATCAAAGTAGACAACGCTGCTAAAGAAGTTTTCACTTCAAAAAAGGTGGCAACCCTATCCTACGCATTTTCGATCAGGGTCGCGTGACATCTGACGATATGATGCGAGTTCATCGCGAGTTTAACATTTTTTCCCCATACTAAAAGTGCTCAACGCCGCTAAAGAAGTTTTCACTTCAAAAATAAGTAGTTCCATACATTTTGGTTGAATACGTATTGAACTTTTGTATGGAACAGCAGATTTTTTTTTAGAAGGAAAGTTGGTCCCATAGAAAAAGTTGTTCGTAATCATGGGTAGATTCATCCCTCAAAGTTTATCGAATGTTTTTAATTTCACCCTGTAGAACAGACCACAGCGGGCCTACTATCCTAATTTTTCTCATAAAACATCCGAATCAACACAAGGAAGATTGGGCTCTTCTTGTATATAGATAAATTGTTATTTTCTTTTGTGTTTGAATTCAGACATGCGTCTTTTTAGCAATTCAAAATTATTTGTCAACGTCAGTCGAATGCAAGAGAAATACAAACTTCTAATGTCACTTTTAAGATTGTGTTTTCCTTGGCAATACATTATTTCAAGATCATTGGTCAAAGTTCGGCCAAGATAGTGTTCCTTGAAATTGATATAATAAAACCGGCCAAGTGCGAGTCGGACTCAATAAAAACCATTATCGGTAAAAAAATCACGTTGGTTGTATGGGAGCCCCCTTAACTATTTAACTTATTCTACTTTTTAGTATTTTAAACCAAAATACATCATCTGTGAAAATTTCAACTGTTTAACTATCATATTTCATGAGATGTGGCCTCGGACAGACTTATTTATAAAAACGAGCAAAAAAATCACGTTTTTCGTACGGGAGCCCCCTTAAATATTTATTTTGTTCTGGTTTTTAGTATTTGTTTTTATAGGACCAATATAAATAAATCATCTGTTAAAATTTCAACTGTCTAACTATCACGGTTCATACAGCCTCAGACAGATTTTCTATAAAAACGAGCAAAAAAATCACTTTTTTGTATGGGAGCTCCCTTAACTATTTATTTTATTCTAGTTTTTAGTATTTGTTGTTATAGGACCAATAGAAATACATCATCTGCAAAAATTTCAAGTGTCTAACTATCACGGTTCATGAGATACAGCCTGGTGACGGACGGACGGACGGACGGGCAGCGGAGCCTTAGTAATAGGGTCTCGTTGTTTCCCTTTGGGAACGGAACCCTAATAACTCAATGTTCTGTGAATATTACAAGCGTCCACATTTTTTTATTTATTAAAAATGGGTTCGCTCTTGACCACAATCTAGCTTAGGGCAAAGATGTGGTCGAGGATGTAGCGAGCTCACCCAGAAGAAGCCTATTCACTCGTACTTTAAAGATATTTGGGTTGTATGAACTCGGAAATACAGACGCCGGCAGGGAATTCCACTCCCTGGCAGTGCGCAATATAAAAGATGAAGAATAGCGCTCAGTACGTATCCGAGGGATCTCGACAAGATAAGGTCTGGACGTCCAATGGAAAAAAGGTGCAGGCGGAATGAGCGCATGTAGCCTCTGAGCACACTCTCCGAAGTACTTACATCCTATAAAAAACACATAGGCAAGCTACTTTGCGTCTATGAGCTAGGCTTTGTAGCTTATCTTTAACCAGCTTTTTATCACCAATAAGCCTCCTGGCTCTGCGATCCACCGAGTCCAGAGCGGCTATTTGGTATTTGGCCGAACCATCCCAAAGGTGGCTACAATACTCCATGCACGATCGGACCTGCGCCTTATAAAGGGTAAGAAGTTGATCCGGCGTGAAGTATCGCTTAACCTTGTTAAGGATGCCCAGCTTTTTGGCCGCAGTCTGAGCCTTAGACTCGATGGAGGTACCAAAGCTGAGGTTGGCAGACAACTTCATGCCAAGGAGTTCTAGCTCATCGGTAATAGATAAAGATGTACTTCGAAAAGTAGGAGTCAAGTTGCATGGACTCCTTTTAGCGGAGAACAGGCACGCCTGGGTTTTGGTGGCGTTGAAACTCACCAAGTTCATGTCACCCCATTGAGAGACAAGACCCAAGGTTGAGTTTACTCGCTCAACCATTGCCTCCCTCTCATTTCGAATTTCATCCCCACCAGCTCTGGCACTAGACAAATATCTCTCCATGACTGTTCTGTCATCTGCGTATGCAACCACTCCAGGCAAAAGCATGTCGTTGATGTGCAGCAGGAAAAGAGTCGCAGAGAGAACAGACCCCTGAGGAACTCCGGCATTAATAGCCATAAGGTCAGAGGAGCAGCCATCAACGACTACTCGGATCGACCGTTCACTCAGGAAGTCAGAAATCCAGCTACAGCTACTGTTGCCGTTATCAATATCGAGCAAAAAAATCACGTTTATTTTCTGGATTATTTTAAATATTTGTTTTATTTCAATTTAAATATTTATTTTTAATGTGAATATAATACCAAATATTCTGTGAATATTTCAAGCGTCTACCTGTTGCCGTTGTAAATATCGACTAAAATATGTGTACAAAACAATGACGAGCAAAATATTTTTCCACAATTATGAGGCAAAGGCTAAGTATATAAAATGCCAATGACGCCTACAGAAATGATTAAATAGTTCAATTCTTTGTTAAAAATCAAATTTGTTTTATTGAAAAAGTAAAATAAATACTTAATTTACTTTTAGATTTTATTTCACTGAAAATCAAGATTTTCGTCAGAAATAATTATTTTATCAGGCTTAAAAAACTATTTGCTGTCATTCTATACAGCCAGTATGAAGCTTTATAAAAAAAGTAATACTCTCACTTGTCAAAAGGGTCACTGAATTATCAAATCAGAATTATCAAATCATCACTGAATTATCAAATCAGTCATACATTTTTGTAAGTAACTGCATTGCAAAATATTTAATTTATTCTACTTTTTAGTATTTTTTGTTATAGCTGCAACCAAAATACATCATCTGTAAAAATTGCAACTGTCTAACGATCACAGTTCATGAGATACAGCCTCGGAGAGACTTTCTATAAATCAAGCAAAAAAAATCACGTTTTTTGTATGGGAGCCCCCTCAAATATATTTTTTTTATTCTGGTTTTTTGTATTTGTTGTTATAGGGCACAAAGAAATACCTCATCTGCGAAAATTTCAACTGTCTAACTATCATGGTTCATGAGATACAGCCTAGTGACAGACGGACGGACAGCGGAGCCTTAGTAATAGGGTCCCGTTTTTTCCCTTTGGGAACGGAACCCTAAAAAACACTCTGCCGATCTTCTGATTATGAAACTATTATACTGAAATAATACAGAAGCCGACAATATTATTTTATCTATGTTTCATTTGGATTTTACTACTTTTCAAAATTACAAAACCAAAAATCGCTATTCACATTTTTTTATGAAACTTCAACCGAGACATACTTACTTCCTTACTTGTATATTTATACTTATTATACTTTATTCTTTATACTTATTACTTATTTACTTATAATATTATAACTCTGTCTGACCGTCCTTTACGCCTAAGCTACTGAGCCGATTTAGATGAAATTTCGTACAGAGATAGATTAGAGCCTGAAAAAGGACAAAGGCTACATTTTATCCCACAGTTGGGCACGATATGACCTGTAGTCCACGCGGGATGTAGAGCTGCGGGCGGAAAGCTAGTAATACCATAAACTTAAAAATATATGAAAAAGTTTCCAAAAATTTACTTCCAAAAATCAGGTTTTTTTATCAAATTACTGACCATATTAGCAGTCAAAAAAACTAGGCAATTCAAAGTCTTATCGCGGACACCTTTAGAAAGCTTATTATGAAAACAAATGGGCTGAGACCCCGTTTTATTTGGCCCTCAGCTTAACTTGCCCGGTCCAACGGTTATTGGGTAAATTAGGCCCGTGAAGAGTCCAAATTGTGTCAATCTATTTACATTGTGATTTATATTCGGATGGGATTAGCTTGAACAGTTTCTTTTCTTTTTAGTTTTTTTCACGCGTATAGAGGACGTTGTAAATCAATTGGTATCAGAATCTGGACACTTTGTTTACAATGACAAAGTATAGGGGTGGTTTTTCCTTAACTTGGAAAAAAAACCGCATAGAAATCGGTCCAGGAGCTACGATGCCAAAAACAGCCACACAGACAAACAGATACACACGTCAAAATTAAAACACCCCTTTTTTGACGAGGGTTAAAAGAGAGCAGTCTTAACTAAAGCAAGGCATAAGACCGTATCCGTAGAAATGCAAAACGTTTCAGCTGATCGATTCGACCCATTTACCACCCGAATGCAAATGCCGAACCGAGTCGAAATCTCCAATAAGAAAAATCGTTCAATGGACAGATAGAGAAACGTGGAGGCCGAATAAAAACCTACAATACATCAATGTCAGACGAATTTAAGAACGGAAGAACAGTTATGAAAGCTGACTTTCTTAAAGGAGGAAATCCAGGAGTAAAATATTT
Source organism: Aproaerema taeniolella (assembly GCA_949987775.1). NCBI lineage: Eukaryota > Metazoa > Arthropoda > Insecta > Lepidoptera > Gelechiidae > Aproaerema > Aproaerema taeniolella. The sequence goes on from OX465248.1 coordinate 17,537,008, forward strand.
CTTTTTGAAGATACATAGCTTGGATTCTATCAGAGTTAATGTTTCTGAAAAAAATCAACCCAAATAAGAGGGCATGTCTTCGTTATTTTCATTGGGGACTTCGTTTTTGTGGGAATTTGGGAAAAATATGTTACTATATTAATATGATTAATTAAAATTTCAATTTCATGAGTAAGCTATACTTACTCATGAAATTTTCATCAAATTCCATCCTTTTTTAACCGACTTCAAAAAAGGGAAAAGGTTCAACTGGATTTTGTATACTTCTAAGTTGGTCCCATTTAATTTTATCACATTTATACAGCGCTTTTTAAAAAATTACAAAAACAATAAACACATAACTTCACATATATTTAGGTAAATTTTTAGTTCGTGTTTATCTGCTGGTATGCATTGCTGGGATTGAAGTCGGTTGATCCTTATGTTCTTAACGTGGGTTAGTATTTAATTCTTAAGGCGACTACAGCACCTAAATTACGATTTTATGATGCGTAGATAAGCATGACGCACTGCATTAAATCGAAGAAAAAAAATACTACGGTAATATTCAGGACATAAACTAGATAAGTAGTTTGCTGAAAACATGATTCAGCACTTTTGGTTCGATAGAAAAAGCTCACAAAGTCACCTCTAAATACCAATATTGTGTATCTTTTATGCTGTAAGAACTTGAATTTGCTATCAAAATGTTCGTGATTGAACACTCTCGATAAGTAGTTAACGCATTTTTCGATTGAAGCTGTTACCTTTCCATAAATCTCATTTTTCTAACTTTCGAACATGTTTTTACGCACGCACGCTTTCACAGTCCGTAAACTTCGTGTATCGACACGGTTCGCACTGCCGGCCCAGGCCTGTTGAGAGACGGAGATGGCACTATTCCGGTGTGTGTTGCCTTTATCGGGTGCTGTAGTCGCCTTAACAAACTGATCTCAAGCAGCAAATTTTTTACACCAGGTACAGATGACATCAGTAGTAGTGAAATGCTAGAAGCATTCATTACACCATACCACACTATAAATGGAAAGAAATATTTTCATAAACACGAAACAGAATTCTCTCACGGATTCATTATCAGCGGCTTTTATTGTAAAAATCACATAGAGTGTAAAAAGTGTTCAGAAAATTCGCTTCTTTATTCTCACAAAGTTAATTAACAGCCATCTCTCTTAAATACCAATAAAAAGTAACGCCTGAATAAAATAGAAACTCATCAAGTCAAACTCGGTAAACTGTGTATTTTATGACGGCGAGGAAAAACCAGCTAAGCTTCACAGTAAATCAAGGGCAAGGTATTATACCTTCGGATTACGACCTCTGAGAATGACCGAACCCTGTAAACACAGCCTTAAAAGGCGAATAAAACTTGAGGGTCCCAATTGCACGGTAATCGCCACAAGATGGCGCTAAGCGTTTACGACAAAAACCTTTATTGTACGACTTACTTAGATCAGAAGTAGGAAGGGAGGTGAAAGGGTTTAAATAAGTTAAAAAGTATGGAAATACAGATGGCAGAAAATTCCATTTTTTTTAATACGTTTATTTAAACAAACTTACATGAATTTATATTCGCCAAACTGCAAAGCAGTTTATTGGCAATAGCGCATTGTCAACAAACAAACTGCAAGTGTGTCTCATCTTCCTCCTTTACAATAGGTAAGCAGGCAAGCACTACTTAACATTTTTTTGATAAGTTTTTTTACATAACTCCTACTACTCCTAGGTGTCGAACTAGATCTAAATATTTATTTTAAAATAAAAACAGCTTATAAAAGTCAAGAAGTCAAACTTACTTTTGAATGCTGCAATTGTTTCAGGAGGCACGCCATGCCTCTCCAAGAACTCATCCGCCTTTCTTGATCGCTTGAAGCACTTACCTACTTAACATTTTTTGAAAGCGAGGTCATGAGGCATTTGAAATGTCATAGTGATAGATCAATTTCCCATATTGTAAAATTTATTTTTATTTAATTTTGTGCCAAGCCTGCTAGTTCTTATACGTAAAACATACATTAAATCTTCAGCATTAAACGGCTAAATTTCATAAACCTCTATTTTTAAAACTCTAAGATTCGCTATTTTGCTCTCAAATAAAAGAATATTAGTAAGTATTTCACGGGAGATAATGGAACCCTATTGTTGACTATAAAAAGCTTAATAATCTGTGGCGTATTAAATCACAAATAATGTCTTTCAGGTGAAGATAATGGTTTTAAGTGGATTTTTATACGATACCATAAATTATTATCACTGGAGATTTTATTCAAGGGTCATGCTAATTGAAGAAACTGTATTCCTATTTTCTTAAATAGAATATTATTTACTATTTATTCCTATTTTCTAAAAAAGAATAAAACAGTCACAAAAATTATTGAGTATTTGCTCAGTTCATTTATATGTAGATTCGCAAAAAACCAATTATAATAAACTAACGCTTTCGTACCTATTGCTATGGAGACCACGGGTTGCTTGGGAGCAGAGGCTAAAAGTTTTGTGGCAGAGCTCGGGAGAGCACCGAGGACTATCGCACTCAGTCGTTCTTGGTGCAAAGGCTGGCCATAGCGATCCAGCGTGGCAATGTTGCCAGGATCGACTGTGGTTGGTTTAACAGACTGAAATTTCAGTCTTATTGGGATTGTAATGTAATTTATGTCATGACCGATTGTGAAAATAAATATATTTATCACTACGATAAAAAATATTATCATAAAAGAGAAAAAACTATATTCTACAGATAGACTGAAATTCTATAAATAAAGATGTCCCAAAAAGAATTCCTAAAGTTCAAACTATTTTTTTTTCTGCTGGCATGGCAAGTATCATTGTCACATTCAGCCGAGGTCATCGTTTCTGGAATTCAATTCTATTTATCTGGAGCTTTATCTAAATTGATTCGTTGGATCGAATGCGTTTCGCTTTCCATCGGAGTAAGCATTCGAAATTGAATCTTTATTGGCCTTAGATATGCCGTGGTAAATTAAATAATACGTAGGTGACCTTGAATAAATTTATTCTATTCTGATTTTATTGGATGAATTATTCAATTTCTATAATTTATGGAATATCTCAATCTCTTCCATGGCGCAGATAAATTAATAATTACTACCGTTTTGTTATTTTTAACCCTCGACGAAAACAGAGGGTTAGCATCATAGCTCCTAAACGAATAGACCGATTTTGATGTGGTTTTTTGGTTTGAAAGCTGACGTGATCGAGATGGTTCTTGACTATATTTTATTAGAATTGGTTTAGTTGTTTAATTAATTATAAGCTGTGAATATAGGGGATGATACAATATTTCAATTTTAGACTTACATTTGTCCTTCCTTCAAACGGAGCAATGGATCGGCATGATATTTTGCATATTATCCTGATATGGAAAGTTGCAAGGCTACTGTTCCACGCAAATAGAGTGGCGGACGGAAAACCAGTCACCTGAATACTTACTATCCTTACTAATATTATAAATGTGAATGTAATTTTGTTTGTTTGTTACGCTTTCCAGCCTAAACTACTAAACCGATTTGATGGAATTTGGTACAGAGATAGATTAGAGCCTGGAAAAGGACATAGGGTACATTTTGATTCCACAGTTGTTAAAGATATAACCTGTGTTCCACGCAGGTGGAGCCGCGAGCGGAAAGCTAGCAAGCTACAAATGTAAGGGATGTTAAAGAATTTTAATATTACAATTACGTTTAGCATCCTTCAAGATGTAACAGAACTGCGGCTCGAAGTGATATTTTGTGGATTCTCCTAACCTGGAGAGTTGCAAGACAACTGTTCCACGCGAATAAAGTCGCGGACCAAAAGCTAGTCAATATTAATTTCAGTAATTAACCTCGGACGCCTTTTGTGCACTAGATTTAGAAAATTAGGTCAAACAGTTAGAGACAGGTCGCTAGCCTATTTCCAAATATAATCTTAGGCTGTTATATTTATAATTTATACAGGTAATACAGGTATAATATACAGGTAAGAAGTACACATTTAGAACAATGGAAAATAACTATTGCATATTCAAGGCATTTTTTTTATTATAAGATGGGTTAACTCTTGACCTCAATCTTGACCATAAGGTCAAAGATGAGGTCGACAATGGAGCGAGTTAACCCAGAAAATGCCTATAAAGGCACTGGTACTCCCACGCACCGACGGAACACAGCAAGCTGTTTGGCGTCGGACTTCGGTAGGAGGGTGGTCGCGAACCAGACGGCCCTTTACAGAGCCTACCACACCGCATGAGACCATAGGACGACACCTCAGATTCAGAAAAAAATGAAGTGTCGTTGCCTGGGATGGATTACTAGGAGGCAGGTCTCATTTGTGTTTCCTTAGTCGCCTCTTACGACACCCACGGAAAGAAATGGGGTGGGGTTATTCTCAACCGATCACCACACGGTGTTTATTTTAAGTAATGCGAGTGCTATGATCTTTTATTGCCAATAGTCTTTTTTTGTTAAGGCCGCAGTACTAAGAAGTATTTTATTTAATTCCATGGTGCCAATTTCTGCCACTATGGACTCAAGTCCAATTTTTACAAATATTTATTTTTAAGTGAATTATTTAAAAATTGAATTTTAGTTAAAGGTAGATTGTCAGATTACTAAATATACTTTTTCGTATTCTAACTTCAAATACGTTTCAAAATTAAAAATAATAATTTTCTACATTAAAAACGTATGAGTCATCGACTTCAATCCCAACAATAGTTCGCTTAAAGTAGAAAACTAGTGTTAAAAATGAATTAAGTTATGAAGTTCCAAAAACATTCAAGTAGCTATCCCTACCTACAACTTTTGAAACTACGTGGTTTTATTACCTAAGTTTTTCTATTTTTCGCGGACAACAATGCCTATTAGCAGATAACCACACACGAAAACCTAATTTTGTAAGTTTTTTTTTTTTACGCTGAATCATTTTCGTTAAAACTTTTATGAGACCACTACAGGAGTGTATGTACTCTTTCGAACAGAAAAAGAATTTTGAAAATTGGCTGTCAATTGGTTATTGTGTAACAACCATACAAAATAAAAAATACAATCGAATTGAGAACCTCCTCCTTTATGAAGTCAGTTGAAAATAGAATGGTCATACTGACCACCAAACCAAAAGACATCAACCGAAAAGACTGAAAAAAGACATGTAATTCTTCAAAGAAATGTCCACTGAAAACCGTCATTCACACGGCCTTTTCTGAGCGGTCCCTAATAAATGTAAATTTTAATACGAATCCTTAGACTATTGATGAAAGACAGAGCAACCTAAAAATATTACATTTTATGGTATATCGAGTTAATGATTTTTTATAAAAAAATAAATTCTAGCACAGGGCCCCGATTCTGTAATTTCAGTTGTGTGTCGATGGAATGGTCGCCATTTTATCCGTTCAGGTGGCGAAATTGAGAATTATCTAAATTTTGTACATCTGATGGCTGCTTTGACTCGTGGCGCCACTACCAATTGAATTTTCAGTTGGTTGGTAGTTTGCGGTGGCGCTGCTGGTCGGGGTGGTTGTCAGCAATATGAAAATTAAATAGTTCTCAATTTCGCCACCTGAACGGATGACCTCCATTCCATCGACACACAAAAGTTACAGAATCGGGGCCCAGCTCTCTTTCAAATATGTCAAGAAAAATAACCACAAAGATTCATCCGCAAGAGGCTTCGACCGCCATAAGTGAAAACTAAAACAAAACCAATCAGCAACATGTCTCGTCCTACTTAACATAACCTACTAGCAAACCCGGCGAACTCCGTTTTGCCACCAGATGGCTTCGTTTTATGTAACATGTGGGGTTGTAATAGAAGGAGAATGGCAGGGATAGAAAAGACAAGCGAGTGTTCAAGCAAGCACTATTATTGCGATAAAGCACTAAACTTCTACAATATTGATTACGTAAATCGGTAGCTAAATGGCCGCGCGGCGGAGCATTAACAACGTCCTGTCGTCTCAGAGCGCATTCGTGACTGACTGTGTGGTGCGCAGGCGCTCTCGGTCGAGCCGGCTTAGACAATAGAAACCAGTTTTATTGTTACTGCTCCGTGCTATCTATTATTCGCTAACCACTATACAATAAGAAAATCGGCCTGTCTGTACGTAATTACAATTTATTATTTTAGTGTTAGTTTGTATATTAAATTTTAGAATTAGTTTTAAGTTTCTATTAGGTTAAGTTAGTATGTAAGTATTATTAATTTATAATGTAAATACACTACTAATTACTAATGCTAATTACTACGACAAATGATTTACTTAGTGCTAGAAATTTACTAAGCTACAATCGATAATTAGAAACAATATTACGCTACGCTACGCTACAGTCTAAATCTATTTACGCTACGCTACATCACCCCCCTCCAGAGACCGTCACTACGGGCGATAATAGTCAGGGAACCTAACTGTACGACCCGATCGGGTTTTCCTGACAGGATTACTTCCGCCATCATCAGGTAAGTTATGCGTGTCAGGCGTTTGAGTTGCGGGTGAATGTGTATGTTGCGTGTCTGTTTGAGGCGTGCGTGTTTGTGGTATGCGTGTTTGAGGTGTATGTGTTTGAGGTGTGTGTGTATTCGGCGTGTGATTGTCTGTGTCTTGTAGTATATAGGCTGGTTTAAGTCGGTCTATACTAACTGTGACAGGTTTGCCGTTCACCAATAGTTTGTACACCTTGTCGCCACGTTCTAGTACCTCATGTGGTCCAGTGTATGCTGGCTTTAAGGAACCACATCTTGTGTCATCGCGTAAAAATACATGAGACGATGTAGCCAATTCCTTAAAGATAAACGTTTTACGTTGACCACCATGGCGAGAAGCTGGTAAAGGTTGCAGCTTCTTTGAGAAAGCACGTAATCTTCCGGTAAAATCTGTGATGTCGATGGTGTTATCTGCCTGTGGATCAAACATCTCTCCTGGAAGACGTAATGGTTCACCATAAACTAGTTCAGCAGACGTCGCTTTGAGGTCGTCTTTTTGAGCACAACGTATGCCTAACAAGACGAGTGGCAATATTTCAACCCAATTCTCGCTAGAATGACAAATTATAGCCGCTTTCAACTGTCGATGAAATCGTTCGACCAGCCCATTGCATGCTGGGTGATATGCTGTCGTTCGCCTATGCTGGAAACCTATAATTAGTGAAAGATTTCTAAATAATGCTGACTCGAATTGCCTACCTCTATCTGTCACTATGTCTGTAGGGCAACCAAAACGGGATATCCAACCGCTCATCAAAGCCTTTGCTACTGTTTCAGCTGAAATATCCTGTAAAGGTATTGCCTCCGGCCATCGTGTGAAGCGGTCCACAGCCGTTAAACAATAACGGTATCCTTGCGATATTGGTAGTGGTCCAACGATATCGATGTGGACGAAAGTGAATCTGGCTCGAGGAACCTGAAATGAACCTAACGGTGAGGTAACATGCCGGGTAACCTTTGAGCGTTGGCAAGCTATGCAGCCACGGGCCCACTCTCGACAGTCCTTTCGGACTCCTGGCCATACAAACCTTTCGGCCACTAGTTTGGCTGTACCCTTAGCCCCTGGGTGACTTAAGCAATGCAAGCTGTTGAATACCGCTTTTCGCAGTTCTTTTGTCACATATGGTCTCAGCGTGTTGCTACTCTCATCGCAGTACAGTTCGGCGTTCGTACCTGGTAAACTTATTTTTCTAAGTCGCAGTGAGTTTTTGGTAGCTAGCAGTTGGTGAAGTTCTTCATCGAATTTCTGTGACAAAGCTAGCTTCTGCAGGTCGACTGGGTGTGAAACCTCCTCCACTCTCGACAGGCTGTCAGCTACGACGTTGTCCTTCCCTGCGATGTGTCTAATATCTGTAGTAAACTGCGATATGTAATCTAGGTGCCGAAACTGTCTTGGTGAGCAATTCGCTTTCTGCTGTTGAAACGCATATGTGAGGGGCTTGTGGTCTGTATAAACCACAAAGTCTGTTGCCTCGATCATGTGCCGGAAATATTTAATGGCTTCATAAATGGCCAATAGCTCGCGATCATAAGGTGAGTACTTTGTTTGTGCAGGGCTCAACTTCCGTGAAAAGAATGCAAGCGGTTGCCACGAACCTTCTTTCAGCTGCTGGAGTACTGCTCCTAGTGCCACGTCTGATGCATCGGTGACAACTGCCAACTTTGCTCCACATTCCGGATGAGCCAACATAGCGGCTTGACAGAGGGAGTCCTTGCAGGCCTGGAATGCTTGAGTTTCCACATCAGTGAAGTTCACCGGATGGGAACCTTTCACTGAGCCGGTAAGCAACGCGTTCAGAGGCCCTTGCGTTTTAGCCGCTCCGGGGATGAATCGGCGGTAAAAGTTGATCATCCCCAAGAATCTGCGTAACTCTCTTACCGTCTTCGGCTGGGAGTAGTTCTTAATAGCCTCGACCTTGGCTGGTAATGGCCTCGTACCTTCTGCGGAAATAGTATAGCCTAAGAAAGTTACCTCCGAAGCTCCGAAGACACATTTCGAGGTATTGATGACCATGCCGTATTTCCGCAATCTGTCAAACAGCTGCTGCAGGTGAAGCTCATGGGTTTCCTGGTCTTTAGAAAACAAAAGAAAATCGTCGATGTAGGCATAACAGAAATCCAGTCCACGCAGCACCTCATCCACAAATCGCTGAAAAGTCTGCCCGGCGTTACGAAGTCCGAACGTCATGTACGGAAATTCGTAAAGTCCGAACGGCGTAGTGATGGCGGTCTTCTGGATGTCGTCTGGATGGACTGGGATCTGGTTGTACGCTTTGACCAGGTCGATGGTGGAGAAGACGCTGCAACCTGCTAAGCTATGAGAAAAGTCATGAATATGACGAATAGGGTATTTGTCCGGAATTGTGCGTGCGTTCAGAAGCCGGTAGTCGCCGCAAGGCCGCCACCCGTTGTCTCGTTTCGGGGCGAGGTGAAGCGGGGACGACCAAGGTGACTCTGAAGGTCGGCAAGTACCTATCTGCAACATAGCTTCAAATTCCGCTTTAGCTATTTTTAACTTATCAGGTGCAAGCCTACGAGGTGTACAAGCAATTGGCGGGCCAGGCGTAGTGCGTATGTGATGAACAGTGTTATGAGTAGGTGTGGAGTGAAAGCCAGATGGACGAGTGATGTCGGGGTATTTAGCTAGTATGTCGTGATATACTGTGTCACCTGACAACATAACCTTAACAGATGAAATGGCTTCAGCAATCCGTACAGGCGAACCCGGGGCGGTGAGCGTAGTATTACCATCGATGAGGCGCTGTCCTCTAACATCTACAATCAAATTGTAATGAGATAAAAAATCTACACCTATTATCGCCCTAGTAACGTCAGCTATAATAAATTGCCAAGCAAAGTCACGGCGCAGCCCCAAGTTAAGCACAAAATTAATGTACCCGTAGGTGTTTATAACCGTACCGTTTGCTGCACATAATTCATAGTTTGTTTTAGGTCTTTGTTGTTTTAATGCACGGACTGGAAATACACACAAATCACTGCCAGTGTCCACTAAAAATTGTACTTTTGTACGCTGGTCCGTAACAAATAAGCGACCGGCACTTGGGCAGTCGTCGGTCGCGTTAACCGACTGCCCGCTTATTTTTCCGAAAAATCGCATGGTTTGACGCACTTTTCAGCCTTACTTCCGAATTTATGATGATACCAGCAGGTGGGAAACTTTCTGTAATTGCTGAGAGACCTTTTTGATGCAGATCGGTTGCGGTTCTGGTTAGATGACCTCTGTTTCGACCTTGACATTCTGTCTACCTTCGTCATCAAAGCTTCTACTTGGCGGGTTAGTGCAGCAATTTGATGAGAAACAGGATCCGCTCCTGGTGTTGATATGGATGTACCTGCTGCGTGTACCGCTGCTAAGTGTGAAGTAGGAGGGACGACATCGTGAATCTTGTCTGCTAACTCTGCAAGCTCCAACAGTTCAGCCTTATGTTGTGACGCTATGATAGTCTGGGTACCGCTCGGAAGCCTACTGGTCCAGATAGTCTTGAGAAACTCGTCGGGAACGTCTGGGCCTGCTAGGTGCTGGAGGTGCCGCAGGAATTGCGACGGCTTTCGGTCACCCAACTCCTCGTGAGTCAGCAGCTGCTTCACTTTCTTCTCGCGTGATGCCGACAGCCGTTTGATCAGCTCTGTTTTTAATACCTGGTATTTATCGGGTGAGGCAGGACTGGTAATAATATCTTCTACCTCCGCTGCGTGCGCCGGGTCCAAGTGAGCCATCGTGTAGTGGAACTTCGTTGTTTCTGTTTTTATGTTAGAAAGCTCGAATTGGCTCTCTAACTGCGCGAACCACAGTGCTGGCTTCTCCGGATAAAACGGTGGCATCTTTATTCCGACTCGGTTTAACAAAGGCGGGTTGCCGCCATCTTGACGCTCGTCGTCTTTCCCCATATTTCTTTGTGTTCAACTCGGGTCACCAGATGTGGGGTTGTAATAGAAGGAGAATGGCAGGGATAGAAAAGACAAGCGAGTGTTCAAGCAAGCACTATTATTGCGATAAAGCACTAAACTTCTACAATATTGATTACGTAAATCGGTAGCTAAATGGCCGCGCGGCGGAGCATTAACAACGTCCTGTCGTCTCAGAGCGCATTCGTGACTGACTGTGTGGTGCGCAGGCGCTCTCGGTCGAGCCGGCTTAGACAATAGAAACCAGTTTTATTGTTACTGCTCCGTGCTATCTATTATTCGCTAACCACTATACAATAAGAAAATCGGCCTGTCTGTACGTAATTACAATTTATTATTTTAGTGTTAGTTTGTATATTAAATTTTAGAATTAGTTTTAAGTTTCTATTAGGTTAAGTTAGTATGTAAGTATTATTAATTTATAATGTAAATACACTACTAATTACTAATGCTAATTACTACGACAAATGATTTACTTAGTGCTAGAAATTTACTAAGCTACAATCGATAATTAGAAACAATATTACGCTACGCTACGCTACAGTCTAAATCTATTTACGCTACGCTACAAACATTTCATTTGGTGATTAAAAGAAGAAGAAAAATTTTTTTTCCTGAATTTTCTTTGCTATAAACCTCACGGAGCCCGAGACCTTTCCAACGAATGCAAAACCGTGGAAATCGGTTAGTGCGTTCTGGAGTTATAGCGTCAGGAAGGAAAACCCGACTTATTTTTATATAGTAGAAGATTACACCACCAAACCTTAGTCAAAATTGCTGGGTTGGAATAAAACCACAGAAAAAGCGCAAACAATGTTTGTCTGAATTATTTGATTATTTGATTTTTTTGATTTTTTAGTTTACTTCGAGAACAGGGGTAAAAAAATTGCGGCCTTTTTCTCACAATACAAGAAAACCTTCGCGCCAAACTCTTTTACACTGTGTGTCGGGGAAGTGTAGGCAGCTGTCTCATTCTATGTCCTCAGTGTAAGTGATAAACGTATACATCAGCTATCAAACATTTATTTTCTTTTTCCATAACACCTCATCTCTCCTTTTCCATCTCGGAATCATGTGGAAAGGTACAGACAGCAGCACGTCAAGTTATCCATTCACACTACAAAAGCCGGTGCTATTACGATTGACATAAGGGCCGCGTTAAAATCAACATATAAAGCCTGATGTGCTGTCGTATGTACAATTAATAATGGACAGTGTTTTTATAAGAGAGAGGTCTGCGAAATTTGTACGAAGTACAAAGCAAACAGACAAGAGTACACACATTACGGTAAATTAGGATATTATACATTTATCTTCATAAAGGTGGTAACCAAATTTCAAAAACAGTATCTTGAATTTCTAATTCACGTTAATATATGTTACAGCTATTAAAAGCAACGTGGGTATATAGATTAATTATCATGGGTATGTGTAGATTACATGAAGAAAAGAATGCATTCCCGTGACAAATCTTATAATTATAAAAAAAGTTTGAAGTGAAACTTCTTTACGCGCTATGAAGGTATTTTAAGGTCGCGTCATGATAAAAGCGTCAGAATATTAATAATATTAGGCCATAATTCGAAAACGTCATGGTAAAATTGTACTACCATCTTTTATAGAAGCTGAGAACATAGGGGGCAATGGTAATTGAAACTATAAGCTCCACCGTGCCGTGCTGTTCGAATTATATAACGAAGAAGGTTCACTTCGGACACGTGTAATCTGTATATGATTTTTTGAGCTTCAGAATTGTTTAAACCCCATGATTGAATCACAATGTGAATCACTAATTGAATTATACTTCTAAAATCATCAAAAATCCAATTGGCTATAAATCAATATAGTAAAGGTATAATGCCTGTGAAATCTACTCACAACTTCTTAGGGTAGCATAACAACCTGCGATTTATTCTTGTCTATATTCTGAATCCATAACATTTGACCAAAATCATTTGAAAATCTTTCACATTATTTTAATACAAAAAATTGTGTTTGTTTTTAGTTTTAAAAATTACACATCATATACATTTTTAAAAGCGATGAAAATGCGAATAGGTATATAACATGTTATTTTGTATTATGTTATATTGGGAAAATTTCGATTAAGAAAATTAATTTTACATCAATGTTAGGCTCTGAGTAAAATTATCCATTCAAACATAGCGTTATCAACCATAGAATACGATAGTAGGTCCCGTATTATTAATTCATAGAGTAATGTGGAAACAGAAGGCACTATGGTAATAAAGTAAGTTATCACAAGGTCAAGAGACTCCTAACTAAATATTGTTATTAGTTGGTTCTCTTAGAATATGGTAATCGAAGTATAACTTTCTTCTATCATTGCATAGTTTCCAAACTTATACCAATATCAGAAATATAATATTGTTTATATTAAAATATGTGGTGGTGAATTGGGTTAGCGTATTATTACTAAGTAAAATCTGTCAATGACACTCAGAATTTTTATGTTCCAAGTTTCGTTTTTTCTACTGAAAAATAATGAAAGTATAATAAGCGGTGATAGCCCAGTTGGTTAAAAAACCAGTCTTATTACCAGAGCGTTACTGGTTCAAATCCTGTTCGGGCCTGTACTCTTAAATTAATGAAAGAAATAGAAAATACATGTTACCTCCTAAGATAATAATTAAAATTTTAAAATATTATATTCTAAACATTTGTCAGAAAGAAAGTTAATTTTATAATAAGAATTATCTATATATTCCTTAACACACTCATATTATAGCTGGTGTATCTCTCTGTCTCTCTTTCTGTCTTCGATATCTCCCTCTCTTTCTGATGTTATCGTTTTGATATTTGACCGCGCGACCCCTGTTAAATCGCTCAGTTAGGCTTGAAGAGCCAAGCAAAGACTTTTTTGACATGAAATTTTCAACAGCGAGTTTTAAATTACTACGACGCGCCTTGACTCATAAACTTTAGCCACTTAAAATAAAAAAACCAAGTCCGAGTCGGACTCGCGCACTAAGGATTCCGGACCATTACCTATAATAACGGCAAAAAAAATCACGTTTGTTGTATGGGGCCCCCTTAAGTATTTATTTTGATCTATTTTTTAGTATTTGGTGTTATAGTGGCAATAAAAATACATAATCTGTGAAAATTTCAAATGTCTAATTATCACGGTTCATGAGATACAGCCTCGGACAGACTTATCTATAAAAACGGCAAAAAAATGAAGTTTTTTTATATGGGAGCCCCCTTAAATATTTATTTTATTCTGTTTTTTGTATTGGTTGTTGTAGCGGCAACAAAAATACATCATCTGTGAAAATTTCAACTGTCTAACTATCACGATTCATGAGATACAGCCTGGTGACAGACAGACGGACGGATGGACAGCGAAGCCTTAGTATTAGGGTCCCGTTTTTACCCTTTGGGTACGGAACCCTAAAAAGGTCCTAAAAACGTTTTAATTAGACAAATTTTATATGAGAAGGGCACCGTTTGTTGCCTAGACTACCTAATTAATCTTCAGAATGCTTACGTGGGCAGAATAATAATTGCATTTTTTTTAAAGCGGGATTTTATTCCACTGAAAAAATTACATGAGGAGATAAAAGAAAATAGAGCTTTTTACAAAAGGAAATAGCTTCAAAACTTCATATAGGTAACATATTAAAGTGAAGAAAACCAATGAAAACAGTTTTTAACAAAATCAGTCACTTTCGCGAAATATAAATTAAGGGAACGGTATGAAAGTCTATGTTGTACTATGTACATGGAACTATCTGACTAATTAACAACTTTAAATTCTTATAACTTAGTCATCATTCAAGATATAAAAAAATTATACATTTTTTTAAATACCACAAAATAATTAAATCTATACATATAAAATTGGAGGTCTTAACTCACTGACTCATCGACGCCCAGTCCAAACCCTTGGACCTCGAAAGCTGAAAGCAAAAAAGTTCCTTTTATAACGTAGGCAAGAAACATGGAAGGATTTTACGAAACTCCCACGTAAACGAAGTCCCGGGCATGGTTTGGTAACAAATAAAATTGACATGCACTATTTTTTTGGTTAAAGTGAAATCAACAAATATAAAACGGTCAGTAATTTAATGTTTATTGTTGAAAGTTAGGAACATCTTCGTGCCAATATTGAGAAGGATATTTCATTGAATCCAAAGCTAATAAATATCTAGTACTGTGTGAGGATTCCGTACCTCGTACAAGGATTATTCAACCGCAATTTATGGCATACCGAGGCATTGAGACGCTGCAATCTAACCGCTTTGTGGTTTGTAAACTACAAGCTAGTGCTTATATAGTCACTATAGTCTCAGTGTTTCTTAACATTTTAGTTTTGCCACAGACCACCGACTGATTGGAAACGCCGCATCGCTAACAGAATGCGATGTGGGTAATTTAATTTTAGAAAATACATTTTTTTAAATAAAAATCCTCTGGAAAATCATTACGAATGATTAGTCTGAATTCATTGTTTTACTATTGCTAAGCTGTCCCTGTAGAATAGAGTTTGTTCTCATTTTAGTCTATATATACTAGCATATTACTGCATTACAGTGTATAACACAGGCCAGAGGACGACTATTGTACTCAGTTGGACAGATAACACAAGCCTATTTGCATGGGCGTACCCAGGGGAGTGCAGGGGGGGCAGCCGTCCCTCCCTGGATTTAGTTAACGTCCCTACTAACTATCTACTTTTATTGATAAAAGTTAGGAAAAAAACTTTTGACATTTGCAATAGAACCTGTACCTACTCGCTAACAGCGCCGCATGCACTATGGGCTAGCACTATGGGCGATAACTGGTTGCGAAACACAGTTGCGAAAGGATTCTTTCACGGAAGACGTCATAAACCGTTTTGCTCAAAACCCTCGAAAGGTACTTTTAAAATAGCTAATGTATAATTAAATCTAAATATATAAATTTAGATTTAATTATCTGTGAGTCCCCGGCAGAGTAGAATAGGACCACCCTCTTTCTTACCGAGGTGTCGTACAAGGCGACTAAGGTAAACATGCAGGCAAGTTCATCTGCACACAGAGATGGAAAACTCTGCAATTATATCAAAACCCTCGCCAACCCGTCTGCCAAGCGTGGTGAGTATGGTATTTACCCCACATGTTATTGAGGGAGGCCCGTTCCCCAGCAGTGGGGACGTATATGGGCTGATGAATATAAAAGGAGAAACTGACTGACTGACTGGCATATCAACGCACAGCCTAAACGGCTAAACGTAGGCACTTGAAATTTGGAAGGGACGTAGCTTAGGTACCGTAGAGGTGCACTAAGAAAGGAATTCCCGAAATTCCAACGGGAACGGGAATAAGCGGGAAAATCCTTTTGTATGAAAAATCTAAACCGCTTAAGTTAGACGCTTGAAATTTGGCATGCAGGTACCTTATTCAACTTAAAGCTTAGTTGCAACAGGATATTGCAAAATTCTCATGGGAACGAGAGTTAGCGGGAAAAAAATGTTGTATGAAAAAATCTAAACTGCATAAGTTAGATGACATGCATATACCTTAGTGAATGCAAAGTTAAAAATTCCCCTGGGAACGGGAAGCGAGTTAGAGGCTTGAAAATACTTGAAATTTATAGCTCGCGGTAGTGGCAACCAAGAAACGTCGCGGCCGCGGCGGCGGTTGTGGGGCGGCGACAGCGGTGGCGAGGCGATCTCGGAAAATAACCTGTAGTCCCGGGCGAAGCCGCGGGCGGAAAGCTAGTAATTTATATAAAAATTCCTATTTTAATTTACGTTTATTTCTTGGCTCGCAGATGGCTCTCAGCCCAAAAATTTCAAGTAACAGGCCTAAGGGCGCCCCCTGTGGGGCTCGAACCTCGGCTTAGAGCGTTTATTTCTTTGTCTAGATGCTTATAAATATCTGATTTGCCCCCCCCCCCCTGGCCCACAGCCCGGATACGCCCATGTCTATTTGGCCGGTCCATTAGATTTGATAACAATGAACATGTTAAGTTGATGCAAACCCATCGTATGAATAGGCTTAGAATTTCAGAGCTATTGTGTTGTTGGTGTGATTTTGAGGCGGGTTCGCTTAAACGCAGTTTAATTATTTTTAGACAATACACTTTGAAGATTTCATTTGTAAATTTTTTAATAAAAATCAAATCTGTTTAAATGTGTAAAAAGAAAGTTTTATATCCATTTTTCAGGACCTTGTAAGCAAATAGGATTTAGATACAAAATCTCATAATGGCCAATTCTCAAAAGAATCACAAAGGATTTTTTTTTATAACTGATTTGTATTGTTTTTGTTTTTCAGTCAAAGATTTAAATATATTTTTTTTTATAACCTAGCATTTTTAAAATACTACAATAAATCGAAATGTCTTTTATTTTTTTCTAATATTTTCAATAGAATACCCATGAGAAGTTATAAAAAAAATTTACCTCTCTCATACTGAGACAGTTGAATTTTTGTTTAAATCTTTGAATAATCGTGGTGAAACCCGGTTCCAAAACTAAATATAGATATAAAAACAATAAGCGTACTTTATCAATATAAGACATCCAAATTGTTCAGAGGTAACCAAATCGGCCTGTAACCCCAAATCGCCTTTTAATTTCTTCCCAAATATTATAGTAATTAAATTCCTAATCTCTCTGAAATAACTCGAAGATTTCCCTGTAGGCTTGTCGAAGCCATTTTCTAATTACCGACAAGACTTCGGCCGGCTATTCCACTAATGAATGGCGGCTGAATTACAATGGTCGCCAGTTTATCCGTTCAGGTGGCGAAATTGAGAACTATTCCAAATTTCATACATTTTATGAATACTGCTTTGACGGGCGCCAACTAAATGATAAGAGGATCGTCTCAGTATTTTTTCCCATACAATATACTGAGACGATCCTCTTATCATTCAGTCAACGGATCTCTGTGAAATTTTGGTGTAGTGTCAGGAACACAAAAAACTAGGTGTGTACGTTTTGATTTTTTTGATATTTTTAGTAGACAAAAAGATATTTGAGACTAAAATTCAGCATTTTTTTCTAAAAAAAATCTCAACATTTAAGAGGTGACTGTTGAAAAACTAAAAACAATTTTCAAAAAAGCAAAACCTCGTTTATACGCTTACAAATCGAAAAAACGTACGATATCATCAAGTTTTTGGGGTAGGAATTCATTGACGCCTAAACTCATAATTTTGGAAATAAAACTCGGCATTTCGACGGAAAGCTGCCACTGTCCCTTTCGCACAAGTCTAAGGCGGGTGGTCGACATCGAGACAGCATGAAAAACAACTGAGACGCTAGTCCAAACTGAGACGCTTCTCTAAAGTTGCTAAGTAGTTTGCAACATAATGTTCAGTTGGCAGTGGCGCTGCTAGTCGGGGTGGTTGTCATCAAACGTATGAGGTTTCTATAGCCTCATACGCTTCGCGCCACTCGGCTGACGCTGAAACTTCACATTGATTGCGCGAGGGCCCCGCGCAAAGTCTTGCTTGCCCTCTGGTGTTATCAATGTTGACATTTTGACATAAAACCGCGGCGCATTACGCTCTCACCATCGTACTCGAGCTGCTGAATTGGTGAAATGGTCACCGTTGTCATTCAACCGCCATTGAGAAGTAATTTATTAGTGGAATAGGCGCCCGGAATTATTATATTGACATTTGTTTAAGGAATTATTTGCTTTATTCTATCATAGATTTAAGCGTATTAATGTAGATCTCACGGATCAGGGATATACGTTCAGTTGAATGAACGTGCAGGTTGCTTCATAAAGTTTTCTTCACTGTTAGAACAACGCAATGGTGAAGAACCATGCAACTTACATTTAAAAAATGTTCACTGTCGCGTCTATATTACTAAATTCTAAAAAAACATTTATCTACACTAATATTATAAAAAGGAAAGATTTGATTCTTTGTTTGTTTGTATTGAATAGGCTCCGAAACTACTTGACCGATTTCAAAAAAATTTTCTCCGTTAGAATGCTACATTATCCTTGAGTAACATAGGCTACATAATTTTCTCGAATTCTCACGGGAACGAAGTCCCGGATGGAATGCTAGTTTATAAAATACAACAGTGTTACCTTCAACAGTGTTTGTAGTATGTACTTAGAGTAAGTATAAGAAAGTTTTGTTCGTTTCCTGAAACATTTTCATTTTTTGCCGTCTAATAAATTTACTGTGCATTTTTCAACTAATATACACAACTTAGAATAAGTGATGGGTACACACGATGCCCTAAGTTATTCTAATTTGAACTAGCAGATAAGAATCTTGGGTGGATACTTAATTGACGTCATCTTCTTGTTCTTGTGTAGGAATAGTCATGTAGGTATGTGGCGAACTTTATTAACGCTGGTGTCAGAGTTTGGCCCATTAATTGAAGTAACCGACGTACACACGACAGCACTTCAGCCTATACATGTTAGCCTTGACGTCGCTCTTTCGTTTGTAATAGCGCCGACCTTCGCACTGCAAATGGGTTACCTAACGTGCTGATGTCTGTACATGTACATGGTAGCCATACAAATAAGGAAAATAAAATTTCTTTTCTACGATGGCAGCACTAGGAATTGAACTAGGTAACTCTCACTTAAAAGACCAAATGGCTAGCACTACACAACTGAAAACGCTCAAAATAATATATAATACTTGAAAAGACAATTCAAACGTATACAGCCTAGCACACCAGGTTACCGTATTTTCATTGCAAAATCATTCTTATTGGAACAGCATAGAGACCAAGTATGTGGTAAACCTATCTCTATTCTTCGAAAATGGATTTCTAAAATTTCATATTTCCTTACAAGTACCATATTGAATATCTATTCAGTTCAGGCACTTTCCGGATTTTGATGCAACGGCCCATAGGTCAGCGATTTCTATTGAATTGAAAGGTCGAATGGGAAATGATTCGCTGTTTCGTAGCTTTTGAAGATTTGTGACAATGCCTTTTTATTTGAGGCAGGGATATTCCCTAGTCCTGTTTCACATTTTGGGTATGCTTGGGCATAATACAGGATTTGACAGGTCAAATTATTACAGCGGAACGACTGCCGTCTGACCTCCGTGACCCTGCTAATTTTTAAATTTTAGAGTTATAATTTTCACGTGTAAAATTTGCCTTTCATTGACCTTTATGTTCATAAGTAACTTAATTTTCTATATTAGACTTGCATCTCTATCATTCTAAGGGCACTTATTTACTTCAAGTATATCTTAGATGAGTGGGTAGAAAGTTTAAAGGTGAGAGTTTCAGAAGCTGTGGGCGAAACGACAAACAAAATTCTACATTTTCTCTTCGATTGCAACACTGTTTATTTTCAGATGTTATTTTCTTTCAAGAGATGTCTTAACTAACACAGGCACTGTTTACATAAGGAAAGGTCAATCAGAAGAAAGTATTATTATCTTTTTCTTCTTTTTTTGATATACATATATATATATAAAATTGAAGGTCCTGATTCACTGACTCATAAACGCCCAGCCCAAACTCTTAGACCTAGAAAGCTGAAATTTACTAAAAAGGTGTCTTTTATGACGAAGGCAAGCACTAAGAAAGGATTTTTTGAAATTCAACCCATAAGGGGGTGGTTCAAAGTTTTTATGGAGAAAAAAATTTTTTGGACAGCTTGAAACTTCGTCAAGATACACATTGAAGCAATTAAAGGGGCACGTGTTTTGAGATTTTTCGAAAATCAGGTCAAGAAGGGGTCAAGAATGAAATGGGTGACTAAAAAAGTTCTTTGCGCGAGCGAAGCCGTGGGAAAAAGCTAGTAATTACATAAAATTCTGAAAGCAGTCTATGCTTGATTATGCTAGAATAGGTCGCATTTTTTTTCTGAATCCTCGGGCCTCCCTGGGGTTTGTCCTACCATATCCCCTAAAAAAGCTTGAGGTAGACTGGCGATATAATGCATTTTTTTTATTAATGAAGGGTTCGCTCTTGACCACAATCTAGCCCAAGGGCAAAGATGCGGTCGAGGATGTAGCAAGCTCACCCAGAAGAAGCCTATTCACTCGAACTTTAAAGAGATTCGGGTTATATGAACCCGAATAATATATGGTTTAATGTTTTTTATTGAAAATGGGTTCGCTCTTGACCACAATCTAGCTTAGATTGTGGTCAAGAGATTATTGGTATTCCTTTCCTATTTTCATACATTTTTTGACATATTGTCTGATTAGCTTCTAACCGCGGTTTAACCGTTGGTTATATTTTTGGTGAACACGGGTCTCTATTTCATAGAATGCAATGGTAATATAATTTTGCCATGCCGTTTCCGAATTATAAAAAGGCTCAAAAAGTTTACGTCGTAATATCCACTGGCTGATTTCAATTTGTCGGGCTTGTATCCAAAGCATAGCTCGCTGCAAGGCCGGTCGTATGGCTCGATGATGTATAGCGAGAAGGGTTAACCGGGGCAATATTGCTAGGGTTGCAGTACTCAAAACTATCAATCTCTTTCATGATGAAATGGAATAAAAATCGCAGTCTTCATAGAAAAATTGAGTTTTTTAGTCCCATGGCGTTTTGGGAAACTAAGAAGAGAGAGAGTTTCACCAGCAGTAGAACTCATTAAGGGAAATTCAAAAGGGAAAATGAGTACCTACATTTTTTTAACTAGTTTTCTTAGAAATAACCGTATTTGTTTGTACTTTCTTCTGTACATAACGAAGCAGCAAATCGATTTGATATTTTGAACAGAGATAGTTGGAAAGGTGGAGAGTAAAGACTTTGAACTAGGTAACTCTCACTTAAAATTCAATTTGGTTTTAATTCTTGTGGGAATTCTCGAAACAACAAAATTACAATACAATACCTATGCTTACAGATGGATACACTGTACCACATGCACATGCATGTCTGTGAGACTATTGAATTAATTGAATTTTAAAACTGAAGGCCTAAAACAAAGTAAATTTTGTTAGCGATTACTTAGACCGTGTGGTGATCGGTTGAGAATAACACCACCCCATCTCTTTCCGAGGGTGTCGTAATAGTCGACTAAGGAAATACAAATGAGACCTGCCTCCTAGTAATCCATCTCAGGCAACGACACTTCATTTGTTTCTGTATCTGAGGTGTCGTCCTAGGTCTCATGCGGTGTGGTAGGCTCTGTAAAGGGCCGTCTGGTTCGCGACCACCCTCCTACCGAAGTCCGACGCCAAACAGCTTGCTGTGTTCCGTCGGTGCGTGGGAGGGGAGTACCAAGTGCCTTTACAGGCATTTTCTGGGTTAACTCGCTCCATCGTCGACCTCATCTTTGACCTTATGGTCAAGATTGAGGTCAAGAGTTAACCCATCTTATAATAAAAAAAAAGATCGATAGTTCTGCAACGTATGAGATTGACATAGACTGATCACGTAACTTTCTTATTGTATCTGGCAATCTTATAAATACTATTACTTTAGTTTTTTTATCGCTAAAAGAATGTTATGTTGTCTAAAAATCTTGACAACCCTAAGGTAAGGCGGTAGAAAAATTGATGATGATGGAACGTGTGATGTCAAGCGCAGACCGTATTAACGATTTGTTTCCTTGTTACTGAAAATGATGAAATAATCATGTTACTTCCCATAACATAACTGTGTAAGACATGCATTAATCTGAAAAGGGAATTAAAAAATATATATTTATGTTGTGATTTTGTGACTTTTTTCCTTTTTTTTAGTTGTTCTTCACTTCTATAAGAAGATTATTGGCCTTTCCTTCTTTGTCAAATGAAAATGACATTGTCAAATCTCTGGTTAGCTGCTAATCGTTGGTTAATTTTTTGGTGAACACTGGTCATATATATAAATTTCGAATTGCCGTGCCGTGCCGTTTCGTTCGAATTATAAAAGGCCCAATAAGTAAACGTTATTTAACTTTTGAGCAACACTTTGAATTTTAAATATTGAGTAAGGTCTAAAAATAATAACCTGTAAAGATAAGTAATGCTTAAAGTGGTGATTAACGAGTTTTTCTTTTTTTATTCGATACCGTAACATTGTCAAACACGTAATATTGTAATTTGACTTAGTAAGATTATAAACTCGGTACTTTGTGAACTGTCCCATTTTTTACACTGATGAACTTTTTTATAATATTAATGCAACCTAAGTCACGCACCAGCTTACGCGCCGTGCAATACAAATCCAGTATCTCATGTGATACTTTTTGGTGTGACGGGACTAAAAAGTGTAACCTAACTAACATAACCTAACTCAGCCTAATTTCATGCAGGTAATTTCAGGTTTCCCCTAAAATTTCGTAAAATTATAATTTTAACAGAAAAAATGTAATATCGCGAGAGATTATAATTTCACTAGCGAAATTGTAATATTCCAGTTTTTACAATTTTCCGGTGACATACCTGTACAGGGCTTTAGGTATCTCTCTTTCAACCTCTCGGGTAACCACAAAAAATTTTGAGTTCCCATACAAACTCTATCAGCATATAGCGCATTTAGTATGGGAGATTTTTTTTTTCGTATTTTGACCTATATTCCTTGGGGAAGTTGTTCAGTTTTATGGACTGATTAACCACTCGAGAGGTTGAAAGAGAGATACCTAAAGCCCTGTATAAATCCTGGAGGTCGTTAGCCATTAAGTCAACCTAATACCAGGTGGCAACAAAAGCCACAAAATTACTTTCTTGATTCAACTGTTAGGTAATACTGAAGGCCTTCAAAGTTTAATATCCTAACTAAGAGGCCCCTAGATTACCGTTTAAACTTTGTACCGGATTAACTAGACGATTCTGTGGCAATCTATTATGGCGGTAACAACTTTATCTGACAAATCTATAGTTTATTGCCAACCTGGGACCTACTGAGAATAAGTTATAAGAACTGTGAAAGCGATGGGCAGTTTTCTTTTACTTTTTATTAGACTTTATTTCCTTTTTGTTTTGGTAAATAACAACGTTGTTGTTTTAAAAAAAAAACTTCTTCTTCTTCTTATCGTGTAGGTACAGTCAAGTGTGTGACGAACTTGCTAACCCTGGTGTCAGAGTTTTTAAAACCGCCAAATGGCCTCTGACTTGGTTTTAACGACTGTAATCAATCGAAAACAGCCGGGACCGACAGCTTAACGTGCCCTCCAAAGCACGGAAATGCTCGCGATAAATTGCCACTTTGGTCACCCATCAGGTTCCCGACCTCTGTGTACGTTGCTTAACCTCAGTGATCGGCAGAGATAAGCGAGCACCACTGGGCCACGAGCGCTTCAAGAAAAAACTACATACAGATATATTATAAATTTCATAACTACAATGGATGTCAAAAATGTCAGTAATTCATGATGATGGTGACATTCTATAAGACCCTCAATAAATACAGTCAGATTTAAAAAAAAGGTAATTCTAGAAAACATCAAAATACATAAGCTGGTGCATTTAGGATCCAGTGGGCCTTTTTATAATTCGAACGGCACGGCACGGCAATTCAAAATTTGAATTACCATTGCCCACTATGTTCTCAGCTTCTAGTATTACTATTACGTAGGAGGCAATGGTAATACAATTTTGCCGTGCCGTTTTCGAATTATAATAAAAAGGCCCATTGGGATAATCACAGACCACAAATTACCACCTGCTACGATCCAAAACAAGGTCTCTCGCTTCCTCTACATTCATATTTTACTTCAAATTCTCTTGTCGGATTTGGGTACTAATTTCTAAAAAATGATGATATAATTCTTTATTGACCGAATTGATAAACATTATAAAAATAGTTTACTGTGACGTTATTACTACGGCGTAGTTACTTAGCACTATGACTACGAACGTAGCAAAACACTTGAGAAGATAATTTTGATTACACATATCTCACAGAACATTAAAAATATCGAAGCATCGAAATTTGAAAATTAAATAAGTCCCTTCTGGAAGCTGGTGCGGTGTATGGGCGATGACTAAATGCACTAGTCCCAGCGTTGGACAGTCGTAGGGTCGAGTAGGAGCGTAGAAGTGTAAGTCGCAAGCTCAGTCGAATCAATAAAGTTGTTCTCAAATGCAACTTCTGTACCTGTCATTTAGACCTTTATTTTAAAATTATCGCTAAGCGGGTATGAAATGGAATTGTGAAACACTTGGAGCCCGAGTCACTGAAGCGAGTAATTCACGTTCCGCTCGCAAATAAAGAGATTGTTTATAAACAGGGTGTGTGAGAAAGCTAAGCGAAAACAGAAATCTTGAACTCATATTTGTAAAGATTTTTTTGGTCGAATTTGCTTTAGAATTTTTTTAAAAATGTTATATGTTTTTTTTTATTGTTTCTACCGTAGTTTATTTTAGAATACGAATTATTCTAGCATATTATTATTAGACTTATATCACGAATATATTCAATCCTATTAACACGGTCAAAATAAGACGATAAAGTTGCTTAAATTCCTTAAACATTACATAACAGTTTTCCTACTAACTCAGTTCAGTTATTTATTCAGTAGCAAAATTACATATGTGTTTGAATTTTTAAAATTAATTTAACATTTCTATTATACACAGATTTTTTATATTGAATTTAGTTTTCATTCGATAAATGTTTTGACGTTGTTGCTTAGTTAATTTGGCAAGAAAAAAAATTAAACATCAGTAATTTTTAAGAGAATCTGGTCAAAACTCTATCGGTCTCTTACGCTAAATAAAGAAAACTCCTTAAAAATAATGACTTGTGACTAGTCATTGAATTATTTGTATTTTATCATTTAACTAGCTTTCCAACCGGGACTTTGTTCCCGTGGAAATTTGGGAAAATTTATTATGCAGCCTATGTGTTAATCCAGGGTGTCAAATCCAGAGTATCAGCTCTTTTATCAAAATTGGTCCAGCCGTGTGAGCGTGAAAGTGTAACAAACATCCATACATCCTCAAAAACTTTCGCATTTATAATATTAGTAGGATTCTTCATCCTGTATTGTATACTTTCATAAACTTTTTACTTTACGGTCCACCCACTGTCTGTTTTAATTTCTACGCGAATAAATTCTTTGTTGTTAAAGGGAAAAAATGAGCCTATTTTGGGATAAAAAACCGCGTTTGGGTAAACTTTGGGATTCAAATGGATTAAAAAATGTGGGAATCTTAGCTGCTTATTGACTTAGCTTTTAATATAAATCTAATATGAAGGTCTGTACTTTTAAAGACCTACATGGGGATACAGATCTAATCCTTTTTCAGGGCCCCGATTCTGTAACTTCAGTTGTGTGTCGATGAAATGGTCGCCTTTTTATCCGTTCAGGTGGCGAAATTGAGAACTATCCAAATTCCATACATCTAATGACGGCTGCTTCGACTGGTGGCGCCACCGCTAACTGAATTTTCACTTGCTAGGTAGTTTGCAACTTTACGTTTGGTCAGCGGCACTGCTGGTCGGGTTGCTGACAAGTTTATGAAAATTAACTAGTTCTCAATTTTACCACCTGAACAGATAAAATGGCCTTCATTCCATCGACACACAACTGAAGTTACAGAATCGGGGCCCAGATATTTAGCATAATGCGTGTTGGTATATGTTATTAGCTATTAACACTAAAGAGGAAATATTTGTATGTTTGTAAAGAATATACTGAAAACTACTGTAAAGATTTCAAAAATTCCTTCATAATTAGGATGGTACATTATCTCTGAGTAACATAGGCTACATAAAACATCACTATATTTTTCTAGTATAACCTTGTTTAATTTTTTAGATGCTTCCCGCCCGGGACTTCGTTCCCGTAAGAATTTTCGAAAATTATGTAGCCTACGCTATGTATGTACGAGTATTAATCCAGGGTGTCAGCTACCTCCACACCAAATTTTATCAAAATTCTGCCGTTCTCGAGTTATAAGTGTTCGAACAAACCCGACTTTGATTTATATATTGAGAAGATTGGGAACCCATAGTCTGGTTCCCTTAGCCTATAATAATTTTTCTGGCTTTCTAGGTATGCGTCCACCCCATTCCTTATCTATTTCTCAAAAATTAAATTTTATTTAACATTAGGAAGTAAAATACAGGGTGATAAAAAACCTCCTAGTTGTATTCAAAATCCTGAACCAGTATCACCTTCAGAACACTTTTGTTTTTTTATATATTTTTTTTGTAGGAATTTTTTTTTCCTCAACGTAGACTCCACTCAGGTGCACCTCCCGAGCGCTACCCTCGCGTGCCTGGTGTAGGAGTAATGTCTACGTTTAGGCAAAAAATGAACTATTCCCATTGAAAAAATATTTTAAAAAATAAAATAAAAATCATATATGTGTTTTTGAGTGATACTGGTTCAGGATTTTGAATATAGCTAGGAGGTTTTTTATCTATCTTTATTCTTTATCTTTATTCTTTATTGTACACAAATATACATACAGATTACAGAAGAGAAAGGACATATACAACGGCGAGCTTAACTCAAGAAATGAGTTTTCTTCCAGCTAACCTATGTGAGAGGAAGAGGCAGTTGAAGTGGGCAAGGGTGTACCAAGAGAAAATGTGAAAAATTAAAGGACAATGGGCAAAAATGTATGGACCTTGGTACAACCCTCCAATAGCGATGAGCTATATGTCCCTGGACAGGTCTTTTCAATTGGAACAATAGTTACTAAGACAGCTATGTTGTAATAGTTGTCCGTTCAGAGTTATAGGTACCTAAAGATAAAAAAAAAAAAAAAAAATTTTGCAATTATTAACGTTTATTGGGGAAAATAACAATAATTTCGTTGTAGATTACAGTATTTCATAATTATTTATAGAAATATAAAGGAATTACATTGCTTAGGTCCAAAAAAAAACACTTATTTACCTTACATATATTTTATACAAATATTTTTTTTATACTTAGGGCAAGTTCGATAAGCGTGAATATAGCCATTGACAAGACACAGAGTGGGTAGGCCTCACACAAGATGCACCGATGAGCTGGTCAAGGTCCCGAGAAGCCGCTGCATGTGTTCCATCACACATTAGAATTAGTTTAATGTTTTCTCCATTTCCAAAAAGGGATTTTGAAATAAATATTTGGTTGGTGTGCCTCGTAATTCGTACATTGATTTGCTTTTTGTTGAACAATAGCCGCTATTTGTTACGATACAATGAGCGAGTTTTTATTGCAACATTGTTTTTATTATTGTAAGTATTATTTTCAGTATACACAATCACTTTTAGGTGTACCGCCTGGCCAGTTCAAAGAATAATAGCATGGTTTATGACTTTTAATAGCTGCATCTCTTTTGTTTGTGCGTTTTGGGTACCGTCGTGGTATGAGGCGAGCCGCGGGCGCACCTCGCCCCCGCTCCCCGGCGGGGGTGTGTCCGTATTCTAACTTGGGACCCTCAGGTAAGTCAAGTAACAGTCGTTCATTGGTACTGTGCGCGAGTGTTACGTTTCTTGTTTATGCAATACTTCTTAACGACTTTGACTTGGCAATCTTTTCGGACACTGATATCTGCTTATAACGTTGACCCGGCTATTTACATGGACATTGTGCTCTGATCTGTTTTCTGAACTTGGCTATCACACTGGATTATTGAACTGCTTATTGATCGGACCTCGGACTATTGTGCTCCAATGGAAGGTTTTCGCAATTGTGTTATGTGTCGGCGAGGGCTCTACCGCGGAAGGTATCAACAACACGTCTTAACGGATAATCTTCCGAGAGCGCAACCAGAGTTTGCTGCATACATCCAACAACATGCAGTATTGGAGGTGAGTATTTTATCATATTTCTAGAGATATAAATATATACATTTGACGGTGCGTCTTATGTACCTAAGTACCTACCTTGTGTACAGATAAATAAACTGAATGAATAGACATGAGAAAAACAGACTTTGGTTTTAATGCGCGTAGTGTATTTTGTTTCTGAGAAGTATGTATGTATGTAAACACTTTATTGCACTTAAACAGAGACAAGACCCTAAACTCGACACTTTTGTTTACTTTTACTATCTTAATAGACTTTGGCCATTATACTGTGCCAGATGTGGCCGTGTTACCTACCTATTATTGTTCAAAACACTTTTTGACGTTACACTATAGGGTTTTTACTGACTCGCTGCCGACGCGGTCATAAATCATAACAGATAAAGGGTTGGGAGCAGCGCAACGTCGGTATCGATATGTGTGAGTCATCGACTCAGGTAGCAAAATACCCTTACTTGCTACGTAATGAGGACCACTAAATAACCATCATAGTTGTCTAATTAACATAAGAAACGATGTTGTATTTGTGTAACGTTCGAAAATATACATTAATGTTTTGACTTTTTGTTTAAATATTGCATTATTTATTTATAAATATATTGTTATATCTTAGTATATTCATTTCATAAAGTAATAGATAAGTGTCTCAGTAATATAACTCTACATTTAATTTTAACTAACCTCAATATTCGCAAAAATGATTTTCTATCGATACTAACTATCGACATGAAAACAACGCGGAACTAGGCCAGCCCATAAGACCCCTAAGTAGAAGCGAGATAGAAACACTGATAATGATTTATGACCGCGTCTGCAGCGAGTCGGTAAAAACCCTATAATTCTCCAAAATGTTTTCGATCAATGCAACCAATATAGTATTCTAAACAATGTTGCTTTAAACGGTTTTGATTATAATCCGATTTTAATGAAATAATTATACTGTTTCCAGATTGTGTTTGATAACACACGAAGCGTATGTCATCGATGTTGGCAGAGAGCTGAAAATGCCGTTAGACTACCTGGTGTTGTTCCGGAAGTGGAAGAAGCCAATGATCCTGATGAACAAAATGTTCACCAAGTTTTCGCTCCTGAATACAAAAGAGCACCTAGTACTCCTGGGCACTGTATCTTTTCCAACTGCGGTAATGATACACGACACCGAATACCAGAAGCTATAAAAGTTCACATGTTGTGCGAATACAAGTTGTATATCCCCGACGGTGCAAGAGTATGTAGAGAACACCTCGAAGGAAACAACTGGGATGAGCTGCCAGATTTTTGCAATACCACTAATTATTTTACTGGAGCCCAGTTTAGTGATGCTTGCGACATACTGCGAGCAACCATTGCACGTGGAGCGAGGTTCAATTTTAATGTAAGAGGTGCCATGTCTAATGAAGACATGCGTTTCTGGGTTGGACTTGATGGTGATCAATTCGATTCTATTTTGGAGCAAACTCCTTCACTCAGCGAAAGATGCAAAGATCCAAGAACTGCATTAGGTATATACCTGACAAAACTTCGTACAGGAGATTCAGATGAAAGGCTTGCGTCATTATTTAATATGTCCAGGAGAAAACTGGAACGATATTTGAACATTGCACGTGAATGTCTTACAAATGAATATGTAATACTTCACTTGGGGTTAGATCACATTGACAGAAGAAATCTTTTAGACAGAAACCTAGTCATTCCAAAAAACCTTTTTGGAAATGAAGAGAATACCAAACTAATTCTAATATGTGATGGAACATATGTCTACATCAATAAAAGTAGTAACTTCTTATTCCAGCGGCTGTCATATAGCCTCCACAAGTTTAGAAATCTTTTAAAGCCATTTTTGATTGTATCGTCAGATGGTTATATTATTGATGTTTTGGGGCCGTACGCTGCCACAAAAACTGACGCGCAAATAATGCAGGATATCATGAATGACGAAGAACACCCTTTACATTATTTGCTTCAACCAAATGACGTGTTCATTTTGGACCGTGGGTTCAGAGACAGCTTGGATGCAATCGAAGCCTGGGGTTATGAATATTACGTGCCACCAACAAAAGACCGTCGAGAATCCCAGCTCACTACGGAACAGGCAAACGAATCACGAGCCATTACAATGTGCCGATGGGTAGTGGAAGTTGTGAACGGCAGGTTTAAACGTAATGATAAACTGTTACGGCAATCATATTTTAATCGGGCACTGCCGCATATGTTCGAAAACTTTAGAATTGCTGCAGCGATTATAAATCACTTCCATGTACCGATAACAGATAATGAACATGCAGAAGAGTTCCTGAGTCATATACGAGAAACATTGGATTCACCGAATCTTCTATACACATATGTCGAGAGAAAGCGCCTGAATAGCCGAAGGGTTAATTTTCAACGGATGGAAGCCCACAATATTGAAAACTTCCCAAGGCTCACCCTAAATCAGATAATGATACTGGCTTTGGGTACATACCAGCTAAAACTGGCAAGATCATACTGCGCGGAGCATCTTAATAACGGTTTATACCTTATTGAGACATACAGAGAAAATCAACTGGATGACCTGCCAGATTATGGAATTAATGAAGAAGTGTGGCTTCTGCGTGGGCGCATTCAATCTAGACACGTCCGGGCAAGAACTTATTATTGTTACATTTTGATAAAAAGTAACCAAATCGAAGGCAGCAACAACATTGTTCAACACTACTGTACATGCTTGTCAGGACGGCGTACCATGGGTACATGCGCGCATATTATATCAATTATTTGGTATTTAGGACATGCAATTCATGAAGGCTTTATTGCACCGGCAGTGTTCCTAAATGATGTTATCGTGGACGAACTGTGAACAATCAAAATGTAATTGACTCTATTTTGTAAATGTAAAAAAAAAATATTTGTATAATATATTAGTATGTAAGGTAAATAAGGTGTTTTTTTTTTTGATCTAAGCAATGTAATCCCTTTATATTTCTGTAAATAATTATGGAATACTGTAATCTACAACGTCATTATTGTTATTTTCCCCAATAAACGATAATAATTGCAAAATATTTTTTTTTATTTGTTTAACTTTAGGTACCTATAACTCCGAACGGACAACTATTACAACTTAGCTGTCATAGTAACTATTGTTCCAATTGAAAAGACCTGTCCAGGGACATATAGCTCATCGCTATTGGAGGGTTGTACCAATTTGCCCATTCTCCTTTATTAGGGTTATTTTATCACCTTGTATATCTGTAAAATTAAAACTTCTGTGCCATCCCTGACATTCTACGCCTATAACTTAAACAGCTGAAACGATTTTGATAATACATGTTAAAAAACCACCGCAAGAAAACCTGACTTTAAACGTTAAACAAAAATTGTTTATTTAAACAAAAATGTCGTCCGAATTTGTTTACCCGTTTAAGAGCTACGGTGCCACATACAGACAAACTTATGCACCACTTTAATACCGTTTAAAGTACTCATGATGATTGCGTGCGAGTGTAAAATATCAACATACATCGCACATCGTCGCCTCCACAGTTTGACTATTGTATATTTAAATAAGCTGTCAAGTAAATAGAGCCTTGTTAAGGAACATCTCTTTATGGCCAACAGAGCATGACGACTTGTAAGTATCAGCTTGCCGGCGCTTTGCAAATAAGACGTTAATTTTAACAGAATTCTATTTTATTTAATACTGAAGGCTTTTACAGAGATTTCATTCGACATAATCTTGTTTATGACGCAATATTAAATTTTATTTTTGTCTGTATTTGTTAAAGTTCTGGAGGTTTACCATGATCGCTTGGCGCAATCCAATTTAGGATCTAAACAAGTCTGCAACGCTTATTCGTACCATGCTGGCTTATAAGCGATTCAATTTTGGCGCTGTTGCGATTCAAAGGCAGACCAGCGTCAATTTATGTAGACATTTAAAATGGACCATAGACAACCGAGCAGGTCAAAAGCAGCGTCATCATGGTACCATTTTAAAAAACATTCCAATTGCAAAGCAGTTCAAAGTTGGATCCTAAACAGAAATGCTTTTTTAAACGACCGTGGTAGGTAATGTATTTGTTTTGAAAGTAATTTGAGTCAATTATTTTTTATTTTCTGTGGGAATTTGGAAAAATTATGTAGCCTATGTGTAAATTCAGGGTGTCAGCTACCTCCATACTAAATTAAATAAAAATGGCTCCAACCATTTCAGCGTGAAAGAGTAACGAACATCCATACATCCTCACAAACTTTCGCATTTATAATATACTAGCTTTCCGCCCGGGACTTCGTTCCCGTGGGAATTCGGGAAAATTAGGTAGCCTATGTCCATCGGGGATAATGTAGCTTTCTAATAGTGAAAAAATTTTTTAATCGGTCCAGTAGTTTCTGAGCCTATTCGATGCAAACAAACAAACAAACAAACAATCAAATCTTTCCTCTTTATAATATTAGTATAGAAGTAGGATAACTTCTACCACCAGAAGATTAAAAAAAAATTAGCAAAATTAATTACTTATTATAAGCGTTTTATTTTAATCTTCTGTTAGGAAAAACCATTTTTACCACCTCCGTCACAAGAAACATGCATCTCATAAAAAGCATGTAAAATGTTTCGTAAGCATCCGTTAGGCAGTAGAGATGACTGTTTTGTAATACCTCCCGCAATTCCCGTGGGAAACTTGGAAGAGATAAGTTTCAACCTACGAGCGCAATCTAATTGAAGTGTGAAGTCTGTGTCAATTTAACTTTTACTAGTTAATCCCCACCGAGTGAAGTAACAACTCTCTTATCATCTCTAAGATAGACTGGAAGGGATCCATACAGAGATAAGTCCGCCTATATTAATGGTTATGTGTATAAACGTCCACTTGACTGGGAGTGCAAGAAAAACGTAGAATGTGCAAACTTATTTCCAGGCATACTGTATAAGAATAAGAATAAGAAGTATTTATTTGCAAGAAAACAGTATAAAATAGATCATAAACAATATTAGGTGCAGTGTTTTCAGCTTACATGTAAGCATGCAAATGTTTTTCATCATCAATTTTTTTTTAAATCCAAAACTCCTTTTAAATCTCAATTGTTTAAAGTAGCTCACCCATGTTTAATTTTCAATACTATGTTTTATATGTATAATTTAAATGTAACTTTTCATGTTGCAAATTGTTTCCTTGCGACTGTTTTATTTTGATTTAAGGTATAATATTAGGTACTATGTTCTTGGTATAATGTTACTTAATTTTTTATTTTTTTTAATGCGGTTGTCACCTATAATTGGGTAACCATTTAGCCTTTTTTTAAAAATTTGTGCCATTTTAATTAAGAGTTGGTGTGTAACTTGTTGGTGATCTATCAAATAAAATAAAATAAAACAAAACATTATATTATAATTTACATGGGTTCTAGGTATAATGGTTCTACAGCATGATTTTACGAAATAAAAAAATAAATGACAAAATAATTATGTCAATAAAAAATTTCAAGAATTAATACAAATGTCCAAATCTATTACAATTCATTATGTTTAGTTTCAAGATATTCCTTAGTACTATAGAAGCAATGTTGTAGTAACCATTTTGTCAAATTTAATTTAAGCGAGACTGTGGTCATTGTCTTAAAATTGTCAGGTAGCTGATTATAAAGTAAAGCACTCGAGTGAAATATATTTCTTTCGTAAATATGTCATGTATGATAGGTGTCAGGAATTGGGATGTTTTGTTTTATTTATCACAAAACACAGCTACGATACGCCAGTCATATTTAACACGAGAAATGTCTAAAAAAACAAACTAACGGCTAATTCTGATTTTAATGTATGTTTTAGGACCACTACCAGTATGTATATCGAAGTTTGCAGCTTCGAAAGACCAGGAGCTCTAGCACGATAACGACAAACTCGCGCTCGGCTCATGCTAACTTCACTTTGATTGCGCGAGAGTCCCGCGCAAAGGCTTGCTATGGCGTTGTCAATGTTGACAATTTGACATAGGTGTTGTCACGGAGCTGTCACTATCGTACTCGGCCTGCTGTGCTAACTTTGCATATCTCAAACGAACAATTTTTTTCTAGTAATTAACCTGAAATCTCAGGAAAAATTACAATAATAAGTCATGTCATCCCGTATTCTGATATGTCAGTGTTATTGCATTGTGGGTGTAAGCCTGACAACCTGTCACCACTTTATTCATGTTCCATCTAATAACATGGAGTCAAGTGATTGAAGAAACTCATAATGCTCTACCTACCCCAACAAGGATGTAAAGCGTGAGTGTATATATGTATGTATCTGTTTGATTGTCTGTTAAAGTTTGCAATAAAGAGTTTTACATACATAATTATACAACCAATCTTTCTTCGAAAATCCGTTTTCAACTTCTGTTCATTAAGACCCTAGAATTAACAAAATTGAACGAATACTTCAAAGATGTTTTCGGAACCAAATCATTAATTCCCCGGCCTTGTCTTTAAAAATTGGGTAAAACGGCCAAGTGTATTTCAATGTTAGAGTAAGGTTCCTTAGTTTATTGTGGACGATTTCAACTCCCTACTTTTGTTTTGTAGACTTTTTTTAAAACAAAAATAATAATCTATAAAACCCCATTAATTTTTTTAAAAGAAGGCCCGTGCCCTTTGGTGGGGATGTATTGGCTATTGACGACTGGTAGCAACGGGTAGTATTTTTGTTCTGAAGTGAATATGTAAAATTGCATGAAAATACATTAATTGTTTTTTGCTTGAAACTTCTATGATATATGGGTAGATTTGAACTATATTTTTTTTAAATACCGGCTGCCAGTAACGGCCTATCATATTTTAAAATATATAAAATAAAAAGATAACTCTGTGTCAATCTGGCGGAAGAAAAACATTGTTTTTTAAATCACATTTTTAAATTTATAATCGTCAAGCATACTTCCGCGTTTGCAAAAATAGAGAACAACGTTTTTTTTTAACCTTCGGCATACAAGGTGAAAATTTGTAACTGACATACCCTAACAAAATGGTCGCTATAATCAAAAAGTAATAGGGATATTGATATATTATTGCATATATTTGATATTGAACATAATCTAAGTAGCACTAAATAAAAAATAATGAAATGGTTTATTGAAAAAAGGCAGCGAAAATGTTACCTTCTGGCTACTAATTTAAACTTGATATTACCCTAAGAATTGATAATTAGCGATGTTTGCAGAAAAAATTTAACAACGATGATACATCTACATATTTTTACTTAGTGAATAGTGAAAGTAAGAGTTCTTTAGTTCGCCAAAATTGCATTTTGTATATGCTCAAATAAAAACAACTCAATACAAAAACACATCTTGAGCCCTAAAAAACGCGCGTACCACTAAATTAATGGTACTTGCCAGTGTAGCAATGTCACAAATTCAGCTACTGAGAGCGTCAGAGTCCGGGCGCGAAATTTTTTGAAAATATAACGATTTTTAACCGCCTGAGGTTTATTAGACCCCACCTTGTATGCGGAGGGTTAATACTTTATTAAATTTGATGTTTATTTGCCTTTCTAATAATTACTTTACTTCTTCAGAAACATTATACCGAAATTTACTAGATCATTAAAGCATCTTTCTGCTAGACCACATCTCACACACGATTAAAATAAATAATAAAATAAAACAATCACTGAATTAGTAGCTTTTTATTTCAACACGACTTGTTATATTACAAAAGTTTCAACCTTTTATAATACCACGGAACCCTAAAAAGCTCGCACAAAAAAGCTTTTCAATTATTTATGGATACTAATTAATCTTTTCGGTCTTAATATACAGCTTAAACCTTCGAACGACGTGAAAAATTTAGCTTTGAATTATAAATGAATGGAAAGAGATGTTATTTTAATGTTTTAAAACGTTTACCCGCGCGTAGAGGGATATTCACAAAGAATTTTAAAAATGTTTTCCCTAAAAATTCTTTGGAAAGAGATATCTTTTGCTTATATTCACTAAATTCTTTACTTTTTAAGATTTTTGTAGAATCGTTTTTAGATCTTTATTAATTCAAAGATTTCTGGCTGTCTCTAGCTAATTATTTCCTATTTGATACTACGGCGTAAGAGTAAGCTTTATATAATTATTTCTTATTCCCCTTAAAGCTTTTTCCATCAAAATGGTGGATTTTATAGGTTTTTTATTGAGCTGAGTAAATACTTTAAGTAGTAAAACTAGTAAATAGAATGTTAGACAGCTTCTCTCCTTGACCTCCGCTTTTCTAAGTATGTAACAATTTTATTTTTTTTGTGTTTTCTTGTTTTTTTACTAAACCACGGAAGTTTTTTTTAGCTCAGATACAGTTACAGGTATAAAAACTTACCTACATAGATACTCACACACACACACTAATTTTGATTTATATACTTGCTTCATTTTTTTACTCTGTTTTAGTTTCTAAGAGCTATGGAAGGGCGGGTTCTCCTGCCACAGGCAAATTCATTGCCTACTAGGAGTTCCCTATTCCAATTGCAATATTTGTAAAGTGTTTTTGAAAATAAATATTTTTGTATTTTGTATTTTTTTATAGATTGATTTTCCACATGAACGATTTCTTCGCTAGTAATGACTACAAATTGTAGTACGCTTATAACGTACCTCGTCGGCTATTCCACTAATAAATAGTTACTAATGGAATGACAGTGGTAACCATTTTATCCGTTCAGCAGGCTGAGTACGATAGCGACAGCGCCGCGACAACACCGCGGTCCTATGTGAAAATGTCAACATTGACAACGCCATAGGGCGAGGAAGCCTTTGCGCGGGACCCTCGCGCAATCAAAGTGAAGTTTCAGCGTGAGCCGAGCGCGAGTTTGTCGTTATCGTGCTAGAGCTGCTGGAGTATGCTCTTTCGAACAAAAAAAGAATTTTAAAAATCGGTTCATAAATGGTAGAGAAATCGTTGAACATACATAAAAATAGATACATTACAGATACATACAGTCGAACATACAACCTCCTCCTTTTTGGAAGTCGGTTAAAAACTAGTAACCTCCGCTTTTTAAAGTATGTAACAATTTCAGTTTTTTTGTGATTTTTTTTTGTTTTTTCACTAAACCACGGAAGTTTTTTTTTTGCTCAGATACAGTTATTACAGGAACATAGATAAAGTAATTTTCCACATGAACGATTGCTTCGCTAGTAATTACTACAAATTGTAGTACGATTATAATGTACCTCGTTGGCTGTTCCACTAATAAATAGCTTCTTAATGAAATGACAATGGTAACAATTTTATCCGTTCAGGTAGCGAAACTGAGAATAAATCAAATTCCACATATTTCATAACGGCTGCTTTGATTGGCGGCGCAAATGCCAACTAATTTTAAGTTATTAAGTAGTTTGCAACTAAACGTTCGGTTGGCGGTAGTGCTACTAGTTGCTGGTTGCTGGGTGGCTGTCATCAAACGTGTGAGATTTCGGTATTCTTAATTTCACCACTTATGGTCGCCATTTTCATTCAACCGCCAATGGACGCCATTAATTTGAGGGATAGGCGCTCTAGAATTTGGTAAAGCTCAATTAATTTGCTCTGAATATTGATTACAGGTGAGGCATACCTCCCTTCAATAAAACAATTCCTTCCCTCTATTACATTAATTTATGGATCGCTGCTCAAACACTACTTATCACTTCAAACAATTAGTAGGCTCTGTCGAATTAGGAACAAAACAACCACCAAACCCGGTACAAACTGACAAAACCAAACTGTACACAATTTAATTAAATGCCTTAATATTCCTTAATTACTCTGAGTGTTTCCGAAGTTATATTGCCGGCTTTTAAAGGCATATATTGGGTGCCTTTTAATTAGTTAGGGAAAATTAAGGACATGAATCAAACCACTAAAATGAACAACTTTTCCAAGAAACATTGGTCAGTATGAGTATATGAAAAAATATTAATTCTGCTCTTCATACAACTTCCGTGATCAGCTGATTGCCTTTTCATGTTGACCTACTTTTTTGAGAGTGTCATTTGCGTTTCTTAAGGAAAGTTGTTTAGTTTCATTCAGTTTCATAGTTTGTTTCGCTTATTTAAAGTCATTTTCTGCCGTCTGGTGATCGGTTGAGAATAACACCGTGTCTGTCTGTAGCATCGTGGGTTCTAAGCAAATGGACAGATGTCGTTGTGGTTTTTTTAAACATTTTAATAGCAATTTTTTTGCCATGTGGTGATCAGTTGAGAATAACACCACCCTATCTCTTTCTTTGGTTGTCGTAAGTGGCGACTAAGGCAACATAGGCAACGACACCTCAGTTTGTTCTGAATTTGTGGTGGCGTGCTATGGTGTAGTAGGCTCTGTAAAATGGCCGTCTGGTTCGCGACCGTCCTACCGAAATCCGACGCCAAAGAGCTTGCTGTGTTCCTACGGTGCGTAGGAGTACCAGTGCCTTAACGGCTTGTTATCATCCATCTTCATCGTCGACCCCATCTATGACTTGGTCAAGATTCTTCTTCTGATAATAATAATGAAATAAAAAACAATTTTTCAACGAAAATTGGGTAACCTAACGGGGTGTAGCTTCATTACATTACTCGTCTAAGTGTAGTATCTTCTTTTCAAGGTTTCAAGGTTTATCTTTCTTTTTCAAGGTTAGGTTACCCAAGTAGCTCAAGTTAACCTTGAAAAATATACTGCATTAGCGAAACGACATGCCAGCGTACATGTTACGCTGATGTTTTCCTGTTTTTTGGCCCTGGACATCACACTTCGGCTGGAAAGTATGCGTCATATAAATAAAGGGACAGAGATAGTATGTAAGTGGAGGTGGAGACCTTGAGCCACACCTGCCGAGGTCGTAAACCTGACGCCCATCAAAGGGAAATGGTTCACAGGTGTGTGCTGGATTGCTATTTCTACTGGGCCCCGATTCTGTAACTTAAGTTGTGGGTCGATGGAATGGAGGCCATTTTATCTGTTCAGGTGGCGAAATTGAGAACTATTTAATTTTATATACTTGCTGACAACCACCCCGACCAACAGCGCTACCGCCAACCAAACGTAAACTAGCAAACTACCTAGCAACTGAAAATTCAGTTGGCGGTGGCGCCACCAGCCAAAACAGCCGTCATTAGATGTATGAAATTTGGATAGTTCTCAATTTCGCCACCTGAAGGGATAAAATTGCGACCATTACATCGACACAAAACTTAAGTTACAGAGTTGAGGCCCTGGTGATGTGCTGCAACATTTATCGTTATTTTGTTATCGATGTTCTGAAACCTGTGATTCCTATACAGAAAACGAGCATTCTATAAGTTTTGCACATGTGTTATTATTTCCTTCTCTTTTTGTTCTGTTTACGTTTGCAATAAAGAATTTTATTCATTCATTCTGATACTATCGAGCAGCTCGTCCTAGAGGTACGTATTTTTTATATATCAGGTATTATATTATGTATAATAACTAATAACCTGAAATAAAAAAAAATACAAACGATGAATTCACATTGACCGTTTAAGGTTTAAATAAATGACTCCAAATTTAAAAAATGTATCGTCCCCGACATTTGATTGCTTATATCTTGTAAATGGCTGGACCAATTTTGATCACATAAAGAATCATCTCAATAACGTCAGCTTTCAAACAAAGAAACCACTTCAAAATCGGTCCATTCGATTAAGAGCTATGATGCAAGAAGGATGCAAGAGACAGACACAAATATGCACACACACGTCAAAATTAAAACATCCCTTTTTTGTCGGGGGTTAATTAAGTATTGATCATCTAAACTATCGATACAAAGAAAAACAGAAATTAAGACAACACTATTCCAGAACATTGAGGTTATTTCCAGAAAAGCTTTTTAAGCAAAATAAGCTGAATCATATGACGAGTTCCACATTGAAATATGTCGTTTTCAAAGATCTTTGAAAATGTAACTGAAAATTACTCTAAAAATAAACTGTTGTTTAAAAATGCCGCGTGAATTCGGTTCGAAATTTAGATTTTTTGAGGTTCAAATCATTACGTTTGCTGGTTTTACAATTTGTTTAAAACGGCGATTTTACGAACTTTGAAGTATATGTTTCTCTTTTCACTCACTTCAAATCATTGCTTCAAATCTACTACACACTCAAAGACCCACACTGAGGTTTCAGAGAAGAACACCCATGATCCGAGCACAAACACCCACCCGTGTCTGTTCACCTTTATTGATATACTAGCTTTTCGCCGGGGACTTCGTTCTTGTGGTATTTTTTCCGTCAATTTTCCAATGTTTTTAATAGTTATTCTGCTATTTGGTATGGAGAAAAAAAACAAAACAAAAACCATGAAAATCGGTCTAGCCGTTCTCGAGTTATAAGTGTTCGAACAAACCCGACTTAGTTTTATATATTAAGGCGACTACAGCACCCGATAAAGGCAGCACACATAGGAATAGTGCCATATCCGTCTCTCAACAGGCCTGGGCTGGCAGTGCGAAAAGTGTCGATACACGAAGTTTACAGACTATGAAAGCTTGCGTGCGTAAAAACATGTACGAAAGTTAGAAAAATGAGATTTAAGGAAAGGCAACAGCTTAAATCGAAAAATGCGTTAACTACTTATCGAGAGTGTTCAATCACGAACATTTTGATAGCAAATTCAAATTCCTGTGTGCATTTTACTATCGTTTTTACAGCTTAAAAGATACACAATATTGGGTATTTAGAAGTGACTTTGTGAGCCTTTTCTATCGAACCAAAAGTGCTGAATCATGTTTTCAGCAAACTACTTATCTAGTTTATGTCCTCAATATTACCGTAGTATTTTTTTCTTCGATTTAATGTAGTGCGTCATCTACGCATCATAAAATCGTAATTTAGGTGCTGTAGTCGCCTTAAGAAGATTAGGTAATTGTAAATTAGTTAGCAAAAACTATGGATGTGAATTAACCCACGAAACTGAACTACTTTCCCTAAAGAACATAAGGTCGACAATAAAAAAACCACTTCATACAAATCTCGCGATCAGTCTTTGTATG
The DNA here is from genome assembly GCA_949987775.1 of Aproaerema taeniolella. Lineage (NCBI taxonomy): Eukaryota > Metazoa > Arthropoda > Insecta > Lepidoptera > Gelechiidae > Aproaerema > Aproaerema taeniolella. Next base: position 17,578,029 of record OX465248.1, read on the forward strand.
GGAAATCCATTATTTTTTATATAGGTTCCCTGCAGATAGTTGTTTAGTTGTAAAACGCTTGTAGCGCTAATCTCAACCGATCAGTGAAGTTAAGCAACATACACAGAGGCAGGGAACCTGATGGGTGACCAAAGTGGTAATTCATCACGAGAGTTTCCGTGCTTCGGAGGGCACGTTAACCTGTGGTCCCAGCTGTTGTCATTTAACTACAGTCGTTTAAACAAAGTCAGAGGTCATTTGGCGGTTTGAAAACTCTGACACTAAGGTTAGCCAAGTTCGCGATATACTCGACTACGTCTACACCATAAGAAGAAATTGTTTAGTTCATGGGGAGAAACACCTTAAAAGTTTTGCTAACTAATTCAAAACCACACCACATAATCCAGAATTCGTCAGATCAGGTCATTACCAAGTCTGTCAACTGCCGTCTGACCTCCGCGACTTAAAATTAAATTAACAGGGGAACCTGACCGGATCGGATTATGGTTTGTTTAATTATTTACTATCTTTCCACCCACGGCTCCACCCGCGTGGACTACAGATTATATTGTGCCCAGCTGTGGGATAAAATCCAACTTATAGCATTTCTCAAGGTCTAATCTATCTTACAAAATCTCTATACAAAATTTCATCGAAATCCGTTCTGTAGTTTAGGCGTGAAAGCGTAACAATCTTACATTCACATTTATAAATTAATTAGTAAGGATTTACAATTCTTTGCACACTTGACAGATTGTTGTTTTTTTATTTGTAAATGATCCTGGAAAAAGCATCTTAAACTGGGGTCGACATCGTTACGAGACATGAGTGGCCAATAAAAAAGTTAGATTAGATTCATGGTCCGAGGTCACGCTTTAGTAAACTTGGTGTCTACTTGCATATCGTTTTGTTAAGATTGTATGTACGTACCATTATATTTAAATGCTAGCTTTCCGCCCAGGACTTTGTTTGAGAAAGGTATGTAACCTATGCGGTATTTTGATAACAAATATCTATGTCCACTGTGTTCTAAGCTATTACTGGAAAGTTTATTCAAATTCCATCCATCCATTATTCATCTTACCTTCTATGCTCACAAACTTTCGCAACTAGAATAATACACAGAATAGACATCGTCGAGTACATACGGCAGAAGACAAAAGTTCCCTTAGGTCTCCAGGGAGTGAAACCGTTGGAATCGCATCACCATGCTAGTTTCAAAGCATTTGTGGTGCTGTTCCCGACGTTCATGTTGGAGACCGTCATTAGGGAGAGCTTTTGGCCGGAGGGCGTGGTGTTCCACCGTTTCCGAGGGAGATTCCCGGTTGCAGACACCCCCGGAAAAGCACCCGGAAAATAGTGTTAGTTAGTTTTATTTTATTTTGTTTAATTATAATTCATATGTATGTTAGTCTGTAAGGTATTTATCTATGGGCCTTAGATGCCTGATAATAAATGATTTTATTATTATTATTATTTATTAATAGTGGGAAAGTACAACAAAGAACTTAATCATATAAAGTTTTTTATAAATTCAGATACATCTAAATATAAAAACGTAGCTTCTCATATCATCCTTGTATTTGACGCTCTAAGTCGAAATAAAACTTAGGCCCGTTTTAGAGAAGGAGGCTCAAGTCTTGATCTATACTTAAGTATCGATTGTCTCTTTCTCTCATTATGTTAGGATGTTAGAAAAATACTCTCTTTATGAGAAGAAATTCTAACTTGAAACCTCTCCCCTTCCTCTCCCTAAGATACATAGGCGCTAAAGGATTATGTAGAATATAATAAAGTAAGGAAAATAATTGTGTAAATTTAGAGGAAAGTTGATTTAAAACACTTTGAAATTCAACGGAAGGATTACACCGAAACCTGTTCAGAAGTCACTTATGTTTAGCTCAAAATTTCGATACATGGTCATGTTTCCGATCCCAGAAAATTAAACATTTTTCAGGCGATTTAGCTTGTCAAGCTGCTTCACAATGAAAATAAAACACAGGGCCTTTTTATCATACGAAAACGGCACGGCAAAATTGTTTTACCATTTCCTCCTATGTACTAGTCATACTAGAAGCTGGGAACATATAAGGCGATGGTAATACAAATTGTGTCATGCCGTGCCGTGCCGTTCGAAAAAGGCCCAAAAGAGTTTACTGTAAGCATTTATCGTCTAGTGCTATCCTTGCCTCGATAAGATGTTTCACTATAGTCAGAAAGACGTAATTGCTAAAGTAGATAATCCGATCGAATATAGATGTTAATACAGGAAACACATAATGTATGTACGTCGAATGTTAATTACGGAATTCCCAAACGTACGTATCTATTTGTGTTCATGGCAAATTAGAACATAGATTGTCAGATGTCTCATATATGCTCACGAGTATACCAAAGATATCAACATAACTGTGGTATGTGGTGGGGAAATTGATGATTTTTTTATTATTATTTAAAACTATTTATTTCCAAAACACTACATATTAAATTAATAACAAAGGGAGGAAAATCTACTTACAGCTAGACTATGGCCCAAGTGTGTTTTTGATGTTTGTTTTGCTCTTTAAAAATACCTTTCTAAATATGTAAAGAGTGACTACCAGTGTCCTTCTTGACCCAGCTGACAAGGGAACTTGATCTAGTTGAATCATGATTGCACATTCAGTCATCTGAATGAGAAATGAGAAATTTGCATTCAATTCTCATTTTATTTTCTCATTGACGGTACGATAGCTCAGCACCTGGAGCGGTCGTGGGTTAAAGTCTTTAGTCACGGTGAATATTATTTTCTTGAAAATTCTGAGTTAGTACTAACTTCTTTCGTATGTAGAAAAATAGATAGTCAAATAACTCATTTACTACAACAGGACAAAGTCAATATAGCTTTATTTGATAGGAATTACATTAGTTTTTTTTAATCTACGCCTATTCGCAAAGGTACAATCTTCCCACGAGAAGAATAGGCAAGTAAAGTCGAAGGATGTTCTTTTTAAAAAATCTGTTATATATTTCCATTACCTATTTCATTCCATTACCTATAAAACCTATTCCAGATCCTGTTTCTTATACCATTTAAAATCACTTAGTACAGTCTTTTAGCTCTTCAAAGCTGAATGACGAGTGCGTTAGTCAAGGCAAGTCAACAGTTTGCGAACTACTTGATAAGCTGGCTGTGTTGATGTTTGTACTGGCTGTTAATGCCCGTTAGGCGTTTGACGAGTATATTACTGATGGCTTAGTCAACTGTTTCATGTGTGTGTTTGCTTACACACAACAACACGTAGGCCTGTATAGGTGTTTTATAAATATCCATTAAGAAGATAAGGGTTTGAGTTATGAATTAAAATCAGTTGTTAGAAGGTGTACGAGAAATATTGGTTAAAAAATAATAGTTTTGACGTATAGGATATATTTTAAAATCTGTTTACTGACACCATATTTTATTTTTGAAGTTTCTATGTTTATTTTTCATTCAATCGTAATTTTAAGTAAAAATAATTAAAAGTTAAGTATGATATGTTTTGTAATGTTGAGGATGACAAACCGTGAAACTAATTGCAACTATTCAACTTTTGAATAAAATTTTGGGTTTTATTTTTTGTTTTATTTTTCAAATTTTTGAAACAAAAGAAAGAGAACGATATGATTCGGTTCCCTACATTAATCAACTTTTTCTAAAGAACATTTGTAAAAATATTTTTTTAATGTAGTCTAGCCTGCCTACACAACCTTTGATTGAACGAGAATCCAATAATTTTTCATGAGAATTTTACACGGATCATCATCAGCCCATATACGTCCCCACTGCTGGGGCACGGGCCTCCCTCAATAACATGAGGGGTAAATGCCATACTCACCACGCTTGGCAGACGGGTTGGCGAGGGTTTTGATATAATTGCAGAGTTTTCCTTCTCTGTGTGCAGATGAACTTGCTTGCATATTTACCTTAGTCGCCTTGTACGACACCTCGGTAAGAAAGAGGGTGCTCCTATTTTACTCTGCCGGGGACTCACACGGATGCCTGGTGGAAATTGTTTAGGTGTCATGGGGAATAACAACTTCTACAGTAAAATCTGAAGTCACCTCATCTGTTGACGGTGACGTCGCTCTTAACTTTTTGTAGTAGTGCTAGTTTGACCAATACAGAGTGAAATAGACAGCTTAGCAACAACTGAAACCCTGAACTCGGACCATCATTCTACATGATCTTCCAATCAAATTTTGGAATTAAAATAAGGTTTTTCTATTTGTACAATAAAAAACAATCATAACATAAAACAATCATATAAGAAGAGATCGTGCGCCAAAGTAAGTAAACAGCGAAATTTTCTTTACTCGACGTTTCCGGGGAAAAAAATTTATGTCGCCGATCATAGTAGTGTTATGGGTAGATTTCGTGCCATTAAAGTATTTGCTAAGCTGTCCCGTACACCCTGCATATGCCAATGTTCTGACGTCTGTACAACATGCTAGCTTCCACCGTAGACTGGCAGCGAAAGATAACATACAGTGCGGTAGCTGCTTTGTTTCTCAGGTTTACTGTATTGGCTTAAAAAATTCAAATCTATTCAGATATTCTGGATTCTAATAAATATTACTTACTTTTTTATTTGTTTATCTGTTTTTTATATAACGAATGGGTTTGCTCTTGACCACAATCTAGCCCAGGGGCGAAGATGTGGTCGAGGATGTAGCAAGCTCACCCAGAAGATACCTATGCACTCGAACTTAAGAGAGACTCGGATTATATGAGCCCGGAAATACAGACGCAGGCAGAGAATTCCATTTCTTAGCGGTGCGCAGTATAAAAGATGAAAAGAAGCGCTCGGTACGGATTCGAGGAATTTTGACAAGGTAAGGGTGGTACCTCGCGGTGCGTTTGAGGGTCCGGTAGAAGAGAGGGGCAGGCGGAATGAGCTCGTGCAGCTCATGAGCACACCCCCCGAAGTGCATCTTGTAGAAAACTAGTCTATGAGCTAGGCTTTCTTTCTAAAATACAAATATTTTTTATCGAAAAGAAGCGCTCTTAGCTCAGTGACGCAACGTACACAGAGGCAGGGAACCTGATGGGTGACCAAAGTGGCAATTTATCACGAGCGTTTCCGTGCTTCGGAGGGCACGTTAAGCTGTCGGTCCCGGCTGTTGTCGATTGACTACAGTCGTTAAAACCAAGTCAGAGGCCATTGTGCGGTTTGAAAACTCTGACACCAGGGTTAGCCAAGTTCGCCACACACTTGACTACTACATGATAAGAAGAAAATCGAAAAGAATAATTATTTAACCTTCAGATTGTAGAGTCAGAAGTTAACCCACCGCTCAATGAAATAAGGATGAAGTTTTTTCACGGAAAAAAAACTAACTAAACAATTATACTTAAACACATTTTTTTAAATTTAAATTTTTTCATAGGTAAATTAATTCAGGGGTCAGCAAAAGCTGAAGATGAAGACATATCTTCAGCTGACTGTATGAGTATGTTTGGGGCCCGGTCAAGGAAAACATATACTGCAGAAAAAGCAAATATTTGTTCTTATCTGGTTATATTTGTTTGTTTAAAAACAAAGCAATACATTATACAAGGGAAACATTACTATGAGCCATTGAGTTTGAGTAATAAACAATAACTTATTCTTAGGAATTTCAAGGGGTTCCCTGGGAAAAGTTATTCGGCCTTTTTATACTTTGAACAGCACGGCACGGCACTTAAAAATGTGAATTACCATTGCCCTCTATGTTCTCAGCTTCTAGTATTACCATAGAATAAATAATAGAGTACTAACGTACAGAAGTCTCACTCCCTAACAAAAGTCTACTTTAGGCATAAAAATTTGCCTACTATTGCAAGCGGCACAGGCTTGCAAGAGAAATTGAAACGTATAGTCGGCCGCTAGCGTTCATATTCTATTGCGCACCGCCGACTCGATACCGCGTTCGCGACGAGAGCTCAGGGTTAACACTCGCCGCCGATTTAGAGGTAAAATTATTATTGAAATAAATTAAGTAAGATAACAAAGCTTATAAAATCAAGAGTAACTTTAGTTAGGAAGTGTAGTAAGTAAAAACACAAGTTAACATAACCAACCATATTATTTGATACCTAGCCTACATACCTACTAAGTACAGACACCTACATACTATTGTGATGGCAAAACGTGTTTCTGTTTGGTTTTAATATTGTTAATAAGTAGGTACACTTATTAATTTGTTCAACACGCGACCAACGCGGTGAGCGCGCGCGCGGCGAGTATCAACCTGCGCTCGCTGGCATACTCAGTATGCCCGCCGCGCGAACATGCCTAAACTGCGGAGTGACACCCCCCTGGTATTACTATTACATAGGATGCAATGGTAATACAATTTTGCCGAGCCATTTTCGAATTATAAAGAGGCCCATTCAGTTCCATGAGCCGTATCACCCCTCAATGTTTGGCTAACTGATGTAAAGTAATATACATAGTGCAAGAAATCTACAGTCAGCTAGTATGGCGAAAGAGAAATAAATTGCAATAGCAGCAGTTCTTTTTTTATTGATAGAGTAAATTCCCGGCTATCATTTAACGTAAGAATCCAACTTTAAAAGATACAACATATATTTATTTTTATGAGTTAAGTTTTGATATTTTTTGTAAATTTGTACAAAAATGTTAATAAATAACTTTCTGCACTATTAATCTGGGCCCCGATTCTGTAACTTCAGTTGTGTGTCAATGGAATGGTCGCCATTTTATCCGTTCAGGTGGCGAAATTGAGAACTAACCAAATTTCATACATCAAATGACGGTTGTTTTGACTGGTGGCGCCACCGCCAACTGAATTTTCAGTTGCTAAGTAGTTTGCAACTTTACGTTCGGTTGGCAGTGGCGCTGCTGTTCGGGGTGGTTGTCAGCAAGTGTATGAAAATTAAATAGTTTTTAATTTCGCCACCTGAACAGATATAAAATGGTCTCCATTCCATCGACACACAACTGAAGTTACAGAATCGGGGCCCTGATATCATCCAGTTGTTTGAAAGTAAATCGAAATCCAACAATATTTATGATTGATTATGCTATTTTTATTAACTTCAATGTTGTGATTTTAAAATAATAAGTAACTGTTGCAATAAAAAATGTAATAGGCTAATTTTTTATAGTATAGCTTGAACAATGTTGATAACTCAATTATTTTGAAAATCCAACAAGAAACGTAAAAAAATGAGCCCTATCAACCTTTACTGTTTGGCTAACTGATGTAAAGTAAAACCACAAACCTTTTCCCTAATCAAGTAATGTCATTTAAATTAAACATCAACTTTTAATTATTACAGATAACCCTTTCATCTCGGAAAGTGCTTAAATACTTAGCGAGTATCATTAATATTGATACCTAGCCGTCATCTTACCCTACAAATCAATTAATTATAACTTTGGACTTGAGAAACTTGTGTTGCCAGTGCAAAAGATTTGAGTCCTACCGTAAAACTGTTGCGGTCCACTTTTATTAAAAAAAAATTACTGATAGATATTTTTAATGTCACAAAATTACCATATATCATCGTCAAAGACTTAACTCTACTCAATCAAACTTAGTTCTTAAAACTACAAAATAAAAATTATTTAAAAAACTTAGTTCTAATCAAAATGAAAGCCCCTTGTCGTACCTGCTGAAAAGGTGCCCATCACAACTGCGACATTGCCACGCTAGATGACGATGGACTGCTTTTGCACCAGGAATAACCTGGAGCGGAGGTCACACCCCTTATATCTAGGACCAATAGTGTTTTTTTTACCACACTGCCCGTCGTTTATACAGAAAAAAGATATAGCAAAAAGTTCCAAAGTCTGAATATTTATGCCTCTTTCTTGTAACTGTACTCTCTGTAGCAGCTCCAGCCTCCCTAAAAGTATGTCTTAGGCGCGAAATGGGAAAGGCGGCATCTAACGTAAGTAAAATAAAAAACAAAACAAAATTAAAATAACAGTAGAATTAACTTTAATTGACGTTTCTGCAACTATAATGATACTGAATGATAGTATTATTATTTTTTACCAAAATCCTCATAACTTGTTAATTTCATCATGCACCTGTTTGAGAAACAAGTATATGATATGATAACAAATATACAACGTGATAATGAAAAAGCGCAAAACCTGAAATTAGTTTGTTCAGAATCAAAAGTAGAATCGATTCAACTAATAAAAAATAGGGGTCAAATTATAACCAAAAAATATTTTAATTACTTCGTGTTTAATAATTACTTAAATCTGTCAGAGGCGAATGAACTATCTAGCTACGCTAGCTACTAATCACTCATATACGTGCATATATACATTCGATTCTTGCAATCAGCGTGTAAAAGCATAGACTTTTTAATTTGCAACAATCACAAAAAAACAAAAAAAGCTAATATCTTCGTAAATAGTCTGCGAAAATTAAATTTAATAATTTATATAATTATTTTATAATTAACATAACTTGGGGTGTCTGAGGTTTTGCGCTTTTTCATTAACACGTTGTATATACTCACTTTAACTGCGGGAGCTGGCAACCCCATTTCTAAGTGACGTCAAAGTTCGCTCTTGTATTTTGTTGCCTCGATGAAATATTAAAACATTAATGTTTTCCGTCAAAGATTGATGGTCTCCTGAAATTTATAGGCTTTTTCCTTAATGTTTTGAGGTTACACACGAAGTATCGTTGTTTTTTGATTTTTTTTCGAACATAAATCATGTACTGTGCAAGCTTTGAAGTTTTTGCGTATTGTTTGGTAACAGTTCAAAGTTTTTTTTATATGAAGAATGCGTTCTCTCTTGACCACAATCTAGCTCAGGGCAAAGGTGCAGTCGAGGATGTAGCAAGCTCACCCAGAAGAAGCCTATTCACTCGTACTTTAAAGATATTCGGGTTGTATGAGCCCGGAAATACAGACGCCGGCAGAGAATTCCACTCCTTGGCAGTGCGCAATACAAAAGATGAAGAAAAGCGCTCAATACGTATCCGAGGGATCTCGACAAGATAAGGGTGATACCCCGCAGTGCAGTGGTTCCTGATTTTTGGAGAACTCCTAACGAGAAACAAGACAACGCCAGGATATAAGATAGCATGGAAAAAGTAAATATTATATGGTCTTCTTCTTATCGTGTAGGTATAATCAAGTATGTGGCGAACTTGGCTAACTCCAGGTCAAGAGTTTCCAAACCGCACAATGACCTCTGACTTGGTTTTAACGACTGTAGTCAATCGACAACAGCCGGGACCGACAGCTTAACGTGCCCTCCGAAGCGCGGAAACGCTCGTGATAAATTGCAATTTTGGTCACGCATCAGGTTCCTTGCCTCTATGTACGTTGCTTAACCTCACTGATCGGTTGAGATCAGCGAGTGCCACTGGGCTACGAGCCATATAATGTATATACTACAAATTTATACATTATATGGTATGAAGAACACATATGGTGACTTTAAATTTGCGGAATTTTAGGGAGTGGTTCACCTCATGAAATTGAACAGGTTTCCCCAAAGAACCCACATGAAATTCTTAAAAAAATATTTGGCTTCGGCTATTCACTTTTTTTTTTTCATATTTTGACCTATTTTCATTTGGGAAAGTTGTTCAGTTACGTAAGCCTTAATTTCACAGCCTTATTATGTATAAAGTCATCTGATAAAAGTACTACTAAAATGTAGCATCACATATAGCTACGTCGTAGCATTAATTGTGTCGTAGCAAATTGCTACGAAATTTATAACGTGAAGATATTAGTTTCGGCTTTCCAGGCAAGCAGAATAAATGTCATATGGTTTAGCCGCTCAAATATTAAAACAAAACAATGAAAAAAATACAACTTATTTAAATATTTAATACATTGCGTCTTTACAACTGAATATGTATGTGAACCTTTTCGACCTATCTTGTTACATACAATACATTTTAAACAATAGTGCTCAGTTTAATCCAAGGCTCGTTCCCTTTGTTACCATAGTACGTGTTTCCACGCAAACGACTCACTATAACTAATTCATTCCAAATCGATCATCCAGGGCCCCAATTCTGTAAATTTCGTTGTGTGTCAATGGAATGCGAAATTGAGAACTATCAAGGAACTATCCAAATTTTATACATCAAATGACGGCTGTTTTGACCGATGGCGCCACCGCCAACTGAATTTTCAGTTGCTAGGTAGTTTGCAACTTTACGTTCGGTTGAAGGTGGCGCTGCTGGTCGAAGTGGTTGTCAGCAAGTATATGAAAATTATACAGTTCTCAATTTTGCCACTTGAACATGTAAAATGGCCTGAAGTTACAGAATCGGGGCCCTAAAGGGTAACTTTAAATTAGTTCTCAAAACTTTAGGGGGTAACTCTCCCCGTGGAGCTGAATACTAACTTTCTTTTAAATTAAAGTATTTATTTGAATTCGCTCCATTTTTAGAAAAAAAAACGACGGGTTGCACTCCGGGAGTACCGGCAGAAGCGAGAACTTGAACATTAACGTTGTGCATTAATATTTTATTAAATTTTTTGCTATGCTACACCGGATGACATCTTGACTTTGCAGTTTCAATTTCCTATATTTATCAAACACCCCTCCGTGACATCTTGACTTTTGCAGATTTAATTTCCTATATTTATTAAATACCCCTCCGCCTTACGGATTTTCGATCAGTGTCTGTCACGTGACCCTGATGCGATTTTAACATTTTTTCCATACTTTATAGGGCACAACGCCGCTAAAGAAGTTTTCACTTCAAAAAAGCGTAAAACATGAAAACCAGCAACATACATCGCAATCTGACTGAGGTGTTATGCGAGGAAACCGCACTTAGGGCGCCTTTCCACGAAATATTGCGTAACGCCAATGTAAATAATTTACGAAAATTCCGTAACTTAACGATTCAAGAAAAAATAATTACTTGTAGCTTATCATGGTAATAGATAGCTGGGTAATTTAGAGTGTAATATGTGTCTTACACACTGAATTTGATAATACAGTACAGCATATACAATATTTCACAATTTTACACACACATACAATTTGCAATTTTTTCCACAGTATGCACAATTTCATTACTACCTCTACATTGTATTACAGCAAAATTGTATTACCATTGCCTCCTAAGTAATAAAATACTAGAAGCTGAGAATATATAAAGGGCAATAGTAATTCAATTTTGAAGTGCTGTGCCGTGCCGTTCGAATTATAAAAAGGCCCATAAGTTCACGCTTTTGTGTCATTGAGGTAGGCAGAGACCACAGATTGCCACTTGCACACCCCAACACGCCTCTTTCGCTTTCACTACATTCGTAATTCGCTTTAATTTTATTACAAATGCGAATATACCTGCCAACGCTTAGCATTCGCATGCGAGGCGCGTCTGGCTCGAGACGATTGGCTTCAATAGTTCATTACTTACGTCAGGTGTTGAACCTTACTATAATATTCGTCGACGAGGACCACAGGGATGGCTTCAGGTAGCTCTGCTTCAATTCAATTCAATAATTTATTGCTATTCATATGTACAGAGTATAAAAGGTCTTAATCTAAAATATTAGGGATCATACCGAAAGAACTCCTTGCGCCAGGTGATCAGCTACCCTGGGCCGTCTGGAAGTCCCTTAACCGGCTCCGGACGGGAGAAGAGAGATCCGGGGAAAATCGGAAAAAGTGGGGCTTCAGTGAGAGTGACATGTATTTGTGGATCTATACAAAGTATGGGGCATCTACTACCTTGCTCGCTGGCCAGTCACTTGCACCTTGAGTGACTTATATGAGGCCAAGCCAAACGCAGTCGCCGTAGCCACATTTGGGCCAACACCAAATAAAATAAAACAACTACTTATATAATTTTTAAAAATGCCGTTGACACGAAAAGAAGAAGATCAAAAATATGTGCTTCTTTACATATGAACCCTGTCGGGCATAGCAAAAATGGAACGGTAGGCATACTGGCATTTTTGTTTACTTATTTGTAAAAATTAGTAATTTATTTATAAATATAATTTATTTGAATCTCTATTCTTAAAAACGTCATTGCATGTTATTAAGTCATATAAAAATATATAAGATTATATAATATTAGATGTTAATATTAGTAGCTTAAACTTGCAGGACCCTAAGTCTGCTAATTTATTTGTGACGAAGCATGACCTGTATTATTTAGGAACCAAATATCTTATGCAAAGCTTGTTGTTAGTAACAATATTAACATTAGCTAGTATTTAATTTTATTAAAATAGATGATGAGGAAAGGACTAGTGTCTACAATAAGACATAAGTACTGATAGATTATAAGGAAGGGATTATTGTCTAAGACACAATAAGGGCCTGATTTACACACTAGTATATTTATCATTGTGACAACCTGTGTTTATTTTTTGTAATAAAGTTAATGAAATGTCTAAGGCCTGTATTTTCTAGGTACTACTCTGTTAATAGTCTTTTTTTTTCAATACAACTAGTCGACAATAGTCGATATAGACATTTTCTCAGTCTTCAATTTAGCCCTAAAACGACAGCTATCTAAGGATTTTTTTGCTGATTTTACTCCATGATTTACAATTAATATTTATGGTTATGTTATACTAATATAAGGTTATGTACGTGGTTGTGGTAGTTGCAGTAGCAGTAGTAGTTGTTACCTATTGTATTAGTGTTTACCTAGCTGCTGTTTTACCCATTGTTTTTTCTTCCTAGGACTTACATTTTGTCTATGTTCTTCTGTAAGTATTGGAATCAATTTAAATTAGTATTGTTACTCGTCTAAATGTATTTCCGTTTGGACTTGTGTAGCCACCTTCTTTAACTTTAACTTTAACCGTAACTTTAACTTCTTTTATCTTTTGGGTTATTTCGTAGATTTTATTTCCTAACCCTCTATTAGTAACTATGCCTCAATGACCTATCTAATGGCGAAGATTAATAATTGGCTTAGAACAAATAACCGTGTATATCTATAGTTTTTATTGGCTGTAAATCTTCCAAATAAAATAAAATAAAATAAACAAACTTTGGTTCTAACCATCATTTTTTGACAAAGCTTGTTGCTGTATTTTTTGTAACAATTTAATAATAATAAATCTTCATAACGTTTAGTGTTTTTAGTTTTTTATAACATCGCCACGTTGTGTGGATAAAGTACCAGTTTTATGGTTTTCCTTATTCGTTATCAGCCTTAAATCAAAAGTCAGCTGTCAGTCTTACACATTTTATTAAACTTTCGGTTTTCTTTATATATTATGGAAGTCCTTGATATCATAAATGTGCCGAAGTCCGTCCCTCGCGTATAGATTACCGTCTCACCAATTCCGCACACGTTCGATGAAGGGATGTCAAAATAGCGGACAATATTGTTTGGCTATAGGAATTTGACCTTGTTATAAGTTATTTCATTTTGATAGCTATCTACTTCCATTTTAATCGTTGAAAGTATGAAGTTAATTTAATCGAAGCGCTCGCAGCCCAGTGGCATTCGCTGATCTCAACCGATCAGTAAGGTTAAGCAACTTGTATAAGGGCAGGGGACCGAAGTGGCAATTTATCACAAACGTTTCCGTGCTTCGGAAAGTACGTGTGGTGATCGGTTGAGAATAACACCACCCCATCTCTTTCCGTGGATGTCGTAAGAGGCGACTAAGGAAACACAAATGAGACCTGCCTCCTAGTAATCCATCCCAGGCAACGACACTTAATTTTTTTCCGAATCTGAGGTGTCATCCTAGGGTCTCATGCGGTGTGGTAGGCTCTGTAAACGGCCGTCTGGTTCGCGACCACCCTCCTACCGAAGTCCGACGCCAAACAGCTTGCTGTGTTCCGTCGGTGCGTGGGAGTACCAGTGCCTTTATAGGCATTTTCTGGGTTAACTCGCTCCATCGTCGACCTCATCTTTGACCTTTACGGTCAAGATTGAGGTCAAGAGTTAACCCATCTTATAATAATAATAAAAAAACTTGTATAAGGGCAGGGGACCGAAATGGCAATTTATCACGAACGTTTCCGTGCTTCGGAAAGTACCTTAAGCTGTCGGTCCCGGCTGTTGTCGATTGACTACAGTCGTTAAACCAAGTCAGAGGCCATAGTGCGGTTTGAAAACTCTGACACCAGGGTTAGCCAAGTTCGCCACACACTTGACTATACCTACACGATAAGAAGAAGAAGATCGTAGAAATAGTCTGTTTCCTTATTTCGTTGAGTCACATGAAAGCTGAATAATTTTGATCCTATTTAAGATTGTTAGAGTGAAATGAAATGTACAGAGGACCGAATATCAGGTGACCATATGCGTGCACTCTATGCTCTTCTAATAAGAACGGTTTTGCAATAAAAAATTATTGATCAGATAGCGCATCTCTCCTAAACACATTATTTTTTATGAATGAAATGATTGTGACTTTCCTAGCAAAAATGGTCACGCAAGTATAAAAATGCTAAGATTAAAAAACTTCCCGCGTATAAAAATAATCTCGAAATTAATAAAAAAGTTTGATTTAAACCAAAAAAGTCCGGATCGCCTCGAAAAGTTGCGTGAACTTTTGATTACTCCTTGATACTTGGGAAGCGACACTTTACTAAGTTCGTGGTAAATAAAACATGAAGTTTTTAAAGCGTGTTCCTAAGTAGCCATCAGACTTGGGATAATTTGGCGTATTTTTCTTGTCACGTATCTCTTTTTTTATCGTGTGGGTAGGTATAGTTAAGTATGTGGCGAGCTGACTAACCCTGATGTCATAGTTTTTAAACCGCCTAATGGCCTCTGATCGACAAGAGCCGGGCCCGCCGGCTTAACGTGCCCCCCGAAGCACGGAAACGCTTGTGATAAATTGCAGCTTTGGTCACCCATCAGGTTACCTGCCCCAGAGTACGAGGCTCTGGCGGTACTAGTGACTTCGCCATTCTATGTATATTTTAGTTTTGACTAAAATACTGAAACATTGGCAAAATCATGATTGTGGACGCCATCAAACTTTTGTACTACGACTTATGACATCAAGATAAAATGCATAGCAAACAGTCGGAAAATCTAATTTTGTACTCCGAATTGGCAAAAAGCATAAAAAGATTTTTTAATTGTTTAAAAATCAACTTCCCCTGCTCATGTAGGTACCTAGTCAAGTTGTACTTGAGCAATCAGAAAATATCTATCTAAATATATAAAAGGAGAAACTGACTGACTGACATATCAACGCACAGCCTAAACGGCTAAACGTAGGCACTTGAAATTTGGAAGGGACGTAGCTTAGGTACCGTGGAGGTGCACTAAGAAAGGAATTTCCGAAATTCTCACGGGAACGGGAATTAGCGGGAAAATCCTTTTGTATGAAAAATCTAAACCGCTTAAGTTAGACGCTTGAAATTTGGCAAGCAGGTACCTTAGTAAACTTAAAGCTTAGTTGCAACAGGATATTGCAAAATTCCCACGGGAACAGGAGTTAGGGGGAAAAACTTTTGTATGTAAAAATATAAATCTTAAACTAAATCAAGTGTAATCTGTTCAAAAGAAAAAATTAACACGAAAACGAAGTTGCGGGCATCAGCTAGTTTAAATCTATTTTCCTTAGAGAAAATTGTTCAGTTTTGTATTCATTCACATATTTATTTGTCATGAACAAAATATGGGTAAAATTGCTGATTAACATCCTAAACTTTTAGTAACTAATTTAAAGTCATTTAATTTATACATAAGTTTTAGAAGTTAAATTTACTCAGTTAATAAACGTGTAGAGCTAAATATTCGTGTAAGTTTTGGTACAATTCCATTAATTAGATACGAAAATCTGTGCAAAATAAATTGGACGCTATCAGAGCAACACTCATCGAATTAACATTAATTAGGTTTATCTGGTTAAATGTGTTTTGAAGATTTATTAAACTACTACACCTAATGTTATGATATTCAGCATTTGTAGAGTGTACATTAAAGTAAAAATTTGTTAGTGAAATAGAGCGTTAGAATCAAATAGCGTCACAAACAGCAGATTGAAATCATTAAAGCAGAACACAAAAATAACTCTAATATTAATAACTTTTTTTAAAACAAGCTTTTCTGCCATTTATGGGCAAAGTACTCGACAATACGAATCGAACGAGCCCAAACTCGATGGAGCTGTGTCGTTTTATTGCGGAGTTCCTATGGCCACCTTCCAGCTCCAGCAGCGGGTTAGCTCCCTGTCATAATAATATTGCATTGTCACGCGTTATACATATGCATGCAAAATTTCAGCTCAATCGGAAACCGGAAAGTGGATCTAACTTGCAAGATTTGTCCCACACATACTAACAGGGGAAGTCAAATAAAAGCTTTTAAAAATATGCCCATCACTATAATCAGCTATATTGCCGTGTGGTGATTGGTTTAGAATAATACCACCCCATTTCTTTCCGTGGGTGTCGTAAGAGGCGACTAAGGAAAAACAAATGAGACCTGCTTCCTATTGATCCACCCCAAGCAACGACACCTCAATTTGTTCTTAATCTGAGATGTCGTTCTATGGTCTCACGCAGTGTGGTAGGCTCTGTAAAGGGCCGTCTGGTTCGCGACCACCCTCCCACTGAAGTCCGACGCCAAACAGCTTGCTGTGTTCCGTCAGTGCGTAGGAGTACCAGTGCCTAATAGGCATTTTCTGGGTTAACTCGCTCCATCTTCGACCTCATCTATGACCTTAATCAAGATTGAGATCAAGAGTTAACCCATCTTATAATAAAAATTTTACATCAAATAAAAAGTCCGTCTCTCCATCGCTTTCTAGGTCTCCCACGTGACCATTTGTTACGGGTTGTCAATATCGTCGAGTTTTTTGCCCACACAACAAACGTGGCCAGCTTAGTCCCATGTGGTTCTATGAACTCTACTTTTTCTCATATGTTGGGTACTATTTATCCTACCCTAGCGAATACAAGCATGAATAAATGTATGTAAACGTATACCTAAAAGTCGGTAAATACATACAGGGTGTAAAGGACAGGTTAGCAAAAACTGAAACCCTGAACTCAGACCATCATTCTGATTGATTTTCCAGTGGAATTTTCCTCAGGAGAATTTTCAATATTTTTGCGTGATTTTTGTATATTTTCTGCTGTACTCGAATAATTTAATAAGTTATTCGAGTACACTTCATCTATATATATAAAAGAAAGTCGTGTTTGTTACAACACTTATAACTCGAGATCGGGTAGACTGATTTTGATCAAATTTGGTATGGAGGTAGCTGATACCCGGGATTAACACATAGGCTACATATTTTTTCGAAATTCCCATGGGAACGAAGTCCCGGGCGTAAAGCTAGTTTTTAAATAAAAAACATAAATAATAGCGTATAACACGAAAACCAGCAATGTACATCGCATTCTGATAGAGGCGTGGCGCGGTATCGTGCTACACTGCGTAGCGTGAAAGTAGGTAAATAACGAAAACTCCTTAACTTGACGTTTTCGGGAAAAAATAATTACTTATAGCTGATTATAGTGATGGATAGATTCCACCATTTAAGTTTTTGCTAAGCTGTCCTGTACACCCTAAATATCAAACATGCACCCACGTATACTTAAAATATGAGACATTTATTTGAGCCCTTTAACCTTTACGCCTAAAAAAGTTCTGTATGTACACAGGGTTATTGTAAATTGAAATGTATACAGGATGTTGGGCACAAGGACTATCAAAATTTTTTGGGATACTAGTGAGATCATTTTCTACCTTTTCACTCTTGGCTCCAAGGTAAATCTGACACGGTTATGGGTACATTAACTTATATTTTTAATGTTAAAAATGCAGAATTTTTAAACACGCATACCGTATAGAATACAGTAAAAAAGTTATCGTACATTTAAAAGCATAAATAATAAGGTGTGGTGTTATAAATATGTGATTTTCAATAAAAAAGTAATTGAAAGAAAACATTACATCACATTGGTGAAAAAGTAGCAAATAACCGCACCAGTACCTCAAAAAATTGTCAGTCCATGCGCTGAACATCCTGTATATTGACTTATGAACTTTCTCACCTCTATACAGGGCTTTAGGTACCACAAAGTTTTGTTAAAAGATTTTATATCCCCGAAAAATATTCAAAAATGTTAGTATGAAAAAATCAGTTTACCTAAAATGTTGTATTGAAAACATACATTTCATATAAATAAACAACATTTTTAAAAAGGATCACAATAAACAGCAAACAATGCTAAGTGAGATGGGGTCCCCTACGTAGTTGCGAATGACGTTGTAGCGACGCACGCTGTAGCGAAAAACTTTCCGCGTGGTACGTTGGAGCGAAAGTTCATTGAAGCGAACGCCACGAAGTCGAACGACACTGAAGCGATCACCGTTGTGGCGAAGAATTTTTGAGGTCTTGTACGCGGTATCGAATGACGCTGTAGCGATACACGTTGTGGCGAAAAATGTTGAAGCGAAATCTACGAGGTCGAATGCCACCGCAGCGAGAAACATTGAGGCGAAAAACATTCGTAATAAGGAAAATTACTAATTTTTCAAGCGACTAAATAATATCACGTATTGCACCAGACTGGCGACGCGGAAGCCACCTGTGCATAAAAAAATAAGTCAGATCATGTAGAGTCCATATACTTACTTGATATTATTAGTAGATTGTAAGAAAGTTAGTTTCGGATGACAGCATCATAAGTAATTATTCTGGACCTTCCGTGTGCGGGCAAATCGATAGATCTTGACGAGATCTTCGTTTCGAATGACAGCTGTCACAATTAAAACAGAAATATCTATGTGAATAATTATCATAGACCTTCCGTGTGCGGGCCAAACGATAGGTCACGACGAGATCTTCGTTTTGGATGACAGCTGTCAAAATTAAAATAGTCGTATCTCTGTAAATAATAAACCTGGATCTTCTGTGTGCAGGGCAAACGATAGGTCTCGACGAGATCTTCGTTTCGAATGACAGCTGTCAAAATTGAAACTGTCATCCGAAATGAAGATCTCGTCGTGGCCTATCGTTTGACCCGTCCACGGAAGGTCCATGATAATTATTTACAGAGATATGGCTGTTTTAATTTTGACAGCTGTCATTCGAAACGAAGATCTCGTCGAGACCTATCGTTTGGCCTGAACACGGAAGATCCAGGCTAATTATTTACAGAGATACGACTGTTTTAATTTTGACAGCTGTCATCCAAAACGAAGATCTCGTCGTGACCTATCGTTTGGCCCGCACACGGAAGGTCTATGATAATTATTCACATAGATATGGCTGTTTTAATTGTGACAGCTGTCATTCGAAACGAAGATCTCGTCAAGATCTATCGATTTGCCCGCACACGGAAGGTCCAGAATAATTACTTATGATGCTGTCATCCGAAACTAACTTTCTTACAATCTACTAATAATATCTCTACATGATCTGACTTATTTTTTTTATGCACAGGTGGCTTTCGCGTCGCCAGTCTGGTGCAATACGTGATATTATTTTGTCGCTTAAAAAATTAGTAATTTTCTCTATTACGAATGTTTTTCGCCTCAATGTTTCTCGCTGCGGTGGCATTCGACCTCGTAGATTTCGCTTCAACATTTTTCGCCACAACGTGTATCGCTACAGCGTCATTCGATATCGCGTACAAGACCTCAAAAATTTTTCGGCACAACGGTGATCGCTTCAGTGTCGTTCGTCTTCGTGGCGTTCGCTTCAATGAACTTTCGCTCCAACGTACCACGCGAAAAGTTTTTCGCTACAGCGTGCGTCGCTTCAACGTCATTCGAAACTACGTACGGGACCCATTGCACACAGTCACAAAAAGAGTTTTACATACTTAACTAAACAAAAGTGCGCAAAAGGCGGCCTTATCGCTAAGAGCAATCTCTTCCAGGCAACTTTAGTCACTTAGCATCTCACGGGTCCATAAAGAATTTCAATCTATCTATCTGACAGTCTAACTTTATGTATAGAATGTCTAACCCCAATGAATCAGGTTTGATGACTCAAAATTAAGTTCACTGAAAACTGAACTAATATCTCCATAAATAGATTTGTCACTTCCATTATTTATTAGTCTTCGACGTGAGTAGGATGAAATAAACAGACGCCAACGCCTATTGCAAAACAAAAGCAAACAGTTTTAGGAAGCCTATACATCAGACCTACTTTTATTAGTTACTAGCTTTCCGTCCAGGACTTCGTGGGAATTAAGGAAAATTATGTAGCCTATGTTCATCGGAGATAATGTAGAATTCTAATGGTGAAAGAATTTTTTAAATCGGTCCAGTAGTTTCGAAGCCTATTCAATGCAAATAAACAAACAAATCTTTCCTCTTTATAATATTAGTATAGATTTTATGTAGCAGCTAGTCCTACAAATATACTGTTATTATATAAATTGGTGTGCTATAAAGAGTAACTTGAGCGATCAGTTACTCTTTATTTGCCTTTGGTATAAAAAGTCGACATTTTCTTTTTTATTTCATACTAGCATTCCGCTTGGGACTTCGTTCCCGTCAGAATTCGGGAAAAAATATGTAGTCTATGTTACTCAGGAATAATGTAGCATCCTAATGGTGAAAGAATTTTTGAAATCGGTTAAGTAGTTTTAAGTTTATTCGTTACATACAAAAATACAAATCTTTCCTCTTTATAATATTAGTGTAGACTAGCTTTGCACCCTCGGTTCTTCCTTCGTATTTTGACCTATGTTACTTGGGAAAGTTGTTCAGTTTTATGGACTGATTAACCACCCGAAAGGTTGAAAGAGAGATTCCTAAAGCCCTGTATATTACTAACAACTGTAGTGACAGTAATAGTTTGAGGGCTTAAAATTTTAAATAATAATCTACTTGTAACAGTACAACTTTCATTTACTTACTCTAAACTTTTTCTTCTCTATACATATTCATGACTTACCCTAATGAGTACACCACGAAATGCAGTAAATGTCCCTAATTTTGACAAGGTACTGAAAAGCTCCAGCGTAGCTTGAAAATATGCATGAAAGAGTACCTTTAGGCAAACAGGGCGAGCTGAATGCGGTTGCATTATCGAAATTAGCTGCCGCCGCCGCAGCGTGTTAGGCCCCGATTCTGTAACTTCAGTTGTGTATCGATGGAATGGAGGCCTTTTATCTGTTCAGGTGGCGAACGAAACCGAGAACTATTGAATTTTCATAGCCACCCCGACAAGCAGCGCCACCGCCAACCGAACGTAAAGTTGCAAACTACTTAGCAACTGAAAATTCAGTTGGCGGTGGCGCCACCAGTCAAAACAGCCGTCATTAGATGTATGATATTTGGATAGTTCTCAATTTCGCCACCTCAACGGATAAAATGGCGACGATTCCATCGATACACAACTGAAGTTACAGAATCGAGGCCCTGTTTGAATGCGGATCACAACGGCAAAAGTAGATTGGAAATGTCTTTTCGTTCGCTCCAGTTTAGGCTCTGATTTCACGATAATTTGCGATACCCTAAAGTGGTGAAGATATGATTAAAAAAACTCAAAAGACGCATATTTACGAGAGCTGTAAATTGCAAAACGAACTATTTGAGAAAGTCAAAAACGAAAAAAGTTATGGCCGAAATAGTGAAAAAGTTTTTTTTTATTTTGGCGCTTGATATTTGGGAAACGAAGAATGATGTCAAAGATTTGAGAAAAATTTATCTGGACAATTTATGCAGCTACAATTTTAACCTAAAACAAGACGACTGGGTTAAGGGTTTCCCAGTAGCTTAACTTTTTTGAAGAAAGTCAAAAAGTGAGTTCGATAGATAGATAGATAACAGCTTTATTCACTCCAATAACACACATCAAAACACATAAACAAAGCAATAAGAAAAAGTTTAAAAAAAAATTAAAAATAGTAAGAATCAGTCGACACAGAGTGTCACATGAGTGAAGAGGCGCTGACTCAGCATTGTGCTGCAGACAAAGACTACAGCGCTGATCTTCCGTCAGGACCTAGATGTAGTTTTAGCAAGACTGGCATCGACATTTTCGAATTCCGTAGATTCATTTCCAATGTGCTCGATAGTCATGCGAGGCATGAAATCTGTGATTTTTTTGTCGGAGGTTAAAAAAATCATTACAATCACAAGAGACGAAATATAAAAGTTTCGGCAAAAGTACACGTGCCACAAAAAAGGGACATGACATGATAAAAAATGATACGATACAAAACGCCATACAATCAGGCGACATGGCGTTCTTATGA
Organism: Aproaerema taeniolella; assembly: GCA_949987775.1. Taxonomy (NCBI): domain Eukaryota; kingdom Metazoa; phylum Arthropoda; class Insecta; order Lepidoptera; family Gelechiidae; genus Aproaerema; species Aproaerema taeniolella. The sequence continues at coordinate 17,600,150 of OX465248.1, forward strand.
AGATTTTATAGGAATTTTATTCGCCAACTTGCCAGGAAATATTTTGTAAGCTTCTTATAAGCTTTTAAACCGTGTGGTGATCGGTTGAGAATTTGGTTGAGGTTGAGAATAAGAGGCGACTAAGGAAACACAAATGAGACCTGCCTCCTAGTAATCCATCCCAGGCAACGGCACTTCATTTTTTTCTGAATCTGAGGTGCCATCCTAGGGTCTCATGCGGTGTGGTAGGCTCTGTAAACGGCCGTCTGGTTCGCGACCACCCCCCTACCGAAGTCCGACGCCAAACAGCTTGCTGTGTTCCGTCGGTGCGTGGGAGTACCAGTGCCTTTGTAGGCATTTTCTGGGTTAACTCGCTCCATCGTCGACCTCATCTTTGACCTTATGGTCAAGATTGTGGTCAAGAGTTAACCCATCTTATAATAAAAATAAATAAATAAAATAAAATACCCAAAAATTAGCCCTTTTACAAACAGATCAACTTTTGTCATAGTTAGTTAGTCAATAATTATGATACATACACAAAGATATTACAGTTTCTATAAACTGAGTCAAACATAATTTTGCCATTTAACGATTACACATCCTTACTTATTAATATTATAAATGCGAAAGTAACTCTGTCTGTACACTACTGAACCGATTTTGATGAAATTTGGTAAAGAGATAGATTAGAGCCTGGGAAAAGACATAGGATACATTTTATCCCACAGTTGGTCACGATATAACCTGTAGTCCACGCGGGCGGAGCCGCGGGCGGGAAGGTATAAATAAATTGAAAAATATTAATTATGGAAAAAATATTCAATAATTACTGAGTTGAATGCTGATGCAAAACTAGTCAAAAGCAATAAAAAACAAATACAGAATGTAAAAACAATACTTAGCAAATATAACTATTTTGCATCTGAATGTTTGTTTTCGGGTCTTTGTGTATGTTCTAAGGAATCCAAGACACAAGGGAAAATTTCTATTTACCACATAGCTAGTTAAGTAATAAGACCTCCTGTACCAATTTTCCTAGAAACCATCAGCCTAAGACCCTGACGGAGGATTAAGATAATTAACTAACATTGTATTTTACGACTCTTTGACATTTAGTCATGGTCCACAACTCTATATATTAATATTTTTACTGCTTATTGGAAATGCCATGTGTCACAATAGCCATACGTGATCCTAGCTAGAAAACCAGATTAGTTACGCATGATGAACTTAGTATATAAGGAGCTGCGCCTCCATACACCACCATTCTGCTGCTAACATCTGTAACAGTAACTCTACTATACAGTCTTGTAAATCCTGAAATAAAGTTCAATCATCAAAAGTGCAAGTTTTATTGAAGAAGCCACGACGTTCCCGACGGTGACTAGAAGATAACTGGCGCAGCCGGTAGGATCTGCGGATAACTATTTCAGGTCAGCCACTGAAATAAAACAAGTAAGTGAATCCTGAAGAGTTATAAGCTTTTAAGAAGAACTGCAGAAAGTTGATCCTACAAAGAAAAATTTGTTTATTTCGAAAACCGCCAGGGAATAGAGGAAAAACGACACACTTCAGCAGCAGAATCGGGAGGATCCATACGCAGTTTCTACTGTTATCCTCCCTTAACAAATAATTTCGGATTATTTCTGAAACGTTTATTTTTTTTTGTGTGCTCGAAGCCGCTCAAAGCCGCTCGAAGCCGCACAAAGCTAATCTGAAGCTAATAAAGCGAATTAATAAAGAAAGCGAAGCTAATAAAGCGAATTTATAAAGCAAAAGCGAATTAATATTTTTGAAATTAAATATTTCAAATAAAAATGAAATGAATAATGAAAATTTTGACAACGACCCGGCCGGACAACGTCAACAATCAAGAAATCCTGAAGGAATTAATAATAAACTTATTTTGCGCGCAATACTAAATCAATTGTCATATATTGTGAAAGCTGTACAAGAATTGTATTCTTACATTATTCGCATGATTTTGTTATCTGAAATATAAAAAGAGGAAATAATACGCTCGAATCTGTCCTATACTCTTACATTTTAAACGGAGTGTAATACAAACTTTTCAACTTAAAATCAAACGCTTTAAATTGTCTTTAACTAAAACAAAATGAATTTCCTTGCACAAGCTGCCGTGCGTAGAGTTGCCGAACATGCTAGGGAACATTACACGAACGAACGTGAAAGGCTCAACGCATCCGCCCGCGAACAAGAAGAAATTCCCGCAGCTCAACCATTTGAGGAGCCTCCTCCATCATATTCTTCAGGAGCTCGTTATGTAGATTCGGAAAATGAAAATTCTAACTTACCAGGACTTTCATCCCATCAACCAAGTTATGATCCACCTGAATATGTTCTCGCAAATCCGGTTGTCCAAGAATTAAATATTCCAACTGACCTAATTCCAAAATTTAACGGAAATACCGAACTCTTAAACATGTTCATAAAAAAGTGCGAATACGTAATTCAGAAGTATAATAATAGACCAGGTGATTATGCACACATTATACAAACTATAACAAGCCGTTTGACAGGCAAAGCCGCTGCATTAATAAGTGAAAATGACTATGTCACAAAAGATTTTGAAACCTTTAAAAAATTCCTAATTCAACACTTCGGAGATCAAAGATCAGAACAATGCTTAGTTCTCGAACTAGAAGGGTTAGTTATGTACAGAAATGAAACATTCCAAGAATTCTGTAATCGAATTCAGTCAGTAAGAAGCAATCTTTTTGCAAAAATCATGGCCAGTAGCGACTTAACTACCCAAGCCACTAAAAAATTGATTTACGATAATACCGCATTAAATGTGTTTCTCTATAGTCTACCGAGCGATTTAATACGCGTATTGAGATTAAAAGCTCCTAAAACCTTGGAACAAGCTTTAGAATTCGTATTAGAAGAAGAAAACTTTGTGAAGCAATACCATCTAAGGAATAGAATTAATAGAAATACTATGCAACCGCTACCTCAACAGTCACAAGCGAATAATAAGAATAATAGAGGAAATCAAAATCAAAACCGAAGTCAATATCAAAATCAAAATCAAAATATGCCCTATAGACCTCAAAATACGAATTTCCCACCGCGTAATCCAAACCAAAACTATAACCCAAGACACCAAAATCAATCTTATCCAAGAAATCAAAACTTTCGTAACCCTAACATTCCTTATATACCTAAATTTCCAGGAACATCTTTTTACGATTTCCGTAACAATAACTATAACAATCAGCGTAATCAGCATAATCGATTTAATCCGCGTAACCAGGGTAATCAGTCAAACCAACCGACACAATCAAATCAAACTAACCAGTCAAACCAACCTAATCAGGGTAACCGTAGAACACTAGATGAGATTTTCTCAGGTCCTCCTCTAACTGTAGAAGAGTGCACTCCTAGACCAAGACAAAATCGTGTGAACTATCACTCTCAGGCTGATGTCCCACAGCCAAGTACATCAAACACCCAAGAGACAGCTCAACAAATAGCAAATTTTCGAGTAGAAGCCTTGGACTTGACACGGAGAGAGTAAATCCAAATTTAGAATCGCTACCTTACATCATAATTCCGGAAATTAATGCAAAACTTTTACTAGACACAGGAAGCACGCGTTCATTCATAAGCAATAAAATGGCTAACCAGTATTTTAATATATTCAAAAACGTAGAGCCATTCAACATTATAAGCACTCACGGGATTAGTAAGCATAACGAAGTGATTCATATACAGTTATTTAAAATATTCCAAGTTAATTTTATTCATAAATTCTATATTTACGACATTGATAACGCTTATGATGGTTTAATAGGGATGGATTTATTAAGAAGATTACAAGCGATAATTAATATTCAAAAGCAAATGTTAGTCACACCTCATGTGCAAATTCCATTAAACCCTAAAGAAATAACACCTATTACCACTGTTGTACTTGAACCGCGTACCGAACAAAGAATAATTGTCCCAACAACACTAAAAAATGGAGAAGGAATTTTATCTTTTACAAAATTTTATGAAGGAGTAAGAATGCCTACCGCTTTAGTTAAATGCATGAATGGATATGCTAGTACAGTAATCCAGAACACATCTGATAAACTTATAACAATTAAAATTGAACGTCCTTTTGAAATTGAACCCTATGAAAATAATATGTGTCAGCTTAATTATCTTCCTGTATACGATGAATTGCTCCTTGAAAATTTACAAAAACTAAGAACAGACCATATGAACGATGAAGAAAAACACGCGATTAATCAGATATGTTATGAATATAGAGATTTGTTCTTCCATGAAAAGATCCCTTTGACTTTTACAAATACAATTAAGCATAAAATCCGAACAAAAAATGAAGATCCTATATATATTAGACCTTACAGACAACCACCTGTACAAAATCAAGAAATAAAAAAAACAAATCACAGAATTACTAAAAAATAGCGTAATTAAACCCAGTTTTTCTCCGTGGAGCGCACCAGTTCATCTAGTTCCAAAGAAACTTGATGCCAGTGGTGAAAGAAAATTTAGAATGGTTATAGACTACAGAAAACTTAATGAAATCACGCTAGATGACAAATATCCTTTACCAAACATAAGTGACATCTTTGATAAATTAGGGAATAGCATCTATTTTACTACATTAGATCTTGCGTCTGGTTACCACCAAATAGAGGTTGAAGAGACAGACCGACCCAAAACTGCATTTAGTACCCAACACGGTCATTACGAATTTTTGAGAATGCCCTTCGGATTAAAAACAGCACCCGCGACATTTCAGAGAACTATGGATAATATTCTAAGAGGACTACAAGGAGTCCACTGTCTAGTATATTTGGACGATTTAATAATCTTCTCTACCACCCTTCCAGAACATTTACAAAAACTCAAAAAAGTCTTTGAAGCTCTTAGAAAAGCAAATCTAAAAATACAATTAGACAAATCTGAATTCCTAAGAAAAGAAGTATTATATTTAGGACACACAATTACAAAAGATGGACTTAAGCCAAACGATGATAAAGTAAAAGCAGTGTTAAACTACCCTCTACCAAAAAATGTGAAAGGTATAAAATCATTTCTAGGACTAGTTGGCTACTATCGCAAATTTATTAGAGATTTCGCAAAGATAACTAAACCAATGACAGAATTGTTAAAAAAGAATAGAAAATTCATAATATCAGAAGAATTTATTCAAGCATTCGAAACTTGTAAAAAACTGTTAACAAACGCCCCATTATTACAGTATCCTGATTTCGATAAAGAGTTTATTCTCACTACTGATGCATCTAATTTTGCCCTAGGTGCAGTTCTTTCTCAAGGAACCATCGGGAATGATAAACCAATAGCTTTTGCAAGCCGTACCTTAAATCAAACAGAACAAAAATACAGCACTATAGAAAAGGAATTGCTCGCAGTTTTATGGGCAGTTAGATACTTTCGACCTTACCTTTATGGCAGAAAATTTAAAGTATATACTGATCATAGACCTCTTGCATGGTTATATTCTTTAAAAGAACCAAATAGTAAATTAACAAGATGGCGTCTTAGACTTCAAGAATACGATTTCGAAGTAATATATAAAAAGGGAACACAAAATACAAACGCAGATGCTCTTTCGCGTATACAACTAAACACTCTCGCAATTAATGAAATGGCATCCACTTCAGCACATAATGAACCTGACTACGAAATAATGTCTGAAAGAACAGTAACAGCTTCAGAAGCAGACACTTTGGATATAGAAGAAGTCGAAAATGATATAAATATAATTCTACCAGTTCTAAACGAAGCAATAGATTTAAAAACCAATCAATTAATAATAAACCAATGGTTTAAAGATGAAACTAAAATAATTGACAATTCAAACAGTAAAAAGAAAATAATTGAAGTTTTCATACCTGCAAATCCTGATCTAATAAAAATATTCCTGAAAAACAACATCATACCTCACAAAAAATACTTTATCTTTTTCCACACATCAGATTTACGAATTATGTTTAACGAGATTATATCAGAAATATTTGATAAAGACTCCATACAAATAATTGAATGTACAAAAAGAATAGCAGTAATTGAAGATGAACAACAACAGAAAGAAATAGTTTTGAAATATCATGAAGGTAAAAATAGTCACAGAGGTATTAATGAAACTTTTGCCAAACTAAAGAGAAATTATTATTGGCCAAATATGAAAGAAATAATAACAGCAATAATTAATAATTGCGAATTATGCAAGAAAATGAAATATGATAGAAAACCACTCAAACCATTAATTCAATTAACTCAAACTCAATTCAGGCCATTCGAAGAAATCTTTATTGATTTATTTAAATTTGAAGGTAACACATATTTAACCGCTGTAGACGCATTTAGTAAAATAGGACAAGCCGTCAAAATCCAAAATAGATCCACACCAGAAGTAATAACTGCATTGTTAAAATACTTTTCAATATATGGCGTACCACTAAAGATTAGTTGTGATCCTGGATCGGAATTTAATAACTCCTTAATGAAAGAACTATTGAATCTTCACAAAATTAACCTACATATTGGAACACCAAATAATCCAAATTCAATGGGTATCATTGAAAGATTTCACAGTACTCTAATTGAAATTAGTAGATTAGCCAAGTATGAAAAACGTCCCACAGAAATTGCAGACATAATTACTTACGCATTAATATCATATAACAATTCAATACACTCTAGTACCGGATTAACACCTTTCGAAGTTCTTTTCGGTCATACTGATTCACGCAGTATTTTTGATATTAACTTCCACCAACAGTACATGCAACAATTAATCAGAGACCATTGTAAGAAAACTAAATTTCTCTATCAACAAATTACAAATAAAATGCTAGAAGATAAAGAAAAAACAAGAAAACGTTTAGAGCCAACAGCATCAACTAGTACCGATTTAAAGATAGGTGATACAATCTATACAAAAATGGTGAATAAAAGACTCGCAAAAGATAAACCTCGTTATGAAAAAGCAGTAGTTCAAGAAACCCCTCAGAGAAACGTAATACCCATTCAAATAAGAGAAAGAGAAACCAGTGTACCTTTAAGAAATGTAAAAAGACCAAACAAAGTAATAAGCGCTATTAATAAAGGAATAAATTTCTTTAAGAATACAGGACTAGATTCATGAGCACCCCAATGATTTTCGGAAGTTTCCGCCTAGATTATAAGTCAATGATTTTCGGAAGTTTCCGCCTAGATTATAAGTCAATGATTTTCGGAAGTTTCCGCTTAGATAATAAGTCAATGATTTTCGGAAGTTTCCGCCTAAATGTAATTAATTATAAGTTTAAGCAAGGGCCCTGACTTAGAATAACCTCATATATGTATGACATAGTGTCATCTGACATAGTGTAACCTAACATAGTATAACTTAGTATAGTATAACCTAACATTAACTTGACTTTGTATAACTTGATATAATATATAACATAGTATAGTATAACCCGACATAATATAACCTGATATAGTATTATGAATGTATGTAATCCTTTTCATATAACAATGATACATGTAATTTTAGACCTAGTACAAAAAATGTAATCGAATTAGATATATGTATTAACCTAAATTAGTATTGTACCCGAATGAATGTACTAACATTATAGCAGAGTAAATGTGATAATTAGTGTAAAATGTAATCAATATGTAATCAAATTAGATTAAGAAAAGGGTCAAAATATAAATGGAGTATGACAGAAACAGTATTTCCTTCGCTCTTATTAATAAAATTAATAATAAGAGTAAGTGAGATATTGTTGATGACGTTCCAAACACCTCGTCGAAGAAGAAAAAAAAGTGACGAACTTTTAAAAGTGAAAGTGAAGTGTTTAACAAGGAACAAAACAATTAATCCATGAACTATAATATTTCTGACCATTAGTTTTATGGGTATGGGCAAACTAGAATTAAACGATGATTGTTCTTATTTTCAATTAATTTCCAAAAGTTTCCAATTAATTTCAATTTTAAGAAGGGAGGAGTTAAGTAATAAGACCTCCTGTACCAATTTTCCTAGAAACCATCAGCCTAAGACCCTGACGGAGGATTAAGATAATTAACTAACATTGTATTTTACGACTCTTTGACATTTAGTCATGGTCCACAACTCTATATATTAATATTTTTACTGCTTATTGGAAATGCCATGTGTCACAATAGCCATACGTGATCCTAGCTAGAAAACCAGATTAGTTACGCATGATGAACTTAGTATATAAGGAGCTGCGCCTCCATACACCACCATTCTGCTGCTAACATCTGTAACAGTAACTCTACTATACAGTCTTGTAAATCCTGAAATAAAGTTCAATCATCAAAAGTGCAAGTTTTATTGAAGAAGCCACGACGTTCCCGACGGTGACTAGAAGATAACTAGCTTTGATAAAAATAAATATTTGATACGTGAATTTATATGTATCGTTATCGTTTGTTTAATTACCAAATATCGAGTAATTAAGGCCTAAATAACGAGCAATTACATGAGGCAATTTAAGTTAATTGATTTGTATTTTCGTTCAACCATTTCATGTTTGTAACTTAATATAGACAGATGAAAATAACACAGTAATTACTCTACAGACCATCGTTCCAAATTATTTTCCAATTGAATTTTTCTCCGGAAATTTTAAATTTTATGTTTTATTATTAAATTATTTTAAAATATAATTTAATTTTAAAATATAAAACATGTTTTTAATGTTTTTTTAAATTCCAATAAAAATGTGTATAGAAACAATTTTCTAATAAAAATCCGTCATAACAGCATGAAACAAGAAAACCAGCAATGTATATCGAATTCTGAAATAGATGCGGCACAAAAGGATCGCGAGGGGGGCGCGGCTTCGCGGTACAGGGACAACAGCACATCATGCTATCCAAAACTGTCAAAATTCTTCAATCAATTTTCAATCTCTAAGTATTAGAGTTTACCATCCATTGGGGAAATTTGACAGTTTGTAGTAACCTGATGTGCCGTTGACTGTACATTTCGAAACGCCAAAGTAGGTAATTAACGAAAACTCTTTAAATTGACATTTCCAGGAAAAAAATATTTCTTATAGCCGATCGTAGTAAAGGTTAGATTCTACCATTAAAGTATTTGCTAAGCTGTCCCGTCCCTTACATCCTTTATTTGACTTCGGTAATTTATGTTTTAGCAACTCAATATTTAATTTGTACAATAATTATGTTTTGCCCTAAATAAATAAAATTCTTATCCTAATGTAAACCGAATTCATTAAAGAAGGGTGGATGAAAATATAATATTTGTACATAATTATCATTCATTAACGACGTCATAACTGAATGTATGAGAATAAATTAACGGGATTGTTTAAAATATTGTTACTTTATAAAACACTAGGTAGCTTTCTTTTTTTCTTTCTTATTTACAGGTGTCGGCTGTTGATATTAAATAGAAAAAGAAGAAGAAAAATTCCTTCCTATTTTTCTATTCAACACTAGCTTTCCGCCTGGGACTTCGTTCCCGAGGGAATTTGGGAAAATCATGTACCCTATATTCATCTGGCATAGTCTAGGATTCTAATGGTGAAAGAATGTTTCAAATCGGTCCAGTAGTTTCGGAGCCTATTCAATGCAAACAAAAAAACAAACAATCAAATCTTTTCTCTTTATAATATTACTAGCATTCCGCCCGGGACATCGTTCCCGTGGGAATCCGGGAACATTATGTAGCATATGTCCAACGGGGATAATGTAGCTTTCTAATGGTGAAATTTTTTTTCAAATCGGTCTAGTAGTTTCGGAGCCTATTCAATGCAAACAAACAAACAATCAAATCTTTTCTCTCTATAATATTAGTATAGATTTAATTATTTTGATTTTACATCATTCCAATGTATGTGTTTCAAACACATTGAAACATGAAACAAGGTGTTTCAAAAAACCCAAAAAAAAGATAATTCAAAATTAATTAAAATTTAGGTTATTGCGCAGCTCTATTACAAATATGACAAGTATGTAATTTTAATTATATGAAACTTTCATTTTGAAAGATGTCAAACCGTGCAACTGATTACTAGATTTCACTTTTAAGCACTTTTAATATTAAATTTTGGAATTTCTTTTTTTTGTGTTTTTTGAAACACCTTGTAGACAGCAGGACGTCAGGTTACATCTGCACTACGAAAACCGGCGCTATTACAAACAATATTAGAACGACCTCATATTACAAACAATATTAGAACGACCTAATAACGACCTCATATACAGGGTGTCCCAAAAATAGTGTCAGGCGGAAGTCCTGGGGTAGAACACCCCTTGGAGCATCTGAAATACCCCCATGTATGTTCCACGATATTTTATAGTTTCCGAGTTATGAATTTTTGATTTGAGTTTTTTTAGTAAATTTTAAAATCAACCAATAATGAAGCTTTCACACTATACATCTTAGTAATTGACAGAAAATAAAAATACTCCTAAAAACAACATAACAATGTAAATGGCGTGCGTAATAAAAGTAATAAAAAACTTCCTTAGCTCATTTCCCCTTCAAATTTATACAGGCGCCTAAATAGGCCCAGGAAAACAATAAATTGACTAACCCAAATATTTCTTTTTTATTTTCACAAACGTTTGAAACTCTGAGGGGAGGTATAAAACTTATGTACTGTGAAATATATCGCACCGCGATAGCGGTTAGTTCAAGGAATAAGAAATCTTACTATCCTTAATAATATTATATAAGTAAACGCGAAAGTTTGTATGTATGGATATATGGATACTTGTTACTCTTTCACGCTCAAACGGCTGGACCGATTTTGATAAAATTTGGTGTGGAGGTAGCTGACACCCTGAATTAACACATAGGCTACATAATTTTCCAGAATTCTTACGGATATGAAGTTCCGGGCAAAATTAATGTCAGTTGACTATAATTTAGATAGCAATTGAATTTAAAAACGAGTTTTAGACTATGAGTACAATTTCTTATTTTTACTAAAAATTTTGAAGTTGAATTGATAAAACTTGAAGATCTAAAGATAATTTAACCACTTTGCAAAACAATATTAAAATAACCTTTCAGAAGACGCAAGACAACGAGCATCCGCGACCACTCCAAATACCTTTAGTGACTGGAGTTTTACTATCAACGGACTTCTCACAACAAATAATTTTTTGGAAAAAGGAATAACGCTCTGAAATCTCGTAAACATTATTATTTTGATACAGCTTTACAAAAACGAAAAATAAGTGCTAAAGACATATGTGCGGTAAGAAACAAATAACTATAGAGCATTTAAAACACGAAAACAGCGATATTACAATAAAATTAAGAATGTTTAAACATTACCTTATACAAATAAATAAATAGCTTGCAAGACAGTACAAACAACAGTACTTCCCTACATTTTACGTATCCACATTTTTTTAGCTTCATGGACCGACCTCTAAAATTTCTTCGCAGACACAATGAATAATGAACTTTGTTACGAGAATTAGGTGCAACGTCATAAAAATAAAGGAGTGTTTACTTAGATGAGGGTGTGATGCGGGTACTTAGTTTTAAGTATTTTACAATATATTTATTTGAGAAAGAATCTACTAGGCGAGAGATTCTGATATTAAAACGTCTGGGTTGATAGTAGCCTAGAGTAAACGCTCGAGCAGCGATTACGGTTTTTTTTACAAAAAGATTGATTCGCTCTTGACCACAATCTTATTCGGTTTCAAAGATGGCCCAGTCAGAGACCATTTTGCGGTTTTAAAACCATTTTGCAGTTTTGAAACTAAAACTCGTCAATTTCGTCACAAAACTAAACATAAGCATTAACTTAAGTAGTAAAACTCAATAACATTTCAGCGATTGATGGCAATCCTTAGATTCTGTTTCAAAATACTTAATTATTACAAAAATTTATACCATTAAGTAACAAAACGTTTCTTTTACTAACAACAGCTTTGCCCAAGGAACTCACATAAAACATTTAAAGAAGTTTGACTTCTCATAAGAAGGCACATCAGCTCATCGTATAACGCGAAAGTTTCTTTTTTTATTTTATTTTTTCGACAAATATTCCTTAGGGAAATTTGTTCAGTTTCGTAGACTGATGCACATCCTTAATTTTGGCTATTTTAAGGTCACCTAATATAAATTTAAAAGAAAAAAAGCACAAACCTCGAAATCTTTAAATAATTCTAATAATACAATGTCAAATCGACAACAAATACTTCAAAGAATTTGCTTCGTTTCCCTTTCAGTCCGAGTCCAAAGAAATGGAACTTTTGAGTCTAAAATGAACCCGCCTCAGGGTAGAAACAACTAATTAGAAGCCACAGTGGACAGACACGAGGCGAGAATTAAAAAGATTTACCTTCATTAAAACATTTCTTCTTTTTTCTTTTGCTCTTATTTATGGTTTTCGAGCTCTCAAATTGACTCTCATTTGAATTGTTGTACGAGTATACCATTTTTTTAGATACTTACTAGCTTTCCGCCTGGGACTTCGATCTGGTGGGAATTTAGGAAAATTTGTAGCCTATGTTAACACATAGGTGTCAGCTACCTCCATACCAAATTTTATCAAATTGGTCGGTCCAGACGTTCTCGAGTTATAAGTGTTCGAACAAACCCGACTTTTATTTATATGTTAAGATTTGCTTTCGAATGTTTACAAATTAATAGCATCTCTAGAATTTGAAAAAAGAGAAACATACTTAAGTTAGAATACTGGAGTCCCATAAAAATACATATATCGAATCTATTTATATTAACTGACCGTGTGGTGATCGGTTGAGAATAACACCACCCCATCTCTTTCCGTGGGTGTCGTAAGAGGCGACTAAGGAGACACAAATGAGACCTGCCTCCTATTAATCCATCTCCCAGGCAAAGACACTTCATTTTTTTCTGAATCTGAGGTGTCGTCCTATGGTCTCATGCGGTGTGGTAGGCTCTGTAAAGGGCCGTCTGGTTCGCGATCACCCTCCTACCGAAGTCCGACGCCAAACAGCTTGCTGTGTTCCGTCGGTGCGTGGGAGTACCAGTGCCTTTATAGGCATTTTCTGGGTTAACTCGCTCTATCGTCGACCTCATCTTTGACCTTATGGTCAAGATTGAGGTCAAGAGTTAACCCATCTTATAATAAAAAATAATAATAAAAAACTGGGAGTGACAGAAAAACATACCTACAACACGCTAACTGCCAACTCTACCTAAGCAAACTTTAGAGGGCAGTAAGTTGGTTGCAAGATATTTGCTGGTTATTGGCGAAACGCTGACAACTTGTCACCACTTTACTCAGTTTTTATTTCATATCGAATGTTTATTTCTCATAGGCAAAATAGCTATCGTGCAGCTTCTACTTTTTTTTTTCATAAATCTTTATTTATTGAGGGTTTCATGAAATGCCACCCTCGTCATAACACTCATCATAAAACATAGTAAAAATGAATCACTATCCTTTAAATAAATTATATAAACAGATAAGCATTTTCGCCAAACCAGACGCTTTAAACTTGGCTTTCAAGGGCAACTGCCTTGAAAATTAATATGCAGCTTAAAACAGTTTTACTTAACACTAATGCTGCTATTAATTGTATTTTATGGTGCCGTGCATTTGCAACGTAAACCACATTGCATAGTATTAGTCCGTTCGGGTTTTGCTGACACAAACCAACCGCAGGTTCTGTTGCATGGAATAGAACAGGGGTCACCTAATGGCGGACCGCGGTCCGCATGCGGATAGCCGACACATTTTCTGTAACTTGCACTACAGAGTACGTAATTTAATGAAAATGTATCCCCCGCATTATCTTTGTTAACGTCAATTCGAAAAGGGCCGGGCGAAGTAACGAGCTAACAAGCGAGAAAGAGTCTGTTCATTACGAAATACCTTTGTTATTTCCGTAATTACATTTGTTTAATAAATATTTTGACATTGGAAATGTCTTTTCATTCACTCCAGTATATTTGTGAAGATATGATATTCAAAATAGGCTCAAAAGATGCATATTTACGAGAGCTGTAAGGTGATAAAAGAATTATAAAAGAAAGTCAAAAACGAAAAAAGTTATGGCCAAAATAATGAAAAAAAAATATATCCGAATTTTTTATTTTGGCGCTCGATATTTTAGAAACGAAGAATGATATCAAAAATTTGAGCTAAATTCCTCTGGAAAATTTTATGAGCTACCATTTGAGCCTAAAATAAAGACGATCGGGTTAAGGGTTTGTCCTATAGCCTCTCTTAGCAGCCCATATACGTCCCCACCGAGGGACACGGGCCTCCCTTCGAAACATACGAAGGGGATTTAGGCCATAGTCCACCACGCTGGCCTAATGCGGGAGGTGGATTGGACGAGCGGGTTTCATCACGATGTTTTCCTTCTCCGTTGAGCAAGTGATAATTAGAAATCTGTACATAAAACCGAAAAGACGAATTTAGTGGTACAGGCCCGCACCAGGATTTGAACCCGCGACCTTCAGATTACAAGTCTGGCTCATTACCTACTGGATTCCGTAGATTTATTTCCAATGTGCTCGATAGTCGTGTGAGGCACGAAATCTGTGAATGTTGTGCGGACCGCGATGGTCATTTCATTTCTTAAAACCGACCCCGAGCGAAACTAATTGGTGACCCCTGGAATAGAGGGTATACAATATACATTGCTCCGTATTAACAGTGTTGGGTGTAATTTTGTTTATCGCCAAAATAGCCTTTATTATTTAATGAACTAGGCTGCGGCAGCTTCATACTTTAATCGCAAAAATTTAGGGATTAGCCGTAACCATAGCAGATATTGTCAGGTGAAAGAGAAAGTACTGTTATTTGATATAAAAAAAAACTATTTTCAACGACCGTCTCACAGTTATGATTCAAAAAGTATATATTATTGCAAATGTGTGTAACTGGCTGCTTACCGTACCAACTCAAAGCTAATTTATTGTTACTTGAAATGCATATTGAATAAGTTGCGGCTTTTTCGAACTGTTGTTGTGTTTAGGGTTCCGTAGCAATTTAGTAACGATAGTTCAGTTTTAGAAACATAAGCAAATTTTTTTTACGAAAAAATAAATCTATCTATCTATCTATCTTTTGGGATCGTCACTCAAAAGATAGATTCACTATGCATTTAAAACGTTTAATCTTGTAAAATTTAACCTATAACGAATCCTCAAATGCTATCTAAAACTTAGGCATAAGCATAAAAACATACAAAATAACATTCAAAGCATTAATACATAAGAGATATAAAGTAACAAAACATAAAGCTTGTGAGCACTTAGCCCGTGAAATAAACTCAGCATAATGTTCGAATGCAGATAATGCTGCAATTAGCAGTTTGGAACGAAGCCAAATGTAGACACCTCAACCAACCAAACTATCCTTTTTTTTTAAACAACAAAAAAGCCGAGTCCTACAGTTTTCCGTTGTGTACAAAAAAGATTTTTGGAGTTCCCTGGCGTATTTAAAGTGAACCCAACGTCTCTGAATTTGGACTTTATAAATGTGTTTGATAAAGTCCTGTGGGTTTTATTGGTGGTTTCGGAATTCATTAAATTCAATGCTGAACCTTTTCTTTTAAATCGATTTCAAAAAAGGAGAAGGAGAAGATAATTTTTCATTACTATGTTGAATAAACCCATCCATTCAAACGTAAATAATAATGGCAGTAGTAGAGCGGGCGAGCGGGGAGTGGACGGCTATAATCGAAAGAGAACCATTCCTTTATCTTTAAATGGTTTTTTTTTACAAAATTTAATTTTCAGATAATTAATTTTTATGTTGTTTTTTGGAATACTATCAACCTATACAATAACGCCTTAGAAGGTAAGTGACTAATAAATTAGGACCTTATATATTTTTCATGTATGTACTTTCTATTATTTACATTAAAAATTGAAAAATAAATAAACTGTTTCGAAAAGAAAAATAAACCTACTTCAAAAAAAGCGAACATAAAGAAAACATAATTTAATGTGCTGCGGACTACCCGTTTGAATTCGGTTAAAAAGAAAAAGTGAATTCCCAAAACCACCAAGTAGGTACTACGTAGCACATTAAATGATGTTGTCTTTATTTTTCGCTTTTTTGAAGTAGGTTTATTTATTTTTTCCTAAAAAGTTTTTTATTACCAAGCATGCTTTTAACCACAATACAGCTCAAAGCAAAAGATACGGTCGAAAACTAAGCGAGTTCATACAAAAGAAGCTGGTTCACTCGAGTTTAAATGACATTCGGGCTACATGAGTTCGGAAGTACAGACGCAGGCAGAAATTTCACTTTCGTGGCAGTGCGTTCTTTCTCTTGCTAGAAATACAATCAAAGTTACAGTGATTTAAGTTTCACGCTGAACTTTCAAGAACATTTTCAACTTACTTTATATGTTAAACTGAAGCTTAAAACATTTCAGTAAAAAAATATACTACTTAGTATTCAAAGGATGCCTTAAGTGTGGGCTGACAACGAACAAACTTTAATTTTCTCTAAAATCTGATCCGTTTTTTCTCAGCACGTTTATCTCATGTAAATTATAATACTTTCACTAAAATTGCAGAAAATTATCAACTACGAATCGCATTAATATTTAATTAAATAATTTGCATCGCATTTCATTTTTCTTCTTGTACAGAATCCTTTGAGTTAGTGCAACTCGCACTTGCCTGGAATTTTTCTTTTTTTCCAAACTTCGGCTTTCATTATGAAAAAGAGGGGAAATGAACTCAGCAAAAGGGGCAGCTACACTGATTCGTCAGGGCCGTGATTAATTAAAATGGGGGTAACTGGAGAAGGTTACACGATTAAATACTGACAGTATTAAGTTTTTGGGTCTATTTGGGACCGTGAGTTGCCGTAATCCGCGTTGAAAGCCTGTAACTTAATCTTGAGTTGGGCGCCAGTTACGTTTTTAACTTAAATTAAATAATGGCTATCGGTAATTAATTTAACCGGTCGTGTGGTAGTTTTTATGGTTGTTTGAATGGAGAACATTTAAATAATCAGTCATCAAATTACATGGAAAGGCAAATATATTATATTTATTCATATTCCGACCTATCGCCTACAATACAGCAAAACCCTCGCGTCCCAATTACTAACTTTTATATTATGCCTGGGAAGAGTAGGCAGCTGGCACATTCTATGGTTTTCATTTATTCGCAGTCTAGCATGGAAGTAACTGGCCCTTGTACGTATTGGTCTTCTTCTTCTTATTGTGTATAGTCAAGTATGTGGCGAACTTGGCTAACCCTGGTGTCAGAGTTTTCAAACCGCACAATGGTCTCTGACTTGGTTTTAACGAGTGTAGTCAATCGACAACAGCCGGGACCGACAGCTTAACATGCCCTCCGAAGCACGAAAACGCTTGTGATAAATTGCCACTTTGGTCACCTATCAGGTACCATGCCTCTGTGTACGTTGCTTAACCTCACTGCTCGGTTGAGATCAGCGAGAGCCAGGCTACGTATTGGTTAATCCGGTTATGTCAATACCTAGAACCAGATGCCAGCAATGCTTGTGGTTCGCGGTTCCGTGCTTGGTTGGATTTAATGAAGCTTTGATTATAATTACATTTAGCTGTACCAAACCGCACCAAAGTAGCGAAATTTAATCATCAATTAATATGAAATGTTCAACTTTATATACGGTACTAATATTTTTCTCCGTAAACGTGATGAATTTTTCTGGACATTTTTGACATTTTATCCCGAAATGTAGTGCGAAAATATGATTTTTTTTTCTGAAAATCTACTTACGTTGCTTTCATTTTAGTAGTTTTAAAACGCTTAGAAAAAGCTCTGTTTCCACTTGATTTAGTATCAAGTGGAAACAAAGCGGATATTTAGGTACTGACATTTTTGCTTACGAGTATGTTAGGTAAAAACCCACGCCATATTTTTTTTACAGCCAAAAAATTGCCCTTAGATTTTACGATGGCATTCTCATTCTGAACCACCCACGATTCCAATCCACTTTAAGGGTCAGCTTAGCAAAAACTGAAACTTTAAATGCTTTGACCATCTTTCTGAATGATTTTCCAGTGACTATCCTTTAGGAAAATTTTCAAATTTTATTTTTAGAATAGAATAGAATAGAAAAATCTTTATTTTATAGGACATTCAGGATGTCACTTAAAACAAGTCAAGATTACAATGAAATACATACAAACATACATTAAACGATTTAAATACTAACTTTTGTACTAGCTTTCCGCCCGCGGCTCCGCCCACGTGGACTACAGGTTACACCGTGCCCAGTTAAGGGGATAAAATGTAGCCTATGTCCTTTTCCAGGCTCTAATCTATCTCTGTACCAAATTTCATCAAAATCGGTTCGGTAGTTTAGACGTGAAAGACGGACAGACAGAGTTACTTTCGCATTTATAATATTAGTAAGGAAGTAAGCATTAGTAATTTTTTTCCATAGACGTGCTGAATTTGACTGGACATTTTCGACATTCTTCCCTGAAAAATGTGGCGCGAAAAAATATGAAAAGTATTAGAAAATCTGCTTATGTTATTTGACAAAGCTTTGAAAAAAGGCGAACTTAGCCTATAAAACAAAACTTAGCCATTAAAATGTGTAACCTTAGCTGTTAAACCTAATGTTACTACTGTTGTCATTATTATAAAATGAAAAATGGGACTAAGCATTAGCAAGTAGAAGAAGAAGAATTGTAACTAATACTGGCACGGACCCTCACTT
This sequence comes from Aproaerema taeniolella, assembly GCA_949987775.1. Taxonomy (NCBI): domain Eukaryota; kingdom Metazoa; phylum Arthropoda; class Insecta; order Lepidoptera; family Gelechiidae; genus Aproaerema; species Aproaerema taeniolella. The sequence continues at coordinate 17,618,824 of OX465248.1, forward strand.
TGTGAATATGTTAGGTATAAACCCATGCCATAATTTTTTAACAAACAAAAAATTGCCCTTCGATTTTACGATGACATTCTCATTCTGAACCACCCACGATTCCAATCCACTTTACAGGGTGAAAAGGTCAGCTCAGCAAAAACTGAAACTTTAAATGCTTTGAACATCTTTCTGAATTATTTTCCATTGGCGTTTTCTTCAGGACAATTTTCAATTTTTTTTTTTTCTGCTTTGAAATAATATTATATATTCGAATACATTCCATTTGAGGAGGTTCTATTTTCGACTTTATGTATTTTTTTATGTATATTTACAGATTTCTCCGCCAGTTATGGACCGATTTTCAAAACTCTTTCTTTGTTCGAAAGAGTATACTCCAGAGGTGGTCTCATATACATTTTATCGAAAATGATTCGGCGCTTTAAAACAAATCAACAAACACAAAAAATACTACAAACTCAGAACATCATCTAAATAAATGAGTGACATATTGTGGTTATCTACTAATAGGCATTGTAGTGTGTGAACTGTTGGGATTGAAGTCGATGACAAACATTTTTTTAACGTGGAAAATTATAAAAGCAACATAGCAGCTTGTAACATGAATGCCTTTAACGTGTATCCAATTCTGATTATGACGAGGGACGCACTTTCGCGGTAGGTAGTTAGATTGCGGAGCGCCAAAGTAGGTAAATAACGAAAACTCTTAAAATTGACGTTTTCAGACAAAAAAATAATATGGATTTTCATTAATACGGATTTTCAATAATATTAAATATACATAATGTAACCAATTGTAAGATCAAATTAAATTAATCAAACTTTTATTCATTGAAGTGTTAAAATTATGGCATGATGAAGTTGTGAGAAATTCAGAGTGTATAATAATTTTTGTGAGTAATAATTTGGGGCATTCTATATTAATGACATGTCTAGCTGTAATTTTAATAAATATTTGCGCTCCTAATATATGTATGTATGTATGTAAACTCTTTATTGCAAACTCTTACAGTCTAATACAAAAGATATTACATATATATGCAAAGGCGGACTTATCCCTGAAGGGATCTCTTCCAGTCTACCTTAGAGATGGCAAGAGAGAACCAGATGTGGTACGGGTTACAACGCAATAATGTTTGCATTACCTACCTACCAATTAATGAAACAAAACAAAATAACCTATTCTACAATATACAATAAATAATACATATAAATATATATATATATAAAATATATATGTGTATAATAAATATATATATATATATATACAATAAATAAATATATGTTCAGACGTATTTACCTACGAGATAAAAATCATTAGCTATCAAGAGCAGATGGAAAACCCCAGAGTTTTTTTAGCGACTTCTGAAATGAAGCCAGGGAAGGAGCAGCCCTAATATGTTCAGGGAGCCGATTCCAGAGCCGTACACCTTGCACCGAAAATGATTTGGTGTATGTCTTCGTGGAGTGAGTGGGCATGAGAAGCGACAAACTGCGACTAGAACGAAGCCGTCCACCCGCCCCATCACAGAAAGAGAATTTCTCTTTAAGGTACCCCGGAGCGGTAGGATTGTTTAGGGTATTGTATAAGAGAGACAGGATATGAACATCCCTACGGAGTCTAATTGGGAGCCAATTTAGTTTGCCTCGATATGCCGAGACGTGGTCAAACTTGCGGAGGCCATACACATAGCGGATGCAGACGTTTTGGAGCCGCTCCAATTTGTTAAGGAGGTCTTCACTGCAGTCGAGGAAAGCGACGTCCGCATAGTCGAGATGCGGCAATAGGAGGGACTGAGCTAGCATCTTCTTGGTTTCGGTTGGAAGAAAATTCTGAAGACGTTTCAGTGAATGAAAAGTAGCAAAAATTTTACGACTGATCTCATTAACCTGAGGGGACCATGACAGTGTACGGTCAAAGATAACCCCAAGATTTTTGACGGTGGAGGAATAGGCGATTGTCTCACCGTCAAGGACCACACTGGGAAGAACAGAATTAGATAGTCTCGAGATGAAATAGTGACTACCAATGATGATTGCCTGAGACTTAGCAGCATTGACAATAAGCCCGTGACTCCTGGACCAGGCAGAGATGATACGAAGATCAGAGTTAATAGTGTTGATGGCACTGGAGAAGTCACAAAACGGCGCAGAAGCGTAGAGTTGTAAGTCGTCGGCGTACAGATGAAATTGAGATGAGAGAGACGAGGTAATGCCGTTAATAAAAATCGAGAACAGGATGGGGGATAGCACCCCTCCCTGAGGAACACCTGCAGTCAGTGGAGACCAGTTAGAACGCCCTTCCTCGGTTCTGATAAGCTGCCTTCGCCCAACCAGATATGACCGAAACCAAGACAGTGCAGAAGGAGAAAGATTAAGATTGCCAAGCAGTGCCAGTAAAACATCAAAATCCACCATGTTGAACGCGCTACTAAAATCAAGGAGAACAAGGAGGGTGAGCTCCTTGTTCTCCATGTTCAAGCGGATGTCGTCGGTGACTTTAACTAAGGCTGATACTGTACTGTGGCCAGGTCGAAACCCAGACTGGAGAGGATTGAGTAGGCTGGATCGAAGCAAGTGAGAGGAAAGGCGCTGATGCACGAAGTGCTCAAGGATTTTGGAAAGGATCGGGAGGATAGAGATTGGGCGGTACTGTGCAAAGGACGTGGGGTTGGCTTTTTTGGGAAGCGGGATCACGTGAGCTAACTTCCAGGATGACGGGAAAACACCCGTTCTGAGTGAGCAGTTAAGGACGTCACGTAAGACAGGGGCAATTTCGAACTTAATGGGAGAGATCATTTGTAGGCTGATGCCATCATCCCCCACTGCCCGCGTCTTAATAGTGCCAAGGATCTTGATTATGGATGCAAAAGAAATCTCACCCAACTCCAGAGGGTCAGCGGAGCCAAAAGTCGGAGCCGTGGTGTTAATATGGCTGATGGTCTGCTGCTTTACGTTTGGGTCCAGTCTTGACGAACAAGAACAGAAGTGCTGGTTCAAGGCATCAAGGTCAAGTGACTGAGGAGCATTTGTCGTTGATTTCCCTATGCCCAGGGAGCGAAGAAATTTCCAAAGTTTGTCAGGAGGACATTCGTGGATCTTGGAGTGAATGTGGGTCCGTCTTGCATTACGGATTGCTTTGTTACATTCGTTTCGCAGTCTGACATATCTGTCCTTATTTTCTTGAGATGGATTACGCCTTAGTCTTAATTGAGCTCTATCTCTCCTGCCCATCAACCTCCGTATGTCCAAACTGAGCCATGGGGCCGGGTGGTGCCTAATGCGCACAGCTGTCAGTGGAGCATGCACGTCAAGAACTTTTAAAAGTATATTATTAAAAGCCGTTATTTTCTGATCAACGCTCGGGGCATTGAAAACCGGTGACCAGTCCGCAGCGCATATGTCCCTGCAATAGGCCTGGATGTCAATTTTATTAAAATTACGAAACAGAAATGTTCTATTTTTCCGTTTCGGGGGACGAAATTTGAACGAGGCGTAAATCAAATCATGTCTCGAGAATGCTGGCGCCGCGAACTGGCCATGAGTTGCAACAAAGTCGGGCGACGATGTGATGATTAGGTCGAGTAGAGATGGGGGACCATTGTGGGAAAAGTGAGTCGGATTAAGAGGAAGGAGATGGAAATCACGGGATCTGACCAGAGATTCGAGTTGCTCAGAGCGATGGTCACTCTTAAGCAAACAGGTGTTAAAATCCCCCATAATAACGGAATGCTGATATTGCAGCCGCAAATCCACCAATAAATCCTCCAGGGAACGAAAATAATTAACATTAGAGTTGGGACAGTAGTAGGCACCAAGAAGGACCTTCGAGTGGTGAAGTGAAACCTCTAGGAAAAGGTGTTCAGGAGCATTGTTTGCACCCAACGACTGGCTTATGGTTCGACTAGGAATGTCACTTCTCAGGTAAATCGCCACGCCACCACCAGCCACCATCCTACCCGAAGCCTTTACATACGATCTATCATTTCTGATGAGTCTGAAACCAGGGATCGGGTATAAGGTAGAAGGCAGGGTGGGCTTCAACCAGGATTCAGAGACAATAATTGCATGCAGGTGTTTGGTGTGAAAAGTGGAAAGAAGATCAGCGTAGTGGCTAGGAATACTCTGGGCGTTAATATGCACCACGTTAAAATTTTTATGGAAAGGAGATAAAGCAGAATGCAGATTAACACCCAGAGACGGCATATCTGGAATATCAACAGCATCTCTGAATGGGCTTCCCGGCGAGGATGATAAAGAGAAATACTCGGAGTCTGAACTATAAAGTAATACGTCTGACATTGTAATAAATAAATAAAATAATATATATTCGCAATATACTAAGTAATAAAATAACCTAATAACTAAATAAATAACCTAAAACTAACTAAACTTGCTCGCTACACGCTTAAATGTTTCTGTCCTGCCATACTCGCCAGCAGCTACACAAAGAGAAAAAGAAAACTAACTTAAATTATCACAATAGGGATTCAACTAGACACTCAATAAAAGACTACAATAAAATCAGCCTACAACAGAAACAAGGCAAATTAACTAATCAAAGATTACCTGGTGGGTTTTTCATTCATTAAAGCAAATACTCGTACAAGAATAGTCAAACCCTCACCCAACTCGTACGTCAATTACATTGACGATTGATTGAACGTGTGACCACTGCCTTAAAAAGTAAGCATTACTTGCGTTCAGAAACTACATACAGACACTAGAAAAACCAAACATATAAGTGCGGAATGATAGTTTACAATGTCGTGAATTAAGTAACTAATATTAAATACGAGAAAAACAGCATTAATAAGTTGTCCGTAATGAGGCCAACCAGTAAATTCAACATCTACGAAAAATTACATTAAATAATAATAAACAAAATGAAACAAAACAAAGTGCGTTTAGGAAGTATTTACACCAAATTAGTTAGTCAAAAATGAAATGACATTTAAATTATAACCTCAAACTGAAAATCGTGAATAAGAAATATAGAATTGAGTTAAATAATTTCGTAGTGGGTACCGTCTTAAAATGATAGTTAATTAAAACAAAACAGGGGGTAGCACTACTGAGAAAAAGGAGAAAATACTACTACTGATAACATGCTGTCGAACCGACCGAGAGCACCTGCTGCAGTAAACAATCTAATTAACCGGCACATCTCGCCTTCCGTCTATTTGGGATTCTTGACTCCTTTGGAGTTCGCCGCTTGGGAGGTTGTTCTGATCGGCCGTCGAGTGTTCACGGGCGGGGGCCGAGCGGCCCCAGTCTGCCCCAGGGGAGTTTCGGTAGCATGGCTTGACTGGCTGGTGATTTCTGGCTTCTCCATTGCAACGCCCAGAGCAAGCAGCAACTCTTCCATACTCGCTACTTTACGTCGACTACCATCAGGGATGACTATTACGATTTTGCCCGCATTAGTCCACGATTTGGTTTTACCTAGTCGTTTCCGTGCCTCTAGAAATACTTGATGGCGAACACTGGTCAAAAATTCTGAGAAAGTGAGCCCAGAATCTTTCAGAGCTTTTTTAGCGAACCAAATCCTATCGCGTAAACCCTGGTCACTGAAGCGTATTAAGATGGGCCTGGGTTTCTCAGCCGATTTATTAGCTCCCAGCCGATAACAAGCAGAGAGCATCGAACAGGAGACGTCTATAGATAATTTCTCCTTGCAAACCGTGGCAAACTTCTTCATCGTGTCTTCACCTGCTGTTTCCTTAAGACCATGAAGTAGAAGAACATTAACCCTGGATTTCATCTCCATGGAGTCAAGTGTGCGATGAGTAATCTCCAGCTGTGTTTTGAGATTCACTAGTGCAGCAATTGTGAAAGCTTTGAATGATTGGAACTCACTATTGATTGAAGACGGTGAGGATTTCTCTTCAAAGGCTGCCATTCGGTTCGTAAACATTGTTGAGAGTTCGTCAATTTGATTCTTAAGCTGAGTTATTGCGTCCATATTGTGAGAAGTGATAGTGAAAGTGTTAATTCCCAAAAATTTACTGATAATGTATAGTGATACTTGAAAAAAAATGTGCTGCTGAGGTATGAGCAACTTTAATTAATACATTAGCACGCAGTAAGTCAATAATATATTATTTATATACTTGTTATCTATTTTAAAATACAGAGCAGATGCAAAACACGTCTTCTCACTTGCAGGTACCCGAAAAAAAAAAAAAAGAAAGAAAAAAAAAAAAAAAAAAAAAAGTAGAGCAGAAAAGTAGAGATATAAGTAGAGCATGTTGGGAAATTGTAACAAATAATTGTATTTTACGATGTTTCCTGCAAATAAATGGATTAAATTGAATTGAATTGAAAAAAACATACCAGTGAACCGAATTAAGTACCTAGTAATGGATAATCGATTCGATCATAGTTATGGGTAGATTCCACCATTTAAATATTTGCTAAGCTGTCCCTTACATCCTGTATATTAGGTTATCCATAACAGCCAACGCTAGTGTTGTACAAATTTCGAGTATTTTTTATAAAACTCGGCAGTTCGAATTAGAACTTGACAAAAATAAATGTTTTGTGAGATTACATAATTTTATAGTCGATCATAATTCTATATTTAACTAGCATTCCACTCGGGACTTCGTTCCCGTGGGGATTCGAGATATTATGTAGCCTATGTTACTCAGAGATAATGTAGCGTCCTAATGGTGAAAGAATTTTTGAAATCGGTCCAGTAGTTTTTAACTTTATTCGTCTCATACAATAGTAGATTACTAAAAAAGCTATTACAGAACAAGATCCAATTTGGTGCGAGCAAGGGCGAATATAGTTCAAGGGTGTAATAGCTTCTTGCAACCGAGGTAAGCAAGAATGCTTACCTACATCATCATGCGAGGCAAATAAAACATTTATATAAGAATAGTGACCTAATTACCATGATGTTGGTAGCATTGTGAATTGTCGAAAAAGAATCTGTATTTCCTTTCATTTTCAACAATTCACAATGCTACCAATAACTAGGCAAAGCTCACTATTCTTTGAAACGCACTCAAGTTTTTTTTTCAGTTAAGAGTTTTGACGTTTTATATAGTTATTAACGATACTAGTGTCGTAGGTAATGAGTAACGTGAGCCCATTTGAAACACGAGCGAAGCGAGTGTTTTATAGGGCTCCAGTTACACATTACCTAAGGCACGTATATTGTTCAACGTTTTACAATGCAGTAGTCGAGGAAAAGAAACTAAAAAAAAATATTGTCAAAAACTTACATCGTATAAGTATATCCAAAATTCTTAAAAGATAGTATTTCTAATTAACATTCACTGAAAACGTGTTAAAATTCAACAATGTGCACTAATATTTTACGATTAAACACAAAACATCAAGGAATTAACATTTTTATAACACAAAAATGATTTTGTTGAACAAATAATTTCAAATGGCGGGCAAAACAATGGCGAGCAAAATATTTTTCTACAATTATGAGGCAAAGGCTAAGTAAATAAAATGCCCATTGCGCCTAAAGAAATTATTAAATAATTCAATTATTTGTTAAAAATCAGATTTGTTTTATTGAAAAAGTAAAATAAATAATTTACTTTTATATTTTATTTCACTGAAAATCACGATTTTCGTCAGAAATAATTATTTTATCAGGCATAAAAACTCTTTGCTGTCATACTATAAAGCCAGTATGAAGCTTTATGAGAAAGATAATACTCTCACTTGTCAAAAGGGTCACTGTATTATCAAATCAGCTACTCTTTATTGCGTCATACATTTTTGTCAGTATTTTATTCACTTTTTGCTTACTTTTTATGCATCATTTGATAAAAAAAATAACTTTACTGGATCACAAAATAGCCACTGAAGTTGAATTTTGGTATATGATAAATGGTTTATTTGCTCATTAGTTCAAATATTTTTTTTCTTTTCAAAATCTTCTTCTCATTTCAAATTACATAACATGACATATGTTTTATGGGGTACGTAAACGTACACTCCATGGCCATGTTACGGGGCCATTTCCGAGCAACTGCATTGTAAAGATTGTTTCACCAAGGAGTTTTGCTAAGCTTGATTTGTAAAATACTATGAAAATCCATTACAGAAAAAGCGTAGTGGGTCGTATGTGATTTTATAAATGGAACATGGAACGTTTTCTATAAACAATGCATTTTGAATTGCAAATGACATCTTTCAGAGCCTCTTTACACAGCTGAAAATCTTAGTAGCTGAGCATGATGATGTAAAAATACAAATCTTTCCTTTTTATAATATTAGTATAGAAAACGGTTGAATGAATTCTGAGGCCCGTATTACAGAAGGAAACTCAATTCTTGATCTATACTTAAGTATGGATAGTTTTTTTCTCTTACTATCAAAATGACACAGACGACTGCTACTTAAGTAGAGATCAGAGTCTGAGTCGCGTTCTGTAATACGGACCTAAATCTATCACTTGAACGTGCTTGTTTTACAAACTTGAACAACCCTGTGTCAGATTTTCAAACTGCCAAATGGCCTCTGATTTGGATTTCACGACGGTAGTCAATCGACTACAGCCGGGACCACGCACCGGTTCAACGTGCCCTCTGAAGCACGGAAACAGTCGTGATAAATTGCCACTTTGGTCACTACAAAATGCGGTACAAGCTTGCTCAGTGCAGAGCCCGTTGTTTCAACTCTTAGGTCCTTGATCTATACTTTAGTAGCAATCGTCTTTTTCATTTTGATAGTGATAGAAAGAACAAACAATACTTAAGTATAGATCGACACTTGAGTCTCCTTCTGTAATACAGGCCTTAACGCATGTAAATCTAAGTTAGACAAAAGTTGAAGTAGAAACTTTTGTAAAGATTGATGTGTTTTACACCCCGACGCAAAAAGAAAGGGGTGTTATAAGTTTAACGTGTCTGTCTGTCTGTAGAATCGTAGCTCCCAAAAGGATGAACCGATTTTCGTTAAGTTTTTTTTGTGTCATAGATAATTTTATTCCAAGTGTTCTTAGCCATGTTTCATGAAAATCTGTTCAGCCGTTTAAAAGTTATAAGCAATCGATTGTCCACCAACCCGCATTGGGCCAGCGTGGTGGACTATGGTTCAAATTCCCTTCGTGTTTCGAAGAAGAAGACGAAAGTCGGGGGTGATTCAAAATTTTTAATTTTAGTGTTATCTTTGCCAACACTAGTCAACGCTCATGGCGACAGTAAAATAAAATTGAATCTAGCACCTATGAAATATGGATGGTAGGCGAAAAATACGATTCCCTTTTCAACCGACTTCAAAAAAGGAGGAGGTTCTCAATTCGACTGTATGTTTTTTTTTTTGTATATTTGTTACGCGATTACTCCAGCAACTGTTGTCCGATTTTCAAAATCCTTTATTTGTTCGAAAGAGTATACTCCTGAAGAGGTCCCATATAAATTTTATCGAAAATGATTCAGCGCTTTTAAAAAAATCAACAAAAACAAAATATACTACAAACTAGAACATCATCTAAATAAATGAATGACATTTCTGTTTGTAGTTATTTGCTAATAGGCATTGTAGTCCGCAAAAAACTAGATATCTACTTTGTGCGAACTGTTGTTGGGATTGAAGTCGGTGACTCATACGTTTTTAACGTGGAAAATTATATCGGAAACAGATGGACATACTATTTATATCTGCCTGCGTTTCCACTGAAATTTTCAGGGGTTGCAGCGAGGACTTTAGGAGTGTTTCCAAGTTTTATATACCTCCCTTATCGTGTAGGTATAATCAAGTAAGTGGCGAACTTGACTAACCTTTGTATCAGAATTTTTAAACCTCCAAATGGCCTCTGACTTTATTTTACGACTGTACTAAATCGATAAAAGCCGGAACCGATAGCTCAACGTGCCCTCCGAAGCACAAAAAAGTTCGTGATAAATTACCACTGTGGTTATTCATCAAGGTATATCGCCCCATGTAGGTATGTTGCTTAACTCTGATGATTTAAAACGTGATCATGACTGAAAAAAGCGCTTAAATAGGTAGTTAATTAATTTTCACAATAGTATACATTTCACGAGTGTTTTGGTTGAAAAACAGTTGAAAATGATAATATGCTTTCTGTGGTCGTATTTTCAGAACATTACATTTTAATATTGGTTCATAAATTATTCTATTTGCCTCAATTGGTTGTGTTTTTGGGTCGTTTTATTAGCATGCTCTATTGTGTTTTTCTCAATGGTGAAAATTGAATTCCAGTATTTTATTCATGATATCGTTAACATTTTTAAGAGATTGTCTGCTATTTTAGTATAAATTGGTCCATTCGTTTACGAGCTACTATGCTACAGACAGACAGACAGATATACAGACATATAGATACACACGTCAAACTACAAGACGGGGTGTCTTATGTGATTTGATTATGCTATTATGGGTATATCAAGAGTAGGTTTTTTAGAAGAAAACACTTTCTCAGTCAAAAAAATACTTAGACATATCTTTCACTTTCCAAACATTTTGTGGTCAGTAGTAGGGTCAGTTTTGTGTTTAGGAATTATACAATGGTAATATCCATCACACTGTACAAGAGATTTTATATAACGACTTAATAAGAAAATTAAAAACCGATTCTAAAAACAAAAGAGTAAACCCACATTTTACTTTGAACTCGTTGTCTAAAGAATTACAAACAGTTATTAATACATTACAGTGATACCTTTACAATAAATACACATACACAAAATATATATATATATACACACTTGGCATACTGTGGAAACATCTTATTCCTGTTACTGTATTGTAAAATGTAGTTGCATTTTGTTATTTCTTTAATTTTAATTAAGAACGTTAAAACATTTTTTTTCTTTTCTTACTTTTGTCTTATAGTTGGCGTACCTACCTACAATGTATGTAATTTAATTATAAGAAGAGTGGTGTTACCCGACACAGTCGATGAGCTAAATGAGTGACTCCTGCCAATAGTTTTTAAGAACCCATCTACGTGAGGCACTAATTGCCTATTATAAAGGTGTGCATATACTGGCAATGAAAATTACTCATTTTGGAGCAATAGAGAAATACTGGACAATTATGACTTAATGTAATTCAAAAAAAATTACGGCAACAACAGTATTTAGGCGTCGAGCAACAATAAACTAGGCAATACTTTCAAACACTAGTTGAAATGTTTTAGTTGAAATTTTTTTATCAGCCCAATATATCCTCACTGTAACACGAAGGAGATTAGTTGACATTAATTATCCTTTTTCGAGCTAAGTTTCCTAAAATGTAAACAAAGATGACGGGCGTGCATCGGGCGTGCCCTCAGATTAATGAAATCCATACAGAATGGATTTCATTAATCTGAGGGCGTGCCATCCATTTGAAACTTGTCACAGTGTTGTCAGGTTATGTCGAATTATGGTCGAATTTTAGTTTCTGTTGAAGAAAATATGTGACTGTTTTATAAGCTACACAGCAGTATCAGACCCTTGAAAAGTAATTTAAAAAAAGTGTTTCAGTGACCTCAAAGAATTTGTTTTGCATAAATCCCTTTGAGATCAGTGCAGCGCAATTCGGTTTTTCGTCGGTGGGTTGTTTGTTTACATTTTCAGTCATTAAGGTTTGCCACGGAAGCGAGACGTCGCCAAATCGCTGAATGAATAAGTGGAAGCAACATTGCTTCAAACTGAGGAAATCGGATATTCGGAAATTTGTGTCGGCCAAATTTATCAATTTGGAGTTTATGGAGCAGAAGGGATATTGATTTTTTTTTATTGTTTATCTTAAAAAGGAACTGAATCTAAGACCCAAAACCGAAATAATTTTTGAAAACTATTGAGATATAAAAAAGTTAAAAAAATAGCTTATTAAATTTCAATAGAGGGGGAAACTGTCAAACAACGAAAAAGAGATGCACTTACTGGCACGTGACGTTACCGCCATTTGTTTGCGTAGGTAAAAACGAGATAGCTATCTCTCCCTACAAAAAGAGATAGCTAGTCCTTACGTTAATATAAATGCTAATTACTTGTTCATTTATAAACAAATTTTAATGCTGTTTTCGGATATTAATATATTTTTAGCATTAGTTATTATTTAACTTACAATAATTCATAAAATCAAACACTGTCAACATCCCTATTATTATTATTTAAATATAAAACAACAATTAGCAGAATCTTAACATTATAAATAGAAAAGATTTGATTTTTAGTTTGTTTATTGGCATTGAATAAGTAGGCTCCGAAACTATTGGACCGATTTGAAAAATTCTTTCACCATTAGAATCTTACATTATCCCCAATGAAAAAAGGCTACATAATTTTCCCGAATTCCCACGGGAAAGAAGTCCCGGGCGGAAAGTTAGTATTACATAAACAGTATACCGGTTTTTCCGTATACTGCTCACAATATCCTATCCATAAGGACGATTGTTATTAGGTTAGTTTCTGATCATGACTCGTCGTTCCGTCGTTGTGCTATTGTTGCCGTATATATTATGATTGTTAATTTAGTATATATATATATATATATATATATGTAATAATACAATAATAATAACATTGCTTAACAACTTTATTTGGAATCGACCCAAGTGAAAACGCACAATTTTTTGCCGGTCCTACCTAACGATATGATTGTTATTATGATTGTTAATATAGTACTGAAATGATAAAAAATGGAAAAAAAATCGTAAAATGGTGTATTAAAATGTTATCATGGTAATTTATTTAACTACATAATTGTATCCTATTTATCTTTTTTTTTATTAAAAGATGGGTTGACTCTTGACCTCAATCTTGACCATAAGGTCAAAGATGAGATCGACGATGGAGCGAGTTAACCCAGAAAATGCCTATAAAGGCACTGGTACTCCCACGCACCGACGGAACACAGCACTTTTTTGGTCTTATTGTTTTATTATTCAAGATGTTTTTTAGAAAGTATTCTTTAAGTTAAGTTTATATTGCTATATTGGAAGGTAGTAGTGACCCTGCTTATTGATTAAGCGGTCCTGGGTTCGACTCCAGGTCGGACCATATTTTGTGTGAAAAACAAATGTTCGTTCTCGGGTCATTGGTGTTCGTGTCTGCCTTTGTGTACATTCCAAGGGACCCAGTTTCATTTCAATTCGTATCATTCCTATACCACCTGGAAAAAACTGTTGTTAAGCAATAACCCGACGGAGGTTCATGCTGGAGACAGTCGTGAAGAAGAGCTTTTGGCCGAAGGGCGTGGTGTTCCGCCCTTTCAGAGGGAGGTTGCAGAACCCCCCGGAAAAACAACCGGGAAATAGTGTTAATTAGTTTTATTTTAATTCTATTTTATATGTATGTTAGTCTATCTATGGGCCTATATGCCTGATGTTAAATTATTTTATTATTATCCTTACTAATATTATAAATGCGAAAGTTACTCTGTCTGTCTGTCGGTCTTTCACGTCTAAACTACCTAACCGATTTTGATGAAATTTGGTACAGAGATAGATTAGATCCTGGGAAAGAACATAGGCTATATTTTATCCCATGGTTGGGCACAATATACCCTGTAGTCCACGCGGGCGGAGCCGCGGGCAGAAAGCTAGTTATTTAATAAGGCCGCCCATTTGTGTGCATTGTGTCAAAATTACTATTAAAATTATATGTATTATCCTGTGTGCAATAAAGTATACTGCGTTGTAATTGGTAAAACAATTTCCTGTGTAAGCGTATCTTAACAACTTCGGTACACAAGAAATTAAATAATATTATTTATGATAAGTAGACATTGCACGTGTGAAGATCATAAATAAACATGTTCCTTTAATGAAACACTTCGTCTACACACCTACACATCACACCGACACGACGAGAGGGAACGAAATAATTCATTACCATCCCAGACAGTAAATACTTGTACCATAAAAATACTCAAGCAGTGTGGATACTGCTAAAATTGCTTCAGTATTTTTCTATTATTTGAGTATTTTTTGGTTAGTATTTTCTCTGAATTATTATAAAATAAATAAATAAATAAATAATAAGTTTATATGACACTACAAAGATAGCCAGTACATTAAAATATTTTACAAGGTTTGTCCACTGAGCTATATTATTAGGGACAGCAGCCACTTAAAATAGGTTTAATAAAAACCTGTGCTATAAGTGTCTGCTTTACAACTTGAGTCACAATTTCGACACAGTACAGACATTTCTTGGCTTAAGGCTACAGGCATTGAATTTAAGTTGGGCTATAAAATCGCAGTTGCACATGTTGGTGTTGGAGTACATGTGTTGGAGTACATTATGATTTATTAGTCCTCCTTTGCCTACGTCATATGACATCACGATGAAATCGATGGCACAGAATCGGAAAAGCTATAAAAAGCTAGCATCAATTGAATTTTGCTAACGAATTGGCCGGAATCGTGAAAAGATCTTTCATTTCGGTATAAATTTTTAAGGTATCATTATGGTAGTCATTTATTTTTATTTTTTTTGTCATGGCAGCATCTAGCCCCTTAAGTTTATAGGGAGAAAACTTATGTAAGTCTTCCAGTTCCTACATGGCCGGATTTGTCAGACTGACTGAATTTTATTTATACTTCTGGCCATGTAGATACCTGATAGACTTATATTTTCTTTCTGAAATGCTACCTCCTGCCACGAGTTACATGATGACAATTTTTTATTTTCGTTAGAATGAAAAGAACTTTTCATACTTATTCGAAGTTGTCAAAAACCCAGTTGATTCTACCTTTTTATAACTTTTCTGGCCGTATTCTATGCATTTTATTATGATGTCATATGACGTAGGCAAATTTGAAGCGGGCTTAAGGAGTATTGTCATAATATACTGGACTAATATTGTAAAGACGTAAATAAGTACGACATTACATTTAGGAAAGCTTTAACTTTGATGACCATTTCTGCACTTTCTGCAACTGAGGAAAACAAATAAAGTGTGTGTGAAGTTACTCTACCTGTTGATTTTTACGTATAGCATCCAAATGTTTACAATAGAAGTAAATTGTACGTAAATTGAGTTTAGTTAATGAGGACAAGCGCTTGTTCTCCTAAAGGATAAAGTTCTTCGCAGGTGACCTGGACGATAGAAGTGCAGTAGAGAAGCCTATTTTCAAGATTTTTTTCACAATTTTATTGTATTTCACATACACAAGTCAACATTAAATTCAATAAATTTCAAGATTTTTTAGAAAATAGACAAATAACAAAGATATATTTTTTCGAAATCTTTGCAATATTTTTTTTCTACAAATGTGACCACACAGTGCTTCTCTGTCTAATCAAAAACTTTGAACCTTTGTTTTTTCTCTTGTTTTTTTAAAGGGAGAAAAACACACATAAAATTAAATTAAAAAAACATACATCTATCTAAGGCGACGGCTGATTTAGCTGGATGGTATTAACGCTGCCTCTTGATCGACGGGTCCTGGGTTCGATTCCCAGTCGATGCAAATATTTGTAAAAAAAACAGATGTCTGTTTTTGGGATCATGTCTGTCTTTGTGAGACTCACGACACAAGAGAAAACCTTAGTGTGTGTTTAGCGTTTATTACTGCTGTTTATTTGTTAACCACTAGCTGGAAAATAACTGCAGACAAAATCCTCCCGAAGTAGCTCCACAACGATAACATCCTGCGTGCATTATTGTGTTTCAATAGCAAGTAACGAGATTCTCATACACTGGAACATGCAGCACTAATTTGGTTAAACACTACTCTATTCGTGTCTCAGTGCCTTTTTGTAGTACCCGCCAGCGGCTGGATTGCCTCTCTCTGTAATGAGCCTTTGGAATGTAAGTCGATTCCTAGGCCCCCATTCTGTAATATAAGAAGTGTGTCGAAGGAATGGAGGCTATTTTATCTGTTCAGGTGGTGAAATAGAGAACTTTTTAATTTTCATATACTTGCTGACAACTACCCCGACTAGCAGCGCTACCGCCAACCGAACGTAAAATAGCAAACTACCTAACAACTGGAAATTCAGTTGGCGGTGGCGCCACCGGTCAAAATAGCCGTCATTAGATGGTTAGTTATGGTGACCATTCTATCCATCGACACACAACCTAAGTTGCAGAATCGGGGCCCTGCGACCGACTTTGAGTACAATACTGCATACAGCTGCAATGCTCTAGGAAAGCCTTTAGGGTGACAAAAATATTTTTATTAAACGTTATTATTGGCATTTGACTCCTTTGTTCATTGGCCGACTCCTTTTGTTCATTGGAGTAACTCCTTATGCTTAAAATTAAGAGTTTATAACAAACTACCTGACTTTTTTAATTTTTTAAGATTTCTTACAGGAAATTGCGTGCTTGGTTGGCTGAACATTGTTTTTATTATATTAATGAATTCTTGCTTCCTTCAGAAGAGCACAGAAGAGAGCTATGACATAATTATAAATAACATTATGAACATTATCTTTTTAGTATTTGCAAGTTGGTTTCTGTATGTGTAGATCTTAAATTTACAATGTTTCTAGAGCAGAGTACGTACTTGTCCCGCTTTTTGGCATCTGCAACTTCAGCAGTGGCTCCGGCCAAGGAAAAAAAATTATGACTACAATAGGGCAGCTGATTGTTCGTCTGAGGTGCGAGATGGAGAAAGTGCTAATGCATGTGACGCCTTATAACATTTTAATGTGCCTGTTTTTGTCCCAAATTAAGTCAATTAAGGAGACATTTTGGACTATTTTATATTTTTAATTAGTTCATTTATTTAAAGGTTTACACTAACGGCAATACATGTCAGTATTTCACAAAATTATGAGTAGATTGTATAATTTTTTTGGCAACTAACATTTTCTTTACATAGCAAGGCAACAACGTTAATTTTGACTCAACAATAAGTTGATTACTGTATTATGATCATGCATGTCGGATGCGCTTGCTACTGCCAGCTATCCAGCCTAAATCAGTTGTTTTATTCGCAAACCCCCTACTATCAATTGAAGAACCTCTTCATGAAACCCCTTCTGAGAAACCCTGTTATGGAACAATGCCTAGTTGTTACGGATAACCTTGAGCTCGAACAAAGCAAGTACTAAAAAGACACTACATTTCCTCTTTAAAAGCTAGTTACAGAATAATGAAACTCGCTCTACCCAGCAACACAATTGGCCTGCTTCTAGAAAGTAGGTACAACTAAGTAGATTCCTTTCAAGTTTTCCGACAACAAGTACTCTGTAGATTTAGGTGGCTGTCCAACTTGCAGCGATTGAGCGATAAGCGATTATCTATAGCTTTTGTCTACAGAAAATGTATCTTTACAGGGTTTAGCAGACTGCTCAGTTAATTATAAACAAATAATCATCATATCAGCCTACTGCAGTCCACTGCTGAACATAGGCCTCCCCCAAGGTGCGCCACTTTGCACGATCCTCCGCTTTTTGCATTCAGCCACTACCCGCTATCTTCTTTAGGTCATCTAACCGTCTGGCTGGGGAGCGTCCTACACTACATTTGCCAAGACGTGGTCTCCATTCGAGAACCTGTCTACTCCAACGCTCGTCGGTTCTGCGACAGATATGGCCATGGCCACTTCAGCTTGCTACACTTTTGGATAATATTATCCAAAATAAATAATTAATAAATAAAATTGTTTATTTAGATCAAAATAATTAATATGCAGGTATTATAAGAAAGATAAAGACAAACGCTTTGATTAGCTATAAGTTTTTTAATTTTTTCACAAAGGACGATGGGACAAAACGTCCCCACTCCGACCAACAGATTTGAAATGTATCTCAAATTAAAGATATCAATGTAGTGATGACTTTTTACTATGGCGACATCCCTCAAATGTGTGGGATATTCTGGGAAAATATTACTTTAATGTTAATATTGATTACAAAAGTAACGGTATGTTATTTAATAATTCTTTGATTATTACCATATTCATAATATTTTTATTGTTATATTCATATTTATAATCTCAGGTATACATTTAGAACACATATAAAAATATAAACCGATAGGTATTTTTGCAATCTTTAATTATGTGTTATTTCTAAACCCCATGGATTTTAACGTTGAACGTAGCTATTAATCTCTTTAAAAATACGTATAAAACTGACGACATACACAAAAGGTCTGTTGGAGGGTGGGGACGGAGTCCATACATTTTTGCCCATGGTCCTTTAAAATTTCAATTATTACGTCGTGTACGGACGTCCGCAACTCAAGTTACCACACGCGTGGAAACTTCTTCAGCGAGGTGAAGAAAGTTAGCACTTTCTTCACCTCGCTGTAGTGATAAGAGTGGTTGTGCAGTGAAAATGGTGTAACCTGATGCGCTGGCCTCTGCACATTATTTTTTTTAATAAATATTATTTAATATCAGTCATATACCCAATTTCCAAAACGAAATAAATAAAATAATATTTATGTGTCTGTCACAATGCATTGCCTTAACATGCCTAAAGTGAAACCTTCGCTTAAAGCCTCTAAAGCTTAGTAGACACTGTTCACAATAAGCACTTTAAGGCACTCGTTTGGTAACTGTTTAATTAGATTCAGTGTATGTGGTTGTTCCTTGTTTCTGTTTGAGGTTATGCTTAATAACTGGGTACATATACAGATCTTTAGGTAGAAAGAGATTTACCTAAAGCCATGTATTCATACACTTATACCAATAATGCCTGTTGGGGTAGGCAGGCCATCATATTGTTCTTAAACCATTTGATGCTACATTTGACATACATAGAGCCATTAGATGGAACATGAGTTTAGAGGCGTATAGTTATCACATAACCCTAGCGTCCCATTTTCTGACTCCTACAGTATGCCTGGGAAGAGTTGGCAGCTGGTAGATTCTAAGATTTTCTGTTACTTCTTTAAAACTGCAATTGCACCCTTACGTCTTATATTTTTGAACTGACACTTTTTTTAAAAGCTTGGAATAATGTGATTTAGTTATTTATCTACACTAATAATATAAAGAGAAAAGATTTGTATTTTTGAATATTTAATGATAACGAATAAGTTCAAAATATAATAATACCTAATATGTAGTTTTATTTTTATTTATTAATTAGGTTGGTAACCTACTGAACCAATAAAAAAAAATTACTTACTAATAAAAAGGTCTCATATCACCATATCAGCGAGTGACATAAGCTACATAATTTTTCAGAATTACAACGGGAACAAAATCCAGGGTGGAAAGTTAAATATATAACCAGGTAACTCCGAGCCATAAAAAATATATGTACATATGTCAATGAGTCGCTAAAGAGACGCGTCACACTGCTGTGCAGTACAGGAGCCTAGGACCCCGATTCTGTAATTAATGTTGTGTGTCGATGGAATGTAGGCCATTTTATCTGTTCAGGTGGCAAAATGGAGAACTATTTAATTTTCATATACTTGCTGACAACCACCCTGACCAGCAGCGCCACCGTCTACTGGACGTGGACTCGCAAACTACTTAGCAACTGAAAATTCAGTTGGCTATGGCGCCACCAGTCAAAGCCGTCAATAGATGTAAGAAATTTGGATAGTTTTCAATTTCGCCACCTAAATAGATAAAATGCTGACCTTCCATTGACACACAACTAATTCTTCTTATCGTGTAGGTATAATCAAGTGTGTGGCGAACTTGGCTAACCCTGGTGTCAGAGTTTTCAAACCGCACAATGGCCTCTGACTTGGTTTTAACGACTGAAGTCAATCGACAACAGCCGGGACCGACAGCTTAACGTGCCCTCCGAAGCACCGGGACACACAACTGAAGTTACAGAATTGGGGCTCTGCATGTCTTGTCGTCCTCTTATTTATTGAGTGTAGATTTTGTAGAAGAAAGGTCCTGCTTCCCAAAGTACATTTGAAGAGAAAACTAATAAAGAAAAAACCGGCCAAGTGCGTGTCGGGCCACGCACATTGTAGGGTTCCGTAGCAGCATGGTTCAAATATGCAGCTGGCTTTTTAACTCTTACGAGCATATTGTCATAGGCGATGTTAAAATCCCTAAAAACTATAGATTCAAAAACACATATATTAAAGAGTTTGTAGTTTCAGAAATAACTGTAGGTATGGCCTAAATATAATTTTTTTTTTCGTTTTTATTGTTTTTTTTGTTTTGTTTTTTGTTTTTTTGTTCTGTTTTTTTTTTCATTATTCTTTTAGCGGCAATATTATTGTTAGGAATAATTAATAATATCGAACTGCTGCTAAAGCAGGTTGCTTGGGGCGATCGTGTAATGTTATAATATGTTACAGCTTGGCTTTCGACCTCGCCTCACTCTTAGCGTGGAACCTTGTATGGCAGCCATTTTGGATTAGGGTACACTTTGTCGTAAATGCTACCCTCGTGAACTATTCCACATTTTTTCATTATTAAAATTAATGTTTCCCAAACGGATTGCATAATCGAAAAACGTTCGTAATAAACCCCTTATATCCTTTAAAAAGCTAACCTATGATAATCCACTCGATGACCTCGGCGAGGAAAAAAAAATCCATTGCCCTTTCACGTGTATGAAGTATATATTTCACTCGAAATATTTTGTTTCCAAAATTTTATTTTTTAGATCTGTCTGTGCAATTAATATGTATGACCATGCCAAATTTCAGCTCTGGACTACCAAGGATCTAATGTTAGTAAATATATTCTTATTAATCACAACTATGTTTGGCACTTGGTCGACTATTACTCGCAAACTTGAAGTGCCAACTTATGTGTGATAGTTTTTGTATTAATTTCGTTGTATATCCTACCACCGTGAAATTGTTCACATTTTTAAAAAGAACCGTTTAGCTGGTAGAGGGGGGGGGCACTTGTGTTTGACAAAAGTTTTCACTTTAAAAATTTATGTTTCGCAAACGGAGTGCTGAACCGAAAAACGTTCTTAGTAAACCCCTTCTATCTTATAAAAAGCTGTTCTATGATACCCCATTTGAAGATATTTGCGAGAAAAAAAAATCATCGCCCTTTCACGTCTATGGGAGACACCCGAAAAATATTTTTTTTCTAAGATTTTACTCTACAGTTTTGTCGGCGTAATTTATATCTATGACCATGGCAAATTTTAGCTCTGTAGTACAAAGGGTTTCTTAGGAAACCCGCGGACAGACGGACATGGTGAAACTATAAGGGTTCGTAGATTACTACGAAACCCTAAAAAACGACAGTCAAAACTTCCGAGACCTCGCCATTGTTTCTCTGTTAAATAATAAAAGTTATTTTAAAATTGGAAATAATATTTCAGCGCACATTTTAACATCAAAAACAAGCGAAAATCGGCGATGAAAATGTATAAAATTACTAAAAGAACGAGTTCTTTCGAGTTTGAATCTTTTTCGAGAAAAAGATTTATGAAAGTTTCTTCTGTAGCTTTTGAAACAAATATACTTTTAGAACTTCGAAAAGAACCTTCTTAATTTGGATACCGAGTGACAATGATTTTGAAATATTTTATGCTTTTCGCAAACTTATTTTCAACCGACTTCAAAAAAGGAGGAGGTTCTCAATTCGACTGTATTTTTTTTTTGTATATTTGCAACTGTTGTCTGATTTTCAAAATTCTTTATTTGTTCGAAAGAGTATACTCCTGAAGAGGTCCCATATAAATTTTATCGAAAATGATTCAGCGCTTTAAAAAAAAATCAACAAAAACAAAATATACTACAAACTAGAACATCATCCAAATAAATGAATGACATTTCTGTTTGTAGTTATTTGCTAATAGGCATTGTAGTCCGCAAAAAACTAGATATCTACTTTGTGCGAACTGTTGTTGGGATTGAAGTCGGTGACTCATACGTTTTCAACGTGGAAAATTATTATATTTTGTTTGTTCATTGCTGTTCTACATGGTTTTCATTGTTGTTTGAAAATAATATAACATTTGGAGCATTACAACGTTAGTAAAATAAGCATAAATTAAATTAATTCGTCTATGAAATTAAAAAATCTTCATCATATTCATGCAATAACTAACAATAAAAATTATCTTCTTTTCATTAGTCTTGAAAATTATTAAAAATACAAAAATTAAATCCTGTGTCACATTAATTCGTGAAATTAGAATTTTATAATAACATTTAATAAAATACATAATTTAATTGGATCAAGACAAAACTATTTTTCTTAGAAAATATCATTCATGAATTTTTATTTCATCAAATTCATAAAGGTATTGCAACTTTGGTACGTACAATGGTACCTACATCAAACTCTTAGATTTTTATTGCAAAATCGCTCTTATGAAAACTACATAGAACACATTAGGACAGCTTGGTAAACTTTGACTGTACAAAGAAAATTTGAGATTCAATGTGAACGCCACAATTTACATGGCAAAGACTGTGTAGAATCCCATGTTTCATATACGAGTAGGTGGATGATAATATCGGCTGTAGGAGGGTATTTCTTGATATTTTACATTTTGGTGCTTGGAAATAGCTCCATAATTATGACTTTATAATGTTCAGTTATGTAGCCCAAAATTACGTATGATTTAATTTATTTTGAGAAATAAAAATTAATTTCAACTAATCAACAAGTAGCTTTCAGAGAACCAAATGTCGTTATTATAAATATTTATTTAGCTAGCTTTTTTCATTTTAAAATGAATCGTAAAAAGTAATTAAAATAAAGAACAAAGAAACAAAAATGTATGACGCAATAACGAGTAGCTGATTGCTAGGAAGTCCAAAGTTTTTTTTTTAATTACAAGATGGGTTAACTCTTGACCTCAATCTTGACCATAAGGTCAAAGATGAGGTCGACGATGGAGCGAGTTAACCCAGAAAATTCCTATAAAGGCACTGGTACTCCCACGCACCGACGGAACACAGCAAGCTGTTTGGCGTCGGATTTCGGTAGGGGGGTGGTCGCGAACCAGACGGCCCTTTACAGAGCCTACCACACCGCATGAGACCATAGTACGACACGTCAGATTCAGAAAAAAATTAAGTGTCGTTGCCTGGGATGGATTACTAGGAGGCAGGTCTCATTTGTGTTTCCTTAGTCGCGTCTTACGACAACCACGGAAAGAGATGGGTAAAGTACGGTGTTTCATATAAAGTAAATAAATATTATATTTCCTTGGCTACTGCATTGTAAACGTTGAACAATACACGTGTGACAAGTAATGTGTAACTAGAGCCCCTTAAAACCCTTGCTTCGCTCGTGTAGATATAGGTATATCGTCCTTAACTATACGTCAATACACGGCACTTTACAGAGCTTAATCGAATTTCTAATTGAAATTATTTTTTTAACGTTTTTTTTGAATTTCTAATTTTTAGGACGTTAAGCGGTGACAATAACCAAAACGCCAAAACTAGAGAACAATATTATAAATTTCATTCCATTTATTTTAGCAAGCTAGGATTTTAATTAAGTAAATCTTTACTGACCAGTCTTATTAGTTTGCAAACTTAAGCGTCAAGATGGATTAGTGACCTTCAGAACAAGTCTGATGAGTTCTTCGGTCAATTTGGTCATCTATATTGGCAATAACATGAACAGCAATTTTTCTGATACAAAACTTATCATACTGGTAATAACAGTATGGTTTTCTGGTCAATATATAAACGCTATACACTCAAAGGCCCACACTAAGGTTTTCCCTTGTGTCGTGGGTCCCTCGGAACATACATAAAGACAAACACAAACACCCATGACCCGAGAACAAACATCTGCTTTTTACACAAATGTTTGCCCCGACTGGGGATCGAACCCAGGACCCGCCGATCAAGAGGCAGCGTCACTACCACACGAACAAACCGGCAGTCAAATATGTCTTCTATATTGTAAGACTCATGGAAAAAAAACGTTTGGCGCTAGTGGGACTTGAACTCATAATACCAGGATTAGATCTCCTGGAGCTCTAGCAAATTCCTAACAAATAAGAGCCTTAGTAACCCTCAACGTCAATAAGAGGCCTAAATAATAAGTCCGATGTTTACCTGCCCGTCCAATCGCACGACTGTTGTTTCAATATTCCCAAAGGATCACCCTTCATTGAAATCCCTCACTATTGTTAGGGTTGCTAATTTGTTTCTGGCACTTTTTTTATTTTTTTGGAAAAATTGAGCGACGGTGGCAACCCTGTGGGTAACTAAAAGAAAGAGTATCTCTTGCAATTTTCAGTTTTTTATTTTTTAAATAGAGTCATTTTCGCCACAAAAATCAACCCACGGTTAAACCGCGATTATAAGTTAATCGGACGAAATTACAAAAAAATAATTATGAAAATGACAATGTGAATTTCTAGTAAGCTGCAAAAAATAATGTTTTTACATACGCGCTTAGAAACCTCTAGACTCTAGAGGCTTAAGCTGGGAGGAATGTTCTCTTTTCATCACAACTTCTATTTCACTATTAAAATAAATCCCTTTTACGTGTATAGAGGTACGCGAAAAAATATCATTTTGTCGATGTGATCAATTAATATAACCGTGCAAAATTTCAGGTTTGTAGTACGAAGGCTCTCGGAAAAAACCCGTGGACAAACGGACATGGGTCATAATATAAACGCCTTAAAATAAATGTAGTATGTATGTTGAAGAAACAAAATTAATAATGTCTATGTCTATATGGCGAAACCATAAGGGTTCGTAGTTTACTAAAGAACCCAAAAAAAGGCAAGAAAACAAATTAATAATGTAAAGTAAACTTTTGTGACCGATATCGCAGTAAAAGCCTCGTCTGTGAAGCTTTTGCAAAATTTTATTACCATTGCCTCCTATGTACCAGTGATACTAAAAGCTAGGAACATAGGGGGCAATGGTAATACTTTACCGTGTCGCACCGAGCTATTCGAATTATAAAAAGGCCCATTTAGTATTTACTAAGAGAAGACCCTATCAGAACGAGGCAGGAAAAAATAGAGAACGCCTGGTCCTAAGTAAATTTATACGCATTTTCTGATAAACGAAAAGGTTTCCTTGTCTTATGAGAGGGGAATTACAATGGCTGGTCAAGTAGATCGATTGATATCAATTTTCTGATGTTACGAGTAATTAATTTCTATTTTATTAAATTCCGGCCTGCCCTATTTCGTCCTATAATAAATGCGAATAATAATACTCGTGATGTTAATTAAAAAGTAAAAAAAAACAATAAAATGAAACACAATTACGAAACATTGAGTATTATCAAACTAAAGTGTAAATGTAACTTTTTATTTTCCTATAACTATTGTTGTTTGTCTATGTACTAAAATATTTTATGATTAGAAAAAAAACTTGACAAGTTAAAATACTAAGGGTGGGTTGTACCATCTTACTTTAACAATAACAAACGCCAAAATTTCAGTTAAAGTATCGGTTAGGCCAAAAATGAGTTGCACCAGTTGACAAATTGTTAAATAACGTCATAACTTTAACCATAACCGTAACTGCTCACTTTTCGCTGGTTAGTGTTATAGTTAGTGTTAAGTTATCCGTCAAATTGACAAACGCGTTGAATATAACCTCTAAACATCATGTCCCTGCTCGAAGAAATACTCGTGGAAACCAGTTCTGAAGACGAAACTGATGATCTTGTCAGTGTAAATAGAAAAAGAAAAGTATAAATAATAAATAAATAAATAAAATTGTTTTTATTTTCTCCCAAACTTAAGCTATGTGTACATTCCTTTTTTATTACCTATACTTCATTTTTTTTCGTATTAGAAATTATGTAAACAAAGCAGCAGTGGTAGTAAACATTTTCTTACAAACAGAAAAACTATGATAAAATAAAGAGTGGAAATAAAACAATTGGAAGGCCTAAACTATGCCCAATAATATATTTTTGTTTTACTCTACAACAATGAATTTGTCATAACGCCGAGTAGTTCTTTGTTCTGTTAAGTACTCTTACTAGGTTGACTGGAAGAAATCCCCACGTGGGATAAGTCCGCCTTTGTAAACTTCCTATTACTGTAAACGTATTATCATTGTACAATAAAGAATAAATACATACATACATACATACATGACTGATAATAATTGCTCTGAATAAGAAACGGAGAGCAAGTTGAAACTATTTTAGATATAGATCTTGGAAATTTAACCAACGATTAGCAGCTAACCAGAGATTTGACAATGTCATTTTCATACATTTTTTTTGAAATTTTGTCTGATTAGCTTCTAACTGCGGTTTAACCGTTGGTTATATTTTTGGTGAACACGGGCCTTAGTCTATTAACGAAAGATTCAGTTGCAAACAGATGATTAAATTACCGTGAAATCATTCAGAACGATTGGCTGAATTTAGGGCATGTTGAATTGTGTCATACCCCCTGGGCCCCGATTCTGTAACTGTAGTTGTGAGTCTATAGAATGGAGGCCATTTTATCCGTTCAGGTGGCAAAATTGAGAACTATTTAATTTTCATATTCTTGCTGACAACCACCCTGACCAGAAGCGCCACCGCCAACCGAACGTAAAGTCACAAACTACCTAGCAACTGAAAATTCAGTCAAAGCTGCCGTCATTATATGTTTGAAATTTGAATAGTTCTCAATTTCGTCAACTGAACGAATAAAATGGCGACCATTCCATCGACACACAACTTAAGTTACATACTTTCGGGGCCCTGTACTTTTTTGCGACTGCCGAGTAACGTAAATTACGTAACATAAGCAAAGCAAGCAGCGTAGCCTCCGCGGAACTCGCGCTATGCTTAAGGCCTAAAACAAACCCGCGCGCTCGAATTCCGTCCAAATTCAGATTCTTTGTTACAAAAATTCGATACCACTATTCTGAAACAATTTTCTTTTATTCCTTAGGTGAAGTACGACAAGTAACCAAGTAATCCACAAATTCATCCACAGATATACACACAAACACATACGCACACTCACACACTCACACAAGCACGCACATGCACTCACACACACACGCTCACACAAACACACACACACACACGCATACGCACGAGCGGACACACACGCATTATACACACGCACATGACCATCACTATTATTAAGTTTTTTTGTTATTATTTTTATATCTTATATTTAATTTAATTAATTTTGGTCAAATTCTATCGAAATAGAATTGTTTACTTAGATAACATAATGTATAGTAGAAGAGCGGGGCTTCTGACACAAGTAAAATTTTTACTTAAAAAAAGCCTCAACACTGTTTTTTGTAAAATTGTTCTCTAGGAAATAAACAAATTTTTAATTTTTTTTTTTAATCCATGACACAGAGTTCTCGCAAATTTCAAAGTTTGAGACTATTTTTAGATGTATGCAGGAAGGTTACCAGCTACTTCTTATTTGATTAAGTGATGCATGAAACGTAATATGCGAAAGGGGATACCTGTGCATGATTTTTATTTATTTAAGTATGCACCGTGTTCCTAAGGATATCCATTAACTTTAAACAATTTATTCAATAGCTTTTACTGATGAAATATTGCAAAGGAAGTACTTGTGAAATTATTTAATTGGGTTGTAGAGTGAGAAAGAGTACGTTGACTCTTCTATCAAACTGTATTTGTTACCCGGAGTTAACGAAAAAGTACAGTTCAGTGAACATCAAACTTGACACCTGTAGCATAAAAAATAAAACTTTTGAAAAGTCTCAGCCCACCAAATCTTATAATCTAAATGTGATGTTGTTAATCCTGTAAAGAACCCTGCATATCAGTATTATTTTTTTGTGTAATTAAGATAGATTAGTTATAAATTTTGTTTTACATTTTATTAATGGAAATATTTAAGTGTTTATTGTAAAAGAATTAATTTGTACTTTTTAATTTCATGCTCATGAAATCTGTTTATAAATATGTATAAAATTGCATGTTTAATTTATTTTTGGGACGAAAGGCTTTTATTATTATTATTGAGTTTGTATGGAAGTGAAAAATAAATACAAAATTATGATTCGGGAATGTGTTCATAAAGAAAAGTGTTTGATGGTCTGTGAACAGCATGTTCTTCTTCTTATCGTGTAGGTATAGTCAAGTGTGTGGCGAACTTGTGTAACCCTGGTGTCAGCGTTTTTAAACCGCACAATGGCCTCTGACTTGATTTTAACGACTGTAGTCACTCGACAACAGCCGGGACCGACAGCTTAACGTGCCCTCCGAAGCACGGAAACGCTAGTGATAAATTGCCACTTTGTTGGTCACCCATCTGGTTTTCTGCCTCTGTGTACGTTGCTTAACCTCACTGATCGGTTGAGATCAGCAAGAGCTACTGGGCTACGAGCGCTTCTTTTAGATATGGAAGTCAGACATAATATTCGGTAACGTAACGGAATATCGGATGTAACTTTGTCAGTACACGTTTCTCTTACGTCATACATACGACTGACATTGAGTCATATCGGTCGTATGCCAGTCGTATACTTACAAAGATGTACAGAATAGTCCCGTCCGTCGTTCGAAATGTTTTTCTTGTTAGCAACACAGCACGAATTCCTTTGTATTTGCTTTATGTGGCGTAAACATTTGGTTAAAACCGTGTTTCCATTGCGGCGCAAGGCGTGAGTTTTGTTGTTAACTGTGCAGAATTGAGGATCCTATTTAGAGAGGAAATAATAAAATATCATAAACAAACAAAGTCCCGCGTTCCCTCTGTCTTCTGAACGCAATAAACTCAAAACTACTGAACGGATTTTCATACGGTTTTCACTTATGGATAAAACAATTCAAGAGACAGGTTTGTGTGTTAAATTGATTCCCGAAATTCTCACGGAAACAAAGTCCCGGGCGGGAACGTAATAATAATGGATTCACTTAATCAACGAAACGGGCAACTTTTGTAAGGAGTTATTTAATTTATTATTTATTTTATTTTATTTAATATGGGAAACATACAGCACATAATCAGACATATAAACAAAAACATAAGAATAATACATAGGCCAAAACAAGCTAAGCTAGCTTATATTTAAGCTTTACTTAAAATCTCCGTAAGACGGTTAAGTTTTTGAATTTAAAAATGTAAAAAAATAGCTGTTCAATCACAGAAGTAATAAAATAAAGATTGAGAAAAAATCAGTAATGTCATACTTATTATTAAGGTCGTAGATTCTACCAAAACTTCATCACTTCTTCCAAATATCCTGAAACCTACCTTATTCACAGCAAGCGCAGTAATTTAATAAGGAAATACTCGTAAATAAAGAATACCACAAAATATTTAAAAAGGCAAATAAATAAAAAATAAAGCGGAGCGCTCTGGTGCTTGCTTTTACCGCGCACTTTAATGGAATTTTTATTTCAACTGCTATAAAGGTAGTTAGTTTCTGTATAATTTTGAAATGTGTTTATGTTTAGCAAATGGACCATTTGTTATAATGAAAATTTTTCATAATACAATAATGAACACATTAAGGTCCATTTTAGGTCCATTTTTATATTTCTCTAGCTTTCTTTCCGGGACTTCGTTCCCGTGGGAATTTGGGAAAATGATGTAGCCTATATGTTAATCCAGGGTGTCAGCTACCTCAATACCAAATTTTATCAAAATTGTTCCAGCCGTTTGAGCGTGAAAGAGTAACAAACATCCATACATCCTCACAAACATTTTATAATATTATTAGGATAGTAGGGTTAGTAGGATATGGGTTTCTCGGGAAAAGTTGTTCAGTTTCGCTAATTTAAGGTCACTCCATATATACACATCAACACGGTCTAGGGATATTGCACGATTTTTCATACAAAAGAGGTCTGTTCAAGAAGCTACAAAAGCATACTCGAGATACATGGAGCGCTATAATTTTGAGACGAGTAAGTGCTAAACCTGAATTTTCAATTCCAATCAATAAATAATGTTTTTCTTGAAATTTGTGAAAACGTGACGAAAATGAAAAAAAAATTGCGTTAATTCGACTATTTTCATACAAAAAGCAGGCAAAAAGTGCATTTTCGTTTTTGTTTCCGTCACGTTTTCTCAAATTTCATGTAAAACAAAATTTATTGCCTAGAATAAAAAATTCAGGTTTAGCACTTGCTCGTCTGGAAATTATAGCCCTCCATGTATCTCGAGTATGTTTTTATAGCTTCTCAAACAGACCTCTTTTGTATGAAAAATCGTGCAATATCCCTAGACCGCGTTGATGTGTGTATCTTGATCCACCCACTCGTTCTATCGCATAGCGTCAGTACGGAACAGGCAAACCGACATATACATGACAAAATTATGTCACGCGTCCATGTTAGCTCGGCTGGTAGGTAAATTCAGGGATGGTCTACATCATTGATTCCCAAAGTGGTCCAGGTGGACCCCCAGCGAGACTCGACGGGGTCCACGTTAAATAAATAAATAACAAATATAAAAAAAACATGTGTGCAATTCACACGTGGTAGAAGTGAAACCTTCACAAACGTACTATCTCATTTTCTCCCACTGAACTATGTCTGTCTCTCTTTACTGTCGCTTTTTCGTTTCATCGACTTTCAAATCAAAACGATGCTAAATAAGTTTTCACTTCAAAAACCGTTTATTTTGTTTCTCCACATGACCTTCATACCTTATTTCTATACTAGCATTCCGCTCGGGACTTAATTCCCGTGGGAATTCGGGAAAATTATGTAGCTCATATTACTCAGGGATAATGTAGCATCCTAATGGTGCAAGAGTTTTTGAAATCGGTCAAGTTAGTTTTTAAGTACTTATATTCGTTACATAAAAAAATACAAATGTTTCCTCTTTATAGTATTAGTGTAGACAACATTGACAAAAAGATGGGGGTTCATAATTCGTAAACGGGGGTCCACGATTTATCTGGTTTTGATAGTGAAGAACTAAAATATTGGCTTGATTTCACCTACGAAGTCAAACCTACATTGTAGGCAGAAATATTTTAAGAAGCTCAGCAACTGTTACTTGTAAATACTTTATTTATTTAAATGGAGGTTCAACAGCTTATAATAAATACAGTGTTCAACATTTTTAAAACAATAAGCCAATTACAGATCCTCACAGGTAGAAACAGGTATCGCTGAGGTGATTAATCCTACTTGTATATTCTATATTCAGTTTTTATTTTTTCGAAAACTGTTAATTATTAATTATCAGCCGCAAGCACGAAAATTCGTGATAGTTAGATCTAATCTTTAAATTTTTTTTTCGAGTTTTGGGAAATGGGTCCACCGGAACCAGCAAAATTTTTAAAGTGGTCTATGAGAAAAACAAGTTTGGGAACCTCTGGTCTACAAAAACAAAGAGAACAGGAAACATCTACACATACTCGTAGCTGTTAATAGAGCTTCAACAGGACCAGCTGAATAGCAAAATATACAAGCTGGAAAAATACGGGGTACCCTTTGTTTCACTTTCGAGTTTTCGGCTACTGTGAGTAGATAAACTTTCGAAAATGTACGGAAATTTATATGAATTTGTTTCGTGCGGCTGAAGTAAGTACTTGCTGTGAATGTTTATTTAGTGTTTTGTATTTTGTTCTGGGCGTCTACTTTCTTTACTGTCCGTGGAGCACGGATGTGGAACAAACTCCCGACAGCTATACAAGAGAGTCCATTCCTTCAAAAATCCATTCTATACATTCCTTCAAAAATAGAGTCAAAGAATACTACCTGTCCCAACTGTAATGAGCAAATTATATATTATGTATGTATGATTTATTATATTCGTTTATATGTATTATATATGTTAGTATATATATTATTATTATTTCTTTATATTTAAGTATTAATAATATAAGCCCTTTTCTTATTTGGTATTTTCTTACGTTGTGCGCAATTCTCTCTTCCCGTCTCGTACACTATTTCTCACCGATTAGGTTGGCTGGAAGAGATCTCTTCTAGAGATAAGCTCGCCTTTGTACACTATTTTTTATGTAATTTTTTTCCTACTGTGTTTGTGCAATAAAGAATAAATATCATTTTCGTCTTAATGGCGGTTGAATGACTATGACGACTGGTCCTATTCCAAAATGTCAATATTGACAACGCCAGAGTGCGAGCAAGCCTTTTTGAGGGGCCCTCGCGCAATCAAAGTGAAGTGTCAGCGTCAGCTGAGTGGTGCGCCGTGCGAGTTTGTCGCCATTGTGCTCGAGCTGCTGATGTAAAAATTAAAAATTATCGAAACTTCATACAGTTAATGACAACCGTCCTGATCAACAGCGCTACTGGCAACTGATAGCAATGGCTACCCCAGTCAAGGTAGCTGTCAACAAATGTATGAGGCTCTTAGACCATACACTCTATAGACGGAGTACTTATGACGTCACAGCACTTTTGAAAGAGATGCAAACATGTGAGTTATATGAAAGAGATGCAAACATGTGAGTATAAAGATAGTAAGAGATAGGTTACTTTAACGCCATCTCTTTCTGCGTAACCCATTTTTTGATGTCACGATTTTCAATTCGTGACAAACAAAGCGTATGATCTGCAGCTTCTGTCAGTAATCACAGTTTTTAAGGTTTTGTGCATAAAGTTTATTCGTTTTTATGGTGAGTTTGTGAGAAAAGAGACTCCATTAGTTAAGTTGTTGTACAGATTTTGTACAGTAAAGCATGGTTGGGTGCAGGGAAGGGGTAAACTATTGCTATCTAAAAGGGCACACTCCTATCTAAAAGGGGCTATCTAAAAGGGGCACACTCCTGGCTCCGTCTATAGAGTGTATGGTCTAAGATGAGGCTTAAATAGTTTTTTTTTGTTTTTTCTAAACACAATACCAACGTTCTGTTGTCGGTAATGTAATTTTTTTATTTATTAACTTGGATTTACTCTCCAACCCCATTTATTGCCATGTATTTTAAAGGGTTTACTCAAGTTACATAAAGAAGGCGTTGGGCCAACTGTTTCGATCCCCGTTTTTCTTGTCTGTAAAAGTGACGGATTTTTTATTATTTTTATAAGTACAACGGTAAGTTACAGTTTGTCTTAGTTATATTACTCGCCAAACTAAACAGTTTGATGGCGAGACGCGCTCTTTTTTATGCGATATGAAAAACCTACCATAAACTGCTTAACAAAGGAAAATACAACACCATACTTTGCGCATAGTAGCAAAGTTGAAAATGCTAATAA
The DNA here is from genome assembly GCA_949987775.1 of Aproaerema taeniolella. NCBI lineage: Eukaryota > Metazoa > Arthropoda > Insecta > Lepidoptera > Gelechiidae > Aproaerema > Aproaerema taeniolella. Next base: position 17,651,723 of record OX465248.1, read on the forward strand.
TGCAATTCACTATTTTGACTTATTTTAAGTAACATTCTGCACGTTTTATGAAATAAAGCAACTTTTGACTTTAACTCTGAAATAACTATCACTAATTTTGAAGATAACTAACTACCATTAATTAAATTACCAGTGGACCCGCCGCTCGCTTATATTATGTTGTCTAAAGTTCATCAAAATTGTTGCTACTTTTTGTAAATTCTGTAGACAATGGGCCTTTTTATAATACGAAAACGGCACCGCAAAATAGTATTACCATTGCCTCCTATGCACTAGTGATACTAGAAGCTGGGAACACAGAAGGCAATGGTAATACAAATTATGTCATGCCGTGCCGTGCCGTTCGAATTATAAAAAGGCCCGGAAACAACATTTCCGATTAGAAACATTATATAAATACTGAAAAACCCATCATATGTTTTTCTCATCTTGATCTTTGTATGTCTGCATGTGTGAAAGTACAGTTACAACCAAAATTCACGTATAAAAATCACAAATATAAAAATCTTTCAAACGAATATCTAGACCACATTCTCCGCTTTGCGATTCCTGAAACGTCTACGAAAATGTGAAACCAAGTAGCGAGTACCTTTTCAGAATTGAAAATGAATTTTTCATCTAGAAAGCGTTTCGCCGAGATTTGATATCGTGATAGTTCCCAATAAGATATGTCTATAGAATTTTGTATCTTTTGACGTCAATAGTCCATTGTAGTTATTTTCCACTTGTGAAAATATCAGTTAGTAAAAGAGCGTCGGTGGTTTCACGGCTAGCGGGTCGGACCCGTAAACGAGAGGTACTGAGTTCAATGTCTAGTGCAGCCATGGACCAATGACTCGTTTTTCTGAGTCATGTAAGTACACACAGCAGCACGTCAGGTTTCCCATTTGCACTACAAAAGACGACACTCTTACGAGCGAGAAAAGGGCTACGTCAAGGTAAAAAAAAAAAAAACGCTACATACTCAAAGGCCCACACTAAGGTTTTCCCTTGTGTCGTGGGTCCCTTGGAACACACATAAAGACAAACACAAACACCCATGACCCGAGAACAAACATCTGCTTTTTACACAAATGTTCGCCCCGACTGGGGATCGAACCCAGGACCCGCCGATCAAGAGGCAGCGGCATTACCACTCGACCAAACCGGCCGTCTTGGTCGTGTATAACCTGATGTACACTAACCGAAGCTCTTATGGTGAAGAAATCTGCACATTTAGGAAACTGAATGTGTCACCATGACCCAATCCGGTCAGGTTCCCCTGTTAACCAGGTCAAAGAGGTAAGATGGCAATATCTTCACTGAAACGACTGAAAAACTGTATTAGGTGCTAGGAAAACAAAGAAAAATCAATGAAAATGTACACACGGCAGCACATCTTGACTTGACCATCAGGCTGACCTTGACATAGCCCTTATCTCTCTAGTAATAGAACCGGTTTTCGTAATAAAATCGGTAACCTTACGAGCTGCTGTCTGTACAATATTCTAAATCTAAATAAATAAAAACAAAAGTATTTTCAGTTATCCCATAATTAAAAATTTAAAAAACCCCCCCCGCAAAAAAGTAAAGCGGACATTTAAAAAGTAAAAAATAATACCTTTCGTTGAGCCATCAAATTCATTTCAGAAATACCTATATATATATATTTTAATTATCGAAATCGATGGATGGCACGATAGGGTTTGCTCATTAAAATGGCGCTATAATGTCGCGTCGGGGTACCGCTTTAGTGAATCAGTGAATAGTCAATCAAATGAAGGGTCTGATTCACTAAAGCGGCACCCCGACGCGACATTATAGCGCCATTTTAATGAGCAAACCCTATCGTGCCATCCATCGATTTCGATAATTAAAATATATATATATAGGTATTTCTGAAATGAATTTGATGGCTCAACGAAAGGTATTATTTTTTACTTTTTAAATGTCCGCTTTACTTTTTTGCGGGGGGGGTTTTTTAAATTTTTAATTTAATTTTTATTTCAAAATTTTTAACTTATTTTCAAAATAATTAAGAGTGTACTAGTGTGCTGGATATCCTGGCCGCAGCATTAACTCACGGTGTTGCCACCATTGCATTGTATGCAGAATCAAATACTGATCAAAACGAGTCCAAACACGACATATCTGCTATTATTTTTTCAAGGATGTGCTAGTGTTCTGGATATCCTGGCCGCAGCATCAGCTCACCATGTTGCCACCATTGCATTGTATGCAGAATCAAATACTGAACAAAACGAGTCCAAACACGACATATCTGCTATTATTTTTTTAAGAGTGTGCTAGTGTTCTGGATATCCTGGCTGCAGCATCAGACCAAGAGTTCCATAACCCTGCATAGTTATTAAGCATACATGAGTATTTCAAGTTTTAGGTCACATGTATGTTTGAAAGTAAAGTAAATACACATTAAGAGTCTAAGAACCCTACCGCAGCTAACAAAAGAGCTGATGACCTTGAAACGGCTGAACCGATTTTGATAAAACGTATCTAAGAACCATCGCCAAAAACCCTGCTTGTAAATAAAAAAAACCGCATCCAAATCGGTTCACCCGTTTGAGAGCTACGGTGCCACAGACAGACACACAGACACACAGACACACAGACACACAGACACACAGACACACACACATAGCGGTCAAACTTATAACACCCCTCTTTTTGCGTCGGGGGTTAACAAAACGAGTCCAAACACGACATATCTGCTATTATTTTTTTAAGAGTGTGCTAGTGTTCTGGATATCCTGGCTGCAGCATCAGACCAAGAGTTCCATAACCCTGCATAGTTATTAAGCATACATGAGTATTTCAAGTTTTAGGTCACATGTATGTTTGAAAGTAAAGTAAATACACATTAAGAGTCTAAGAACCCTACCGCAGCTAACAAAAGAGCTGATGACCTTGAAACGGCTGAACCGATTTTGATAAAACGTATCTAAGAACCATCGCCAAAAACCCTGCTTGTAAATAAAAAAAACCGCATCCAAATCGGTTCACCCGTTTGAGAGCTACGGTGCCACAGACAGACACACAGACACACAGACACACAGACACACAGACACACAGACACACACACATAGCGGTCAAACTTATAACACCCCTCTTTTTGCGTCGGGGGTTAAAAATGAAACGCAAGACTTGTGTAGAGATACTAAAACCTGAACATTTAATCAAAATATTACAGCGTAAAATGAACCGTAGACACCACGTAATTGCACGCTTTACGAGGCTAATATATCAAAATATAACGACTTAAGGCAATCTGAACTTTATTGCCTGAGATTTCAGTAATAGTACAGCAATGCCTATGAATTTTAAGGTATAATGTTATAGCACTTCAGTGAAATTATGAGTTAGGTACGCACCGCCTGTTGCAATCCTTATCAAAGGATAATCTGAAACGATCAGTGAGGATAAGCAACGTACGCGGAGGCAGGGAACCTGATGGATGACCAAACTGGCAATTTATCACGAGCGTTTCCATGCTTCGGAGGGCACGTTAAGCCCACGGTCCCGGGTTGTCGATTGAAAACAGTCCTCAAAACCAAGTTACATAAGGGGTAAGTCAAGTTCACTACTACTTGATTATACTTACACGGCATCGACGGAAGTATACTACATAGCTCTATTTTTTTCATTTTTTTTTTTATTTATTTAGGAAAACTTACAGCATAATAGAATACATATAAATTATACACATTAAGTAACACGTAAGCCAAAAACAGTTTTCACTGACAATTTATCATATTCTCGTTGAATCATAATATATATATATATATATATATATATTTAATTACTTTTACTCTCAGTCCAGGACTTATAGCATCCTAAGGGTATATCTATATTAATATTAAAAAGGAAAGCTCTAATTGTTTTTTTGCTTCGAATAGGCTGCAAAAATATTAGACCGATTTGAAAAATTCTTTCACCATTACAATGCTACATTATCCCTGAGTGACACAGGCTACACAATTTTCCAAATTTCTACGGGAACGGAGTCCCGCGCACCGTGCTTTTATTTATAAAAAGTCGGGTACAGTATTATTAAAGTAATATGTTTCATTATAACCTCATGAGCTCTAAAAAGTATGTTTGTCTATATTCCTTGCTATTTCTTAATACTCCTTGTTATTGACTTTATCTTTCCGTCCGGGTTTTTGTTTCCGTGGGAATTCGGGAAAATGATGTACGTAAAATTGATTTTTGAAATCGGTCAAGTAGGAAACATATAAATCTTTCCTCTTTATGATATTAGTATAAATGTAGACAGAGATTTTTTACAGTATCGGAGATAGATAATGAGATAAATAATGTGTCGAAACGCAAAATATTCCAAAATATTCAGCCATTTACTCTAAAAAACTAAACACATCAAGCAATATGGGGACATTTTATGGCGGTTATCAAAACTGTAGGGATTATTATCCCCATAAAACCAAAACATTTTCTCCAAGCAATAGATATGAAATCCTATAAAAAAACTGACTTCTCACATTAAAGCAATTAGATGATCGCTCAAGTTGTATGGTGAGACAAAAACTTTTCACATTTATGCACGTGTGTTCTTCGGGGAACAGAATATTTTGAATAGAATAGAATAGAAAATACTATATTTAGGTACAACACAGACATAGAAATAAAAAACACATTTAATAAAAAATTGAAAAGAAAAAATCCCTCACGGGGTAAGCGTTTTAAAAATACTAGGTTGTTCAGATTTGTGGGCTGCATATCCTTAATTTTCGCTGACTAACTGCAAGTCTCCGAATATCTTGTATCATTTAAAATCAAGGACAAATTACTAATTTGTAATTTGGTCATCATTTATATAAACTGGGCCGTACAATATTAAATTCTGACAAATGTAATAACGCCATCTGCACTAAACTGACGGAACCCGCACTACCCACGTAGGGTTCCTTGTAGTAAACGTTAGACTTTCAGCAGAAATTCTAGTAGGTGTCGCTAAACTTAACTCTAATCATAATTTCTCCATTGACTACAAGTACAGGGCTTAAGGTATCTCTCTTGCAACCTCTAGGGTCGCAAGAGAGATACCTTAAGCCATGAAACTGAACAATTTTCCTCAAGGAAAATAGGTCAAAATACGAAAAAAAAAATTGAGTTCCCATACAAATTTTATTAGTTTATAGCGCATTTTGTATGGGAAGTTAATTTTTTTTTGTATTTTGACCTATGTTCCTCGGAGAAAGTTGTTGCAAGAGAGATACCTAAGCCCTGTATAATGCTTAAATTAAAACTTTTTATAACCACCATATTCCAACAAATTTTGATAAAATGTACCTAAGAAACATCTTTATTACGTCAGTTTTCAAACAAAAACCGCATCAAATTCGGTCCATTCGTTTAGAAGCTACGATGCCACAGACAGACACGCAGATACACTCGTCAAACTTACAACACCCTCTCTAAAATAGTTCGGTAGATATTATTAAGGTTTTGCTTGCTTAATTGTCTGTGATTTATGAGAAAGACACATGCCTGGGATGGAAAATGTACAAACAGCAGAACGTCATTATAGAATTTCTGATTATCTGTTAGACAATCAACCATGGGAATAAATTGCTCAGCTCCAGAGTTATTCAGATACTAAGTCAATTAAAATTAGAAGTAAGAAAATTATATGATTGACTTAAAAAAACGACCCTCGGAGTTTCTTACTTATTCTTCTCCTGAGGAATACTGCACCATTGCGAATAGGCGCAAAGTCAAAAATGCTAATGTAATTCAATATTTGGCTCAATGATTTTATATTGATTTTGTTAAGTATTTTTATGACGTTTTCAAGCAGCACTTTGTATGTTCTATGAAATAAACATTTTTGACTTTTTTTGGCGTCAAGTTATCCATTTGCGCCACGAAAGCCGGCGTTTTTAAGAGCGAGATAAAGACGACGTTAAGGTCTTGCATAGCCTGATGTACTACCGAGTGTAAAAGAGAAATTTATTTCATTACTACTAGCAAAAATGATTAACTATTCTCACAGCTATGCTTATCAGAAGCAATGGCGATTATATCTCAGTAGCAAAATATCCAAGAAACTATATCTGAGTAATCGCGGTGGTATTCAATACCAATGCAATACTGAAAAAGATAGTTAACACAGGAGCAAAAAAACATTCAATCTTGTAAGAAAACACTTTAATATAAAATAAAATCAATTTCAGTAAAGATATAAATAGTGGTCATTACAAAAACTTTTCATTCAAACTTGGACTTGAGGAAGATTAGGTATCCCAATCTGAACTTGTTCTTCTTTCGGATTGTCCAAATAACTCTGTTCTACTACATTCACTGTTTGCTGTTCCATCACATCTTTTCTTGCTGCCATAATACTCTTCTGAATTAGGGGAGTCATTTTTTCGAAAATTTCAACTCTATTAACATCTGAAGTCACTGGCTTATCTGGCACTCGAAGCACATCTTGCTGTATCCTGCTATGTTCTTCAATGAAATGTAGGCTATCTTGAGTGATTGCCAAATTTGTTACTTCTTCAGAAATCTTTTTGATACTTTCATCGTATTTTGTCATAACCAACGAACTGCCTAAGATACTGTTTCCGAGCTCAAGAACCAAATCGCTTAGGAATTCTGTGATTTCATCCTGTGAAATAAACGATAAGTAGGTTAATATAGAGTTTATCTAGTCAATCTTTTTGCCATAGCATTTTGGGTCATCAACTTATTCGACTTCATAGACATCATTAGAGAAGAAGGACACAAAACTTTCCCTAAGAAGTTACGTTTGCTGGTTGTGTTATTCGTGTTTGCCTTGCTTTTCTTTTATATATTTGTCTTATCTCAATTTTATAAGCATTACTATTAAATTTGTAACCTATGTTAGAATCAATATTTACCAGACACACACACTTTTGATCTGACCCTTTTAAAAGGTGTGATAAAAATGCAGATATTTTAGATTGGCTTGTTTTACAATCATGACTGGGAATTCTCCAAATTGTTTTAATGATTTGGGCTTTTTTCGCCAGATTTATTTTTGGACGGATTCCATTTAGAACAGATTCTTGTTTGGACAGATTCCTTTTTCAACGGAATTTCAAACTGAACTATGAAACAAAAATCTGATTGGAGCTTTACATTCCAAAAAATTTGAGGAATGTCTCGTTCTAATTAAATATACTATTTTTGCAAATATTGGTGCCACCTCTGCTTGTTTATTTGTGTAATTACCTCGAAGAACTCCACCAAATCCGGTACCAGGTGACTAAGGAAAGCGTTGATGAAGTCATTGGTGATGTCATCATCGAACATGCCGACTATTTGTGGCTGGAAATGAAAAATATAACCGTGGTAACTTTTCACGTCGCAAACTAGGGTAAACTTTTCACGTCGCATATGAACAAGTAACATAGGTAGGTGATTTTTACACGTGTAGATATTGTGTTCTTATTGTAAACGTTTAACGAAGATTCGGACAGAAAGTTAGTGTTTAATAACTGAAAAGAGTCGGCACTATTTATAAAATTCTTTTACCGTAAACCTGCTTAGATCTGCTATTTTTCTTTTTGCAGATCCTCACGTATTTGTTTTAATACTGATCTCTTTTTTGAACCTACTCCTACCAGCAATGCAGTGGAAGAAGTTAATGGGTTGAAGAACGAAAAGTCGAGTCTCGAACTGTTCGAAACTGCTGGCAAACATTTTACTCGCTCTTTAGATGGTAATACCGTTGAGTCAGTCACCAGAGCCTCGGTTGTCGATCAGCAAGTTGTACCACGAGTTAATATGGTTGTCAATTATGGCAGAACATAGATAAGATTTTCTAAATTGTGCACGGCGCTTTCCATTCTGCGTTCGCTACTCGAGGGTTTTTCTGCCCTACAAAACGTCTGCGTTCGCTACTCGAGGGATTTTCTGACATCAGGTCAGTTTTGACACAAGTCGGACCGAATGGTCTGAAAAACATTGTTAGAAGCCTCTGCTGCGGGTTGGCAAGTAGTGGACATTTTGCGGTTTATACGATGACTCTAACTGAGATGTGAAGTAATTACCTCGAAAGCACCAAGAGACAATACCACTTCAGCGTCACTCAGAGTTGCAGAAATGCCTCCCAGGATACTTATACTTGCTACAAGGTTCGCTTTGACTCTTGGCTCAATTATTCTGATCCTGAAAAGATATTTTATGAATTTGCAAGCTTCCCACCCGGGATTTCGTTCCTGTAGAGATTTTTTGTAAATTATGTATTCTGATGTTAAAATTATACAACTACAAAGTTATTCTAAAATCCGTTTAGTAATTTTTGAGTGGAGGAGTAACAACATCCATCTACCCTCACAATAAACTTTTGCATTTAATTGAAATTGAAATATTTTTATTTGACAAACCTTATTACACAGCTGTTGCTTAGAAATATAAATGCCACAGTTACCTATGGTAATTTAATCACAGTCTGTTCTGAAAATTATCCATCTATGTGAAACAATAGGCAAATTTATAAAAAAACTGGGTACACATTTTATATCAGTTAGAAATTAGACAACAGCTAAACGATATCTACCCTCCGCGCTAGTTAAAACACTAATTAATGATATTAATAAGATTCCCTATGTCTGACATTTTGGATACCCATAGTAAAATCGTTTTACTATTAGTTTTGCTGCACTGTAGCTTAAGATTAAAATACTTTTTCTCTGGTGTCGATGGCATAAATCATAATACTTGGAAAAATATTTAGCCACTATACGAACTGTCAGTAGAGGCCATAACTTCCTAACAAAGTGTTTGGGCATGTAAAACATGAAGTTAAGTGAGCTATGGTTTGCACAAAAAAAACATATTTGCTATTAAAATTAAGATACTTTAACACTACAACAAAACAAAAATCGTACAACGCGGCTTAGGAAGTTTTCACTTCAAAAATTTTAAATTTAAAGTGTATAGCATTCATGGAGTAAGAGAAGGTCAACTAAGTGTGGACCTTTGAGTGTGTGCGCTTCTTTATTATTTGATAGTTACTTACTTAGCATTGCCGTTTCCAAAGATGTTCATACCCATTGCAGAGACACTCATGACGTATTTAGCTGAAAACAATGTTTGAATATATTTTTTTACACGAAGAAAAAACAATGGAATGTCAAGAACACCTGCTGTCCTAGCATACGCAATTAAATTAGATTAGATTAGATATATTTATTTCACAACAAAGCATTAATTATTAAATTAATTAGTCATTTCAGCTCATGTTATGATCGTCACAGAAAATAATAATAATAATAATATAATTTTCCACGTTAAAAACCTATGAGTCACCGACTTCAATCCCAACAACAGTTCACACAAAGTAGATAAGTAACTAGTATTTTTTGCAGACTACAATGCCTATTAGCAGATAACCACAAACGACAATGTCACACATTTATTTAGACGATGTTCTGATGTAAAGTATCTTTTGTTTTTGTTGATTTTTTTAAAAGCACTGAATCATTTTCGATAAAATTTAAATGGAACCACCTTTGGAGTGTACTCTTTCGAACAAAAAAAGAATTTCGGAGGGCACGTTAATCTATCGGTCCCGGTTGTTGTCAATGACTAGTCGCTAAAACCAAGTCAGAGGCCATTGTGACTGTGACACCAGGGTTACCCAAGTTCGCCACACACTTAACTATACCTAAATGATAAGAAGAAGAACCTACTTACAAGCATCTACCTCCAAAACAGGAATGTGTCCGTCAATCACGATCGTATACCGTTGTAATAAGATCGAAGTCATGGTTACAGTTAAATCATCAATCACAAAGGTACTTAGTTGTTTGACTATTAAGTCTCCAAGAGTCACAAAAGAGCTGAAAAGAGGTTATTAAGTTGTTTAAAGTATTGAATGAAATGCACCAAGGTCTTTTTGTGACTTTTTTTTAATAATGGCGCGACTAACATTTGCTTTGCATGAAGTTGAGCAATTTTTCTCGTAGAAACCCATAAGTAATTCTCAAAAAAATCTTTTCTACGGCAATCAACTGACTGCAAGAGTCATGATGGAGAGTCGAATAGATTTTTTTTTTCAAGCCTATGTTCCTCGGGAAAAATTTCCTTTTCACAGTCATGCGGATTCGCCGTCTTTTTGGATTTTTGTACGGATTTTTCATTAATTATCACTTGCTCAGCGGTAAAGGAAAACTTCGTGATGAACCCCACAATTCTAAGGAAATTGACAGGTAGTATTTTAACATGTATTTGGCAGATATAGCATAAAACAATGTGATCTTACTCTTCAATGCCCAGATCATCAAGATCCAGGTGCAGATGCTCAACGTGCAAGGGATCCAAAACTGGAATGTCATCAGATCCTGTCAGCATCACCTCTCTCAGGTCTTCCAGGATGTCAAGAAGTAGCTGTTCTATGGCTGTATTTTTCACCACTGGAAACTCTGTTGAAAACAAATGGTAATGTCACCATAACATTGTAAATCCCGTAATATTTTAATTTGACTTAGTAAGCTCTTGGTATTTTATAAACTGTCCCATTTTTTTCTTACTGACGGACTTTTTTTATAATATACCTATACACACCAGCACGATCTAGGAATATTGCACGGTTTTTCATACAAAAGAGACCTGTTTTTGAGAATATAGGGCTATAATTTTTAGACGAGCAAGTGCTAAACCTGGATTTTGAATTTTAGTTTATACATTTTATTTTACTTGAAATTTGTAAAAACAAAATTTATTGATTAGAATTGAAAATTCATGTTTAGCACTTGTTAGCACTCCATTTATCTCGAGTATGCTTTTATAGCTTCTCAAACAGACCTCTTTTGTATGAAAACTCGTGCAATATCCCTTTATAGACCGTGTGGATGTGTGTATTAACCTAACCTAACCTAAAATAACCTTACTTATCCTATTTTTATGCAGGTGGCTTTTAAAGTTTCGTAAATTTATAATTTTACTAGGAAAATTGTAATTTTCGGTGACGTTAATTTACGGTAAGGTAAAAAATGTTAAACTCGCGTCAGGACACGTGACCCTGATCGAAAATTCGTAGGACGGAGGGAGAGTAGACTGCAAGGAAGTAATATATGTTCAAGTTTTCACTTCTGTCGGCACTCCCGGAGTGCAACCCGTTGTTTTTTTTATTTACATATATACATACTCGTACATACTCTACTACAATGCACGACTTTTTGAGCCTACGTATGTATAGTGTATATGTAGAATAGAATAGAATAGAAAAAAATCGTTATTTTCAGGGAAATTCAGGGTGCCACTTAAAACAAGTCAAGATTACATGAAATATATACATTTAAGGATTTAAATACATACATACGCATTCGTTCTATTAACCTTACTGACTCTACGCCTATTCGCAAAGGTGCAGTCTTCCCCAGAGAAGAACAGGCAAGAAACTCTGAGGGTACTCTTTTTAATCGCATTACAAATTTTCTTATTTTCTAATTTTAACTAATTCTGAAGTAACTCTAGAGCTCAGCAGTTCATTCCTATGGCTGCTTGTCTGATAGATAATCAGAAATTTTGTAATAGCCCTTTTTGCAAAGTTTTTGTTTAATTACAGTCTTAAATTTATCCGATAGACTAACACCAATAGTAAATTGTTTTTCTTAAGAGCTACGTAAATATTGGTTGTATTGCCATTTGAAGGCAGTGTTTCCTTAGAGTTAGGCCAGAAAATAAGCAAAAAGCGTAAATTTTTAAAGCACCCATAAATTCATTTATTATTTACTAGCTGATGCCCGCAACTTCGTTTGCGTGTTAATTTTTTTTTGTACAGAGTACACAGATTGAAAACATCTATCTTACGTGATTTAGATTTTTACATACAAAAGTTTTTTCCCGCTAACTCCCGTTCCCGTGGGAATTTTGCAATATCCTGTTGCAACTTAGCTTTAAGTTTACTAAGGTACCTGCATGCCAAATTTCAAGAGTCTAACTTAAGCGGTTTAGATTTTTCATACAAAAGGATTTTCCCGCTAATTCCCGTTCCCGTGGGAATTTCGGGAATTCCTTTCTTAGTGCACCTCTCCGGTACCTAAGCTACGTCTCTTCCAAATTTCAAGTGCCTACGTTTAGCCGTTTAGGCTGTGCGTTGATATATCCGTCAGTCTAGGTATAATATCTCCCGTTTTTTACACATTTACCACTATATCTTTGCTCCTATTGGTCGTAGCGTGATGTTATATAGCCTATAGCCTTCCTCGATAACTGGACTATCCAACACAAAAAGAATTATTCAATTCGAACCAGTAGTTTCGGAGATTAGTGCGTTCGAACAAACAAACAAACAAACAAACAAACTCTTTAGCTTTATAATATTAGTATAGATAATATAGCTGATGCCCGCAACTTCGTTTGCGTGTTAATTTTTTTTTGTACAGAGTACACAGATTGAAAACATCTATCTTACGTGATTTAGATTTTTACATACAAAAGTTTTTTCCCGCTAACTCCCGTTCCCGTGGGAATTTTGTAATATCCTGTTGCAACTTAGCTTTAAGTTTACTAAGGTACCTGCATGCCAAATTTCAAGCGTCTAACTTAAGCGGTTTAGATTTTTCATACAAAAGGATTTTCCCGCTAATTCCCGTTCCCGTGGGAATTTCGGGAATTCCTTTCTTAGTGCACCTCTGCGGTACCTAAGCTACGTCCCTTCCAAATTTCAAGTGCCTACGTTTAGCCGTTTAGGCTGTGCGTAGATATGTCCGTCAGTCTAGGTATAATTTCTCCCGTTTTTTACACATTTACCACTATATCTTTGCTCCTATTGGTCGTAGCGTGATGTTATATAGCCTATAGCCTTCCTCGATAACTGGACTATCCAACACAAAAAGAATTATTCAATTCGAACCAGTAGTTTTGGAGATTAGCACGTTCAAACAAACAAACAAACAAACAAACAAACAAACAAACTCTTTAGCTTTATAATATTAGTATAGAAAAGTATAGATATAGATTACTAGCTTTTCGGCCAGGACTTCGTTCCCGTAGGACTTTTTTATTCAATTCAATATTTTTAATAGTTATTCTGCTATTCGGGACGGAATTCCTAATATTACAAAGTCTATTATATAAGCAAGATAGGGAGGTGTTATTTTTGCCAAAAGTTAACCTACCATTTTTCACTTTGTCTGCTGGTAAGGCTGTCGCCGCACAGAAGGCGATCGCCAGAACAAACGTAATAGACCGCATTTTGCCTGAAAATTTTAAAAATGTAAGTAATTAAGTACAAAACAAAAACGCTTTCTGAGTTAATTACATCATCATTATCATTGATTCATCAACCAACGCTTTTGTGGTAAAGGAAAATGTAAGGTCCTAATTTATTAGTCACTTTCCTTTTAACACGTTATTGTGTAGGTCAAAATATATCATTTGAGTCAAAAAACAAAAGCACAATATTAAATTTAAAAGGTCTTGAAAAATTTTGTTATGATATTTTTTCATTACTATGTTGAATAAACCCATCCATTCAAACGTAAATAATAATGGCAGTAGTAGAGCGGGCGAGCGGGGAGTGGACGGCTATAATCGAAAGAGAACCATTCCTTTATCTTTAAGTGGAATTTTTTTTTTCTTTTTTTTACAAAATTTAATTTTCAGATAATTAATTTTTATGTTGTTTTTTGGAATACTATCAACCTATACAATAACGCCTTAGAAGGTAAGTGACTAATAAATTAGGACCTTATATAGTGAGGAAACCTGCTCATTAGGCGACTGAATCTCCAATGTAAAATATGTGCGTACCCAAATAGACGCTACTCAATCCGCAGTCCGAGTGACTACGTTCTGGGCCGTAACGTTATAGTATACTTGCCATCGACTCGCTAGGAGAAGAGAAGATTCTATCTGGTGAGATCAGATGGCAGTCACTCTAATGTGACCTACTTTTTTTATTATTATAAGATGGATCTTTGATATTTGACAATAAATATCAAAGATGAGGTCGACGATGGAGCGAGTTAACCCAGAAAATGTCTATACAGGCACTGGTACTCCCACGCACCGACGGAACACAGCAAGCTGTTTGGCGTCGGACTTCGGTAGGAGGGTGGTCGCGAACCAGACGGCCCTTTACAGAGCCTACCACATCGCATGAGACCATAGGACGACACCTCAGATTCAGAAAAAAAATGAATTGTCGTTGCCTGGGATGGATTACTAGGAGGCAGGTCTCATTTGTGTTTCCTTTGTCGCCTCTTACGACACCTACGGAAAGAGATGGGGTGGTGTTATTCTCAACCGATCACCACACGGCAACTTGACCTGCCAAATCCTGGAGCACGGTCAAGCGTACCCCCAATGAAAAATGGGACTAGTGCTAGGAAAGAGAAGACAAGGCCCATGAATTCCATTAACCATATATAACACATTACTGTCATTATGGCTAGACAAAACTGAGAAGAAAGTCCAATTTTACTTTTTTAAACTAATTTTTGCTGAGGCTTCGACCGTGTCAGGATGGTCACGCCAGCTCCATAGTATAAGGTTTAGATTAATTATTCCGTCTAATTTGAAGCGATGTCTTACAAAATCGATATAGCTTGGTCGCAGCCGGACACAATCGCTCCGCCTAAATACAATTATTATCTCAACCATACAATCCCTGAGGTGAGAAATAATAATGATTTTAGTTAAGGTGTAAATGGAATAGGTACTTACTTTCGAGAGTATACACAATAGCGCAAAACACACCTGTCTGATTAATACCTAAAATCAAACTAAAATAACAAGATTTATCTTTAAACCAACGACTTAAGATAGCAAACAAAAGATAATCTCTATGTAATTAACAAATACAAGAATTAAGCAATTTATATCAACTGATTAGGGTTTTTACGGCCGAAACACGGTTTTAAATACACATTGGGCGACATTAAATTAGTGCACTTAAGGAAGTGCATCCACCCACTGAAAAACTTAGCCCAAGAAACATAGGTCGATATATGAAAATAAAACAACGGGTTGCACTCCGGGAGTGCCGGCAGAAAATTTGAACATTACGTTGTGCATTAATATGGAAATAAAACAAAATACTCAAAAGAGTTATTCTCTCAGGATTCGAACCCTCGACCTGTTGCTTACAATCTGGCAACTTTTCCACTCGACCAAACTGTCTACTTTCAATTCAGTAAAATAGTCTATCGGTACTATGTGCGAATAATCGCTGACATCTGGCTGCCATCCGTCCGGGTTTCCACCCATACTTCAAAGTACACAACGCTGCTAAAGAAGTTTTCACTTCAAAAAAGGTGGCAACCCTATCCTACGCATTTTCGATCAGGGTCACGTGACATCTGACGATCTGACGCGAGTTCATCGCGAGTTTAACATTTTTTCCCCATACTAAAAGTGCTCAACGCCGCTAAAGAAGTTTTCACTTCAAAAAATTCACCTCTCCATAAAACTTAATCAGTTTATTGCCGAGAGTATAAAAAGTCGATTTACTTTTCTGAGAACTTCATACGGGTGAGTATATATGAATTAAGGCTTCAAGAAGAAAGGATTCCCCACAATCTTACCCCTAAGGAGGTGAAAGGGGTTAAGTTGCGGTTCAAGGGTTGTTTGGGTCTACCTACTTCTACTTAGGCGTTTTTGAAGGTGTAATTTCAAACTAGGGGTGCGTTTGTGATCGAGTATAATAAGTGTGAATCACTAACATATTTATTTTATTTATTTATATGAGAAGTGACGTAGCTCTAATGTAAAAGTCCCAAGATATCTCAATAATTCATATTCAAAATATTTTAATTTATATAACATTCAGGATGTTACTTAAAATAATTCAAAATTACATTAAATACATACAAACATACATTAAAGGACTTAAATAAATACTTTACAAACTAACACATTAATTAATTATAATAAAATCCTAACTTATTAGTTTTAACGCAGAAGATCTGTCATTGTGACGGAAAATCTGATTCGCATTATTTGATTTTAGCTGCACTAGCATACGCAATGAGAATTCTTTCTCATGAGAGTATAGTCTTCCGAATCAAACACACACACAAGGAAAATAGACCCTATTAGGATTTTAAATATCTCGCTACTCAATGCCCTCATTGCTGAACGTCAAAAATGTTGAACTATTCTTTAACAATCTCACGACTTTTACACAGCATGTTAGATCATTTTGAAATGTATTATTGTTATAGTTATAAGATAAATTGTATTTGAATATGCTTTTGTGTAATTTCTGTAATTTACTAGCCTGCTGCGCGCTTTGGAATGACTGTAAGCGTAGTAGGCACTTGAATGAAATAAGATAAATAAAGAAGTTTTCATTTCTCTTGCGTTTTGATTTGGACATACGTCCTTTTATCAATTCAAGATCATCCGTCAACGTCAATAGAATCCAAAAGAATTGCAACCTTCCACTAATACTTTTAAGGTTATGTTTTTTTTTCCTTGGCAATCAACTATCATGAGAGTGAAGTCATTGCTTATGCTAGGGCAGCAGGATTCCGATTTAACTGTCTGATGAATCGACGGTTACTTACCTGAAGATCGTACCCTTAAATATCTTTCAGTTATTAGCCCTCTATGACTGTATTCCTGCATACCACCTTAAGGAAAGGGGCAAGCTGAAAAACAGCGCTGCACGGAGCCACGGTTCCACTGTAGCACAAGCTGAGTTTGTTCCCTTTGTCACAGTGTATTAAACTTAGTATACGATTATTTGAACTTTGTGACAACAAACGATTTTTCATTTATTTATTTTATTTTGAAAAAAAAAAATGAAAATGAAAATATTTATTGCTTCAACAAACATATTAGATTTTGTATAGTTGCTGTGACCTTCTTTTAAGTGTGAGAACACCTGTGCCAGAAGGCCACGCTCCTCCATAACCAAGTACAGTATCATTTGTCGAAGACAATGGATTTGCAACATGCAGAATAATAAAAACTCAATTTTTATTTTTTATTTTTATTAACCTAAACTTTTATTTAGGTTTTTCTCAATTACAAACGTACCCCTCATCTGATAAAGGTGTTTCTTGCTATAGAGCCCTTATGAGTGCAAGTGGCGTATATGTAAAAGGAAATATCAAGAACACTTTCAGGCTGCCTACCCCATTATTAATGTAAAGGCGTTAAGTGTCTAGATTAGAACTTGTGAAATATTACTTCTGGATAGCTACTCCACTAATCAATGGTGTCACAATGGTGGTTGAATGACAATGGTCGCCATTTTATCTGTTCAGGTGGCAAAATTTATCTACATATGCGCTCATAAGTGCAAACTTAACCTTTTCACCGCCAAAGTCTGATATATCAGACGTTTAAGTTTCGTGCCCTCGCAGCCAAAGTCTGATATATCAGACAACATTTTATTTATTTTTTACTTTAATATCGTTCACCAAGCTTTTTTTTTTACTTTAATATCGTTCGCCATACGCTACGACATTAAAAAAAAAATTTCATTTTTCGATGTGGCGTGTGGTGGGCGTTTTTGACGAAAACTCTTGGCGCTAAAAGGGTTAAAGGAAATTTGATTTCCGAACAAAAACTTATATAAAAAATCTATCCGGAACAATTTTGTCTTCCATTTTAAAATATACTGATTTATATAATTATTGTTTTATGTATCTTACCACAATCTACATATGTAGATATGATAGAAGATAGAAGTATTCATTATTGTTTCTTTGCTCATATACTACCCGGGCCATTTATAATTTGAACGGCACGGCACGGCACAGCTTCATGCATCACTAGTAATATAGGGGGCAATAGTATTATACAATTTTGCCGTGCCGTGTCGTGCCATTTCGTTGAATTATAAAAAGGTCCCCATAGAAACGTTCAATTCATAGATTAAAAAAAACGATTGTATTATAAAAAATATTTATTTACAACATAATACTTTATAAAATCAGTGCAGTGGTCCTAGAAGATTATTCAGACCGTGTCTTGCATATTTTAGTTCAGAATTGATTCCACGACTTGCAAAACGATGATTTCCACCAGTTGGTTGATCTCGGCCTGCGGAAAAAATTCGCTTTTAAGTATGCTGGAAGAAATTTCTTAAGGAAATAAGCTGTGCCTTTTGTGTATTATATTTATCTGTATATGCATAAGGTGCTAACAAATTAGGTACCAAATATTACCTTAGGTACATCAAAATAATTAACTTTAAATATAAATTTATATAGTATAATTAAGAATTAAGAAACTTTTTATTAATGTTTTTGTTTTCATATTAATCCTCTATCATAAAAATTGGGGTGATATAAGTTTGACGTGTGTATCTGTATGTCTATGTATCTGTGTTTTTTTAAAGTGACATAATCTTGATATTTCATTGCTAAATTTGATAAAAAATAGTTCAGCCGTTTAAGAATTAGAAGCTATAAGTGTCGAGAGTTTTCCAAACATTTTAATTTTACGAACAGAAGTAAACAGTTAACTCTTAACCTCAATTAAATGTTTCCCTTTGCATTGTAATTCAATTTTGAACATGTAGAAACCTGTTATTGACTATACTAATAATATAATTTTCCACGTTAAAAAAACGTATTGAGTCACCGACTTCAATCCCAACAACAGTTCGTACAAAGTAGATAATTAGTATTTTTTGCAGACTACATGCCTATTCGCAGATAACCACAAACGAAAATGTCACTCATTCATTTAGATGATGTTCTGGTTTGAAGTATTTTTTTGTTTTAGTAGATTTTTTTAAAGCGCAGAATCGTTTTCGATAAGAAAATTATGGGAATAAGTACCTCTAGAGTATACTCTTTCGAATAAAAAAAGAATTTTGAAAATCGGTCCATAATTGGCGGAGAAATCGGTTAACATACATACAAAAACAAAAATACATACAGTCGAACATAAAACCTCCTCCTTTATTGAAGTCGGTAAAAATAAATAAACGCTACACACTCAAAGGCCCACACTGAGGTTTTCCCTTGTGTCGTGGGTCCTTTGAAACACACATAATGACAAACACGAACACCACAAACTTTTGATTTTTACACTAATATTTGCCCCGACTGGGAATCGAACCCAGGACCCGCCGATCAAGAGGCAGTGTCACTTCCACTCGACCAAACCAGCATATTAATTAAACTAAACCTAATTGTAAAACTCAATTGTAAACACTGTTTGTTTTACAAATATAAAATAATTTTAAAAAAAAATACCCTCAGCTCCGTCAAGCGTTGTGGAATCTGCACGGTAAGGAAGTCAACTATGTCAGGTGTTACGTTTTTTCCCATGATGTTCACGTAACCGTTGAACTGTGGAAATGTGATATTTCATCAAAAAGCAATAAAAACCAACCCAAACTAAAACAAAAATTGCAACTCTACGTGAAAAAATAAAAAATATTACGTAGCTCGTAAATAAGGAAGAAAAAAATCTTTATTTTGTTGTTGTAAGTTTTCAAAAACTGTTGCCCTTTTTTGGCGTTAGGGGATCAATTTTTTGGAATACGGATGTCACAAATTATGTTGAAAAGTTTCAAGTTAACAAGCGCTTTCTATTTTACGTATTTGATCTACAAATTCTGAATTTTTGAGTCAAACCCACAAAATAACTTACATTGATTCCTCCCAAGGTGAATCGAAGGTCAATCTCCCGCACGGTGATACCACTGATTATTCCTATATTGAACTGAATAGTTCCTGCTACCCGGGGCTGCACGATGGCCACTCTAAACATTGATAAGTAATAATTATCTATCCATACATACATAAAATAAAACTGTAGAGATCGAATGTCTGTACATAGAAAAAAAATGCCAAAAACCGAGTCAGGGGAATGTAAGAAGAGAAATAGAACAAATCCAGTTTTTTTTTGTTTCTCTGTCTGTTTGTCTGTTCGTACGGGCTAATCTCCGAAACTCTTGGACCGATTTAAATGAAATTTATTGAAGATACCTTATATCCCCTGTCAACATCTTAGATACTTTTCATCCCGGAAAATTAAAGAGCTTCCGTGGGATAGATAATAAACTACAGTAACTTATACAGCTTAGTACACAACAACTAATGCACTTAATTTAGTAAAATTTGCCATGCTGATATGCTGATACCTATATTGCCGGTCAAACAATGTGTTTTATAAAATTTATAAATCCCATAAAAGTGACAGGTTCCCGGGGGAAAGTAAAACAGTGAAGTAGGAGAGAAGTCTCATTGCGTATGCGTCTATCGTCTCAAACAGGTTCCATTTTCCTTCAGTCGATTTAGAAGTCTATTCTCTCATGAGACAAAAATTCTTAATGCGTATGCTGTAGCGGGTGTTATATAAGAGAAAGGGAGCATCAGACAGGACTGAAAGATAATTTACCTTCCGAATCCTTCTCCATGAATTCGACTTCCCAAAATAGTAACATCTACACCAGCATCATCTGTGAATAAATATTTTTATTTCCATTTTAATGCCATACTTCAAATTAATTTTGGCGAAGTTTGAATTCTAGTAAGTAAAAGAGGATCAATACAATCTTACAATGTTACAGGTAAAGAAATTCGCGGTAGGCAAAACGCCATTTAGTTAAAGAACCATTTGATGATAATTTTGAAATTTATTCTGAGGGTAAATTGTGTGATAGGTTGTTCAGCCTTGCGTCCAAGATACAGCAAAACCTTCGCGTCCCGGTTACTAGCTTCCACATAAGGTATGCCAGGAAAGAGTTGGCAGCTGCCAAATCCTAAGTTTTTTCTTATATTTGTTTAGCAAAAAAAATCGTACAAATTATATGGCTTTAGCCTTTCGGTCAAATTTGGGTAAATTTTTAGGATAATTAGCATGAGTAAGTTTCTACAAACTTATAGAGTGTTTGTTAGTTAGTTTTTTGAAAGCATAATTAGGGCTTTTCTGTTCATAAACTATTTACTTTTTAACTGTAAAATTATTACAAGTCTCGTCCGCCTACTTTACATGTAAAGCTTATGGTGAGATCTCTATGACTGCCTAATATTGGAATATATAAGCGCTAGTAAGAAATGTGGTTTTCTCTTTCTTACCTAAAGACAAAACAATCTCTGGAAGAGAGACGTCCATCCTGAGTCGGGTGTTAATTAGCCCAAAGTCCATCTCATGGACGATGATGTTACTCAGCCCGGTGAAGCCGAAGTTCTTTACTCGCAGATCGGTGTTGAAAAGGCTGTGCAAGAAACGGAAAGACTTATTAATCAAATTATTTATTCAGACAACTGAAAGTGTAATTGAGATCCAGGGCCTTTTTATAATACCGAAACGGCACGGCATAATTGTGTTTCCAATGCCACCCATGCACTTGTGATACTAGAAGATGGAAATATAGGGGGCAATAGTAATACAAATTCTGCCGTGCCGTGCCGTGCCGTGTCGTTCGAATTATAAAAAGGCCCATCCGTCAGATTCGCTAATTTTTTGTGCCGTGTGGTGATCGGTTAAGAATAACACCAACCCATCTCTTTCCGTGGGTGTCGTAAGAGGCGACTAAGGAAACACAAATGAGACCTGCCTCCTATAATCCATCCCAGGCAACGACACTTCATTTTTTTTCTGAATCTGAGGTGTCGTCCTATGGTCTCATGCGGTGTGGTAGGCTTTGTAAAGGGCCGTCTGGTTCGCCACCACCCTCCTACCGAAGTCCGACGCCAAACAACTTGCTGTGTTCCGTCGGTGCGTGGGAGTACCAGTGCCTTTATAGGCATTTTCTGGGTTAACTCGCTCCATCGTCGACCTCATCTTTGACCTTGGTAGTCAAGATTGAGGTCAAGAGTTAAACCATCTTATAATAAAAAATATAAAAAATTGTCAATTTTATTGCAAACATTATGAAGCCGAATTGACCGTCCCTCCAAGTCCACCTGATCGTCTCTTCTTTATTTTCATGGTAAACCCCTACAGCTTACTTGTATCATGCTGTGCTATCATATAAATTGGCAACGTATGGATTTATATTGAATATAAATTGTGGCAACGTAAATTTTTCGCATTTTGACATTACTCCGCCTATACAAAATTTACTTGGGATTCTAATATCTATAATTCTTTCTAACTGGATACGAATGAAGAAATGCCGCATACTCACATAGGCACTGGCAGTCCTATAGATGCCTCAGCCCCTTCATGGTGGAAGGGATCTAGTCCAGCTTCACGAATCTGTTCCATCACATCTTCTAAGACGCCTACTATGATACCACCAATGAATCTGGCATCTCGTGTTTCTGCAACTGTTTAAATTTGCTTCGTATTTCGTGTATATAGGGCTCAAATTACATACACCTTGTTATTGTACCTCATATGTCATTTTGTTTAATACTAAAACGGGTCTAAATTTATTTATTTATTTATTTAGTTTAGGATCTCCAATTCGCGTGTGTATTATGTTTTTATCTTTGATCCTGACGTTTCGGCGCGGTTGCACGCGCCGTGATCACGTATGGATTTAGTTAGACCCGTTTTAATATTAAACTATGTTTTCAAATTGCGATAATTTAAAGTGCTGTGTCGCTTTGATTCCGAGGACATTGGATAATAGAACCATCTCGATTCTAACTAAAAGCATCGTTCAAGACTACCACACAGAGAAAGAAAACTTAAAAAATACGAAGAAAACCAGCCAAATCGTCTACTAAGTGTGCTGAATTCGGCAACTTGTGCCGACGATTAAGGTTTTGTTCAGCAGTGAACAACTGCCTTCCTATATGTGCAGTAATGGATGAAAGTATACTAAACAGGGACGTATTCTATTTAAAAACGGATGGAGTATTGCTGAATACTTTTTAATCAATAGAATATATACCTAAGTCAAATAAATTTACTTATTAAAAGTTAAAACATAAAAATATAAATGACATTAAAATCCTCACGAAGGAACATTATTACGGCTTTCGCTAAGAAGCAGTAATCAATCCTTTGTTATTTTTCATTCTAAAATTTGAAAATATCATGGAAAAGATTTTCTGAAGTTTCTTCTCTTTTTTCAGTCCATATACGTCCCCATCGAGGTGCACGGGCCTGCCTCCGAAACACGACCCCTTTAGTGGCTAGTCCACCAGGCTGGCTTCATTTGGGTTGGTGGGTTCTAGTTGATTGAAGCTAAAAAGCTTGTGTCAACAAAGTACTTACCAGGTGTCTCAGGAGCCTCCACCACCTGAGGAGGTAAAACCTTTGACTCAGGAGCTTCTACCACTTGAGGCGATAAGACAATAGGCTCAGGAACTTGTACTATATGAGCCTTTGCAACAGCTACAATAGTCAATAAAGTCACTACGATGACTTTCATTTTGATATTTGATTTTATTTTCTAATTAGAATAATTTAATGAAAAAACTTTTTTCTTTCGATCACTGTTATTGTGAGTCTCGGGAAAATAATGAAAAATATCGTACCTATCTTCATTTAAATAGATTACGGGATTAAAGCACTGAAGCATTAAACTCATCGATCAGCTTTAGTCGCAGTATCAAATCGACAATCACTGAGATAATCTTGCTGTTCCTTATTGTTACCCTACGGCCTCAAGAGAAGATTAAGCCGATTTGTTCTTGCATAGCCAGATAACCTTGCATATGAAAAAGTTTTCCAACGTTCATTGACATTCTGATATAGTATCGAATCGACCCACTAAACTAAATACGGAATTATTTTGCCGATACCATGAAAGAAAACTTAAAATGTACCAGCCGCTTACTCTCTCCAGGCTTACTGTAGAATCCAGTAAGTGGAACGTCTTCCTGTATTGTTAGCGAAAAATATATTCTAAATATATATGTCGTAGGATAATTTGATACTTCGAATCTTCGCGAAAATCCTAGGGGTTTTGCGAAAACGCGGATAATTAGACATAGGCGAAAAATTATCAAATCTTACTGGACAAAGTCAGGATTTTTGCGAAAATACTCGTTACTATAGCAATATTGCGAAACGAAACGCTGGCTGTTATGAAATAAGAACGCTGATTGGTCGGTCAGCGCGTTCAATAAGAGATCGTCTCTGATTGGTTGACGTCTTAAATGTCAATCATTTGTTGCCGCACGTTATTTGTTTACGTTTGTGTCTGAGTTAAATTGCAGAAGTGTTTTGTTTTTTATCGTAAATAGTGTACTTGGACTTAAATAAAGTAGTAAATAAAAGTGCTACACGGATGTAGTGTCATATATCATAAAAGTCTTAGTCAACCACTCAACAACAACAATGCTTTCGAGATTGGTTTAGCGGTGTTTTGTTTGTCATTGTGTTAAAAGTGGACTATAAAATTGGACTTGGACTAAAAAACGGTGTGAATAGGAGGTTTTATTGGGTTAGAGGGGCAAAATAAAATATACATTTACGGAACTCAAATCAAACTGTCTATATTTCCGTATCTTATAAGGAGAGGTGTGCCTAGGTAAGTATCTAGTAATTAACAATAGTAAGGGGTATGTTACACTCCCTACAGAGCGCTTCCTCTAATGAGTTTCAATGTCAACTGTATACGGCATACTAACTGTTCTCTCCTGAAAAACTTCTTTATAAATATTGGGTCATATGGTCTACGACCATTCCTTCAAGTGCGACAGGGATACATTCCCAATCCATAAGTCAGAGTAGGATAGATTTAGTTTTGCTATTCCAACACGCCCCCTCAAAAATAAATCTATTTTAATATTAACTGACCCTAAAATCAAAACTTAATTTACAGTCATAAAATCACACTCTCTCCTTTGTAATTTACTTAATTTACAGTCATAAATCATGGTCCAACATTCATTGCGCAGGATTAGGGAAACCCAGGAAAACCTAATCAGACCAATCTGTCTTAGATATAAACTTATCAAGCTTAAAATTACAGCTTACCAAACTTATAAGATAATTCAAACTTTTTTTTATACAATTTATTCACATAACACACAATTCGTGTTCTTATTACACATTGTGTACAAGATACACATGATACTTACATGTTTGTTAACATGATACCAACTGTAATGGTACACAGTTTTACATGAACATTTTAAATAATATCGTTTCTAACTTGTTTTATAAAAATTGCACTTAATGTTAATGTTTCGATCTACGTCTTATATTTACGACGTCATTAACCAATCGGACCAGCTGAGCGGGACTGGTTTTTCTCCGAGACGATTTGTACTCAATGCCTATACATCTGTTGTTGAACTCTGACAACAAAACCAGGCAACTTAAATCCAATGCTCATCCATCACCAATATGTTAAATATGTCCACATAAATCATTAGGACTAGGTACCTTAAAACCAATCATCAGAAATGATTCCGAATTTGTTTAAAAATAAGATATCAATCATTGCTATAAAATAAAATATCAA
This sequence comes from Aproaerema taeniolella, assembly GCA_949987775.1. NCBI lineage: Eukaryota > Metazoa > Arthropoda > Insecta > Lepidoptera > Gelechiidae > Aproaerema > Aproaerema taeniolella. Next base: position 17,677,002 of record OX465248.1, read on the forward strand.
CGATTTTTATCTCAAAGCTTCCTTAACAGCTTCTTACAGAGCCATATAATCTATTACTGCAGTCTATGAAGCCACCACTCTCCGTTGCTCTTTTTTTCATAGGTATATCTGCAACTTCAACAAAGTATTGCTCAAATAACTTATACAATTAACCCTGGTACTTTTTCGGTTAATTATGTCACTTCTCCAAACAAAATCAACAAAGCCACTCAGAATATTACAATGATCATTATTTATTTACCTCAAGATCAATTGTGCCTTTCAAGTCTCATAAAATCGTTTTTGATTGTGACCAAAGTGGTTCAAATGTACACATAAAAACTTAAGTCTGGTTGAGTGCAAACCATAACAAATATTAAACACCCGATAAGTTTTTACAACAAGGGTCCTTTGAAATTTCTCACGAATTCAAAGCTTGAAACTCCACTTTGCTTTCTAAGAGGTTTACAGTTACAGTCACTCATAAATTTCATAATCAACTTCTCAAACTGTTTATTTACATTTCCGGTTTAATGTAACTTAATTAATAGACCATATGCCTCTCAAGAAAAAACTAATTTCTTTAAGATTCTACTACTTTATATTTTCAGCAATACTATTCATCAAAACTTTAAATAATAAGGTCATCAACATAGAGCACCATACTTTTCATTTTATATTTTATTGTATCAAAACCCATTCTAGATTAAGGCTTTTTCAATTATATTATAACAACGTGTAGACTGTTCTAAAATCCATTTAACAACTTGTTACGTTAACAGTTATAGACAAACTGTATTTGTGATACCTTTGGGTATTTTAATTTAAATATTCTCTCTTAATTTTAGTCAAGATATTAAGTATGATTTAGTTCTTATATTTACATCATATTTTAAAGTCTTATCAAGACCGACAAACTACACCGATTTCAAAAAGATAATTTAAATCGGAAACTTAAAAATTCATGCGAGAGACGCAAAATCTTTATTACTTACATTTCATTATTTACTCTTCATCAAAGCTGCGAGCTACCAAAGTGTCTGAAATCAAGAGTCTTACAAACTTACTAGATTTATAATATTTTATCTGAATGCGAAAAACTCAATAGCTACTGAACAGATTTTCATACGATTTTCACCAATGGGCGGAGTGATTCAAGAGCGAGGTTTATGAGTTTAATTCATTTCATAAATTTCCTCGGGAACGAAGTTCCTGACAGGAAGCTAGTATTACATATGCTAAAGACTTCGCAAACAACAAGTAATTCTCAAAAAATAATATCGTTTATTCTATTCTAGGAACAGGCAGGTATGTATCTATTTTATCTATCAATTTTTACAAATAAATGCCAGACACTCAAAGCTTAGTGTGAACCTTTCATATGAGTCCCTTGGGACACAAACAAAGACAGAAAGTAATATTCATTCTCAACAATATTTTACTGGTTCGTAAGGTACTTGAGCTAATTTAACTATGACACTACATATTGCAATAATTTAAATGTTAGCTATATTGTGAAATAAAGAGAACCTAAAACTAAACTTAGAAGTAGTTGAAATAATCTATTTGTGTGTCGATCTATATGATATGCCATACAGATTTACATACTGCGGGTATCACGCCTGTTTGTGAACTAATGTCCAATTTCATACAGTTGGACTGATCTGATGTTCCCGTCAGGATAGTTGGAATTACTGTAGAAATGTCCACCAGGCCCGCATGATAAGAAATTACTCTCATCAAAGACCACATCTCTGACTTTCCATGAATTTTATCATCAGATTTACAACTTTTTGTCAGGATAAACGGCATTTCTATAAGAATTTCCATCAGGTCTACTTGACAAGAAATAAAACTCATCGATCGACCATAACTCTGACTTTCACAAACTTCTTTGCTATCATATTCCATCCACAACAATTCGGTTCTTAACCAACCAAGATCTCTTTTAAGTATTTTCACTAAGCTTGGCTTTTCACTATTCATAAAACTGTTGAACCGAAAAACTTTTAAGTCGCTAACTTCAGTTGCGGCCTTTTGTCATCCAACAAAACATAACATGTTTCGTCAATTCTCAGTGCTTTAGAGGGCTTATCATTTTAAACAGTGGTTAACACAGCCTCATCTCAAAACGTCTCGTCCAACATAACGTCAGACACCATTGACCGTTTTCACTCTACATTGTCCTAATCCCACGTTGCTTTCCCAATAAAGGGTAGCGGCAAAGGGTAAAAGGTAGCACTGACTTGTGATAGCTGATACCTTACCACACACAAACCTTTTTATTTCCATTTACAAATATTCACTAACATTGTCACATACAAATTGAAAATCTTTAAATTGAAATAAGCTTCATAATTAGTCACATATTTACTATACATTTCTAAATGTAATAAGCCATCTGATTTATGGGCTTCTAAATAGGTCATGCTTTACCGGATGCATTCATCGACAAAAACTACAAAGTACCTTTTTAAGTTGTCAAGTGTTTACTGGAGTCATAGGACCACAAACATCTGTGAGCATAATGCGCACATTAAATAGAAGTCATTTTACAACTTTAAATTTTAATTTATTATATGACAAATATGTATGCATGTAAATCCTTTATTGTATAACAAAATTATAAAGAAGACACTGGTTAAAAACATAAAGCGACATTAGGTATAAAGGCGGACTTATCCCACAAGGGGATCTCTTCCAGTCAACCCAGTAATGTTGAGAGAAATCTTGAGTACCTAGGCGGAATGGTACAATCGGATGAAAACAAAAACTATATATTGTTTTCATATATGTATGCTTCTCGAAATTAACCAAATTTAAGTAAAATGGCTTTAAAATAATTTAATTGTTTAGTATCAGAAAATATTGATAGCTTTCTATTCAGGTAGACTTTACCTATGTGACCTAATTATTGATGCCATTAATTATAATATTTACATTGTCCAATCTATTTGAATAAGCACTATTATTAATCATAAACTCAATGCTAGTTAAATTTAAAGACTCACCCGTATTTCTGTCTTACCAAACCGTTATATTTTCACACCATCATTTTCTCGTCAAAAACGAATTTCCAAACAGTAGGCATAGGATATACAGCATTCCTCTTATGATCAAATCTGTAGTTAAAGATTTACTTTAAGCAGCTTGTACAGTGTACACTCAACAAGTTCATTCTAATTTGAACCTTGTCACTTGCAGATAAGAAACTTGGGTGGATACTTCATGAAGGGAGACTGTACAAAATTTCATTCAGGTTCTGAGAATGATGAGCTAAATCATCTCTTCCAGTTTTAAATTCAATAGATGGTTTCTTAAATTCAGCAGGCAGTCGTAGCTATGCTGTTTTAATTAATCATAGGTTTCTTTTGTGATTTTCTTATCATTTAATCATACTCAGATCTTCAGTTTTGATTTTATCTGTCATTTTTGCAAACGGCGTTTAATTTTCCTGGCATTTCGGTTTAATATTCTCTGGCACTTTCAATTCACATAATATCTTGCATATTCTCTTTTTAATACACACATTTGTCTCTATCAAAAATTTAGTGTAATGTTCTTTGAAGACTTTAATTGTTCTATTTTTTTTTTAACACAACACTGCTTACTGAGTTTCGTCAAACAGATGTAACTTTCATTTGTACTCATAAGTAAGATTCACTTAAAATATGCACAAAACTTGTCCAGTTCAAAATCACTTGATTACTTCACTTTTCAAAAGTTCGTTACACTGGGCCCATAACCTATTGGGTTAGAGGGGCAAAATAAAATATACATTTACGGAACTCAAATCAAACTGTCTATATTTCCGTATCTTATAAGGAGAGGTGTGCCTAGGTAAGTATCTAGTAATTAACAATAGTAAGGGGTATGTTACACTCCCTACAGAGCGCTTCCTCTAATGAGTTTCAATGTCAACTGTATACGGCATACTAACTGTTCTCTCCTGAAAAACTTCTTTATAAATATTGGGTCATATGGTCTACGACCATTCCTTCAAGTGCGACAGGGATACATTCCCAATCCATAAGTCAGAGTAGGATAGATTTAGTTTTGCTATTCCAACAGGTTTGGTTTTCATATAATTATGACAGATTCGACAGAGAATGATGTTCAACCTTCAGCAGAATCGGAGAATTTGGAGGTTATCTCCGATAAAGACACATTTTACATAGAGTTAAGAAAGTTTTACGATAATAGATCCCCCAGACGTATCCCTGAAGTATGCCAGACGTACCCCAAACGTAGCCCAGACTTACCTCAGACGTATTCCAAACGTACCCCAGACTTACCCCAGACGTACCCCAGAATTCCCCCAGACTACCCTAGACGTATCCCAGACTTCCCCCAGACGTACCCCAGAATTACCCTAGACATAGCTCAGACGTACCCAAGACGTAGCCCAGACTTAACCTAGACGTACGAAAGATGTATCACAAACATCCCCCATACGTATCCCTGAATTACGCCAGACGTACCCCAGACTTACCTCAGACGTATCCCAAACGCACCCCAGACGTACCCCAGACTTACCCCATATGTACCCCAGAATTTCCCTAGACTACCCCAGACGTTCCCCAGACTTCCCCCAGACGCACCCCAGACTTCCCCCAGACGTTACCAGACGTACCCCAGAATTACCATAGACGAAGCCCAGACGTACCCAAGATGTACCCCAGACTTAACCCAGATGTACCCAAGACGTATCCCAGACATCCCCTAGACGTAGTCCAGACGTACCCGAGACTTACCCCAGACTCACCCCGGCTCGGCTCCTCCGATCACTCCCCTCCACAATTCCATTGTTGCACTATTAAACTAATTGTTTACCTAACCAGTTTCATCCAATTTACTGATTATGGATTACACCCTAAAATTGGATCAGTTTTTTTACCACGACTGAGATCTCCTATTGTCTGTAGAAAACAACATACATACTAAAATTTTCAATAAAAAGTTTATAAAAATCAATTTAGTGATTTTTCTTTCTCACCTATTCTAAACCTTCATAACTCTATGATACAATACTTGAAGTTCATCATCGGCAAACTAGGAACCAATCAGAAGTCAGCCAGCAAAATTGTAGCCAATCAATGTTGAGCACATCAAATCTTACTAGAACGACGAGTATTTTCGCAAAAATCCTGACTTTGTCTAGTAAGATTTGATAATTTTTCGCCTATGTCTAATTATCCGCGTTTTCGCAAAACTGCTAGGATTTTCGCGAAGATTCGAAGTATCAAATTATCCTACGACATATATAAGGAGAAACTGACTGACTGACTGACTGACTGACATATCAACGCACAGCCTAAACGGCTAAACGTAGGCACTTGAAATTTGGAAGGGACGTAGCTTAGGTACCGTAGAGGTGCACTAAGACAGGAATTCCCGAAATTCTTACGGGAACGGGAATTAGCGGGAAAATCCTTTTGTATGAAAAATCTAAACCGCTGTTAGACGCTTGAAATTTGGCATGCTGGTACCTTAGTACATTTAAAGCTTAGTTGCAACAGGATATTGCAAAATTCCCACGGGAACGGGAGTTAGCGGGAAAAAACTTTTGTACGTAAAAATCTAAATCTTAAACTAAATCAATATTTAATAAACTAAATGATGGTCCATTACAGGACCGTCAATAAAGTGTAATCTGTTCAAAAGAAAAAATTAACACGCAAACGAAGTTGCGGGAATCACCTAGTTTTGCTATATTTTATCCAATCGTCAGAATTAATGTCAAATTTGGCTACAAGTGGTTCTTAGACTAAATAATGTACTGCCTACCCCGGACAGAAATTATAGGCGTTACTGTACGAATAGATGCATGAAATAAATACTTAACTCCTTATAAACTTTATTCCGATTCCTATTTTGAATAAAAATTGCTTCAATTTTTAGAAGTGAACATCGCTAATATATTATTGCACAAGTCAAAACATTTTTGTAGAATTCGATGTCTCTTTACCCTTTTCAAGTTAGGGGAGCTACCATGAATGTTGAAGGCGATCATAATAAATCTAAAATCTGTCAAAATAAAAAATCCATTTTCACTGTTTTGATGAAAATGTAAGCCAAATATTGATGTTGATGAAATGTACACGAAAAATCATGAAATCGTTCAATTATAATTGACATCTTCTTTGATAGCCCTCCAGAAAGATAGGTCTTTTTCTCGCAGCTTATGATATCTGCTTTATTTGCTATCTATTTTTGTTGAATATAAAGCAGCTAGGCGTCTCAGAGGCGGTGGATAGACAATGGTGGCCATTTTATCCATTCAAGTGACGAAATTAAGAATTATCGAAATACAGGCTCTCATTTTTGATGACGGCTGTCTTGACTGGCGATGCCACAGCCAATTGACTGTTAAGTTGCTAAATAATTTGCAACTTAACGTTTGATTAGCAGTGGCGCTGCTGGTCTGAGGTTTCTATAGTTCCTAATTTGGCCACCTCAACAGTTAAATAGTCAAAATATCATTCCACCGCCATCGCTATTGAGATTGCTTTAATTAGCGGAATAGCCACCCTGACGTATTTACATGTCCTCGACTCAGTTCATTTCTAAATACGTTGAAGGTTAAATCGCAATCAATTTTGCGTTTAACCTTAAAAACAATAATCACTTCTACTTATAAGATAACTATATAAGTATCTAGGTAAAATAATTGAGCCACTGTCCCACCACAGGTGTATTATTTGATTAGTGATTTGATTAGATAGATAGGTATGCATTGTCTTATTTGACGCATTAAAACATTTCAGTTGTGATTTATCAGCTCGAAAATTTACATCTATACGCAAATCTATATCTATAAAAATATAAATCTATATTTATATTTTTGCGAAATCGTGTTTTAAAAAAATGTATTTTGAAAATGTTTGTAATATTATTATTAATGTGACAGTAAATTATTACATATCTATATTAATATTATAAACAGGAACGATTTGATTGTTAGTTTGTTTGTTTGCATTGAATAGAGTCCGAAACTACTGGACCGATTTGAAAAATTCTTTCACCATTTATACTTCAGTATTTGTGGAGGGCTATTGCCTAAACTAAATAATGAAACCTGTACTATAGGTCACCAGGCCATCCCCTATAGATAATTCAGATAACTTCAGTTGAAGTTAAACAATAGGTGTAGGAATTGAACACCTTTTCCCGAGGAACCTATACGAAATTCCCAAAAAATAAGTTTAAAAACTAAAACCCGACTACTTAAGAACGCACTCTAAAAAGTATGAAACAAGAAATTGCTCGTATCTGAAATATTTATGAAAACTTTTAAATACTTATCGTCTATTTAAGAAACACTTTACACAATATATAATTTAACGTTTTAAATAAATATTCATAGTGACGTTCGGAGAAGAGCCGTGGTCGTATGCCACTTTGTCCTAATACGATCGCTTTACTACCTGTTAAAAGGTGGCATACGACCACGGCTCTCCTCCGAATATACATAGATACAAACATACATATATACATACAAACATACATACATACCGGTAAACCCCATAACCCTCCTTTTTGCTTCGCCGTAGTCGGGTAAAAAACAATTCTACTTCCCATACAAAGGCAAATTATCTGATCGCACAATGACATTATGGAGAGGCGATTTTTTATTTTTATTTGTGTCAACTTTCATTAAAAGTAAGGTTGTTATGTTTCGTGGGCTGATTCACTCAATATTATAATTTAGTAAAATAGACATGGCACCTAATAAACAAATTATAAAAACATCGGAGAGAGATAAAGAAAAAGACATGTATTATTTTTATATACAAGCGTTTATTTTTATAATTAAACACAAATGTTGCAAACATTCAATAATGCAATCATAGCACTAATATTATAACTTACTCGAAATACTATCAGAATTTAAAACCAAAATCTGTGAAGTAGAGAATACATGCATTAAGATAGTTCTTTTATTATGACTTTAAAAGACATAAAGAACAATATAAAAAGTTTTCTGCAATGGGAAAAACCGAATACAATATGATATGAGGCATGGCGCTTCTCTATTATTATTACTATTTTTTATCTGATTATGTTGATTAATTTGAGGAAATACCGGACTTCTTAAAAATACGGTTTTCTTTTTAAAATATATCTACCACATTTTTGCATCTAATCCAAACTAGAAAAAAAAGAAAAAACTTAATTAATTAATTAATTAGTTTGTTGTAATTTTGTACTTCTCAATTTCTTTTTCAATTACATAGCTCCCGGCATTAAATTATAAAACACGATTAATTAATTAATTACAAACAATATATTTCAACATGTGTGGTCTGAAGAATTTTAGAAAAAGAAAAATATTTGGCACGAATGGGCCTTGAACCCACAACCCCAAGATTAGATCTCCGATGGCGCTAACACAAAGGACGCTAACCTACACGCACGACAAATTGTGCTTAGTAAGGGTAAATTTCGCCGCTTACCTTGAAGAAACGATAGCTCAGTTGGTTAGACTAGAGCACTAGGATCTTAATCCATGGCATCATGGGGTCATGGGCTCAAGTCCCATTCGCGCAGAACATTTTTCTACCCTTCAAAAATATTTGTAAATATCCTTGACACGGCTAAGCGTTTTATAAATACATAAATGTATGCTCTTCTTCACAGATTTACAGTGGAAAATGAACATGCGACAAAGTTGTTGTAGGCCTGAATGTCGTGCTTTCAAATTCTCTATATCTTAGGCCATTTGAGTTACACTGAAGATTTAAGTTACAATATGTTATTATAGCCAAGCAGAGTTTAAAGCGAATAATCAGTGTGTTCCAACCAATTTCAAAATCCACACGTTTTTAAGAACAGATTTTAACGTTACTTTGACTTACTTTCTAAAAGAACCTTCTCTGTATGAAATCTAAATTCAAAAGTTCTGATTCTGACTTTATTAGTGTTTTATTTAATGTGCAGACAGCAGCACGTCAGGTTACACAGCTGCACTAGGAAAGCCGGCGCTAAAGAGCAAAATAAGGGCGACGTCCAAGTCGATATGCTGACGTGTGTATTATGTTCCTACATATTTTTCAAAAATTCTTTTACTCTCTCTTATTAGTTCAAGACTTATGATGAAAAAGCAAAAACTTCACTTTTTATAGGTTATGGAAAAAATTTAAAAACATTTAAAAATAAATTAAATCTTAATTAGTAACGCTAAAATCTGTTGTCCATTTATCTTTATTAAGTTTTATAGAACATTATCCTAAAGTTGACGATAATTTTGTTAACGCAGTAGGTTTTAAAATAAAAACATTACAAACTTGCGACTTTTGACAATGAGCATGTTTGATATACATTAAAAACTACTATTTTTGTGGTCAAATTTTGCCATGAAGTGTTGTCAGACAGAAACAAAAAAGATGTTGTTTACCAAATTTTGAACTGTCACTAAAAGCTAACCCATGTGAGTATTAAATAATGATACAATAAATAAAATATTATTTCCCAATTCATTCTAAATCATAAGCTACATAGGAGTATGTTCTACGAAACTTTATAATCAATCGCTTTACAATACCATCAAAGCCTCGGATAAGTATATGAAGTTATCGAAAAATAAATAGTGCTTGTGTTTTGTAGATTCCAAAACTCTAAAATAATAGCTATTTAAAATATTTGAAAAATATTTACCATTTCAATTCTATTATATTTTTGAGTATTTCTGTACATAAATGACTTGATTGATTTCATTGTTGTGTTAAGAATTGGTTCATACATCTACCAGGGCCCCGATGCTGTAACTTCAGTTGTGTGTCGATGAAACGGTCGCCATTTTATCTATTCAGGTGGCGAAACTATCTAAATTCACACATCTAATGACGGCTACTTAGAACTATCTTAATTTCATACATCTAATGACGGCTGTTTTGACTAGTGGCGCCACCACCGCCTACTGAATTTTCATTTTGCTAGCTAGTTTGCAACTTTACGTTCGGTTGGCGGTGACGCTGCTGGTCGGGATGGTTGTCAGCAAGTATATGAAAATTAAATAGTTCTTAATCTGAACCGATAAAATGGTGTCCATTCCATCGACACACAACTGAAGTTACAGAATCTGGACCCTGTTTTTACGGTAATCTATATGACACGAATTGCTTACATTTATTGACTTTGTAGAACCTCTTTTAATAATTCCTGTTTTAAATCGCCATATTCTCGAAAATTGAATAGTGCGCTATCAAATTGTACAACCTAAAAATGATGCGGGGCTGTTTACGAGAATCTTTTGAACATTGTTAGTGTTAGAACATTGTAACTATCAAAGAACTTTCTTACTATACGCAGATATACAGCTACTAACACTAATTTTCTATCACACAACAATGAAACCAGTCATCAATAAAATAATAGTACAAACTACTTTCGGAGCATACTCTTCACATTCCATTCTCATAGATTATTTAACCATTTTTTGGCACTACGCATCATTCGTTGGCCTTCCAATATCACATAATATAATCGAAAGAAACTGTGCGGATATTTCGAAAGAAACGCATCACTACAACTACTAGTATCACCTATATTATAGTGTTTATATCAATATAATATATAAAAGTGTACAAGAGGCACTCTATAGGTTAATATACGCAGGTTAAAATAAGCGTAGTTCATGAAACACCGAACGTGAACTAGTCGAGAATACAGAGTCTATAATACATTTACTAACAATCAGCGAATGAAAGGACAACGTAGATACAAATACGTTAGAAGGCACGTTGCCTTCGGGCCAAAACACAAGTCCACGGAACGATGTTGTATCTTCGCTTAATTCGTCGACTTGTGCTACTATAGTGGAAACCTATGAAGGTGTTACGCTTTGTCGACGCAACGTCACCTCATACAGTAAACGTGTCATGAATTCTGCCGATACATGGAAAGAAAGGGATGGACTTTTCTTTCATTTGTGTTTCTCTATCTTAATTTGCTTTTGGAAATCAACTGCCTAGTTTAACCAAAATATACAACGACATCGTATATTGACGATATCATATTTAGAAACTTATCATACCTGGTATTTTTTGTGTTTGCGCGTATAGGTAGTAGGAAAAAATGGTTCATCAAATTTACTGTGAACCATATTTCAAAATCAACGCAATATACAATGAGATTGTATGTTGATGACATCATGTTTTTCAGAATTTTTGTGTTCATTTATGAGTATAGTAGGAAAAAAAACGATTCATGAAATGTGATCACATTTCAAAATCATATGTGCATTGTGCAGTAGATCTATTCGAATCACTATACATTGACGATGTCATAATTATAGTATTGTGCATCGTATCTCGTTATATCGTCGTGACATAAATTTTCACACACGACAATACATCGTAATGTCGTCGTGTCGTACTCAATACGACGTCGTTCTGTGTTCAAGTGTTTTGGCCCTTTAAAGAAAACAACACAAGCTCAAATACCTACAAAATTACATTTAGCGATTTCTATATCTCATTAGGTATCGTCTTTCACAACAGGTTATATTTTTTATTTTTCATTAATAAATATTACCACAGAGGCACCCCCTTGACTCGCCTTCCTAAAAAAAAAGTTGAAATTAGAACAACAACAATCTACATTTAAAAACTAACACCCATACAGTATGTACACCAATGAAATAATTTCAATTACCTATAATATACCAATAGCCATCGCAAGAGTTTTCTTATTAAAATTATCATATTGTACTAGTAATTTTTTATCTTAAATCGAACGAATTGTAAAGATTCATCTATTAAATTTTTTACCAATATTCGAAAGCTGAACCGCTGTGCACTATATTTTCTAAACTAGATGTATCTTCCCTAACGTTAAGGTACTAATTTTGTAGTTTCTAACATTCAGTATACTACACTGCTTCTCGTTCGTTCCCCGCCTACTCAAATGACACAAATTATGAGAAATTCAATTGAATTTTACATTCGTTCTGACCTGCACATATTTCTGCAATTAGTTATTATGATTTTCGTCTGAATAAGTCCTTAAATAACAGTAACATAACAGTAACATAACAGTAACATAACAGTAACATTACCTTCTCAATACGTTCCTATAGAAACCTCTTCGTTTCAATGAGTGTTCTTATTGGCCATTAAGTTTTGTATGTAAATTAATTTTAAATCTATTGAGAAAAATATAGCCTTCGGGGTATCAAACCAATTTTCATTTTTTTTTCTGTTTGAGGGTCTGATGACACGAACACATGTTCCATATTTCAACAGAGATATTCAGCCTGCATTGCTTCTACACATTTTTCCTTTTGAACATGGTCCGTAACTGTTCCTTTAGTAAGATATACGACTTCGTAGTAGGGGTCTATTATTGGCATATGTTTAGTTAAGTGTTATTGTTAATTAGATAAGTAAAATTGCTGTAGACCTAGGATAAATAAAAAATAAATAATATATCTTTCTTCTTTTACTTTTTAGTCGACCTATTGTTTTCATATTTTGTACCCTAAGTCTAAAGTCATATAGTGAATGTTACTAAAACTCTAGACGCGTTGTTTCATCGCCATTAGCTCTAAAATTAGTAACACAACATTCAATTAAATTTCTCATTATTTAATGTTCATTTTTGTTGACTTACAACATTTTCACATACCATTCGTCACACGCATCGACCTTAGAAATTGGTTTTAGAATCCCCTTTAAAACGATCGCTTGAAGACTCTTCTAGAATATTTATTGTTATTGTATTTCCACCGATTCTGTCAATATACATCAAACCATTACTCGTACAACTTTCTAATATTGGTCCGCTACAGTGTTCAGTGAGTGATCTAGCTTACTTAACTTACATTCTATGGCTAGAATGAACTTAAATGTTTCTATGCCTTGCGTGATATGTATTGCAATAGAGGCGCATTAAAGCTAAGATTTCATTTTTCTCGAATCTTCTACGCCTTTTTACTCCCTCACACAAGTGTCGCTCACTCTCTTTAATCGAAAAATCATTTGTTCCTTTGAGTACCTATACGAAGACGAAGTTTACAATTTATTACAGTAACGCTCCTGACACAAAGTCACACTTCTTAGCCTACCCCCAAAGATATGTAGTGACTTACACTATGCCCAAATTATACCTACGTAATTCTATAATTTGTTAATTAACAAGTGATATGTTGTTGGAGATATCACTCCTTCTAAAATAGATCATAACATTAATTCATAAACAATAATTTTACATCCCTTACACTTAATTATGGAACTTAATAGCGACTTCACTAGACATTTTGGACTTATAGCGCAATATAACACTTGAGGTGGCTTAAAACTAAAATTATGCGTAAATCTACTTTACATTATAAAAATAAGTTAATAAGAAAATATTCCCAAGATTTTTTTGACAGCAACTTATTTAAATATATATTTTTACATGCTATCATTTTTCTAGTTTAAAATATGTAAAGATTAAAATAAATTTACCATTCTTACACCCGAGTTATGTATCGATTTTAATAAAAAGTATTTGTCATTTCATGACTGTGGCGTATGACGCGCTGTAACAAGTTTTAATAAACTGCTTCAACAAACCACAAAGGTGTGCAGAATCAGTGTTAAATTAACCTTTTCATACTAAAAACTAAAAAAATGCCAACTTGCATAAGACAAAGCCCTTCTCTACGACATTGAACGATTGAGAGGATTAGTCTTTGAACGAAGCGAATAACTTAAGTAGTTCGAAAGGCTTTTCGTAATAACCCTAGAGATTCATATAATGTATTTGAACAATTTGGTTTGCGAGACGACAGAGGCCGTAGTTAAGATGAAGATGAGGTCTATGGAGACCCAGACGGGAGACCCGCTGTTTGTGCAGTTCCGTGGAGGGTCCGGTTTGCCTAAAATACAAAAAACGATAAATGTTTAGATATGCTTTGCATGTACATATTTTTTAACGTTGATTGAGATAGAAATCAACGTTTGCGAAATCAAAATTCGGGATACTGTAGAAATTAAAAACAGCTAGAGCAACAACAAAACTAACAACAACGCTTACTGACAATAATTCCACGTCAAAAACGTAAGAGTCACCGACTTCAATCCCAAAAGGACAATTTTTTCGAGAGTTTCCCTCAATTTCTTCAAGATTCCACCATCAGATCCTGGTTTCCTTACTATGGAACCACCCTTGGGATACTTCCTTTCCAACAAAAAAAGAATAATGAAAATCGGTTCATAAACGACGAAGTTATCCGCGGACATACATAAAAAAATATAAATATATATATATACGGTCGAATTGAGAAACCTCCTTCTTTTTTGAAGTCGGTTAAAAAGTAACACAATGCAATAAATTTTTACTTGCTTGACGGGTAGTGGCAACAATTTACATAATGTGTCTCGGCAAGCAGTGTCTGTCTCTTTCTTGTCATTTGAAAATACAACTTATTTACTTATTTGGAATACGACATTAAGAGAGACATTAAGAAAATAGAAGCACTGTACGGTCATCACATCGCATTGGTCTTTCATAATCTTCTTTACATATTAAATTGCAGGGCCCCGATTCACTCACTGATTCATCAATGCCCAGCCCAAACCTTTCGACTTAGAAAGCAGTTTGGCACAAGGGTTCCTTTTGTAACGTATGCAAGTAACGATTTTACAAAATTCCCAGTGGAACGAAGGCTCGAGCATCCTCTGATTATACATACTAGGAGTCAATTTGTGATTTTTGTCTTCGTGGGTGTTACGGACGGCCTGGCCACCACTCCATGCTCTTTGGTTGGTTTTACTTTTAAGTGTCTATTCTTTACTGATCTCCTCTTTTACCTTGTGTCTTACTTTAGCATTTATATTTGATTATTATAACCCAGTTTATCCTGTATACAGTCCATTTATTATTATTTCTCCACTCCCTTTTCTTTATAGTGAGATTTGAATTTGACATCATGCAGCACTTTATGGCCAATTCAAATGTTGTTTAACCATTTTTCTAGCGCTGCGGAGGAAGGCTAATGTGATGGTAGCAACTGGATGCGAGTAAGTTAGAACGAACAATGTGGAGATCATTGGGATATTCTTCGTTTATCCTTCATTCGCGCAAAAATAAGGTAACGAATCAACGTGATTTTTTGCATAGGTTTAGTTAGAAAGCTGAAGAGTGACATGGGCTACTTGTTCACATGAGGAAAGCCAGTTTATAATACTTACTCGTGGCAGCAATCAGTTGAGGCAGATACTTCTGCCAGAAGGCGCATTCCTTGACCCGCGCTCCATAGCCAACCTCACTGGAGTTGACAGCAAGAGTGAGGTACTCCCGTTTTAAGGGCGTGTGCCGGGGCCAAATCACCTTCGTCGGCTCTCCATTAGGGCCCAGTGATGGGTTCCTGGAAATTGGAAAGTTAAAGTTGAGGAGCACATCCCAAAATGTCTGTATTTTTTAAAGTGTTATCTGAGCTTTAATCATTGTTAGGTAATTCTTGCAACGCCCAAAGTGGAATTAATGTTGTTAATTATGTTGTTTTCGACATTCATGGACATAGTAAAGAAAAAAAAACACATTTTGCAACTGTCAAACGCCTGACACAATTTTGATTAAATATAAAAAATCGCGATCACCTCAGCTTTTAATCAATAAGAAAAACGTCAAAATAGGGGCCTCTTCTTTTAGAAACTATGATGCCACAGGCACACATATAAACATGGCGAACTTATAAGACCTCTGCGTCTGAGGTTAAAAAGTATTAGTTAAATATTTTCATCTAGATTTGTTGTGTTTAAAAATATAAATACATATTTCTACAAAACCTAATCAAAAATATCACGCGATAATTTTTGATATATATGTGGACTTAGCTACTCGGCTCGTCGTCGTAATGGGGGGGCTACCAATAATAATCAATGAACAGTTTCGACTGAACGATGAAGTTCATTTCAATTGGTTTTCAACAGCGATGTATGTACTAATGATGATATCGATGTCAATGCGTTGAAATCGGCTTCACAATCCATGATAGCCCCAAGCACATATACTCGTATCTTAGCAACATGAAAAACTTTTGTGGGATAAATATAGTTGATTGATTTTGAGTTATTTTAATTTAAAGTTCTATATAAAAATACTTACCCAGTCTTGGCAAAGTTGGCCCAGTATCTCATTATACGCTTACTGAACTCCACTTCTTCAGGAGAGTAATTCTTCCCGGGGTTTAGAGGCTCGCCGAATACATAGTTGATTTCATCAGCGTGTAGCACCCCCATCCAAGAAGGCCAAGGACTATTCTTGCTTCGATGTGTGTAGAAATAAGTATACACATTGTTACCAGTCTCCGCATACCTCAGAGCAAACTCATTTACGCTACAAGTGAAATGATAATCCCCAACCATCTTATCCAATGAATTGCGATTCTTTACTGGATCATTTGGATTCAACCAATCAGTGTACTCGTACACAATAGCTTGGCGAACTATGTCAGACACGTAAGGGTTCAACTCCTTAACAGCTTGTAAGTATTGTTCTCTGGAAATACCTACTTTTTCTTCCTTAGGGAATAGCTCTGTTAAGTAGTAAACGATAAAGTAGTAACCCTCTTCACTGTTTGAGCCCATTAGAATATTAGTCTTTTTGAAATTTTGGTGAGCTAGCGCCCGGCTTGGCATTTCATCTAAGAATGACCCGTCTATTATAGGCACGAATGGAAATTCACAGATCCCCAATGTTCCTAGTTCGTTATTTACTAGTTCTTCTGCAGACTTCTTACGAAGACATTCGATCATAGGTCCCATGTCAGTTCTAGAGAAAGGGCAATGAACAGCTTCTGCTAAACGTATCCCTCTCAAAATACTTTCTTCTCTCGATATAATTCCCCAAGGAACTGTAGCAGCTCCAGATTCCATAATTGCTTGAGAAAATAAGTTTCTTGATAATGGAGACAACAAATGCATAGAAACAGACGCTGCTCCAGCTGATTCACCAAATAATGTAATGTTATGAGGATTTCCTCCAAAATATTCGATATTGTCTTTGACCCATTGTAGCGCCATAAGTTGATCAAACATTCCGGCGTTTCCAGGAACATCTGGCGTGTCGAAAAATAAGAATCCCAGAGACGCGACTCTATATTGCATGGATACGTAAATAATATTCTCTTCAGATACCAAAATTTTGGGGTCATAAATATCTAAGGTGGTAGTCCCGGAATAGAATCCACCACCGTACACCCATAGCATTACAGCTGCATTCTTGGGACGCGGCTTCGGAACAACTACGTTTATATAAAGGCAGTCTTCCTGCATATCTGTGTTGGGATTCCACATCATTGCGCCAGGGAAGTCTCCGAACATAGTATCTAAAATTTGGACGCACGAGTGTGGCAGTGTCGTTGTATTTAGTATTGCGTCACCCCAGCTCTCAGCGGGTCTGGGGTGTCTAAACCTTAGGTCGCCGATGGGTTTCTGGGCATAAGGGATGCCAAACCACGCGTCAACTTTCTTTCCAGTGGCAGCTGTGAGAGTGATGCCGCGAACTCGTCCCTTTCTCGTTCTAACAATTAAGGGATCCTCTTCTGATGGCCCTAAATGTGGGTCATCTGCTTGTTCTGCTTCATAAGGGAATTGAGATCGGCCAGGGTGGGAAGAATCTTCCGCCATATGTCCTTCATGAGGGAATGACGATCGTCCTTCTCGGGGTGAGTCATGTTTGAAGTAGAACTCATCGAACTTCGAATCTTCTACCTTGGCACGCCTGCAATAAAAACATAAAAGTATCGGTGATTTTGGTGAAATAAAATCAACTTTATATTTTAATTTGGTACTTTCAAGTGATCTCTCAGCAAATCGTCAGACTAACCATTAAAAACTCAAGTGAAAAAATAACAAAATGAACAACAATCTATGTCTTTTTATAATTGTTCAAGTATTTGAGTAACTCACACGATTCTAAAACTAAGTCCTTTTAGAGTTTTAACGAAGTTCTAGAGACCAAAGTGATGGCGGTATAATTTTCAAAAAACCAAATCGGTCATATTGGAGAGACCTATTTTCAATTGTCTCAGGGCTTTTACAATAAACATCTTTCCGCCCGTGACTTTAAACGCGTTCTCTCAAGTTCCCGTGGGAATTTCTATAAATCGTTTTCTAATCTTCGCCTGCGTTACTTAAGCTACGCTCGTGCCAAATTTCATGCTTCTAGAACCAACAGTTTTGGTCGTGCGTTGATCGATCGGTCAGTCAGCCGGTCAATTTCTTCCTTTATAAATACAGATGTATATAAAAGGAGGCTTTATATACCTGGATGAAGTCTCGTGATCCTCGAGACGGGGGAGTATGGTGTCGAGCTCAGGGTTGTAGCGCACGGCCTCGCCATGGCCATGATACGGCTGCGCAGGCGCGTGGTCGGGGGCTCGGTGGCGCGCGCGGTGGTCGTGTGGACTCGCGCGTACACGGTCGCACCACGCTGCCAGCGCCGCGAGCGCATACAGCGCCACCCGCATGCCGCCGATAAACGATCACCACCTGGAAATTGAGAACAAAAACATTAATAAGTAATAAGATAAACAATTTCCGCTTATTACTCGTACATAACTGAGTTACACAACCCGCGATGTACAAAGAAAAAAAATTATTCGTACAAAACCGGATAATTTACCAAAAAACATTCGTTCTTTGTACATAACCAGTTAAATTTCCAGTTATGTACAAGGAAATGAATATTCTTCCTACATTACTCGGTTTTGTACGAAGAAATGTATCACCGTCACGTTACGTCAGCTTTCAAACAAAAAAAACCGCATCGTAATCGATCTATTCGTTAAGGAGCTACGATCCCACATTATATACTCCTTGCCCACAGATACACACGAAAAACTTATAACACCCGTCTTTTCTATTAGGGGTTAAAAACATGTCAATAAGATCAAAATTAATCTGTGTTGAAAAGCTCTGTAACACAATTATTTCCACCCCATTAAGTTTAATTATCGCGCGTTCACTTCACTTTGACATATCATCGAACCAACGCGCCGCCATCGTCGCGTGGCTTGCTTCTAATTAACGACAAATCAATTAAGAACGAGTCTATTAATTTGTGTGTTGTTTGCTCTGATTAATGCGTTAGAGTCACTGACTTTTCTAAACAACACTTAGACCCGTATTACAAAAGTAGACTCAAATCTTGATCTGTATTTAAGTGTTGACTGTCTCTGTCTCTCACTATCAAAATGATAAAGACTGCTACTTAAGTATTTATCAGAGGCTGAGTCGCGTTCTATAATATGGACCTTAATTCCTTATGTGGATACTAATGTACTAACCTATAACTTCTTAATGTAAAAGCTTGTAATTGACTGTTAAATATGTTTTCTGTTAGCTGTAAACTTCCCAAATAAAATGAAATTGTTGAAACTGTCAGCACGAAGCTGACTTTCAGTAATAAGAGAAAAAGCGTGTTAAAATTATAAAGTCTGTTCGGTAAAGTTATGAGGACCTTTAAAGCATATGCGGTATATTTGAAATAAATATACCTGCTAGCGGCGGACCCTGCTGATCAATGGACGAGACTGACGTATTACAACCCTTAAAGGATTTTTAACTTGAAATTGGTGACTTCACCATTCTCTATTTTAATATTCAGACATCGGCAAAATCACGATTTTAGATACCATTTTATCAAATTTTGAACGTGTAGACCGTACTTCAGAAATAGAATCAATTCCACGGTTGAATATGTTTATTTTTAGCCACAGCAGTTCAAATAGAGTTATTTCTGGCCAATCGGCACGACAGGGCTAAATATAGCCTAAAATTAATTGTTTCGGAATTCCAAGTTAAATTTAACGCGTTCAAGGTAAACATGCATATACCTAGTTTGAAACAGTTTGTTTATGTAGATGATAATTTAATTGGGAGTTTTTATAGCAATATTGTTTCAGTTGGGAATTAAGAATTGTAAAGGTATTTCAGAGTAAATATTGCTTATGAAATTTAAGAATTGTGAAGTGAATTAAGAATTGTAAAGGAGGATCGTGCAAAGTGGCGCACCTTGGGGGAGGCTTATGTTCAGCAGTGGACTGCAATAGGCTGGTATGAACTGATGTGTTAGTTGAGATTTAAAACAATCCTAAAAGGATTTGAAAATAAATGTTGTTTGCGAATGTTTAAAACATATCTCTTGAAAATTGTAACTCCCTGTATTTTTGTGGCTAGCCGTTCCCATCCATTCGACAGCTAGGCGAAGGCCTCTATTCGCTTCAGTCCAATACATTAGTTATATATGTACTTCGGTCCAATGCATTTTCCATCCAGGCGCTATAAAAAAAGTCAGCTACCGACATTTGTCACTGTCATCTGTACAGCGAAAGAAAGAGATGTACTGACATACTGAAGTGTCATAAGCTTACAGAGTAGGATATTGTTTTAGTAAGTCAATGACCGACTCTTAGGAGCATCAGATTTAAGTACACATTTTGCTTGTGTTTTTTTTTTATTTTTTATTATAAGATGGGTTAACTCTTGACCTCAATCTTGACCATAAGGTCGACGATGGAGCGAGTTAACCCAGAAAATGCCTATTAAGCATTTTGACATATCTAGTGATATAGAGCCGTGATAACTGCTAATGTCTCACGTTCCGTTGTAGAATAGTTCCTTTCGTGTTTATTCAAAGACTTGCTCATATAAGCAATAACAACTTCTTCACCGTTTCGGATTTGAGTAAGCATAGCACCAATACCGAAGTTAGAAGCGGTAGCACGTTTAAGTGCAAAGATAAGAGTGTATTTTGTAAAATAACTAGATATGTCAAAATGCTTAGTAGGCATTTTCTGGGTTAACTCGCTCCATCGTCGACCTCATCTTTGACCTTATGGTCAAGATTGAGGTCAAGAGTTAACCCAATCTTGACCATAAGAACATACAAGAATCGCTCATACAAGAATAAAACAAAAACATCTGTTGTCAACTAAAAATGTTGCCTAGAAAGGCTCGCAATCTGTGACACACGACAAGAAATTAGACGCATTGTACAGAATAGATCTGGACCCCGATTCTGTAACTTGAGTTGTGTGTCGATGGAATGGAGGCCATTTTATCTGTTCATGTGGTGAAATTGAGAACTATTTAATTTGCATATACTTGCTGACAACCACCCCGACCAGCAGCGCCACTGCCAACCGAACGTTAAGTTGCAAACCACCTAGAAACTGAAAATTCAGTTGACGGTGGCGCCACCAGTCAAAGCAGCCGTCATTAGATGTATGAAATTTGGATAGTTCTCAATTTCGCCACCTGAACGGATAAAATGGCGACCATTCCATTGACACACAATTTAAGTTACAGAATCGGGGCCCAGATGCCTTGTATAAAGCTATAAAGCACAAAGCTTTGCAAATACAGTCCACAGTCCCAAAATAGTGGGTAGAGGAAATAACATTCCAACCGCTTTATTTAGTCGTGGAATTTAGGGCTGAACATTTGGCTAGCGAAGTATTTGAAAGGGTCAACTTTGGAAGTAAGCGATAAATATTACATAAATTTTCGTTTAGTGGAATAAACAAATATTTGTTTTGGTTTTTTTGGGACCTACTTTTTTTGTTGCCGTCTAGGTCCCACTGCTGCACTAAGGTTTTTTATTTTATTTTATTAATAATGGGTTCACTCTTGATCACAATCACAATCTAGGAATACCAGCAGCAAAAATGTGGTCGATTATGTTCTATTTTTTCCTTAAGATGACAATGATCGGAAATAAAAATGAAAAATGAACCTATTTTCAAAATCGTAGGCTTTATATTCTCTAGATTGGAACTTACTTACTTAGATAAGTTTAAAGACACTCTTTCGAGAACACTGATTTATTTTTTTGACAATAGCTGAGACCAATAGTTAAACCTTTCTCTCTAGATCACGGCTGTTTAAAAAAAACAAAGGAACTCGTTAAAAGTGTAATTAACAAGTTAACAGTGGTCCACGGAATTTCAATCAGTAATTTCCGCTACATTCTCGTATCGGAACAAAAGCGGGCACGACTCGTGCAGAGTCGCGTACAAGCAAAATACTGAGAAAGTTTTGACTGGATTGCATGAGGGTTTTTGTTGTAGGGCTAACGTTTAGTTACAGAAATGTTAATTAAACTTTAAGCCTCTTTGAATGTTATTCTGTCAACGGAAGGGACAGTATGATATTTAAAATAGCATTTATTTAATGGACGTTTACTGGGTGTCTATTAAGCAAATAAAATAGGAATTTGGGAAAATTATGTAGCTAATATGTTAATCCAGGGTGTCAGCTACTTTCATACAAAATTGTATCAACATTGGTATAGCCGTTTGAGCGGGAAAGAGGAACAAACATTCATACATCCATACATATAAACTTTCGCGTTTATAATATTAGTAAGGAAGTAAGGATTTGTGTTTGGATACATTGCAGTCTAACATTTGCGAGCATGGTCGAAAAAGAAATCATTCTACTTGACTGAAAAACATTTTCCAGTTAATATTTCGTCTTACTGCCAAAACAGATGATTGCTCTATTATATACTAATGGAAATAATGTGAGTGTCTAAATTTTCCTTATTTAAAGTATTTTATAGTTTAGTACATTGTTACTTTAGCGGTGAAAGCGACTTATTTAAGTCCCGAGACGGGGTTTGGCGACCGAGCGTAGCGAGCTAATAGTTCGAGGGACTAAATAAGTCTTTCACCCGAGGTAAACACTGTGCTTTTCATTATGAATACAAAGAAAGTAAAAATAAAAACATGAATAAGCTGAACTCATTGCTGCTATGCGAAAGTTACAAAACTCTACACCTCGAAAAAACAAATGAAGATCGGAATGCAACTACGCCTATTATGTTTTTTTTTCTGTGGCTGGCCAGCTATTCAGCCATTATTTTTCGTTTTCATCATTGAAAAAAATGGTAAATATTTTGCTAAAATCTATGTTATTTCAAAGAAATAGCTAAAAGTAAATTAATAGAAAGTCATTTAAAAAAGGATTCTTTAATCAATACTTAACTTTTATTATACATATTTAAATATGAAAAGTATATTTAAATATGTATGTAACTCTTTACTGCAAACTCTTACAGACTAATAAAAAATATACATAGATGTGCAAAGACTTATCCCCGAATATTGCCCTATTTACTCATATTATCGTGAATATAAGTATATTCAACTGCAATTTTAGATATTAAGTGATTAAATATTTAAAGTAGATACGATTGTACTTTAAAAAATAATTATATTTAATATATCAGGATAGGATACCGACTTAAGGTGGTGGCGGATGACCGTTACTAAATAAAAATGACAACGGCGGCATCCACAGGCTTAGTAAGTTAGCTCACTATCCACCCATCAACCCGCACTGGACGAGCGTGGTGGGTTAATCATCCATCCCCCTTTTCTACAAGAATAAAGAGGCCTTTGCCCAGCAGTAGGATCCAGAGGGCTTATAAAAAAAACATTAAAAAAAAACAATATTTTATGTCATTTAAAGGCAATTTTAGCATGACTAGTCAAAATAGCGCTGCAGCTCGAGCATGACGTCATCGAGCGCGTAATGCGCCGCGGTCCTATATCAAAATGTCAACGTTGACAACACTAGAGGGCGAGCAAGCCTTTGCGCGGGGCCCTCGCGCAATCAAAGTGACGTTTCACAGTCAGCGGAGTGGCGTGCCGCGCGAGTTTGTCGCCATCATGCTCGAACTGCTGAGCTGACTTACCACGAACTGCAGCTCTGCAGGCCAAATACGATAGTGACAGCGCCGCGACAATACCGCCGTCTTATGTCAAAATGTCAACATTGACAACTCCACAGGACGAGCAAGCCTTTGCGCGGGACCCTCGCGCAATGAAAGTGAAGTTTCAGCGTGAGCCGAGCGCGAGTTTGTCGTTATCGAGCTAGAGCTGCCGAAGTACAAGATGCGACGTTAACGTGTTTGTAAATACGCGTTTCAGTGACGTATACAGGCTGTGTCGGAAAAGCAGACGTATTGAGATGGAGGCCATTGTCTGTCTTTGTATTGTGCTCGCTCGATTGCTTCCTTGTTACGAAACAACGCAATCTACATAAATTATTATTAAAAGTTAAAAGGAGAGTAATGGATTGCAAACTGAAGTGTAAATTGGGTGACTTTAAATTAGTTTAAGAAAATTAAGAATGTAAATCAGCCCACGAAACCGAATGACTTACCCCAAGGAACATAATAGGTCAAAATATGTTTTAAAAAATCTTATCTCCATACAACATATTGTTCGATTTACCTTTGCATGGTAAATCGAAATCCTTGGAGAAATTTGTTCAATTTTATGGGGAAAATTACCCCCCAAAGTTTCACTAACGTAAAGTAACCTATATTGAATTTAAAAAATGTTAACTTTTAAAATAATTTAAATTTTTTACTACGTACTTTATTGCTGTTTTGTTTCAATTTTCATGTTTATTTCTTGTTGGATTCATCGCCTGCAATTTTTTTTTACATAATAGGTCTTTACCTATGAAATTGCCGTTTTTCATACAATATTTTTGGAAAACTAACGTTTTGGAATTTTTCTCGGGAATGCGAAATCCAAATTTAAGAAATTTTTGTGGGAAGGTTTGGACAACATTAAGTTAATTTTCATCATACTTACTTTATTGAAAGTTGTAATTGTAACAACGGTACAGCAAAAATAAGCAATGAAACGGGCAACGGATGAAACAAGCTATATTTGAGCTCCTTTTTCAGCAAAAAAATCCGTTATGTGGCTATATTACAGCTATGCCAATTACGTTTTTGCCGCAGACGGAGGGTGCAAAAGAGAAACTAAAATGACTTAGGACGAAATTTATATTTAAATTTACATTATAAAGACCTAAAACTAACTAACCTAGGTACGAACGAGTTCGATGTCAGAACTACATTGATTCGTCTTAAGATAATTACTTAACATTTTGGGTTTAACGAGGTTACGATTAGATGGCGTAATCGATGTATAAGCAGATCGCGGCTGGGCACGAGGCGCTGATGCTACGTTCCACTTCTTGTGCTGACTCGAGCCTCGTGGGGCTGACGCCGGTCAGGGTTCAATGACACATGTTGCTACCGATACGTAACATCTCCACCCTCAGAACAGCAACTATTTGAAGACTAACGTCGAGAATAGTGCTGTGCTGGTCCCCATATCATAGGTTTTCTTCTTTCGGAGCTGGTATATCTTGGCCTTGTCGACTCTTCTATTGGTCTTTTACGAACAAGGGGTGATCCTGGCAGATTGGATATTATATAATTTTATTAAAATGGATTCTCTCTGATCATATTACAACGCAGCGGTTATCGTAAAAACTGCTTGTGTGCAAATTACAGATATTTGATACTTCCTTCGCTTCTAATAATTTAATTTAGATTTGTCTTCAAATTCCTTAAATTTCGAAATCGTATTTAGTGCCTCTTCGTACGCGAATCGTAGCACTATTGAATTATTCACTCCTTTTTCTTCCTCAAATAAACCTTTTTAGTAAAAATGGAAATCATATTGCTGTTGGACTATGTAGTGTGCCCTGCGGTGTTTTACCATTGCCCGCGACGGGGGGAGGACTTTCAAATACCCATTCTGGGGATTAATGGGTCGCCCTTCTATGACGCGGAGCGGTGGATTCTGGCAGTAGACCATTGGCCAGTGGGACCGCTGCTGGAAGGTATGCTGCCCGAGCACGGGTACCTTGTGGACCTTGGAGATGAGCTGCGGATCTTCGTGAGTCCTCTGGGACACGTTCACATCCATCGGTGCTTCTTGATCCTGGAGGCCTTGGAGGTGGACGTCCCTGATGGTGCGCCGGCGAGGTAGCTCCAGTTTTTTTCTTTTCTTATTTTTTTTTCTTTTTTCCTTTTTTTTATATATTATATTACTTAATAAATTTTATATTTCCTTACATGTTGTTCTTCTTTTTTTCTTGACTTAATTTAGATTTTTGATTAAATACTATATTCTGATTCCCTCTGCGCTATCGATGTCTGGATAACCTCCGCTGTGGCTTCACGTAGATTCTGGATACTCGCCACGGTGACTTAGAAGCCATCAGGTGTAGCGTTGCTCGATGAGGTATTCTTCTTAAGTAACCATGATCGCGAAAGCTAGCTAACCCGCGAGCATCCTACCGACTGCGCCAATTACGTTTTTGCCGCAGACGGAGGGTGCAAAAGAGAAACTAAAATGACTTAGGACGAAATTTATATTTAAATTTACATTATAAAGACCTAAAACTAACTAACCTAGGTACGAACGAGTTCGATGTCAGAACTACATTGATTCGTCTTAAGATAATTACTTAACATTTTGGGTTTAACGAGGTTACGATTAGATGGCGTAATCGATGTATAAGCAGATCGCGGCTGGGCACGAGGCGCTGATGCTACGTTCCACTTCTTGTGCTGACTCGAGCCTCGTGGGGCTGACGCCGGTCAGGGTTCAATGACACATGTTGCTACCGATACGTAACATAAAGTTATTACAGTATTACAATTATAAAATTAAATGTAATGTATGTTGTCATTTATGTATGGACTTAAATTTATTAATGTGTGTAATTTCTTACTTATCCAAGTTTTTAGTTCACTTCCCTCTTTGTGACTCAGGTTGGGCTTAAAATCAGCTTGCTGTGCCCACACCCTTTCCACCCTGCCTTTCTAAATGTTTGCTATATTATGCCTGTGTTTATATTGTGTGTAGAATAAAGGAATTTGTATTTGTATTTGTATATGGCTAAGGTTTTAAATAAAAACAATTTTAGTAATAGTTGTTCAATCAAATAAATTATGAATAAAATAAAGCTTGAGAAAAAATCGGCAATTTCATAGGTAAAGACCTATTATTTTATTGTAGTTTTGTTACACACATACGCTTACGCCTATAATCCCTATCGGGGTAGGCAGAGCATCAGTAGTTTTAAAACCACTTGATGCCACGTCTGACATATATTTTGAGGGTTATTAGATGAAACATGATGTATAGTGGTGAGAGGTTGTCAGCCTTTTGCCCACAATCCAGCAAAACCCTCGCGTTACTTTGTTTTGTTATAATTTCTAAAACATCAAATTTGCCGAGAGACAGTAAAAAATAGAAGCACAGCAGGCCGAGTACGATAGTGACAGCGCCACGACATCACCGCGGTCCTATGTCGAAATATTGACAACGCCATAGGGCGAGCAAGCCCTTGCGCGGGACCCTCGCGCAATCAAAGTGAAGTTTCAGCGTGAGCCGAGCGCGAGTTTGTCGTTATCGTGCTAGAGCTACTGCGCACTGTATACTTTATGCCATAGCTTTAGGAATGCAAACTCACATTAAAAAGCTTACAACAATATAAGTAGCTTCCATCCCCAAAACGGCTCTTAAAGTATCTGGCAAGCAGAAATGCGCTAAAATAAGCCTGCCAAATTGCATTGCTCTGCGCTGCCAAGTGCAGTTTAATAGTGTACGTGTCATCTTATTTAGTCGGTTAATATCGTGTAGATAAAATCTTTAGAAAGGTGGGCTGAAAGGAGGCTGTTATGAAATAAGATAAGGCTTTGGGGAAAATTGCAAGCCATACACTTAATGCAAATTTCTAAGATTTTTTGGGACCCTTACACTGGGACCCTTAGGTATAAAAAAAACAAAGCCAGAGGCCATCTAAACCATCTCGATTACGTCAGCTTTCAAACAAAAAAAAACCGGCCAAGAGCGTGTCGGGCCACGCGCATTGTAGGGTTCCGTAGCAGCATGGTTCAAATAAGCAGCTGGCTTCTTAATTCTACAAGCATATTGTCATAGTTGATGTTAAAATCCCCAAATACTATACTTAGTATTATAAACAAATGTACCTATTAAAAAGTTTGGCCTAAATATAACAGAATGGAAGTGTTTAATGCGCGAGCGAAGCGAGCGCGAATTTTTTTTTTTTTTTTGCGACAATTTTATTGTAAGGAATAATATAATAATATCAAGCTAAGCAGGTGCATATTTTTATTTAATGTCGTTTTCGTAATTAGCACCCACAAAAACCTATTAAACGACACCTGAAATGTCAATATGTTACAGCTTGGCTTTCGGCTCGCCTCACTTTTAGCGTGGAACCTTGTATGTCAACCATTTTGGATTAGGGTACACTTCGTGGTAAATGCTACCCTCGTGAATTATTCCACATTTTTTTTCGTTATAAAAATTTATGTTTCCTAAACGGATTGCTGAATCGAAAAACGTTTGTAGTAAATCCCTTCTATCTTTTAAAATATATCCTACGATAATGCAATCGATGATATCGGCATGAAAAAAAACCATCGCCCATTCACGTTAATGGGAAACACACGAAAAAAATTTTTTTCCTCCATTTTATTTTTTAGATTTGTAACCACAATCAATAGATATGTATGACCATGCCAAATTTTAGCTCTGTACTATTAAGGATCTAATATTAGTAAATATATTCTTATTAATCCCAACTAAGTTTGGCACTTGGTCGACTATTACTCGCAAACTTGAAGGGCCATCTTATGTGTGATAGTTTTTCTTTTAATTTCGTTGTATATACTACCACCGTGAATTGTTTTACATTTTTAGAAACAACCGTTTAGCTGGTAGAGAGGTAGACACTTGTGTTTGACAAAAAATTTTACTTTAAAAATGTACGTTTCGCAAACGGAGTGCTGAATCGAAAAACGTTGTTAGAAAACTCCTTCTGTCTTTTAAAAAGCTGTCCTATGACACCCCATTTTATGATATAGGCGAGAAAAAAAAATTTCATCACCCTTTCAAATCTATGGGAGACACCCGAAAAAAAAATCTAGTTCTGTGGGCTTAATTTATATGTATGACCTTGCCAAATTTCAGCTCTGTGCTACCAAGGGTTTCTTAGGAAACCTGCGGACAGACGGACATGGTGAAACTATAAGGGTTCGTAGATTACTACGGAACCCTAAAAACAAATGTATTATTAAAGAGTTTGTAATTTCTGAAATAATGTTTGTTTTGGTCTAAATACAACCAAATGTAAGTATAAAATTCTATTGTTTTGGTCTAAATACAACCAAATGTAAGCGAATTTTTTTTTGTTTTTTTTGGTTTTTTACGGCAATATTACTGTTAGAAATAATATCAACCTGTTGTTAAAATAATTTTGATGTCATTTTCGTAATTAACACCCCCAAAAAACTATTTAACGGTATCTAAAAATGTCAATATGTTACAGTTTGGCTTTCGACCTCCCCTCACTTTTAGCGTGGAACCTTGTAAACATTTCTTATTAATCCCAAAAACGTTTGGTCGACTATTACTCGCAAACTTGAAGGGCCAACTTATGTGTGATAGTTTTTCTTTTAATTTCGTTGTATATTCTATAACCGTGAATTTTTTCACATTTTCAGAAACAACCGTTTAGCTGGTAGTGTCCCCCCGGAAACTTGTTTTTAACAAAACATTTCACTTTAAAAATATTTTTTTCTCAAACGGAGTGCTGAATCGAAAAACATTCTTAGTAAACCCCTTCTATATTTTAAAAATCTATCCTATGACATTCAAGTCGATGGTATCGGCGAGAAAAAAAAATCCATCGCCCTTTCACGTGTATGGGAAACACCCGAAAAAATGTTTTTTCCAAAATTTTATATTTTAGATCTGTCGACGCAATCAATATCTATGACCATGCCAAAGTTCAGCTCTGTAGTACCAAGGATCTTATATTAGTAAATATATTCTAATTAATCCCAACAGTGTTTGGCACTTGGTCGACTATTACTCGCAAACTTGAAGGACCAAGTTATGTGTGATAGTTTTCCTTTTAATTTCGTTATATATTCTACCAACGTGAATTTTTCCACATTTTTAGAAACAACCGTTTAGCAGGTAGAGGGGGGGGACACTTGTGTTTGACAAAAATTTTCACTTTAAAAATTTATATTTTGCAAACGGAGTGCTAAATCGAAAAACGTTCTTAGTAAACCCCTTCTATCTTTTAATATGCTATCCTATGACTTCCCACTCAAAAATATTGGCGAGAAAAAAAAATTCATCGCCCTTTCACGTCTATGGGAGACACTCGAAAAAATTTTTTTTTCTAAGATTTTACTCTACAGTTCTGTCGGCGTGATTCATATGTATAATCATGCCAAGTTTCAGCTCTGTAGTATCAAGGGTTTCTTAGGAAACCCGCGGACAGACGGACAGACGGACAGACGGACAGACGGACATGGCGAAACTATAAGGGTTCGTAGATTACTACGGAACCCTAAAAAGCAGAAATACCAGTTCATTCGTTTATGAGATACGATGCCACACACAGATACAAAACAAAGACTAATAGACTCCCTAGGGGGCAAAAACCTATCTTTAAGCAGATTGTTTTCCTCCCTATGTATAAAATTAATTTGTTTTAATTTTTTGGAAATAAATAGTTTTAATTTTTTGAAGTGAAAACTTCTTTAGCGGCGTTGTGCACTTTTTGGATGGGTAAAAAATGTTAAACTCGCGTCAGGACACGTGACCTGACTGAAAATTCGTAAGACCCTAAGTAGAGTGAAAACTTATATTGCGTACACTTTTTGGGATGGGTAAAAAATGTTAAACTCACGTCAGGTCACGGAAGAAGAGTAGACCGAAAGGAAGTAATATATTAAATTCAAGTTTTCACTTCTGTCGGCACTCCCGGAGTGCAACCCGTAGTTTTTTTAAATCGGCTGATAATACATAGTGATAAACACGTCAAACTTATAACACTCCCTCTATTTTTGTCGAAGGTTACAAACTAGCATAGTAACAGTACAGTGAGTGATGTTTCATAGTTTTCCGCAGTATCAGATTTCAGCAGAAGCAATAACAGAGAGTGTTTGCATTGCTTCAGCACACAGACGGACAGATTCAATATTTGGTTATGTTGGAAAAATTTGGGCGCTTTCCAAAAAATATCTGTTCTAGGACTTTTTCACGAGAGACGGGTTAACAACATCAAGTCACAATATACTTTTTATGGGATGTAAAAAAAGCGTATTTTTACCAGCCCATATATATGTCGCAGTCGGATTGTATAATCCGCCGTATTACATTACGGCCAGCCGTTATCAAAAACAGGGCCGTTATGTATTACGGCGGATCAACAATTAGCCGGATTGAATAAGGCTGAATGAAATTGCGCCGGAATGTGTTTGGCGCTTTACGTTCTTCAATGCGGCTAGCCGTAATGTCAAACAGCCGGTCGTTAACCGCCTCTTTGACAGTTTTTAGTTCCCATGATAAGCACGCGCGGCGCTGCCTGTCATAACAACAACAATGGCGTCGAATACAGGAAAAGTGTTATTAAAATGTGAAGTTAATGGTGGTTTTAACGAGAAAAACGTGACAAATATGAGTGTAAATAGTGACTTTAAGGATAATTTCACGTGCAATTGAACAGTTTCTATTCATCTCAATGTGGAACAGTGAAAAAGCCATGGACAAAAGATCGAGTTTTAGAGGTTTTAATTTATATTAAAACCGCTAAAGTGGCTATGGATTCCGGTATTCGGCGGAATCCTACACAATATTATTGGTGCAAAAATTATGACCTTATGAACGTTGCTGGTGAAGATTATCTGATCTTGAAGAAAAATAATCCGAGGATGATACCATTCGCGTAGTACCATGCGTAGCTGAGTGACTTTACTTTGTGATTTTGAATGCTGTGTTCTACATATATATTAGTATACTCAGAAAAACTTAAGCCAAATATTATATTAAGTCTGTTACTTAGTTTCTTATTAATAAATACTTGCAAATTTTTGAATTCTATGGTTTTTAGAATTATACTTTTGCACCTACGCAACACAAAGTACAAAGCTATTTCTAAGTACATAATTATGTACCTTTCCTTTTTGTCTCATTAACATTTATTTTCAATTAAACCCTGTTTTATTTTGTTATGACATGGTCACCCTACAATGTGCAATAAGTGCAATGCGGCTGAACGTGAGCCGCCAAAGTGTAGAACGTATCGCTATGACAATCCGGCTAATCGTCGATCCGCTGTAATACATAACGGCCCTGTTTTTGATAACGGCTGGCCGTAATGTAATACGGCGGATTATACAATCCGACTGCGACATATACGTCCCCACCGAGCGGGCCTCCCTTTGAAACACGAAGAGGATTTAGGCCATAGTCCACCACGCTGGCCCAATGCGGGTTTTCTTGGACGGGCGGGTTTCATCACGATGTTTTCCTTCACCGTTGAGCAAGTGATAATTAGAAATCCGTACATAAATCCGAAAAGACGAATTTAGTGGTACAGGCCCGCACCAGGATTTTAACCGGCGATCTTCAGATTACAAGTCTGGTTCATTACCAACTGCGCTATCACCGCTTAAAAAAAGTGTTTAAGTCACTTAAAATACTACAAAATACATATGTTCTTTTAAATTGTAAGCCTAAGAAAGATTCTACTATAAAAATTGTATCCTTATTAAATAAATAAATAAATTCTACACCTGTTTACATAAGGAAGAGATCAATTGAAAGATACATATATTATATTTATATTTTATTTATTAGATCACCAACAGAGTAAACAACAACACTTAAAAACTACATATACAATCATGAAACTAGCTTAATTGCAACTCTAATTATAGGCGATAACGACATGCGCTATTGATTTCATAACAGATCTGTTAAAGTTAAATGATTTAAAACAAAAAGGAAGTTAAAAATAAAGAAAAATTAGTAGAACACAAAAAAATTAGTAGATGAAAACAAAATAAAATAAAAACAATCTCTTTAACTTGTACAAAATTATTTCCAACTGAATATTCAACTGGAAAATAAAAATAAATAAATAAATGTACCTGTGTATTATGTTTTAATATTGGCTATCAAACATTTTTTGTATTTAGCAACACTATCCGTAATATCTAAATCTGTTTTATCACTAAGGGAATTATACAATCTCATAATTCTGTTTAGTGGCGAGTGATGACCCAGATTGCTCTTTGCAGAATTTTCTAAAAAAAGTCTATGTCTTGCATTACAACGTGGTAACCTAGTGGGAATAAGAAAATTAATTTTATGGAGCAAATCTGGAGCATCTAACACACCATTAACAAGCCTATGAAGAAACATTCCATCAAGCAATTGTCTTCTATCATTCAAAGAATGCATTTTGAAGTATTCAAGACGACTTGAATAACTAGGCAATTTTTTAGCTAGATGACAGCCGAAAGCTAAGTGCCATAAAAATCTCCTTTGAACACTCTCCAAGCGCTTTTTATAGATATCGTAATGTGGGTTCCAAACAATACTGCAGTACTTTCGCCCACGATACAGCAAAACCCTCGCGTCCCACTTACTGACTTTTACAGTATGCCTGGGAAGAGTTGGCAGCCTAGCTGGTACATTCTAAGTTTTTCTTTCACTCCCAGTCCAGCATAGAAGTTGAGGCAAGAGTAGTGTAAACCAGAATGCCAAGTTAAAAATAATAACAGGAGTAAAAAAATTAGAAATGGAATACATTCAGATTCAATCGTTCAAAGAGTTCTAAAAAAGTTGCTTTCGCCACTTTCGCTCTCAAAGCCTCAAATATGGTTATTTAATCGAATATACTCCATTTTGCAATAAAAAAAACAACTATGTATAACAACGTAAAATACGAAAACCAGCAATGTACAAAACCATTCTTATCGCATTCTGAACGCACTATCGCGGGGCGCAATTTCGCGGTACGTTGCGTAGCGCCAAAGTAAATAACGGAAACTTCTTAACTTGACGCTTCCGGGAAAAAAGAATTTCTCTTAGCTGATCACAGTAATGGGTAGATTTCAACATTTAAGTATTTGCTAAGCTATCCCTTATACTGTGTATATGTCACTGGAAAATTCATTGTATATGTATTTCATTGTAATCTTGACTTGTTTTAAGTGGCATCCTGAATGTCCTATAAAATAAAGATTTTTTTCTATTCTATTCTAAATTGTAAAAACCGTAATATTACTATTTCACTAATGAAATTAAAATCTCGACATTTCAGACGGGTTTGTTCGAACGGCTTAACCGATTTTCATGGTTTTTGATTTGTTATATATGTCTCCGTTCCGAATAGCAGAACAACTATTAAAAACATTGGTAAATTGACGAAATAAATTCCAACGGGAACGAAGGCCTGGGCGAAAAGCTAGTAGGTATATATTTTAAGACAATACACGAATAACTGTTTCAGCACCCAAGATTAGCATACCCGGTTTTCGCTTCAGCACCGGACCGGATAACCGGATGATTCCGGTTTAATGCCGTTGTTTATATAGGTCAGACATCCCAACCGAAAGGATGAGAAATGGAAATTAGAAGGAATCCGATAATGAAGAGTTTTGAATACAGTATTAATACAGTTATTATAAGTTACTTTAGAAGTTAAGATTTGTGTTTTAAATTAGCATAGACTAGCATTCCGCCCAGGACTTCGTTCCCTTATTTTTAATTTTAAAGTCTCTTTTAAGGCCATCACATTTGTATTTGTGGTCGAACGTTGCGAGTTAAATATTGTACGCCGTAACTGGCATATGGCTGGAGTATGTTTCTGTCACAAAATAACATCCATATTGTACTCTCGATACACAATAAAGATATTTGATTTGATTTGACCGTAATTAGACGACCCAAGCCCCGTCAATATTGAAAAAAAAGATATTGGGCTGGACTAGAGCTAAAACCCCAAACTATTGAATAAGAAGGCAAAGCCATAGTAGCAACTTAACCTTTCATGCATTCCCGTGTTTTTTCTTAGCTGATCTAAACGTAACTCAAAAGATTGCGGACAGAGATTTTCACTCTTACGAACATCAGCTAAGAACTGTGCAAACGTCACAAACTTTATGTTGACTTGAGTGTTTTTTTTTTTTTAGCCGTATCCCCAGCAGAGTAGAATAGGACCACCCTTTTTCTTACCGAGGTGTCGTACAAGGCGACTAAGGTAAATTGCAAACAAGTTCATCTGCACACAGAGAAGGAAAACTCTGCAATTATATCAAAACCCTCGCCAACCCGTCTGCCAAGCGTGGTGAGTATGGCATTTACCCCTCACGTTATTGAGGGCCCGTGCCCCAGCAGTGGGGACGTATATGGGCTGATGAAGAGAGTGTACAATCTGTATCTTCAATTAAGGATCCACCCATGTATCTTGTTTGCTAGTGAAAAGGTTCAAATTAGAATTAACGTGGCCCTTTATCCCGAGGCATTCAGTGTAAAAGCTTATGTTGCACAGTTGAAGAATCATTTTCACTCTTACGCCTCAAGAAATAAGAACGGTACAAAACATCAAGCGTGATGTGAAGTACGATAACTTAAGGATACAGAGGCCAGCACATCAGGATACCCCAGTTCATTGAAAAACCGTTCTGATCGCAACAGCACAGATTGTACAGTGGGTAGCCTGATGTGTGGCCTACTGTACAATATTTCGGTGAATCCTTACGCAGCCTGTCAACATTACCCCCCACGTAAAGAGGGGATCTAAATTAAATTATGCAAATGAGTGAAAAAAGCGGGCATCGTTCAGTTGCGGGAACGTTCCTCAGCTCGGAAGAAATGGTAAACAGGTTTTTGCGGGAATAAGGGTTTGACCTTAACGTGCTAAAAGAGCGTTTAGGAAGGTATCTATTAACATGCAATTGCAGAAACATCCATTAAAACTAATGCTACTTTAAATATCTCTACTCTTGCCCTAAAATCATACTTTTCTATTACACTAAAATATAATCTTCTCTGACTTAAAGAAGAATTATCAGTGTTTTATTACAATTTTCTTTTACAGACTCAGGGGCCCCATAAACCTACGTGCCCAGGGCCTCTTATAGGTAAAAGACGGCCCTGTTTACGCATTGAAAATCTAATACTTTCCATCACTCTTCAGTCTAAAACCACTACGTAAACATAAATAAAAAAAATGATTATTTAGAATTCCGCTCGCGTCGCTCGTTGTTCTGCTAGCACCCTAAGTTTAATGTAAACAAATTAACAAGTCTTTACCAGTCAAACGACGCAAAAGAAGTTCTGTGATTACGCAATTCGGTCGGATTGCGTTTTGATTTCACTCAGAATGATGTCTTTTTTAATTAAAGCTTCAAAATGTTATGTTTTTTTTTTTAATATTATAAGATGGGTTAACTCTTGACCTCAATCTTTACCAAGGTCATAGATGAGGTCGGCGATGGAGCGAGTTAAACAAGAAAATGCCTATTAGGCACTGGTACTCCTACGAACCGACGGAACACAGCAAGCTGTTTGACTTCGGTGGGAGGTTGGTCGCGAACCAGACGGCCCTTTACAGAGCCTACCACACTGCATGAGACCATAGGACGACACCTCAGTTTCAGAACAAAATTGAGATGTCGTTGCCTGGGGTAGATTAATAGGAGGCAGGTCTCATTTGTGTTACCTTAGTCGCCTTTTACGACACCCACGGAAAGAAATGTCTCTAAACTTCGGAGCTTTTAAAGATCATGTTAATTATAATTACGATTGAGTGATGTAAAGTTTAAGTACCATTGGCTCCTCGTACTAGTGATACTACCAGAAGCTGGGAA
This sequence comes from Aproaerema taeniolella, assembly GCA_949987775.1. Taxonomy (NCBI): domain Eukaryota; kingdom Metazoa; phylum Arthropoda; class Insecta; order Lepidoptera; family Gelechiidae; genus Aproaerema; species Aproaerema taeniolella. The sequence continues at coordinate 17,713,506 of OX465248.1, forward strand.
CATAGCGGGCAATGGTAATTTAAATTTTGCCGTGCTGTTCGAATAGGGATTTTGACAGTGTTTGATTTTATGAATTATTGTATGTGAAACAAAAAATAATGCTAGAAATATGTTAATATCCGAAAACAGCATTAAAATTGGTTTATAAATGAACAAGTTATTGGCATTTAATATTATCGTAAGGACTAGCTATCTCGTTTTGTGGGGAGAGCTAGCTATCTCGTTTTTACCTACGCAAACAAATGGCGGTGACGTCACATGCCTGTAAGTGCATCTCTTTTTCGTTGTTTGACAGTTTACCCCTCTATTGAAATTTAATAGCTTGTAACTTTTTTATCTCTCAGTAGTTTTCAAAAATTATTTCGTTTTTGGGTTTTGGATTCAGTTCCTTTTTAAGATAAACAATAAAAAAAAAATGTCAACATCCCTATTATATAATAGACCCGATTGCCTTGATAATTGTTTATTTATACCGTGTGGTGATCGGTTGAGAATAACACCACCCCAACTCTTTCCGTGGGTGTTGTAAGAGGCGACCAAGGAAACACAAATGAAACCTGCCTCCTAGTAATCCATCCCAGGCAACGACACTTCATTTTTTTCTGAATCTGAGGTGACGTCCTATGGTCTCATGCGGTGTGGTAGGCTCTGTAAAGGGCCGTCTGGTTCGCGACCACCCTCCTACCGAAGTCCGACGCCAAACAGCTTGCTGTGTTCCGTCGGTGCGTGGGAATACCAGTGCCTTTATAGGCATTTTCTGGGTTAACTCGCTCCATCGTCGACCTCATCTTTGACCTTATGGTAAAGATTGAGGTCAAGAGTTAACCCATCTTGTAATAAAAAATAAATAAAAATATTTACTAAAACAGCAGCTTGAGCCCGATGGCGACAAACTCACGCGGCACGAAAATCGCCACTCGGCTGACGCTAAAAATTCACTTTGATTGCACGAGGGCCCCGCGCAAAGGCTTGCTCGCCCTCTGGCGTTGTCAATGTTGACATTTTGACATGAGACCGCGGCGCATTACGCGCGCTATCACCATAGTACTCGAGCTGCTGAACATATTTCGAAATAAGATTTTCAAATATTTGTGTTTGTCGGGATTAGAACTCGATATCTTCAGGTCAGTAGGCAAGGTGATTACAAACTGAGTTATCCTATATAACCTGTTATCTTTGCCTATCCCAAATCAGCGTAAATAAGTCCAGCCCTATGTGCTACAAAACTCACTCAGCGATCACCCATCCGTGTTCAACTACATTAATACCTTGCCTAACTTTACTGATCGATTCAGCTCTACAAAGCTTCGAGATCCGAGCAAAAGTCCGCGAGGTGCGCGATAGCTCTGGCTCGCGTGACTGAAGGCCAAGTCTGTGGTACAACCATAGACTTAGGATTCAATTCAATAACACCTGTAAAGATATAATTTTTTACCAGCCCATATACGTCCCCACCGAGGGGCACGGGTCTCCCTTCAAAACACGAAGGGGATTTAGGCCATAGTCCACCACGCTGGCCCAATGTGGGTTGGTGGACCGCTCGTCTTTCGAAAATAAATTTTCTTGGACGAGCGGGTTTCATCACGATGTTTTCCTTCACCGTTGAGCAAGTAATAAATTAATGAAAAATTCGTTTATCACTTGTTTATCTAAAGATATAATAATAAAATTAAAAAAAAAAACCTGATCCCTCTATAATTTTAAAAAAAATTACTACCCCGACATTCATCATTTATAACTATAAACGGCTGAACTAATTTTGATTAACTATAGTTAAGAACCTACTCATTCATGTCAGTTTTTAAACAAAAAAAACGGCATAAAATTCGGTCCGTTCGTTTAGGAGCTACCATACCACAGACACACAGATCACTCGTCAAACTTTTTCGTTTAATACCTCTCTTTTGTATAGGGGGTTAATAAAATGACGTCGAAGATTATTGTGGTTTTGCCAGTGTTAGGGTATTTTAATGAGGATCGAAATAGATACTGGCACAGTCACCAATATCAAGTAAAAAAATCCTTAAAGGGTTGTAATACGCCAAAACCTCGTCCATAGATGAGAAGGGTGCACTTTTAGCAGATGAGGATTACGATTGGAGCACTAAAAATGACCCCACACATTCTTAGACTTAGTATTACATTACCGTATAGATATATCTCTCTCGTTGACCGTTTACCAAACATGGGAATTCGATGAAAAATTAGGGTCGAAAACGGAGGCAAGTGGATAACGGGATTACGGTGGAGATAGGGAGGGCACTTGGCTAGGAAGGACGACTGACGGTGGACCAAGGCAGTCATAGTATGGTGGCCAAGGGCAGTGACTAAGCTAGTGGACAGACCACCAGCCCGATGGTCAGACGATGTAAAATGGACGGGATCTCTATACAGGGCTTTAGGTAAATCTCTTTCAACCTCTCGGGTGGTTAATCAGTCCATGAAACTGAACAACTTTCCCCCAATAATAGGTCAAAATACGAAAAAAAAAATTGAGTTCCTATACAAAATGCGCTATATGCTGATGAAGTATGTATTATGGGAACTGAAAAAATTTTGAAAGAGATTTACCTAAGCCTTGTATAGATGAGGTTGGCACCGGATCATGACGATTGACGGTTCAGAGAAGAGGCCTATACCCAGTAGTAGGTGACCTGTCAGGTGTCAAAATAGAATTATTTCTTTGATTTACATCACAAACACTTATATGTAGAGCGAGTACCAAAACAATTTGATTTGCTACTAGCTTTACGCCCGGGACTTCGTTCGCGTGGGAATTTGGAAAAGTAATGTAGGATTCTTATGGTGAAAGAATTTTTGAAATCGGTCTAGTAGTTTCGGAGCCAAAAAATCAATCTTTTCTCTTTATAATATTAGTATAGAAAAGAAGCCAGGATAGCACAAATGCACACAAATTATTAAAAAAATATATAAACTCAAAAATTGCGTCCCCCCTTGTGCTCCCATGTTATTCTAAACCGATCGCACTGTGGTTTAGAAACATCAAGATTTGGCTTTCGTTTGCCTGCATAATAATGAAGACTATGATTGAAAGAAATTACCTAAAAAAGATTTGGTTGTATGGCTCCGTCCTTCGTCTATCCTGATGGATAAAAGAAAGCTCTCTATACCCGAGTATAATGCTAAGTCTATGGGTACAACCACATTAGAAAGTCAAGTGGCAATGCGACAGATGCCTCCGTGACCTTCCCTGCTTCTAATTGGGTAGTTGATAGATAAGAGATTCTTTTTTAAAGGTCTACCTCGTGATTGGTAGATTTTGAAGAGGATTATAGAACTTGGGAGTGATAAATAGCTGAGGTGAATTGGGATTACAGGAGACTTGTCCAGTTTTATGGCAGAAGTTTTCCTTTCTAAAATATATAAAAGTTAAATTGTTATATTAATTTGATAAATCAGGTCAATTTATTAATCCATAATAACATTATAAATGCAAAAGTAACTCTGTCTGTCTGTCTGTCTGTCTGTCCGTCTTTCACGCCTAAACTACTGAACCGATTTTGATGAAATTTGGAACAGAGATAGATTAGGGCCTAGGAAATGACATAGGCTACATTTTATCCCACAGTTGGGCACTATATAACCTGTAGTCCACGCGGGCAGAGCCGAGGGCGGAAAGCTAGTAAACTATATTTCTGCACGCGACTTCGTTTGCGTGAAAAAGTAATCTATGACACATTCTAGCCATCCAACGACTCCTGTGTAATAACTCTAAAATTAAACATTTTGTATAACCCCCGACATTCAATCGTTCATTACTCATAAACGGCTGAACCATTTTTGATCAAATGTAACTAAACACCATCTCAATGACGTCAGCTTTCAAACAAAAATAACTGCATCGAAATCTGTCAATCCGTTAAGGAGCTACACACATATACACAAACACACAAATATACACGTCAAATTTATAATATCCCTCTTTTATTGTCTAGGGTTACAATATGAACAATTTTGAGTCATTTAGTTGAAAAATATTTATAAGAACATTAATAATCATTTTCAAAAAGCCTGGTAACTTAATATAAGCTTTAAAAAGCGACTCCGAAGATTCCCTGCAAAATTACTCGAGCAGATAAAGTTGCAGCGTCTTACTCCGGAGTTGTCTACCGTATCTACTAACTAATTTAGTTTTATGAAGCCCACAACATTACAGTATCATGGCGAAACTTGGCGCAAGTTGAGGGTAGAGAGAAAATAGCGCATTGCGTCTCTTGGTGTCAAGTCTGCTTTTTAACCCCAGTCAAAAAGAGGGTTTTTTTTTTAAAGCTGACGTTATCGAAATGGTAAGCTTTACTTGATCAAAATTGGTTCAGCCGTTTCAAAGTTATAAGACTTATATCACTAAGTGATAAATGTCTAAGTGATACAATATTTTTACTTTAGAGTTATTAACCCCCGAAAAAAAGAGGGGTGTCATAAGTTTGACATGTCTATCTGTGTTTGCCTGTGGCACCGTAACTTATTTTTATAATGAGATGGATTAACTTTTGACCCCAATCTTGATCATAGATGAGGTCGATGGTGGAGCGAGTTAATCCAGAAAATGCCAATTAAAGCACTGGTACTCCCACGCACCGACGGAACACAGCAAGCTGTTTGACGTCGGACTTCGGTAGGAGGGTGGTCGCGAACCAGACGGCCAGACACAGAGCCTACCACACCGCATGAGACCATAGGACGCCACCTCAGATTCAAAACAAACATGAGGTGTCGTTGCCTAAGATGGATTACTAGGAGGCACGTCTCATTTGTGTTTCCTTAGTCGCCTGTAATACGACACCCACGGATAAAGACGGGGTGGTGTTATTCTCAACCGATCACCACACAACTCCAAAACGAATGGACCGATTTTGATGCGGTTTTTTTTAAAGCTGACGTAATCGAGATAGTTTTTAGTTATAATTGATCAAATAGATCATACATTAATAGATTTGGTAGAATAATCATTATATATAATAAAACTAAGTTAATAAAATGTGCGTGCCGATAAAACTTAAAAACCGGCCAAGAGCGTGTCGAGCCACGCGCATTGTAGGGTTCCGTAGCAGCATGGTTCAAATATATTCTTATTAATCCCAACAGTGTTTGGCACTTGGTCGACTATTACTCGCAAACTTGAAGGACCAAGTTATGTGTGATAGTTTTTCTTTAAATTTCGTTGTATATTCTACCAACGTGAATTTTTTCACATTTTTAGAAACAACCGTTTAGCCGGTATAGGGTGGGGACACTTGTGTTTGACAAAAATTTTCACTTTAAAAATTTATATTTCGCAAACGGAGAGCTGAATCGAAAAACGTTCTTAGTAAACCCCTTCTATCTTTTAAAATGCTATCCTATGACACCCCATTCAATGATATTGGAGAGAAAAAAAAAATCATCGCCATTTCACGTCTATGGGAAACACCCGAAAAAAATTTTTTTTTCCAAGATTTTACTCTACAGTTCTGTCGGCGTGATTCATATGTATAATCATGCCAAGTTTCAGCTCTGTAGTAACAAGGGTTTCTTAGGAAACCCGCGGACAGACGGACAGACGGACATGGCGAAACTATAAGGGTTCGTAGATTACTACGGAACCCTAAAAAGGAGTCCCAGCACGATAAAGGGACTCATATAGTGTGATAGCCCTTTATCGCCCCTCGAACAAGAAAGTTCCCGTTTTAACCTAAAGGGCGTGTTTTTAAAGATATAAGGGCTTTTCTAACCCTTCAACTGGGAAATTAAGTGTAGTGGCGCTATCTGTTGTCGAGTATTTGAACTTCATTCAGAACAACGATTATTTGGGTTACATTTCGAAAGGCGCTGCGAGCAATTGCAGCATGTGTAGAAATGGCGCGAAATTTAAAATTATTTGTTAACAAACTGAACTAACACATAGTTTTCCCCAAATTCCCATGGGAACGAAGTCCCGGGCGGAATGCTAGTTAGAATATAAAATAAACAGTGTTTTTTTAATACGCACAATCATTTCAAATTTCGAGAGAGGGGGTAAGGAAACCATAGCACAGCGAATCTTACTTTTTTGTCTCGCTCTTACATAAAATAACATCAAAGTATGTTAAGTTAAGAACTATATAAACTGTAAAAATTATATATTTGAGAGGAATAAAGTATTTTTATCATTAAAAAGAAAAGTCCCTGCCCTACTATCATGTCGCACAAAGTTATCGATAAATCGCCCCTACCCTACTTAGCATACGACGTCCAAAGGTCTTTTCCGCTGGCCTCATTCAACTGCCGTCCAACATCACCTTAAAACACAAAGTTAGAATCACAGAAGGCTTGCTTACTTGAAGTAACTATGGAGTGACTTGAAAATAGTTAGCGAAGCTTTAAGGAGTAATTTTTTCACGAAACTGAGGGAACCCATACAAAATGCCTAAAAAAATATTTTAAAATATTTTGTTAAACCTTCGCGTGCTTTTTGAACACATGGTGTACGAGATTTGTATAGCACGCGGCGTAAACAAGCACGCGACGGGCTTAAACGGTACACACTCAAATAAACGCTACACACTCAAACACGCTACCATATAATTTTTTTTTTTTTAATAAACGCTACACACTCAAAGGCCCACACTAAGGTTTTCCCTTGTGTCGTGGGTCCCTTGGAACACACATAAAAGCAAACACGAACACCCATGACCCGAGAACGAACATTTGCTTTTGACACAAATATTTGCCACGATTCCTATCGAACCCAGGACCCAACGATCAAGAGGCAGCGTCACTACCACTCGACCATACCGGCAAAAATTAATGGTATTGTGTGTAACTGACTGTTGTTTACATTATTTACTAAGTGAAGTGGTATATTTATTAAAATGTAGATTCATAAAATGAATTTAAATCTAATAAATTTAATGAACTTCTTGTATCAATGTTTTTTTTAAAACAACATCACACAACGCAGGAGCATTCAGAACTACAATAAAATTAAAAAATTAAAGCAATTACAAAGACGTGGATCGACTTATTGTTTTTTTTTTATACAGCACAGTGACGGGAATAAAAGTTATTTAGAAGTCACGGGCAAAAAAACTGGTGTAGAGAAAGTGAGGTATAAACTACAGCTCTGGCATGCATTTTATTCTGTGTCCAACGAAAAGGATGAGTCGAGAAAAATATAATTAAGTCGTTTCTATGTGATGGCACGGAGCGACGCGTGCAGGGACTTTAGTAGAAGAAAGTAGTGATGGACTTGTCGAAGAACCGCGCTGAAACGATACCTACAAGCATAATGTTTTTTGATAAACTACAATACAATATACTTTATTGCACAATTTGAAAAGAAATACAATGATGAGACAATTACAAGTAACTTTACAAAAGGTACAATATAGGCGACCTTATCGCTCCAAGCGATTTCTTCCAGGTAACCTTCGGGTATGAAAAGTCGCATAATGAAATCAATATATAAACCTAAACAATATATATTAAACAAAATATAAACATATATTTAATATAAATACATATATATAATATAATACAGTTTAACATAAATACAGTTTTATATGTAATTATTCGATACAGAAGACACACACACACACACATAGTGTGTAAACTAAGGCCCGTATTACAGAAGAAGACTCAAGTGTTGATTAATACTAAGTAATGGCTGTCTCTTTCTATCACTATAGCACTCGTAGCCCATGTGGCACTCGCTGATCTCAACCGATTAGTGAGGTAAAGCAACGTGCACAGAGGCAGGGAACCTGATGGGTGATGGTAATTTATCACTAGCCTTCGGAAGGCACGTTAAGCTGTCGGTCCCGGCTGTTGTCGATTGACTACAGTCGTTAAAACCAAGTCAGAGGCCATTGTGCGGTTTGAAAACTCTGACAGCAGGGTTAGTCAAGTTCGCCACATACTTCTATACCATTGGTTCCCAAAGTGGTCCAGGTGGACCCCCAGGGGTCCACGGGAGACTCGAAGGGGGTCTACGTTGGTGTGACAAAAAAATGGGGGTTCACAATTCGTATAAGCGGGGGTCCACAAAAATTTATCTGTTTTCGATAGTTAAAAACTAAAATGCTCCTTGTGCTGTGAGTAAGGTGTCAAAAATGTAAAGTTGGATGGAATAACTTTTTTGATTGGCAACCTTTACTTTTTTGACATCCACTCACAGCACAATCAATTAGTTAATAAACCAAACAATTCTCGCTTTTTTTTCGAAAACTGTTAATTTGTGGTTGAAACTCAGCCGCAACTCAAATTCTCTTAATTAGATCTAATCTTCACATTTTATGTCAAGTTTTGGGAATATGTTAGAAATGTAGCTGCAGGGAGGGGGTCCACCGAAACCAGCAAAATTTTGAAAGTGGTCTATAAGAAAAAAAAGTTTGGGAACCTCTGTTCTATACTTACACGATAAGAAGAAGACTATCAAAGTAATAAAGACGACTTAAGTACAGATCAGAGTCTGAGTCGCGTTCTGTAATACGGACCTAAATATCAATTTTATTAAATTGGATTTTTGGGCCAGCGCAGTGGACTATGATTGCTGGAATTTATTTTTAGAGATAGGCTAAAGATTTTGAGTCGTGTTTCTGTTTATGATTTTATGTATGTATGTATGTATTTATTTATTCTTTATTGTACATGAGCATAAGTTACACAAAACACATTATAAGAAAAAAAAACAGTACAAAGGCGGACTTATCCCAAAAGGGGATTTCTTCCTGTCAACCCATTGAGTGTTTGAGAGGAAGGAGTAGTCGGCAGGTAGCATTAAATGTACAAAAATAATACAATATAATATATTAATATACAAATAATATAGTAAATTAAACATGTACATATATAAAACATAAATATATAATATAAGTTTATACATATATATAATAAATAAACAACAAGATGCGAGAAAATGCAATGTTAGCTAAGAGTTATGTCCATGTGTTAGGTCTTCAAAGAACTGTAAATTATCTAAACTCCTTAATTATTTCGATAGGAAGTCCGTACCTCTTGGTGGGGACGTAATCCTTACTAATAATATAAATGCGAAAGTAACTCTGTCTATCTGTCCGTCCGTCTTTTACGCCTAAACTATTGAACCGATTTTGATGAAATTTGGTACAGAGATAGATTAGAGCCTGGGAAAGGATATAGACTACATTTTATCCCACAGTTGGGCACGATATAACCTGTACTCCACGCGGGCGGAGCCGCGGGCGGAAAGCTAGTAATAGATAAAACTTTTATTTATACAGGTTGAAGGATTTTTTTTCCTAAACGTAGACACTACTCGGGTGCACCCCCGAGCGCTTCCCGCACCCCTCGCATGCCTGGTGTAGGAGTAATGTCTACGTTTAGGCAAAAAATGAACTATTCCTATTGAAAAAATATTTTTAAAAATATATATTTTTTTCATAACTGTGTTCTTTGAGTGATACTGGTTCAGAATTTTGAATATAGCTAGGAGGTTTTTTTTTCACCCAGTATACACTTAGACACACACATTATTTACAAAATCAATACAATACATACAAAAATAAAATTAATAAAAAGGAAAAAGGAAAAAGAAACATTTTTTTTTAATTATAAGATGGATTAGCACTTGACCTTAATCTTGACCATAAGGTCAAAGATGAGGTCGACGATGGAGCGAGTTAACCCAGAAAATGCCTATAAAGGCACTGGTACTCCCACGCACCGACGGAACATAGCAAACTGTTTGGCGTCGGACTTCGGTAGAAGGGTGGTTGCGAACCAGACGGCCCTTTACAGAGCCTACCACACCGCATGAGACCATAGGACGACACTTCGGATTCAGAAAAAAAATGAAGTGTCGTTGCCTAGGATGGATTACTAGGAGGCAGGTCTCATTTGTATTTCCATAGTCACCTCTTACGACACCCACGGAAAGAGATGGGGTAGTATTATTCTCAACCGGTCACAACACGGGATAAAATAATAAAGATACGGAAAAAACACAATTGTGTATGCCACATATACAAAAGAGTCGTAGCTCAGCATATGTTTTACCTTACATATGCTGAGCTAACTTATTATATCATCTCGAGTAACTGACACAAGTGTGTCCGAAAATAACAGAAACATTTTTTAAGTTCAGTGTAACCGTTAGAAAAAATATTGATATGCAAAAACCACCTCAGAAGTCACCTGCCCACCTCGAGAGTTATTTCAGAATGGGCCTTTGTATAATTCGAACAGCACGGCACGGCACTTAAAAATTTGAATTACCATTGCCCCCTATGTTCTCTAGCTGGTTCTACAATAGTATTATTATTACATAGGAGGCAATTGCAATAAAATTTTGCCGTGTCATTTTCGAATTATAAAAAGGCCCATTTAGTTAAAATAAGAAAATAAGAAAATTTGTAAAGAGTTTTTAAAAAGAGCAGCCATTACAATCTTGGGAAAGAGTTATACTACATAAGAGTTATACTATTCTTTCGGGGAAGACCTTTGCAAATAAGAGTGGAGTTAAAAGAACTAATGTTATTCTCTACTTTGACTTATTTTAAGCAACATCCTAAATGTCCTCTAAAATAAAGTTTTGACTTGACATTGTGTAGGTTTTTTCACGAAAATTTTCTCTCCTACAACTCCTCAAATCTACGTTCAAAACAAAAACAGCTAAAACCACGCTCGAGCAAGGTCACACAAACAATGTTTGCCTCTCGTATATTACCCTTATGTATATGTAATATTACGCCGAGTCTGTTTGCCCACCTATTGGCAGATACGGCACGTTTCGCCTGCCTTTTCGATTCTATAATACGTGTATATCATGCTACTATGGATCTGGTTAGATCTTTTGACCTATCTTATGTTGGATAGAGTTAATTTGGAAGATTGTTGTATACCTAGTATGGATGTTTATAACTTACATTGTACTTTTTCAGTTTACGAATAGCATCGCTGTTGAAAAAAGTATATGAGCAGCATTTTTAATGCCTGTTAAAGTCGAAGGTTACCTTCGATTTCCTTGGGATTCCAACATCATATCCTGGCTTGGTGACAATGGGACCACCTCTGAAGTATAATATACATACTCTTTTGAAAATAGGTCTACAAAATACAGGGTGTAAAGGACAGCTTAGCAAATATTTAAATGGTGGAAACTACCCATGACTATGATCAGCTATAAATAATTATTTTTTCCCGGAAATGTCAAGTTAAGGAGTTTTCGTTATTTACCTACTTTGACGCTACGCAACGTACCGCGTAACCGCGCCCCGCGCGCGCTCCCCCTGCGCCGCGCCGCTATCAAATTACGATGTACATTGCTGGTTTTCGTGTTTTACGCTGTTATTGTTGTTTTCTCATGCGAAATGGATTGTATTCGAATAAATAATTTAATTTTGAAGCAGAAAATATTTAAAAACTTGGAAAAAAATCTAAAATTTTCCGAGAGAAAATTCCACTGGAAAATCATTCAGAATGATGGTCTGAATTCAGGGTTTCAGTTTTTGCTAAGCTGTCTTATACACCCTGTATACATACAGTCGAACAAAGTACTTCCTCTTTTTTTGAAGTCGGTTAAAAATATACAGGCACTAAATGTAAACTGAAGGCCATTTTCAGTAAACAAAATATGTAATAAAAAAGGGGGTGCAGTATTTTAAACTATCTATGAAACATTTATGCCTATAATCCCTTTGGGGGCAGGCAGAGCTTCATGTGGTTCAGGAACCACTTGACGTAACATTTTACTGTGTCAGTTTTTAGATGGAAATGAGTATGGTGGTGATAATAGATTATCAGCCTTTCGTCTACAGTACTGCAACTTAATGGTTTCTACAGTATGACTGGAAAGAAGTGGCAGCTGACTCTTTGTAAGTTTTACTTTTATTACCAATCCAGCGTGGAAGTACCTAATATATCATGTTTTAAAATGCTTTTAACGATAGCGAGTGTTTATTAAGACAACGTACTTTCTTTAAGTTATTTTATTCTGTTTTGCAGCCTTTTTTTTAAAAAAAAGAATGAAATTAACGCTACACACTCAAATGCCCACACTATCCCTTGTCCCTTGGAACACGCAAAGACAGACACGAACACCAATGAGCCGAGAACAAACATCTGCTTTGTACACAATTATTAAGGGCGATTACAGCACCTAAATTACGATTTTATGATGCGTAGATAAGCATGACGCACTGCATTAAATCGAAGAAAAAAATATTTCGGTAATATTCAAGAACTAGATAAGTAGTTTGCTGAAAACATGATTCAGCACTTTTGGTTCGATAGAAAAAGCTCACAAAGTCACCTCTAAATATCAATATTGTGTATCTTTTAAGCTGCAAAAACGATAGTAAAATGCACACAGGAACTTGAATTTGCTATCAAAATGTTCGTGATTGAACACTCTCGATAAGTAGTTAACGCATTTTTCGATTTAAGCTGTTACTTTTCCGTAAATCTCATTTATCTAACTTTCGAATATGTTTTTACGCACGCACGCTTTCATAGTCCGTAAACTTCGTGTATCGACACTGTTCGCACTGCCGGCCCAGGCCTGTTGAGAGACGGAGATAGCACTATTTCTATGTGTGCTGCCTTTATCGGGTGCTGTAGTCGCCTTAACCCATAGATAAAGAGATACCGTCACTACCACTCGACCAAATATCCTTACTACATAATTTTCCCAAATTCCCACGGGAACGAAGTCCCAGGCGGAAAGTTATAGTGTGAAATAAAGGGTTAAAATACCTGGTACTGTATAGATAGTGGATTGCTTCAAGGTGAAGTCCGGAATCGCTGCATGCCTAGCCTCGGAACCGCATGTCACGCTCCTCTCTTACACCTGCAACAAAATAAAGCAATAATTAAAAAGTGTTTGGTAAACTCTAAACAATGCCTATCAGCACATAACAACGTACTAAAACATGCTTCATTGTTTGATAAAATGTATATGGGACCATCTCAGGAGTAACTCTTTCGAACAAATTAGCGGAGTTTTTGCGTAACAAATATTAAAAAAAAAACATATAGTCGAATTGAGAACCTCCTCCTTTTTTTTTCAGTTGTTAACAAAAAACTAACATCCTAATTCAATTTAAATTACAGCCAAATTTTAACATCATAATTTACTGACTCCAATATGTCTTTGAATAATTGCCTGCTAGCAAAAGTTCTTTTTTAACTAGTCCAGTATGGAATTCATAAATTTAACAAAATATACTTCAACTTAAATATTTATCGTTTATTACTATTAAACGACTGAACTAATTTTGATTAAATACAAGCACGGCTAAGCACCGCCTCGATTGCGTTAGATTTCAAACAAAAAACCGTATCAAAATCCTTTCAACCGTTTAGGAGCTATACGATGCCACACACAGATTAACAGAAACACACGTCAAAATCTTAATACCTGTCTTTTTTTTTGGAGGTTAAGAAGAAAAGCGTATTTTGCACAGTAAGTTGAAAACAACAATTCCTACTTTCCTAACGACTTCAATCTTGAGAACGCACTTAGCTGATTGCTTGCACGCCGGACAATACTCTTGTGTGTCGGATTCTCAAACTTCTTATCGTACAGGTATAGTCAAGTGTGTGGCGAACTTGGCTAACCCTGCTGTCAGAGTTTTCAAAACGCACAATGGCCTCTGACTTGGTTTTAACGACTGTAGTCAATCGACAACAGCCGGGACCGACAGTTTAACGTGCCCTCGGAAGCACGGAAACGCTCGTGATAAATTGCCACATTGGTCATCCATCAGGTTCCTGCCTCTGCGTACGTTGCTTAACCTCTCTGATCGGTTGAGATCAGCGAACGCTGGGCTCTAAACACTTTCTCCAAGGAACCCAAACAAAATTCTGAAAACGATTTCTTATAAGTACTGTTATCCCATACGGGGTAGGCATAGCATCAGTGATTCAGAAACACTTGATGCCACGTTTGACATAAACTCTGAGGGTTATTAGAGCAAAGTAAAATGAGAGAAAACAGGCGAAGCTAATATAAGCATAAGGAGGACGATGAACCAGCCGTAATATGTTATTGAAGCGCTCCAGAAAAGAGAGAGCGTACATCAGGAATGCCAAGAGAACAAATAGGCTGATCTGAATTTGTAGAGAGCTCAAGAAAGTGAAAAAGTCCCGAGCAAGTAGCGCGCGTATATATGCCAAGATTCAGTCCGGTCTGTATGACCGAAAGATCGGTAGAAAAGATTTTAAAGTTGTTTGGAACTTTTCGACTCTATTCAATATTTAAGAAAAGTTTTTCAGTTTCATTGGGAGATTTAAAATATAATAGAATACAAAGAACTTTATTAAGTGAACCATAAAATAACAATACAATTAATTACACGTGAGAACATCAATGCGGAACACTTAACTGGCGCTGACTCAGCTTTGTGGTACTAATCTGTAGTCTCACAACCCCGTCTAATAAAATGTGATGTACTAAGGGTCTAAGGCCCATATTACAGAAGGAGGCTCAAGTTTTGATCTACATATACTTAAGTATTGATTGTCCCTTTCTCTATTAAAATGACAAAGACTACTGCTACTAAAGTTTATTCGTAAAGTAGCGGGCAGTGGTTGGAGGAGGAGAGCTGAAGACCGAGCTCAGTGGCGTGCCATAGGAGAGGCCTATGTCCAGCAGTGGACTGATACAAGCTGATGATGAACTGCTACTAAAGTATAGATCAGAGTCTGAGTCGCGTTCTGTAATACGGACCTAAATCTATATTCAAAGTGTGATACAAACACAGTTTGAGAACCGCCTATCGTGTACAATATAATACATTGTATTTCATCCATGTTCGTATGTATCGTGTATGTATCGTTATGTACTGAGTGATTGTATGTTTAGGCGAGTTCTGATTGATTGGAAGTGAGAACGAGGTGTCGGGCTTGGATTAAGGTTACCGCAAGGGTTACGGGGTTATTTGTAGGCTGTGTTATTGCTATTTCTACTACGATACCGTAGAAATTTGCCTTATATATTGAAACTGGTGGCTTAGTAGTTGTTATTTAAATATTTCCATCATGTTTTCAATGATAACTCTTAAATAAAAAATTATGTATAACGTCGGACATTAATGCTTATAACTCTTAAACGGCTAAACTAATTTTGATCAAATATAGCTAAAACCATCTCGATTATAGCAGCTTTCATACATAAAAGCTGCATCAAAATCAGTTTATTCGATTAGGAGCTACAATGCCACAGGCAGACAGAAACACACGTCAAATAAGAGGCGATATCCAGAACTCAATGTTATCCCAATCATGTTTTTTTCCTACTTAGTAAGTACTTAATACATAATATTGAACACTAAGGTAACAGGAATACAATATATTCATAGTAGCATTATAAAAACAACATTAAGATTAATGTTAACACAAAATACAATTTTGAACTAAAACATTATTTTGCACGGCGGCGAGCACAAACGGCGGAGAAATCGGTGAAAAGATACATACAGTCGAACATAGAACCTCCTTCATTTTTTAAGTCAGCTAAATACAAATAAGCACTTGTTACACTGTGTTAACGACCTGACATTGATACCAAAATAATACTGTTTAAATTCAAATACCTCACCTACATTCTTTTCTAAGAGGCCAAAAAGAAGGTTCTTAGAAAAAAAAACATATCATACACGAATTTTCGATCAAAATCAATCCCGAAATCCGTTTATAACCAGAGCTATGAACACATACATCGAAAACTCGAGTATTTTCGTGACCCATGCAGCTTTTATAGTACCTTTCCACAGTCGAGGTAGAACAAAGCGCGCTCAAGGGCTCTCGTATGAAAACAACGCTGAAACCACCCACCTCGGCTGCAACTTGAGGACTTCGATTTCCAATTGTTTCCTAACAAACATGGCTGCCATGCTATTCAGGTTTTTAGATTTTGTTTTTGCAGCAGCTCGAGCACGATGTCGACAAACTCTCGTGGCGCGCCATCGCCACTCGGCTGACACTGAAACTTCACTTTGATTGCGCGAGGGACCCGCGCAAAGGCTTGCTCGCCCTCTGTCGTTGTCAATGTTGACATTTTGACATAGGACCCCGGCGCATTCGATTTCGATTGATGTAGGTAATAAAATATTCGTAGAATATTTTTTTTTGTTGATAATGGGTTCGCTCTTGACCACAATCTAGCTCAAGGGCAAAGATGCGGTCGAGGATGTAGCAATCTCATCCAGAAGAAGCCTGCTTTAGCAAATGCTTGCATATAATTTTTTTGGATTTCTTTCAGCCCATACATACGTCCCTACCGAGGGGCACGGGCAAAAATTAAGGGAAAAAAATTCGCAAGTCATAAGGATCGTTTAATAGGTATTTTCTCGAAGTGATTTTATCATTTTTTATTGATACTTATGTAAAATACTGAAAAACCGCATCCGATGAATTGCGAGAAGACGTAAAATGCTGGTACATTGGCACATAATAAATAATTTTCGTTTGTGGTTATCTGCTAATAGGCATTGTAGTCCGCAAAAATAGGTACTAGATATCTACTTTCTGCGAACTGTTGTTGGGATTGAAGTCGGTGACTCATATGTTTTAACGTGGAAAATTATTACTGCCTTTGTGAAAACTACAATTTCCTAATTGTAACTAGAACTTAAAATAGTTCTAAAGACGCTTTTCGAGGATTTAAAACATAGATTAGATAGGATAGATAATTTTTAAACAGCAGTTGATTCTACTTGTTTTGACTGGAGAAAATGCGTTTTACTGTAACATAAACATGTAAAACCAAATCTGAAATATTTTTACAAACTCCGCTCTATTGCTCGAGTGTTCCCATAAACCACCCCCTGCTTCACAGTTCAACGGCTTCGATTTTCAATTGTTTCCAATATTGGCCACTCCAGGTACCTCCTGCACCATTCCTCTTTTTTTTTACTTTTATTGCACCAAATACAATTGTTACATACGAACTATCAATGCTAATGTTTTTAAGAAAACACCAATCTTTTTTTATCTAATTTATCAAAGTTTACCATTTTCGAAATGGTGAAGAGAAAAAATTAAACCTTGTTTTGCTTTTTACGACAATAATTAGTTTAAAGAAAAAATTAAACCAAACCTATGCACAAAGCAGATACAAACTACGTAATACAAGGTGTTTCAAAAAAACCCAAAAAATATATAATTTAAAATTAATTAAAATTTAGCTTATTGCGCAGCTCTATTACAAATATGACAAGTATGTCATATGAATTATATGAAACTTTCATTTTGAAAGATGTCAAACCGTGCAACTGATTACTAGAGTTGCGACTATCATCGATCTTGGAAGTATCATCGATCCGAAAATTCACTGTATCAGCCCTGTCTGGAATTACCGTACAAAAGTCATTTCGTTTTTTCTCTGGTACTTTGATACTGGCAGAATCATTGTCATCAGACGATGGATTGCCATTAAAATTAAAGAAGTCAAGACTATTTCACTTTTAAAATTAAATTTTGGAATTTCTTTTTTTTGTTTTTTTTTTGAAACACCTTGTATAGATTCGTAGTTAGGTAGATTTCTTAAAATACTTCTTATAACCCTAAGCTCATATAAATCTTCCATCTCTTACTTTTCGTGTAGATACAGTAAGTATGTGGTGAACTTCACTAACCCTGATGTTAGTTTTCAAACCGCCAATTGACCTCTGGCTTAGATTTACGACTGTAGTCAATGAATACTGCCAGGATCAACATCTTAATGTACCCCCGAAGTACGGAAACGCCATGATAAATTTCCTGACTCTGTATACGTTACATAACCACACTGATTTCAAAATAACTACTTGTAAAAGAGTTCGACGCCGCATTTCAAACCAGTCAAAAATAAAACGAAACTGCAACACATGGCAATATAAAAAGCAAATTCTTTGGAAACAGAAAATACAGCGCTTAAGCCCTTGGAGAGTCTGCACGGCATTCGAAATTTAGAGGGAATGCGGAAAATAGAGGCATAGGATGAGAGCATACGGGAACATTTTTTGGGCAGCTCCGGTGCGTTTTTTATTAATAAAAAAATAAGTTTAACCTTTTCGTGAAAATTTTTGTTCCATTATAATATTAAGATTGCTAGATTACAGTATATGTTTCACTTTATTTCACATACACTGTTTTTTTAATAACAACAGTTAATAGAATAAACCCCTCGGCTGACAGTGAATAATGGAACAATTTGACACGTCGCACCAACACAGAATAAATAATAGTACGCACCAACGCTATATCTTAATTCTACAGTCCCGAGTTTAGCTTTGATGGGAAAAAATAAACCTTAAAAACAGCAGAGGTTTGTGCTCGAGTCTGGGTGCATTTATTGTGAGATCGAGAGTATTTATCCCTTGATATTCATGGCTTACCTTTGCGTAAGTATTTCAGTCTTCTTCTTCTTATCGTGCAAGTGTGTGGCGAATTTAACTAACCCTGGTGTTAGTTTTCAAACCGCCAAATGACCTCTGACTTAGTTTAAGCGACTGTAGTCAACAGCGAGACCGCTGGCTGAACGTTTCCTCTGACGCACGGAATCGCTCGTCATAAATTGCTACTTTTGTCACCCATCAGGTACTCTGCCACTGTGCACGTAGCTTAATCTCATTTTTTTTCTGCCGTGTGGTGATCGGTTGAGAATAACACCACCCCATCTCTTTCCGTGGGTGTCATAAGAGGCGACTAATAAAAGACAAATGAGACTTGCCTCCTAGTAATCCATCCCAGGCAACTACACTTAATTTTTTTCTGAATCTGAGGTGTCATCCTGTGGTCTCATGCAGTGTGATAGGCTCTGTAACTGGCCGTCTGGTTCGCGACCACCGTCCTACCGAAGTTAGACGCCAAACAGCTTGCTGTGTTCCGTCGGTGCGTGGGAGTACCAGCGCCTTTATAGGCATTTTCTGGGTTAACTCACTCCATCGTCGACCTCATCTTTGAAATTTATGGTCAAGATTGAGGTCAAGTGTTTACCCATCTTATAATAAAGAGAACCGGCCAAGAGCGTGTCGGGACACGCGCATTGTAGGGTTCCGTAGCAGCATGGTTCAAATATGCAGCTGACTTCTTAATTCTACGAGCATATGGACGGTTGAATTGCTAATAATGTCTAATAAAAACGAGGTCACAAAGAAAGAAGGTAACTAAAGGAGAAATAAAGATTTCAGCGCCACAAGGAAAAAAAATCATCTGTTTAATAACCACCTCGCGTGGATGCAAATGGTTGTATAAAAATTGTTTACATTACGTATTCAATTAAAACGGGTGTACTATCGTTACGGTCATAGTTAGAGATGAAAGAGACTGTCTTTTAAGGCTTATTAAAAAGACTCGCCTCCATCTTACAGGACTTGACTCTAAAATTAAGACTGAAAGTTCGAGTTTTTATTAATAAGACTTAGTAGTTTATTAAAAGATTAAAAACTGAAACGACTCGAGTTGTTTTCAAAATACTAAAAGACTTAACCAACTCCAGCTAATTTTAAAAGACTTAAACGACTCAAGTTCTTTTATGTAAAAGGGATCGCACCGCAGTTTGTGCGTGATATTCAATATTTCTTTTGTAACCTATCAACCAAAAGGAATAATTCACGCCTAAACCACTAAATACATTTTGATAACATTTGACAAGGAGATAAAATGAGATATTTACATTCTATCAACACACACCTTACGACTGTCGACTTCCCAGATAATGAGTCGCCAGTCTTTTAAGTCCTTTAAACTGTTTAAGTAACAGCTCAGTTTATTACGTTAAAAGACTTCAACTAAAAAAGCTAGTCTTATGACTAAAGGTTGGGAACTAAAAGACTGAATCAGTCGTGAGGCGTCAAAAATAAGGCGAGTCTTTATTAAAAGCCTTAAAAGACTGAGTATCGTTCATCACTAGTCATAGTCGATGTTAAAATCTCCAAATACTATAGTATAAAAAGCAAATGTATTAAAGAGTTTGTAGTTTCAGAAATAACTTTAGTTTTGGTCTAAATACAACCTACTGTAATTATAAAATTCGCGAGCGAAGCGAGCGAAAATATATATTTTTTTTTTTTTGCGACAATATTATTAGAAATAATATAGACCTGCTGATAAAATAATTCTGACGTCATTTTCGTAATTAACACCACCAAAAACCTATTAAACGACACCTAAAATGTCAATATGTCACAGCTTGGCTTTCGACCTCGCCTCACTTTTAGTATTGAACATTGTAAACATATTCTTATTAATTCCAAAAACTTTTGGCACTTGGTCGACTATCACTCGCAAACTTGAAAGGCCAACTTATGTGTGATAGTTTTTCTTTTAATTTAGTTATATATTCTACCCACGAGAATGTTTTCACATTTTTAGAAACAACCGTTTAGCTGGTAGAGGGGGGGACACTAACTTTGGTTTTGGGCTAAATACAACAGAATGGAAGTATTTTTTTGATTAAAAAAAAATTTTTTAGCAACAAAAGTATTGTTAGGAATAATTTCGAGCTGGTGCTAAAGAGCAGGTCGCGTGGCGATTGTGTATAATTTTGATGTTAGTTTCGTAATTAACACCCCCAAAAACCTATAACGACACATGAAATGTCAATATGTTACAGCTTGGCTTTCGACCTTGCCTCACTTTTAGCGTGGAACTTTGTATGGCAGTTGTTTTGGATTAGGCTGAACTTCGTCGTAAATGCTAAATGCTCGTGAAATATTTAAAAAAATTTTTCATTTTAAAAATTAATTTTTCGCAAACGGACTGCTGAATCGAAAAACGTTCGTAGTAAACCCCTTCTATCTTTTAAAAAACTATCCTATGACATCCCACTCGATGATATCGGCGAGAAAAAAAATCCATCGCCCTTTCACATGTATGGGAAACACCCGAAAAGTTTTTTTATACAATTTTTTTTTTCTATTTGTCGGCGCAATTAATATGTATGAACATGCCAAATTGAAGCTCTGTAGTACCA
Organism: Aproaerema taeniolella; assembly: GCA_949987775.1. NCBI lineage: Eukaryota > Metazoa > Arthropoda > Insecta > Lepidoptera > Gelechiidae > Aproaerema > Aproaerema taeniolella. The sequence continues at coordinate 17,734,420 of OX465248.1, forward strand.
AGGATCTAATATTAGTAAATATATTCTTATTAATCCCAACAATGGCACTTGGTCTACCATTACTCGCAAACTTAAAGGGCCAACTTATGTTTTATAGTTTTCCTTTTAAATTTGATGTATATTCTACCTCTGTGAATTTTTCCACATTTTTAGAAACAACCGTTTAGCTGGTAGAGGGGGGGGACACTTGTGTTTGACAAAAATTTTCACTTTAAAAATTTATGATTCGCAAACGGAGTGCTAAATCGAAAAACGTTCGTAGTAAACCCTTTCTATCTTTTAAAAAGCTATTCTATGACACCCCACTCGATGGTATTGGCGAGAAAAAAAAATTCATCGCCCTTTCACGTCTATGGGAGACACCCGAAAAAAAATTTTTTTTCTTAGGTTTTACTCTACAGTTCTGTCGGCGTGATTAATATGTATAACTATGCCAAATTTCAGCTCTGTAGTACCAAGGGTTTCTTAGAAAACCCGCGGACAGACGGACAGACGGACAGACGGACAGACGGACAGACGGACATGGCGAAACTATAAGGGTTCGTAGATTACTACGGAACCCTAAAAAAAGATCGGTTAAGATCAGCGAGCGCCACTGAACTACAATACAATATACTTTATTTGCACACAAGGATATACAACACAAAACATAAAACATAGTGCATAAAAAGGCGGCTATACTGCTAGAAAGCAATATATTATGAGTCTTTCATAATGATAAGGTACGAATGCTATGAATCTTTCTCGTCTGTCGTAATAATTTCAACACACAACCGCCGCGTTTTCTTCCTCAATAAGTGGCCGTACATACCGCTAACCCACTTGAGAGCAATTTGTCCAAGCAACGATGCGAGAGCCCTCACGGCGAAACTAAACTCAACTTGTAGTTTTGTGAACGAATAAACTCACTTTTTTCGCCAGACAAGCTTTTTGCGACGAAACTAGCTCGAGAGCATTTGCCTCACATCGTTCTGGAAAGAAAAGTCTGATATTTTTATTTTATTGGTATAAAATTATTATCTTCCACGACATTATAATTTGCCTAGTAAAATTACAATTCCACGAAACTTTATGGACCGCCTGCATAAAGTTAGGTTGTGTTAGGTTAGACTTTTTTATATTCGGTTAAGTTAGGTGAGTTTGCATTAATATCATTTGTATGTGAAGATACAGCAGATAACTGTAAAATTGATTTTGTATAACCCTCGACATTCATCGCTTATAACTCTTAATAATAAAATAAATAATAAAATCTTTTTATTCACCAAAAAGTTTACATTTAAAATTATGAAGTCTCTGCCTCCTAAACTAGATTACTCTGTATCTTAGGGGACAGTGAACTCTTAAACGGCTGGACAAATTTTGATGAAAACCATCTCCATTACGTCAAATTTTAAACTCAAAAACTGCATTGAAATCATAATGTATCCAATATCATAATGATACCTTTGATGTGAATCGAAATTAAAATACTTTTCATACTTACGGCCAATTTGATATTCAAATCAAAGCTTTTTATAGCTTTTCCGACCGTGTACAATTGTATTTCATCGTAATGTCATATGACGTAGGCAAATTTTGAACGGGCTTACCGACTGTAAAATATGTTACATTATTAATGAGCGCTTATTCTTTGGTATTTAATTGGGTATTGGGTTATCGATAAATAATTCAAATCTGTTACTATTTTATAGAGTGGTACTTACTATTTTATTTGTGGGAAAAAAACAACCATATTGTCAATAGATACAAAAATATTAGTATTCAAGACGAAAACGGAGAAAATCATTACAACTGAAAAACAAGATTGCAAAATTTTGTACCTTGATAAAATTACCCATAAATTACATATTTTTAACACTTTTTTAACACTTTCTTACTAACTCAGGAATTTTATTATAAGTTTCATTATTGAACATGTGTGTAATTCCAGTTACTGCTCAACGATTTATAAATGGATTTTTAAAAATCTAGGTTCTGAACACTTCATTGAGATATACAGGGTGTAATAGACAAATGTGAACCCTGAATTTAGACCCATCATTCTAAACTATTTTCCAGTGGAAATTTCCTCTGGAAATAAATAAAAACATTTGAATACGCATTATCTGACAATAAAATCAATAGTAAGAGTATAAAACACGAAAACCAACAATGTACATCGCATTAAGAAAGCAATGCAGACCGGGTAAATAACGAAATCTCCTTAACTTAACGTGTCCTGGAAAAAAAATCACAGATTTCGTGCTTCACACGACTATCGAGCACATTGGAAATTAATCTACGGAATTCTAAAAAATGTCGTTCTGACTTTTTTACTTTTTTCAAAAAGGTTAGGCTGCAGGGCAAACCCTTAACCCATCGTCTTTTTTTTAAGCTTAAATTGTAGCTGACTAAATTTTCCTAAAATTTTTGATATCATTCTTCGTTTCCAAAGCATCGAGCGAAAATCAAAAATTCGTTTTTTTTTTTACTTTTTCGGCCATAACTTTTTTCGCGTTTTGACTTTCTCGTAAATACGCATCTTTTGAGTCTTTTTTGAATATCATATCTTCACTCGAGATGTAAGGGGATCGCACTTTTTCGTGAAAACGGAGCCTAAACTGGAGCGAACGAAAATTCATTTCCAATGTAAAAATGTTAGTCGATTGTATGTAGTTATGGAGAGATTCCACCATTTAAGTATTTGCTAAGCTGTCCCTTACACCCTGTATACATATAAAATGATGTACAGATACCGTTCAGTTAACTTCACGTCAAAACAACCAACAACATACTCAAAAATTTATGAAAAGCGGAGGCGAATTTGTAAAATCCAGTGGATCCCCAGACGATTGCGATGGTTACGAACAAAGGGCCCGACCCTGGTGCTGATGTATGGAAACGGCGGCCTTGACCTCCTGCCGAAGGTCACGCCACCTAGACTGGAAAAGTCTAGCTCTGAGAAGATGTAGGGATTGTAATTGTCTGAATTGGTAGTACTAAATAGAATAGAAATAATTTATTGCTTCCACACTATACACTTAGTTACAGATAACTTACAAACAAAAAAACAAAATCAAAATGTACATAAACCTGTCTATACTAATATTATAAAGAGGAAAGATTTGATGGATTGTTTGTTTGTTTGTTTGTTTGCATTGAATAGGCTCCGAAACTACTGGACTGATTTGAAAAATTATTTCACCATTAGAAAGCTACATTATCCCCGATGGACATAGGGTACATGATTTTCCCGAATTCCCACGGGAACAAAGTCCCGGGCAGAATGCTAGTTTAAGATAAAGTACCTTCTAATCTAGGTTGCAACTAACTATGTTGTCCCTTATGTAACATCGCAACGGTGATAGGTAGATAGAACCACTTTATTGCACACAAAATCCCAAAAACTTCTCAATTAACTTAGGTAAAAGTGCGCAAAGGCAATCTCTTCCAGGCAACCTTTGTTAATAGAGATATGGTTTGATACATTAACAGTAGTGAAATGATGTAGGATAAACGCAAAGAATACAAAGAAACCACAAGACAACCAACGCGCGCCACGCATTAGTCGCTTTTCATTTATATTAAGCCGAGCTCCGATACATCTCTTCAGTACCGACCAAATATTTATTAAGACTAGTTTTATAAAAACGAAGCTGCAGACTAAAGTTCAATCTTTGTCCAAAAATTAAATAAAAGATACACAAATAACATATCTTCTTGTTGCTAATATAACATCATAGGCCAGCAACTTGTATAATCACTATTAATTAACTTTCAATTATGTCTGTACTGCACCATGTGTCCCAATATATTGTACTGGCTGACTTTAATGCACATTTTGAGTGTCAGCTAACCCCTCTTTGTTTCCCAACAGCCGTATTATAAAATTATCTCTAAGACGTATACTATAGAAACTGGATTTTTTGCAATAAAAAAAACATTATTATTATAAAAAAACGAAGAAACCTTCTACTGGCAAATATTTTAATTTAACTGTAGTTCGTAAATACGCTTCCAGACCCGAGGAATGAGTCTGGTATCGAGTTACCTACATGTACTATCTCCTATACGAAAGCTAACGAAATGTACACATGGCAGCACATCAGGCTATACGTGTTGACCTTGACGTCGCCCTTATCTCGGTCGTAATAGGGTCGTTGGCTTTCGTATTGCAAATGGGTAATCTGACGTGCTCCTGTCTTTACATATTATACACTAGCATCCCGCTCGGGACTTTGTTCCCGTGGGAATTCGGGAAAATTATGTAGCCTGTGTTACTCAGGAATAATGTAGCAACCTAATGCTGAAAGAATTTTTGAAATCGGTCCAGTAGTTTCGGAGCCTATTCGTTACATACAAAAATACAAACGTAGAAAAATACAAATCTTTTCTCTTTATAATATTAGTATAGATAAATAAATAGTATACGCTCGCACTCTTAGTAGAAGCGCTCTTTACTGAGGTTAAGCAACATACATGGAGGCATGTAACCTAAAGGGTGACCAAAGTGGAAATTTATCAAGAGGTATTCCGTTGTTTAGCTTTTTAAAATTTTAAAATGCTAAAAGAAGAAAATAAACTTTCCAGAGTTTTTTTTAATAAAAAGTCATTTAGAATGATGATCTAATTTCAGAGTATCAGTTTTTGATAAGCTATTTCGTACACCCTGTACAGGAATTCTTTTTTTTTATGATTAGGCATGAAATCAAAACAACACACCAGCTGCCTTCTCTTCTCCAGAAAGCTATTCCTATTGAAGCAGAATTCCATAAATGCAAATTCCATAAAAAGATACATACAAACAATTTTTTTTTGGAATTCGTAGCACATTGCTACGTTGCGTAGCTGTAGCTAAGAACTTTGTAGCTAAATAACTAAGGTAAAAAAACACAAAGACAATCTTTTCTTTGAAAATTATATTTAAAAAATCAAAATGCCTGTTGGTTTATTTTTATTTTCTTTTTTATTATAAGATGGGTTAACTCTTGACCTCAACCTTGACCAGGTCAAAGATGAGGTCGACGATGGAGCGAGTTAACTCAGAAAATGCCTATGAAGGCACTGGTACTCCCACGCACCGACGAAACACACCAAACTGTTTGGCGTCGGACTTCAGTGGGAGGGTGGTCGCGAACCAGACATCCCTTTACAGAGCCTACCACACCGCATGAGACCATAGGACGTCACCTCAGATTCAGAAAAAAATGAAGTCTCATTTGTGTTTCCTTAGTCGCCTCTTACGACAACCACGGAAAGAGATGGGGTGGTGTTATTCTCAACCAATCACTACACGGTTAAAAGTTAGTTAGAAAAATGAAATCATATACGTACATTTTTAGGCATAATGTCAAAAATTTCTGCTTACATCAAAATCCCTAGAATGAGGACATATGGAACACAAATAGTAAATTTTATTCCATCAATAACTCTGAAATTAAGAAAAAAAAAATTACCTCCTATATTCACCATCTCGATTATGTAAGCTTCAAACAAAAAAACCGTATCGTAATCAGTCCATTTGTTTAGGAGTATAAACAGACATACAGATACGTACGTAAAACTTATAAAACTCTTTTTTTCGGGGGTTAAATAACTGAATCTGTGGTTGCAATCTATTTGAAATATTTCCATTGTGCAATAATTACCTGTCTATCTCTCAAAACACCAATAACTTGCGACTATAGAAGATCTATTTCTCCACTGTCCGACATTGTCCGATTGAAGCCACGGGAATCACATTACAATAACCTGCCAATAAAAACTTGGAACATCAATTTCCTCTACTGAAAGTTGTAAAAAGTTTCAGCGGCGACCAACCGATCCGATTCCATTGGGATATCAGCTAGAACCTACAAGATATAAATGACAATTTTAGTGGCAGGCTAAGCTATACAAACCTAGTGTGTATTTTTATTAAATGTGGGTCAATTTATGCCTTAATTCTTAACCATATGGAAAGGGTTTTATCTAAAATACTTCTAAAAAGCGAAAAATTAAAACAACATCATATAATGTGCTAAGCAAAACTACATAGAGGAGTGTCTCAGTTTGGACTAGCGTCTCAGTTGTTTTTCATGCTGTCTCGATGTCGACCACCCACCTCAGACTTGTACGAAAGGGACAATTGCAGCTTTCCGGCGAAATGCCGAGTTTTATTTCCAAAATTATGAGTTTAGGCGTCAATGAATTCCTACCCCAAAAACTTAATGAAATCATACGTTTTTAGTCTCTATCGATTTGTAAGCGTATAAACGAGGTTCGTGCGTTTTGTTTTTTCCAAAATTGTTCTTAGTTTTTCAACAGTCACCTCTTAAATGTTGAGAATTTTTTTGCCAAAAAATGCTGACTTTTAGTCTCAAATATCTTTTTGTCTACTAAAAATATCACAAAAATCAAAACGTACGGACCTAGTTTTTGGTGTTCCTGATACTATACCAAAATTTTCCAGGGATCCGTTGACGTTTAGGGGATGGAATCCATTGACGCCGTTTGTATGGGAAAAAAACACTGAGACGATCCTCTTAAATGGTGTTGTCTTTATTTTTAACTTTTTTGAAATCGGTATTTTTTTTTTCTAAAAGTTATTTATTTTTCCATTTTACAATAAAATACTCTTTTTTGTACTCCAAAAAACATATTCATAAAACAAAAACACGTTCATCTTATAGTGTACGATTTCTTCCAGGCAAACGGGACTAGTGTATTTATACTTAAATGGAAAAATAAATAACTTTTAGAAAAAAATATTAACCGCGGAGAAATGTTCATCGATTTCTCCGCCATTTGTGGACTGATTTTCAAAATTCTTTATTGTTTGAAAGAGTACACTCTAGAAGTGATCCTAACTTGGTAACAATGGGACCACTTCTACAGTATACTCTTTCGAACAAAAAAACTATTTTGAAATCAGTCTACAAATGGCGGAGAAATCAGTGAACATACATGTAAAACAGATTCATAGTCAACATAGAACTTTTTTTTACATAGAAACATAGAACCTCCTTTTTTGAAGACGGTTAATAAATTTACAATATTTTACTCTATTTGTCATGATTGTCCGAGCATATTTATTTATTTATTTATTTATTTATTTTATTTATTTACTTAATACTTACAACTATCCTTACAGGTACTTATAACCTAATCCAATAGTGTAGCAACTTACATATATTTCTTACAGCTAACTTAACTATCACAAATTACGTATGATATTGTATACATCGCCACTTTTTTAAACTCGCTCATTGAACAAATAAAAATGTCTATCCTATCAGCCACCTCATTGAGTATGTGTAAAGCTCGTACTAGAGGCGTATTGTCTAACAGCTTCGTCCTGCCCCGCGGAACGGCAAACAGACGCGGTCGACGCCTCCGCTGCGTGTAATTATCAGGCACGCATAAACTTACGAACTGTAAGATTTGCGGATTAGTTGTTATACCTCTAAAAACCTTTAGCAAGTAGCTTGCTATTGCCACGTTTCTTCGTGTTTCCAACTTGTTGTATCCCACCATGCCTATGACAAACAAAGTGGGATACATCAAGGGATAGAACGGATATACTCCATAGTATTTTAAATATAAAAATCTCATAAATTTATTTTGTATCCGCTCTACCATCCCAATGTATTTATGTTCATGCGGGGCCCATATAAGCGAGTTGAACTCCAGTTGACTCCTCACCAGCGCGTTGTATAAGGTGGTGATTGCATTGGGATTTTTAAAATCTCCAGCTTGTCGCAAAATAAATCCCAGACTCTGAAATGCTTTCTTACACACTTTTACAACATGATCGCGGAACGTCAACTCATTGTTGAGTCTTACTCCCAGGTCCCGCACAGTCTGCACTCTCAAAAGCGGCGTTTTATTTATGTGATAGGTGTTGTGAAGAGGAAACTTCCCACGACCAAAGGAAATGACAGAGCATTTTGAAAGGTTAAATTCCAGTTTGTTTCTGCTGCTCCACTCAACCACTCTGTTAATATCTGCTTGGAACCTTTCGCAACCCTCCCTGTCCTCAACCGCAAGCAGCAACTTAAGATCATCTGCAAATAATAGACAGACCGCATCCTTGACCATTACTGGCAAGTCGTTAATCATAATTAAAAACTGTAAAGGCCCTAGATTACTGCCCTGGCTAACCCCTGATCTTGTATAGTAAGGCTGCGAATTATAGCCTGCATAGTCGACGTACTGCTGTCTGTCCCTCATGTAGCTCGCAAACAGTTGGAGTAGTTTAGGTGTACAGCCAATTGCAGCCAGCTTCGTCAGAAGGATGTCATGGTCTACCATGTCGAACGCCTTTTTGTAATCAAAATAGGCAGTATCGACTTGCAAACCTGCATCCACGTTGGGTACTGTATACGCCATGAAGTTTAAAAGGTTACTAGTAGTGCTGCGTGCTGGTCGGAACCCATGCTGCGCATCAGACAACTGATTACTTATCTGCTCGTAAACACAGGTATGTATAATAGACTCAAAGACTTTGGCTGGAGTGGACAAAATTGCCACTGGTCTATAGTTACTGACCTCATGGCTAGCACTAGTCTTAGGAACAGGTACAACCCTTGTAATTTTCCATCTCTGAGGGAAGTAAGAATTAGAAATAAATAGGTTGTACAGATGTAAAAGTGGTCTCGATATAACATTACGGCAATCTCTAAATACAAAGGCTGGAATACCATCTGGACCTGCGGAGTGCTTTGGTTTAAGCCGTGCTAGCGCCGTTGCTACCTGATTTAGTTGCAAAGAATTCACCTGTACACGGGTACTGCTCACGTCGCTGGCTTCCACCGCCTCTGCAACATTTAAATGGGCTGTTTCACTGCTGTAAACAGATTGAAAAAAGTGCGCAAATTCCTTAGCACATCTCACACCCGGAACCTCTACTCCATCCTTCGTGACTTTTTTGCGACTTGCAGTACGCGTTTTTCCCCTCATATACCCCCAAAAAGATTTTGGGTCCTCTAAAATATGGTTTTGAATTCTGTTTCGATGCTGATCATGTGCTGCTGTAATTAAATGTTTTACCTTAGCTCTACTCTTAGCAAATAATTGATAGTGGCTATTCATCTTACTTGTTTTATATTGTTTGTGGAGCTGAGCCTTAATCCGTAATTCCTGAATAATTTCACCAGTATACCACTCAGGATATTCATACTTGGGAGGGTTGTTTGATTTTTTCTTTTTTAACGGCACACAATTATTAAAAGTATTATTCAAAATGGTATAAAAATATTCTAATGCTTTTTCTGGATCTAGCATTTCGTACAAATGGCTCCAATCCACCCCAGCTATTAATTGGTAGAGTGCACTGAAATCCGCTTTGTGAAAATTCCAACACTGTAATTTCAATACGCTGCTCAACTCATTACTATTATTACTCACCAAGCAATCAGTGCAGTGAGAAGAGGTGGGGAATGCGTTGGCGGGGGCTTGCTCTGTGTCGTCGTCGCGCTGTCCGCCGGAGCGCGGCACACTCACCGTGAGCGGCGGGTGCTGGCGGTCGGGGGCCACTAGTGGACAGTCTGCCTGACTCACGCTCAAGTACTCACACATACTCAATGAACTCAAAACTAAATCTAGAATTCGGTCTTTACTATTAAGTATTTCGTTTTTCTGAGCGAATCCGCAAAATGATACAAAATAATTAAAATAATTAGTTACATTGTTACTACACGAATATAAATTAAAATCTCCTATTACAATAACTTTATTATATTTTATGCATAATTCTTCTATTATCTTAAATAAAACCATGTACTCAGATTCATTACTACTTGGTGGAATATAAACAACACATATCAAAAATAGGTATCTTCCGTATGAATGAACAGACGCGCAAACTAATTCAAATGTATGCCTATCGATGTCGACGTCGCCCGGTATAGGTACTCGCTTCAACTCGAGTCGTTGTGTGGCCACTAGAAACGCTCCACCTTGTTTTCGCCCGTCCGCTCTATCACATCGTATTATTTGGTATCCTGGTGGTACAATCTCAGAATCGTGTATAGAATTATTGCAGCCCGTTTCTGTTATTGCAAATAAATCTGCATTGAATGATGCAATATTATTATAAAATGAATTAAGCTTTGTTCGAAGTCCTCTAACATTTTGATAGTATATTTCTATACCTCTATTCTCCTTCACTTGATTTTTGTGTAACCCTCCGAAACCAAATCCATTCACAAAACTCAGCGTTCACTGGCCAGATATCTGGTTGACATAATTTGTCATAATCACTTTCTGTCACACAAATCCTGAATGAGGTATAATTTCTCTCCGTTTTGTGTTTGATTTTGTCTATTCTTATCTCAGAATTTGAGCCACAAACCGACGTCACATAATCTGTTAGTTTTTCTACTGTAGTATCCGAGTGTAGTCTCCATACATGAAGATGTTTTTTACGTTCCGTAGCCTGTATGCCAGTTAATATCATGTTGTTGCCTCTCTTTACTTCTGCTGTGGTCATATTTTTCCTTTTTCTACCTACTGTTGTCCATTCTGCTTCTTTCTGATCTTCAATATTTCTGTTCAATTCAAAATCCGACGATTTCATATTACTTTGAGTCTCTATGGTTATCATGGGTCCAGCGGCCGCCTCTGCTTTCGTGGCCACACTTATATTTTTAGTTGAGCGCATAGTATTATTCGGCGTGCCGGAATTTCCCTTGTTATTTTTCTGTAATATTTCTGCAAATGTAGTTGATTTCTTCTCTGAATCTGATTTGTTTGCTACATTTGCAGTATTTTTTGAAACTTCTATTGTTTGAGTATTCTTATTATTAGTCGGTGTCTTAAGTTGGTTTTTCATTGACTTATTCTTTCCAACCGTTTCTTCAAGTATTTTAATATTTTTATTTACTTCTTCTACTTCCTTTTTCGTGCAACTACACAATCCTTGCAGCTGTTGAATAGCCTTTTCTTGGTTTTCCAAACGAGCTAATACCTCCTCACGAAACATCAAAAACACCGCTAAAAAACTGTCATCTATTTCCTCAGTTTCTTCCGTTCCCTTCTTCCGACTGCCACGCAGGGTATTTATGTTGTTTTGAAAACTATCCTCATTATGTTCTCTGTTATCATTGTCTTCTTCCACCGGCAATGGTATTGTGTCATTTAGCAATGATTGTATACGTACCATTTCGTTATCGTTATTGGGTAGTCTTGCCTTACTTATACAAACTGGACACTTCCAGGTCATTTCCAGGTCATTTCTATACTCCCGATACTGAGCAGATGTTATGTTCAGACATCTATAGTGAAAAGGCTTCTTACACCCAGAACAACACAATTTTTCGCCCAGTTGTATGTTCGTGTTACATGCTTCACAGTCACAATAACCCATGATAGTAAAGTTAATGTTAATACCGCTCACAAATTATTTATGTTGTTAGTAGTTAGTACACTAAACAACTTATACACTTGTTAGAGTTTATACCTATAACGCAAATTGTTATTGTGTTAAAGCGTTAAAATATTCAAATCACACGCTGCGTAAAGCTCTGCAAGCGATGAGTGGTAGGTAGGTATGAAGCGTTCGTTAGGTATGCCGTCCGTTATGAAAAAATTTAAACTTATTTTCGTGATTACTCACTGTAATAATATAGTTTAACAGCCACACTAACACTGTTTTAAAGTTTACTTAATACTGATTCTAACAGTATATAACACATGACTAAAAACCAACTTTAAACCCATTTTACAAATTAAATTGTCGGAGCAAAAAACAAACGCGCCTACTCTACGTGCCGCTCCGCGCGCTCCGGGCATATCTCGAAGCCCTGCCACCCTACCCGACTAACTCCAACTTATTCAGTTTCCCTAACGAGTTGCCGTACCGGCTAATTTCCGTTCCAGTAAAAAGTCAATTTTCCCATTCCTTTCTATAAAACGACTAATAAAACCGGGCTTTGTAAGCGACCATTTCTTTTTTAATGTCCTTACTAGGTCAGCGGAATTGTCGTCTTGTTTTCGAGAGTTGGAAGATTTTCATACTAGTTTTTTTTTTTTATAAATTAGCTTTCCACTCCCTGTGTCGCCCCCGTGAAATTCTGTTAGTTACACAGGGTATAAGGGACAGCTTAGCAATACTTGAATGTTGGAATCTTATTTGTAACAACGATCGGCTAGAAGTAATTTATTTTTAAGAAATATCAAGCAAATGAATTTTCGTCAGTTCCCTACTTTGGTGCTACGCAAAACCATTCTTAAAGTTCTTAGATTAAACATCAGTTAGTGATTAATTGGTGAAAAATTATTACAATGCAGCAAAAGCCTGGCGTACCACTTATTCGCATCTACAGTATGCCTGAGAAAAACAGGCTCATTCTCAGTTTTTCTTTCACTCCTAGTAGCTTCAAAACGACACGAAGACGATTTTGAAGTGAAAACTTCTTTAGCGGCGTTGTGCACTTTGAAGTATGCTCATCAGGTCACGTGACCAGGAGACGTAAAAATCAGGCCCCTGATCGAAAATTCGTAAGACGGAGGAAGAGTGAAAACTTCTTTAGTGGTGTTCTTTTTGGTATGGATAAAAAAAATTAAACTCGCGTCAGGACACGTGACCTGATCGAAAATTCATAAGACGGAGGGAGAGTAGACCGCAAGGAAGTAATATATGTTCAAATGAAATGAAATGAAATCATGTTTATTGCTAAAGTAACGATACAATGACTAAATAAACAGTAAAAAGTAAGAACTAGATTAACAGTTCTTCAACACTTCAAGTTTACACTCCTGCCGGTACTCCCGGAGTGCAACCCGTTGTTTTTCTTTTTTCTAGGCGTAAGTTCATTAAATTTTAACGGAGCGATTCATCTTTTCTTCCAATCTACTGTAAGATTACCTTTTATCGAACGACAGGGCAAGTGGGCCGGTAGTGTAGGACCGCACAGGAAATGAGACCTTTCTCACAGTGACTACCTTTATTTGGGCTGAGGTGTTGTGGAATATGAATGGAATCCTAAGTAAAATCGTAAGGTTTTTGAAGTGACAACTTCTTTAGCGGCGTTGAGAACTTTGAAGTATGGGTAAAAAAAATTAAACTCGCGTCAGGGTCTCGTGTCTGTCACGTGACCCTGATCGAAAATCCGTAAGGCGGAGGGATGTTTTATAAATATAGGAAATTAAAACTGCTAAAGTCAAGATGTCACGGAGGGGTGTTTAATAAATATAGGAAATTAAAACTGCTAAAGTCAAGATGTCATCCGGTGTCAGCATAGAAAAAATTAAATTAAATATTCATGCACAACGTTATTGTTCAAGGTTGCACTCCCGGAGTGCAACCCGTTGTTTTTTTTATATTTCATTTAATATTTCAACTAGCATTCCGCCTGGGACTTTGTTCCCGTGGGAATTTGGGAAAATTATATAACCTATGTTACTCAGGGATAATGTAGCATTGTAATGATGAAATAATTTTTCAAATTGTTCGAGTAGTTTCAGAGCCTATTCAATGCAAACAAACAACAAAATCTTTCCTTTTTATATAATACATATCGGTGTAGATATCTCATTTCGTATATTTTTCTGACCGAAAGATAGAAACATCGCATTTTTTAACCTTTGCTTTACGTAGCAACATTGGTTACCTCATTGACACACTTCTTAGCGTACCGAGCAATAACTTACACGAATGAGGGCGGACGAATTAATTGGAAAAACAACAAAAAATACTAGAAGTTTAAGTAGAGGTATCGAGGTCACAGTTTGGAAACGTGAAAGTAAGTATACCTCATGACCTAAAGTTTATAATCTTACTAACTCAAATCACAAAATTACGGGTTTGACAATGTTACGGTGACATCCATTAAATAGTTGGTCTGGAATGGAAAGGATGAGCCATTTGCAACCAATAACATTCGTATGCAAAGTTAAACAAAACTCTCGACCTTAAAACAAGTTTTGCTGCACCGAAACTTTACCCTAGATACCTAATTCGCGTGCGCCTGAAATGCTTGGTTTCCAAATTCTAGGCTGGCACGTTGTTGTATTGCAGGGGTACTGCACCACTGGTTAAAACAATAACCTCTGACCTTGGAGTGCCGCACCCCTGATAGCAAGATAACGTTGATTCATGTTGTACTTCTAGACAATGCGTTTCTTTTGTTTGTGAAGTTGTGGATTCCATTGGTTAATTCTGCAGCTCGCAAAGGATTGACATTGTAACTTCTTAAATTAAAATCTTCTTAAAAGAGCTGCACTTTTTTTGCTGCACATTTCATGACTCCAGATCTCATCTCGTTATCTTGCACATATATATATTGTGAACAATTTAACTACAACGTTCCATTTTGCATGCTGGTGACAGCTTGAATGTGCGAACAAATAATGTACCTAAAGAATTTGATATTTGATTTGGTTTGATTTGGAGTAAACGCCAGTCATCTCTATCTTCCGCTACTGATTTCACCTCTCAATACGATACGACCTCAAACTTCTCTTTTATTGTTTATTTTATAATAATAATAAAAAATTGAGAAATAAATAAATAAACACTACCCTTGTGTCGTTGGTTTCATGTTTCCTGGTCTTGGGGCACATACAAAGGCGGACACAAACACCCAAACCCAAGAACAAACATCTATTTTTTACACAAACATTAGCCCCAACCAGGACTAGAACCAAAGAATATTTTTTGACAGCAAATTTCATTGATTGACAGATTAATTATTAATAATGTCTAAGTTCCAGGTATTTGTATAAAAATTCTAACATAAGGAAAGAACATGAAGTTCGTGACTGAAATACCACAAAATCAACACCTGAAATGACTTGTACGTTCAGTAAACCACAATATTACGTTTAACACGAATTTGACAATCTAGTCGACTTTCAATTATTTACAACTAGCTTTCTGCCCGGGACTTCGTTCCCGTGGGAATTTGGGAAAATTATGTAGCCTATGTGTTAATCCAGAGTGTCAGCTACCTCCATACCAAATTGTATCAAAATTGGTCCAGCCGTTTGAGTGTGAAAGAGTAACAAACATCCATACATCCATACATCCATACATCCATACTTACAAACTTTCGCGTTTATAATATTAGTAAGGAAGTAACAACGTGTTCCTTTAATTTGTTTTGCTTGTGTGGTAAAAACGTTTTATAGTACAGTGAAAAACATAGCAAGGTTGCCGGTGCAACCTTGCTTTGTTGTGACAAGAGCGCTAAATTGTAAATTGTCGGAGAAAATTATTAGGTCAATTTAAATTAGTTATCGAAAATCAGCACAACGTTAAAACGATTCGGTCAAATGTTAAATAAAAAGGGGCAAGTGCAAGTCAGACTCGTGCACGAAGGGTTCCGTAGCATTACCTATAAAACCGGCCAAGTGCGAGTCGGACTCTATAAAAACCATTATCTCTATAAAAACGGCAAAAAGTTACGTTTATTGTGTGGGAGCCCCCTTAAATATTTAATTTATTCTACTTTTTAGTATTTGTTGTTATAGCAGCCACCAAAATACACCATCTGTGAAAATTTCAACTATCTAACTATCACGGTTCATGAGATACTGCCTCGGACAGACTTATCTATAAAAACGATTAAAAAAATCACGTTTTTTTTTTCAAATCAAGTTTCACCGTGTTCTGAGTGGCGTAACAAGCGAGTTGGTCACGGCTCGTGCTAGCTATGCAACCCACTAAATCGAACAACTGAAAAAAAGCTCCTATATAACTTAAACAATCTTAGTAAGTAGCATAATATTTTTTTATTTCGTATTGGTGGAAAGCTGCTCAGTTTTATGGTAAAAATATTTGGCGCAAATGAGACTTGAACCAACGACCCCAGGATTAGATCTCCTGGTGCTCTAACCAACTGAGCTATCGTGCCTCTAAGTCAAGCGGCAAAATTCCTTATTTCCTTACCAAGCACAAAATAGAGTTACATATTTAGTCCAAAATAGAGTTACAAAGAGACTACTGTCCATCAGAAATTGTATCTGTTTAAATCTGCAGCACGTTGGGATTGTGTCCCATTGAAATTGTGTCCATATTAAATCATTCAAAGGATATTCAGCTTTAAATAAAGTGCAGTGTTTCGTCAAAAATGTATACGAGTAAACTAAGCAAAATTCATCTTTAATACTTTGAATTAGAGACAATCCCATGCGCACACCTAAAATGCAACTACAAAC
The DNA here is from genome assembly GCA_949987775.1 of Aproaerema taeniolella. Taxonomy (NCBI): domain Eukaryota; kingdom Metazoa; phylum Arthropoda; class Insecta; order Lepidoptera; family Gelechiidae; genus Aproaerema; species Aproaerema taeniolella. The sequence goes on from OX465248.1 coordinate 17,750,542, forward strand.
CGTCATATTCAGATTCTAGGTAACCTAATCACGTACGCATTGAATTCCGTCCAATTATATCACGGCATGCATTTGATTCATGTTTCGAAAGCTGATATGTTGTGGTATACCGTGTACGTACAGACAACAGCATGTCAGGTTACCCGGCGCTATTACGAGCGAGATAAGGACGGTATCGAAGTCAACATGTATAGCCCGATGTGCTGCCGTATGTACAATCAACACAAAAAATTTTTTGTACGTAAGTTTGTCGGGAACAAGCCAGAGGCCATTTGGTGGCTAGAAATAATTTTCAAGTGACAGGTTACCACCACGTAAAACTTCAACATCATCTAAAGAGGTTAAGTTTGTAAGTAATCTCTGGAACTACTGAAACGATTTTCAAAATTCTATCACCATATCTCCTCTTATCATATACCCTCTTATCAGCAGGTTTCAAGACTACATGATTTTACTGAATTCCAACGATAGCAAAGTCATGGGCGAAAAGCTTACAATATATAAAAATTTAGGTCTTGACTCACTGATTCATCAACGCCAAGCCCAAACCCAGAAAACTAAAAGTTTGTTTGGTACAAAGTTTCCTTATATAGGAAGAGTTTTACGAAATTCCCGCGAGAACGAAGTCCCGGGCATCCTCTAGTAATAATGTTTATTTTTTTTTATTTTTTTTTACTTTATTGCAAACTTCGCAGCTTATACATGTTACATTACATAGCCCTTATATTAAAAATGTATACAGCCAATTAAGAAGTTAAACATATTATAAACTGTAGATTTAGATTAACGGGTAGCATAGATATATGATTAACAAAACAAAATAGGTTTGATGAGTAATGTAAAAGTAAGGACAGTGTGTGTGTGTATTATGTGTATCTGAGTGTGTGTATGTGTCTGTGTATGTATGTGTACCTATGTAAGCATATGTAGTTATTCACACCTTATGAAAATAAAATAAAAATATTGATGTTGTGGTTAAATTATTTATTATTTGTTGTTATTATTATTTATTATTATTTAATAAATAAGTAATTATAAATTATTTATTTATTAAATTATTTAATGTGACGAAGGAAGGTTTCAAGGTGAATTCAATCAAGGGATCATTGGAGGACTGCGGCACAGGCTTCTGTAACACAGAAAGCTATGCTCTCAGTCCAACAATTTTTCGACTCTGGAACTCTATTCTGTATCGTGCTAAATTGCTACTTTGATCACCCATCAAGTCCCTGCCTCTGTGTACTGTGATATGTAGTCTTCACTGAGACTACGTTACACTATCGCTACTGGCTGGTCGGAGTGCGAGTATTGATTTAAAAGTTTTAAAATTGATTTTAAAATATTCGCGAACGTAAAAAAATGAAGCTAAAAGAAAGTAGCACAAGCGCTTCGTAATGCATTAATTTGCCCAACCGTTTAAGTATGTCGCGTTAAACTTATTATATCATATGTAATACCAGCTTTGCAGTGTTTAATTTAACGCCCCCAACATAAAGATTACAGTACGTTGCTTAACCTCACTGATCGGTTAAGATCAGCGAGAGCCACTGGGCCACGAGTATTGTGTACTATCTACGATCGACGGACAGTCGATAACTGTCACTACCTGTCACTGTCATTTGTATAGCATAAGACATATTCTTTTTTTATTATTATGAGATGGGTTAACTCTTGACCTCAATCTTGACCAAGGTCATAGATGAGATCGACAATGGAGCGAGTTAACCTAGAAAATTCCATTAAGGCCCTGGTATTCCCACGCACCGACGGAATACAGCAAGCTGTTTGGCGTCGGACTACGGTAAGAGGGTGGCCGCGAACCAGAACGGCCCTTTACAGAGCCTACAACACCGCATGAGACCATAGGATGCCACCTCAGATTCAAAACAAATTGAGGTGTCGTTGCCTAAGATGGATTGATAGGAGGCAAGTCTCATGGTGTTATTCTTAACCGATCACCACACGGTGAGACATACTTACTGACATACGTTGCTTCGAAATTTTGGTAGTTAGTACAGAGTAGAGCCCTTGGACTGGAAGTAAAAGAATGTGTCAGCTGCCGACTACCAGGGCCCTGATTCTGTAACTTCAGTTGTGCGTCGATGGAATGGAGGCCATTTTATCTGTTCAAGTGGCGAAATTGAGAACTATTTAATATTTATATACTTGCTGACAACCATCCATATTAGCAGCCACCGCCAACCGAACGTAAAGTTGCAAACTACCTAGCAACTAAAAATTCAGTTGGCGGTGGCGCCACCAGTCACAGCCGTCATTAGATTTATGAAATTTGGATTGTTCTCAATTTCGCCTCCTGAACGGATAAAATGGCGACCATTCTATCGACGCACAACTGAAGTTACAGAATCGAGGTCCAGGTATACTGTACAAGCCAGTAAATAAGGACAAGAGGGTATAGCTGTATTGTGGGAGAAAGCCTGAAAAACTATATTTTTATAACCGTCATACCCCTGTTTTTATCTAATAACCTTAATAGAACTACAGGAGTGAGAGCATGGAGGGATGAAATAAAACTTTATAGACTTGAAAATAACAAACTACTACAGTCCAAACCCTCGGACTATTTTTTCGACCAAGCAGTCAGTGCCATAAAAATACGAAGGGGTTCCGCAGCTGGTGAATATATTAACCGCCTATCTCTGACGTCAGAAATGACGTCATGGTTCGCGTGCAAAACAACCGGCTTTGAGAATGCAATATAAGTTTGTGAGGGAATAGGTTCCTATTAAACAGTAATGGTCCTCGACGAAAAAGAGTTTTAAAAGTTTTTGTTGTTTTGCTATAAACGTTTTGTTGGTCTATAGTTTATATTGGGTGGCGCAAAAGTCACGACGGGGTTGTTATAAGGTAACATTTTTTTTTAAATTCATCTTAATTATTATAATTATTATTTTTGAGTACGGTTCGTGTTTCGAAGGAAGGCCCGTGCCCCTCGGTGGGGACGTATATGGGCTAGTAAAAAAAAAAAAAGGTTTTGATAATTACATCACGTAAATGACCACCATTTTCAGCTTTACTAAGACGGGCTCTTTCGAGAGCATTTCTCATTACTTTCCTCAGAATATGAGGAGTTAGCTCGGATGTTGGCCTTCAGGTGCTTGATTGTTCTGGGTCTTTTTAATAACTTTACCCTTTAAATAACCCCAGAGAAAATAATCTGGTGCTATTAAATCAGGGGAACAAGCGGGCCAGTTACATGTTGAAAATCTTGAGATTTAACGCTCGCCGAAAGACTGTGAGGCTGAAAATGGTGGTCATTTACGTAATGTAATTTATAAAACTAACTTAAACTATCTCTATGAGGGTTATTTTTATTATCTCATAATGGTAAAGATGACTTTAAAAAAATGTTACCTATTGCAACCCCGCCGTGACTTTGGACTACCCTGTATATTATACCAATAAAAATTCCTCTTTTTAGGGTTCCGTACCGCGCAAGGAAAAAAAGGAATCTTTATAGGATTACTTTGTTATCCGTCCGTCCGTCCGTCTAACTGTCTGTTTGTCAAGACCCTCTTTCTCAAGAACGCGTAGAGGTATTAAGCTGGAATTTATATCAAACACTCAGGTCTACTGTCCCTTGGAGCTGTGAAAAAATCAAACTTCTAAGTCAACGAAATCAAAAGATACAGCTGTTTATGCCGCAAATTTCCGCAAATTTTTGACTGTAGGTACTGAAATACCTACAGGTTTGTACGGAACCCTCGATGCACGAGTCCAACACGCACTTGGCTAGTTTTGTTTTTAATGTACGAGGTCTTATATATCTTTATATTTGATTAATGAGAGTTTTTTTTTCCTAAGGTGCATTAAGTATGGTGCTATGTAACACTATTGTAAGACTTTTTATACCCGTATCTGTAAATAAAGAAGTTCAAGTTTTAATTTTTATTTTCTCGAAGAAGTCGCCAGTTAAAAAAGCGGACGACGACGTTATGAAAAAACTTTTACATGAATATTACAAGGAGGCCGCGAAGGAAAATAAGAAATGTTCGCATTAACATAAAATATACGGAATTTGGAATCAAGTCATCACTGGCCGCTGAAAAATATTCAGGTGAGGTGTTTTCACGAAAAAATTGAAAGAAAGTAACTTTTTTTCAATTTTCCCGTGATTTAAACTGAGCGTGCTGATGAATAAGGTAAAGCAACGTGCACAAGGACAAGGAACCCGATTGTAGTCCAAAGGGGCAATTCATCATCCTTACTTAATACTATAAACGTGAAAGTTTGTATGGATGTTTGTTACTCTTTCGCGCTCAAACGGCTAGACCAATTTTGATAAAATTTTGAATGGAGGTAGCCGGTACCCTGGATTAACACACAGATAGGCAGATTCCAAATTCTTACGGGAACGAAGTCCCGGGCGGAAAGCTAATATGTGTATAATTAACCTGAGAAAATTCCATTGGAAAAACATTCAGAATGTTGATCTGGAATCTGTAAAAATCCAGGCTCAAACTGGGATTTGAACCCACAACCTTCCAGTTAGAAGCTGATTTTTAGACTGTCTGGGCTATACGTTTCAAACATTTCACTAATCGCTGGAGATTTGAAAACCGCCAAATTGAGGCAATTATCTGGAACATGAAAGCTATTGAAATAAAACCCTGTCAACGCGTTCAGGGTGAAATAATCAGAAAATTGGTGTTCGTAGCTCGTACAACAATTAACAAATTTGTAGTCACGCGAGCCGTTTGGGTATCATTTAAGTCATAAATAATGTACGGCTTTTTTGATAACGCATGAAAATTTGGAATTTTTATATGTCACGTTTTGCTTTTAATAAATAGGGGAACAAATCACTTTATAATGAATGTCTTTGTTTGAGTAGAAAAAAGTAAAAGACTAAGGGCCACTTTCACCAAAAGTGCTAAACGTATTTAGCAGGACTAATTTTGTTTAATTTGACAGATTTTGTTGCTTTGACAACTGAGTTAAATGTGTTTAGGCTGTTAAATACGTTTAGCACTTTTGGTGAAAGTGGCCCTTATAACAGTCGTATCACAGAGTATAGGGTACGCAATAGAATCAAAATTGATATATATTTTTTTTATTATAAGATGGGTTAACTTTTGACCTAATCTTGACCATAAGGTCAAAGATGAGGTCGACGATGGAGCGAGTTAATCCAGAAAATGCCTATAAAGGCACTGGTACTCCTACGCACCGACGGAACACAAGCTGTTTGGCGTCGGACTTCAGTGGGAGGATGGTCGCGAACCAGACAGCCCTTTACAGAGCCTACCACACCGCATGAGACCATAGGACGACACCTCAGATTCAGAAAAAAATGAAGTGTCGTTGCCTGGGATGGATTACTAGGAGGCAGGTATCATTTGTGCTTCCTTAGTCGCCTCTTACGACACCCACGGAAAGAGATGGAATGTGTTATTCTCAACCGATCACCACACGGTTAGAATTATGTTTTAGAATTACCGAATGATTGAACGTTATCACTTAATTATTATCCATTAATATCACCTCTAAAAAACAGTTTGTCATATAACAGCGTCACCCAGGGGAGAATTTGAGTACACTCAAGAGCATGTCAAGCTTGACACTTTGGACCGGCCCTGCATTGTATCGCGTGCAATATAAATCAGAGCTCAGCTTAAACTGGTAGTGTAAAGCGTGACCTGCTCTTGACTGTACTTTTTTTAATGGTAGCCGGAAAATCGCTCATTGTTTGTAAATGATATTTGTAACTAGCTTTTCGCCCGGAACTTCATATTTTTACTTTAGGAAAATCTTTAGAAAGTCATGTGGTCTACGTGTTAATCTGTTTTGCAAGCTATATTACTGCAAGGTTTTATCAAAAATGGTGTAACTAACACGAATGTGTTTAATGTAAATAAATATATTTTTTTATATAATAACAACTAAGTAGCATCTCTTACCAGCCCATATACGTCCGCACCGAGGGGCGTGGGCCTCCCTTCGAAACACGAAGGAGATTTAGGCCATAGTCCACCACGCTGGCCTAATGCGGGTTGGTGGACCACTCGTCTTTCGAAAATTAATTTTCTTGGACAAGCGGGTTTATTCCGTACATAAATCCGAAAAGTCGAATTTAGTGGTACAGGCCCGCACCAGGATTTGAACCCGCAACCTTCGGATTACAAGTCTGGCTCATTACCAACTGGGCTATCACCGCCAAGTAGCATATTAGGCCAATATATGAAACATTGAATCGCAAACTATTCGACCAGCTGATTGTTAGTATGGCAATTACATTTTTTAGAGAATTTCCTAAGGGTTACATACATACATACGCTCTCGCCTATAATCCCTTACTGGGTAGGCAGAGCAGCAGTGGTACTAGTGAACCACTAGATGCCACGTTTGACACAAATTGTGAGGGTTATCGGATGGAACAATTTGTATAATGGTGGTCAGCCTTTCGTCCATTATACAACAAAACCCTCACATCCCGCTTATAGACCTTACTGTATACCTGGGAAGAGTAGGTAACTGGCACATTCTAAGTTTTTCTTTCAGTCCCAGTCCAGCTTAGAAGAACTCCCTTCATTGAGAAAAATTGTTAAGTTTTTGGGCAGATTAAAAAATCACTTATACATTCCCCTGGTTTTTCATAAGCATTATTTGCACGTGATGCCCTGCCTACCACGATAGGCTCTACCTACATAGGTATATATATTATTTAAATAAGTAAACATTTGAAAAAAACCTATAGTAAATGTCATACGTGAAGTAATTCGCAAATCGCAAAGTAATTGCAAATATTCCCCTCGCGCGAAATTGGGCCAGCGAGGCACGAGATCAAATACTGCATTCAACACGTACACTTAATTAGAAAAGTGAATACAATAGTTTTTAACGTTACACAACTATAATATTTTATTAATAATCATAAATAAAGGCTACTCTAAGGTTTTCCATACTTTGTACCAATTGTAATAAAAACATTTGATAAAAATGAAAAAATTATTGTATTTTGTATCAAACTTTATTAGTGGAAACAGAAAATATAGAAGAAGACATGTAGAGAAGAAACAATAATTATAATAAAACGGGCAAGTGCGAGTCGGATTCTATAAAAACCATTATCTCTACAAAAACGGCAAAAAATCACGTTTGTTGTATAGGAGCCCCCTTAAATATTTTTTTTATTCTGGTTTTTAGTATTTGTTGTTCTAGGATCAATAGAAATAAATCATCTGTAAAAATTTCAACTATCTAACTATCACGGTTCATGAGATACAGCCTCGGACAGACTTTCTATAAAAACGAGCAAAAAAATCACGTTTTTTGTATGGGAACCCCCTAAAATATTTTATTCTAGTTTTTAGTATTTTTTGTTATAGGGCACATAGAAATACATCATCTGCGAAAATTTCATCTGTCTAACTATCACGGTTCATGAGATACAGCCTGGTGACAGACGAATAGGGTCCCGTTTTTTCCTCTTTGGGTATTACCGAACCCTAAAAAGGTGTTTTAAAAATTGAAATAAATAGCTAAGTATACCAGATAACTTTTAATATAAATTTAACAGAATCGTATTTCTTGTTTTTTATTGTTTAGCACAAACATTTTAGGCTAGATCATCCGAAGCATGAAAATACTTTCAACATTTTTTATATCAATTAATGTTATTGTGCCTTTTGGCTCTTGCTGTTAGCTGTAATTAATTTTTAATAAAGGAAATGAAATGGGAAAAAAACAAATATCTTCCTATTTACTATAATCTTGGCAATAGTGCTCTTCAACACAATTTGAGTGTGTAGCGAAAAAAAAAACAATTTACTTTTGATCTAGTCTATTTCTAGCAAAATTACCAGGCTGGTCATTTTGAAGTATTTTTTGATATACTTACAAATTTTCTAAGAAATCACTGTAAAAGCACAAAAGTAACAATTTACCAACCATAACATGCTTGTCTGCACTTTTGTCACAGTATTTTATTTTTTACGTTATAAAAATAATTTCTTCCCATTTTCCACAGAACTGTACGCACAGACAGACAGTCATAAAGCTGTCACTTGTTCGCGGATGTAACAGAGGGGGGGGCGCTTCATTTCAAATCCAGTTCAATTCGATGCCGAGCGATGCTCAATTGTTTTATGACTTATGACAAATCGCTCGTTTGAAGTGCCTCGAAGTGGTTTGTTTGTGAATGTACTTCGAGTTACATTGTAAGTGTACTGTAACGTGTTAGAATAGAAGCTATTTTGCAACGAACCATGCTTAAGATGTATACATTTTAAGGTGATTTTGTTGTAGGTACTAGAGTAACCTTTTTTGAGCCCTACACACACTCAAATGCCCATACTAAGGTTTTCCCTTGTGTCGTGAGTCCCTCAGAATATACACTAATATAGACACGTATACACGTATACTAATATAGACACGTATACCACCCATGACCCGAGAACAAACATCTTCTTTTTATACAAATATTTGATATTATATATTAGCGACTTCGCCTTTCTCTATTTTAACACTGATTAAAATGTTCTGACATTGGTGAAATTACGAAAATCGTGGACGCCATTTTATCAAAAAATAAAATAAAAGACTGATTAGAAATGTCATGAAAAATAAACCCGCTGTACCGTTTTTCCCCTGAAAATCAAACCAGTTAATGAGAATATTTACAAAGTGTTTATTTAAAAACACCTACAGCAGAAGCTATTTTTTTAATTCGAATAAAAAGTATGGTGCAAGCAGACCTAAGTCATGTATTTCCCTTCCATTTCCAGAAGTATTCACCTGCAAAGCTCCACGTAGATGGCACGTTGCCAGCCCGTGAACAGCTGACCCTAATGCACCATGCATTCAGGGCATTCTAACGGCATATTTGATACACAAATACTAACTGTAACTGTTATATACAGCGGTGATAGTCATTGGTTATGAGCCAGACTTATAATCGGTAGGTTGCGGGTTCAAATCCTGGTGCGGGCCTGTACCACTATATTCGTCTTTTCGGATTTATTGACGGATTTTTCATTAATTTATCACTTGCTCAGCGGTGAAGGAAAACATCGTACGTACCCGGACGTATGAGAAAATTCGTTTTGGAAAGACGTGCGGTCCACCAACCCGCATTGGGCCAGCGTGGTGGACTATGGCCTAAATCCCTGATGTGTTTCGAAGGGAGACTCGTGCCCCTCGGTGGGGACGTATATGGGCTGTTAAGAACTGTTTTACTTCTGTTCTTATCGTGCGGGTATAATCTAGTATGTGGCAAACTTGACTAACAGAGTTTTTAAACCGTCAAATAGCCTCCAATTTCATTTAACGACTATAGTCAATCGACAAAAGCTGAAACCGACAGCTCGTGATAAACTGCCACTTAGGTCACCCATCAGGTTCCTTGAGTTGGTCGTTGCTTCTATCTACGATCGACGGACGGCCGATAATTGACACTACCTGTCACTGTCATCTGTATAGCATAAGACAGAAATGAACTGATATTCGATATTTCGAAATTTCGGTCGTAGATAGTGAAGAGTAGAGCCCCTATCCCAGGGAGCTCATCATTCATGGGATACTTACCTTTAGACCTTTTTTTTTTACCAGCCCATATACGTCCCCACTGAGGGGCACGGGCCTCCCTTCGAAACACGAAGGGGACTTAGGCCATAGTCTACCACGCTGGCCCAATGCGGGTTGGTGGACCACTCGTCTTTCGATCATTTTCTTGGACGGGCGGGTTTCATCACGATGTTTTCCTATACAGAGACCTTTATATGGGGTGAATTTATCTTTAAACCTTTATGTGGGGAAAATTATAATTTATTTTATTAGCTTGTATATTTATTTTATTAGCTTGTAATGTATGTAAGTATGTTTGTTGAAGTCAAATACCTTCAACAGATTGAGCCTAAATTTAACGCGGGCTTTCGTTGTACAAATGGGTAACCTGACTTGCTGCTGTGTGTACCTATCGTACATCTTTGGGTAACCTTTATTAGATCCGAGAACAAATAAGCTTTTTACACAAATGTTTACCTCGGCCCGGAATCGAACCGAGGTACCGTCCGTTTCAAGGAAGCGTACTAAACCAAACCAGTCGACACTTACAGGCTTACACCCTTTTTGTAACGACACAGAGTAGTGATGCTCACCCTGCTCGGGTGACAGCCCGAAGCGGCGGGGTGGTGACAAATGAGCTCCATTTGTAAGTAACTCGTGCGTCGTCGGCGCCGCGACACCCGGTGGGCGCTTGATGGAGCACATGCGAAACATATCGGGATACCGGGTCAATGTTTTTTTTTTAATGCCGTACTTTATTTTCCTCTATTTTAGACTCCTAACAAAAAGAGGGGTGTTCTAAGTTTGGTGTGTGCATCTGTATATCTGTGTGTCTGTCTGTGGCATTGTGGATTCCCAGCTGCAGACACCCCCGGAAAAACACCCGGGAAATAGTGTTAGTTAGTTTTATTTTATTTTGTTTAATTTTAATTCATATGTATGTTAGTCTGTAAGGTATTTATCTATGTGCCTTAGATGCCTGATAATAAATGATTTTATTATTATTATTGTAGCTCCTAAACAATTGGACAGATTTCGATACGGTTTTTTGTTTTAAAGGCGACGTTATTTTCCGCCGTGTGGTAACCGGTTGAAAACACCATCCTATCTCTTTCCGTGGATGTCGTAAGAGGCGGCTAAGGGAATACAAATGAGACCTGCCTCCTAGTAATCCATCTTAGGCAACGATACCTCAGTTTGTTTTGAATCTGACGTGGCATCCTATGGTCTCATACGGTGTGGTAAGCTCTGTAAAGGGCCGTCTGGTCTGGTTCCTACCGAAGTCCGACGCCAAACAGCTTGCTGTGTTCTGTCGGTGCGTGGGAGTACCAGTGCTTTAATTGGTATTTTCTGGGTTAACTCGCTCCATCGTTGACCTCATCTATGACCTTGGTCAAGATTGGGGTCAAGAGTTAACCCATCTCATAATAAAATAATAAAAAATGGTACTTAGTGATATTTGATGCAAACCAATTTCTCCCATATAAAGGTCTAAAGTCACCCCATAGTCTGAGGGTAAGTACCCCATATATCATGACCTCCTTGGCACTCTTCACTATCTACGACCGAAATTTCGAATTATCAAAAAGCTTGTAATCATTTATGGACATCGTCAATTCCTTAAATTTTTGATGTTATCTTTGTTCTCAATTAGCTCGTTATTCCTTCATTATTTCTACTCCAAGGTCTGTCGTCGTCATGCAGATCACATCCGTCTACGACTGCCGTCAATTTCACCGTCTCCGCACTCCTTAGTGCCCTCTGAAACCTCACAAAATCCTTCATCATCTTCCAGTCCCGTAGCAGCAGAAACATTCCAAACTCCACTTTCCACATACAGTTCTCCGCCTATTGCGAGTACGTCAAGAGACTCTTCTGCAACCTCCAAAGCCTCAGTCTCTACCCCAATAATTTCAAATGACTCTACTCCCGTACCACTCCACCGGTCTCAGCAAACCACTAGACCTCGCCGATAGGTACCCTAAGCCTCCAAAAGCGCACATGGAGTCCAGACTTTAGACAAGGACACTAGTCTAAACACGATGTAATTGGCATTAGAGATCGATAGGAGCAACTAAAGGCAGCAGTAATAAATTGCCATTAATTTAAATTAGCTCTGGGTCAAGGCTAGCAAGTTATCGACTGTTCCAATCTAGCAAAATTAATAGGATCAGCGCGCGATTAAAGATAAACAGAATATACGGGAGTATAGAATGAGCGGGGACGTTGGAAAGAAGATGATTATTCGTGACTTTGCAATTCTTCTTCTTTTTATTGTGTAGCAGTCAACCGTGTGGTGAACTTGACTAACCCTGGCGTCAGAGTTTATCACACCGCCAAATGGCCACTGACTTGGTTTAACGACTGTAATCAACCTACAACAGTTAGTATCGCCAGATTAACGTGTCCTCCGTAGCACAGAATCGCTCGTAGTAAACATCCACATTGGTCACTCATCAGGTTCTCTGCACCTGTGTACGTTACTTAACCTTATTAACCGTTTCAGATCAGCGAGCGCCACTGCGCTACCAGCACTCCTTTTGGAATTGAGTCTTTGAGTAAAAGAGGAGCAACTTTTTTCAAACCCTTTGGGTTCGCCTTATTCAAAAAATATGTCATTGATAAAGATCATTGTTAAAAAAAGTTTAAAGCTCAGAAGAAAATTCTGTAGCTATTTATTCCATGTACAACCAGGATATTCCAAGCCTAAAAATTATGCTCAATTTGACACACGTCGCGCTGCTGTGCAGATACAGTTTTTGAATAGAATTGGCCAGCAGATCTTGACAAAACAAGACATTAAAAGAGTCATAGTAAGTCCATAATAGGGATTTTGACAGTATTTGATTTTATGAATTATTGTATGTGAAACAAAAAATAATGCTAGAAATATATTAATATCCGAAAACAGCATTAAAATTGGTAAATGAACAAGTTATTGGCATTTATATCATCGTAAGGACTAGCTATCTCGTTTTGTAGGGAGTGCTAGCTATCTCGTTTCTTACCTACGCAAACAAATGGCGGTGACGTTACATGCCTGTAAGTGCATCTCTTTTTCGTTGTTCTACAGTTTCCCCCTCTATTGAAATTTAATAGCTTGTAACTTTTTTATTTCTCAATAGTTTTCAAAAATTAATTCAGTTTTGGGTTTTGGATTAAGTTCCTTTTTAAGAAAAACAATAAAAAAAATTAGTCTACATCCCTATTGCAAAATCAGCAACCGCTTCGCCCCGCTCACAATAGTCCCCCGTATGCGCCCGCGTCAGGTGTTCCTATTTCTCTCGCTATCGACTCGAAGCCGCAAGTTAGACGCGCGGTCTCCATACTTCCCTTCTCATATACGGAGATTATCTTCCCGGCTGGTATATCTTAGTTTATATCTTGTCTGAGATGGCTTGTGTTATACAAGGTAGAAATTGAGTTTTGATAAGATTGAGTCGTTTAAAGATAAAAGTAAGATTTTTACAAATATGTATACCCTTACGCCTTATATCCCTACAGAGTACACTCATCAATAAACTAAATAACAAAAAATATTTATGATTACATTCAATTAAATACTAAAGGTGGGGCAAATATTGCCTAAAATTGTAGATCTGTAGTATCATGAAGAAGCGAAAATAAATTGTTAGTTTGTTTAATTGAAGTCGGTTGATTTCAACGTTTTTAGCGTTGACAATAATTATTCTACGGTAAGAAAGTGTACATCTACGCTACACCGTAAGATATGCAAAAATATGCTGTTCTAAAACCGATCAGTGAGGTTAAGCAACGTACACAGAGGCAGGGAACCTGATGAGTTACCAAAGTGGGAATTTATCACGAGCGTTTCCATGCTTCGGAGGGCACTTAAGCTGTCAGCCCTGGCTGTTGGCGATTGACTACAGTCGTTAAAAACAAGTCAGAGACCATTGTGCGGTTTGAAAAACATTGAGGGTTGGCCAAGTTCGCCACACACTTGAAATGAAATGAAATGAAAATTTATTTATTTCTAGAAGTAATTTTTACATTTTCACTTGAGGCCAGCCCAGTAAGCATTAATTTGCTTGTGTTGGGTGTGCCTCGCACAATCACAGTTTAAATAACAAAATTTCTTAAACAGAACAAAAATATATCTAAATTTACTTAAATCAAAGTGTGTGCAGATGTGTAAAGTGTAAGTGTGTAAAGTGTGTGCAGATGTGTATGTGTGTACGTGCATGTGTGTGGGTGTGTGTGTATGTGTGTATGTGTGTGTGTGTGTGTATGTGTGTGTGTGCCGGTGTATATGTATGTGTGCGTGCGTTAGCCCTACGATGTGATATCTTGGGATCGGAAGTTGTGCCAACGACAACTTCCACTAACGAATGTGTAAGATAAATATACAGAAATAGAAATAAAACTACATGTAAAGTTATCGCCGATAGGAGAAAGACCCACCCAAGACACTTGACTACACCGAAGAAAAAGAAGACCCAATAAAGTTGTAAAAGTTGCATTTGAGTGTGTCGTGAGGTTCTAGAACCACACTATGCTCTGCCTAGCCCTGTGGTATCATAAGCATGAGTGTGCGTATGTATTTACCCAATAACCCACCCCGATATTAAACTCAAGACCGTTCATATAAACGTCTCAATCGATTTATTTAGTCGTAAAGAAGCGGCTGCTCACACGTTAACCCCTGTCAATAAGCCGGCTCTCGGAGAGTTAACACCTTAACTGCTATGATTCGGCAGTCCGCACATCCTGGCCGTTCAAGGTCGCTCTCAGTGTGTCACCAGCCGAAACGTGTAGGGCTGAGTAGTCAAAGAAGACTCGAATACATTTTTCTTATGTTTTTTTTTAACTTAAAAAAATCGTTTCATTAATGTATACTTGCTTTCCACCCGCGACTTCGTCCTCGTGGGAATTTGGGAAAATTGTGTAGCCTATGTGTTAATCCAGGGTGTCAGCTATCTCCATACCAAATGTTATCAAAATTGATACAGCCTTTTGAGAGTGAAAGATTAACAAACATCCATACATACATACATCCATACAAACAAACTTTCGCGTTTATAGAATTAGTAAGGATATGACCTAATGACTCAGGAATGACCTAGTCTACTGATCTGAAGATTGCAGATTTATTTTGAAAAAATATTTTGATATCGTATTTCTGAAGTATTTCGGAGGAGTCTGAGTGTTTATATCTATACTATTTATAAAGAGAAAAGATTTAATTGTTTGTTTGTTTGTTCGAATTGAATAGGCTCCGAAACTACTGGACCGATTTGTCCAGTAAGTCTTTCACCATTAGAAAACTACATTATCCCCGATGGACATAGGCTACATAATTTTTCCGAATTCCCACGGAAACGAAGACCCGAGCGGAATGCAAGTCTATGTATACATTTACAAATAAAAGTATTTAAGTATCATATCAGTTATCTAGCACCCATAGTAAAAGCCTTGCTTAGTTTGGAGTTAAATGATGTTATGTGAATTGTACGAGATATACCGTGATGCCGTGACGACGTCCGACCGATTTCGATCATGGTGACCACTACGACTGCTACTTTGTCGTATAAACAAAACAGTAAAAAAAATCATAGATTTCATGCCATAAATGATTCATATTTTAAATAAAACGAAACAAATTTTTACAATTCAGCCCCGCGCGAACTAAGAAAAACTAGTCGACTGATTTTCATTTTTTTGAGCTTAAAATGTTTGCAATCTATGTCCCCCGGGGTTATTTTTCAAAATTTCGATATCTCTTTTAGTTTGCGAAATATTGGATTCGAAAGTTAAAAAAAGTGTTTTCGTCATAACTTTTTTGATTTTTGTTATTTTTCAAAATTCTTTTTTGCATAATGTGCCACTTGCAAATACGCATCTTTTGAGCTAATTCACTATCCTAGCTTTATTATCAACGGAGCTATACGCAGATCACACTTTTCCGTGAAATGAGGCCCTACACCGACACCTCCCAAAAGACATTTCCAATGTCAAAATACAGGAGATAAATTTAAGATTTAACTAAACATGTAAGTCTTATGAAAGGAACATAGAACTGAAAAAAAAATAACTTCTCAGGGAACACTGCATCTTTGCAAATAGGCGTAGAGTTAAAAAAAAATATTCATGACTTTGATATATTTTAAGTAACAGCCTAAATTTTCTATAAAATAAAGCTATTTTTTAATATGACTGAAATTAAACGTTTTTCACCACTCTATCAGATCAGCTAATAGCACTTTGTGTGAAAATATGAGAAAACCAGCTTTTCGCCCACGACTTCATACGTATTATCTCGAATTCAGGAACATCTTTTCTTTAGTTTGGCCGGCCGGTTTGGTCGAGTGGTAGTGACGCTGCCTCTTGATCGGCGGGTCCTGGGTTCGATTCCCAGTCGGGGCAAATATTTGTGTAAAAAGCAAATGTTTGTTCTCGGGTCATGGGTGTTTGTGTTTGTCTTTATGTGTGTTCCGAGGGACCCACGACACAAGGGAAAACCTTAATGTGGGCCTTTGAGTGTGAAGCGTTGTTTAGTGCTCGTCTCCATTACCAAAAAAACGTTTAGGCCTTTCAGGCATCTAGACCCAGCGGTTTCAGCTGTGCATTGATTGATCACTCAGTTAATCTGTCATTCAGTTTTCGCTTTTTGTGGGGTTGACTTAAAATTATTTAGCGAAAGTTAGGGGATATAAATTAGGCCACTAAATAATTTGAAAAATTTTCTCTCCGTACAACATATAAGCGATTAACTAATTGCTTTAATACGGGAAATTGATTAATTTTTTGAGAATTTAATACGAGTTCGCTAATTTATTTAGTCGCTAATCAATAAGACTGTTATACGATAGAAAGTACTAAGAAATACACCTCCATATAAGTTGTGAGATCAACTGTTTACTTAAGCGAGAAAAGGTGAATTTCGTGTGATTTTGAAAATATTATTTTTTTCCCATATGGTTTTCTTAGAGAGCTTCATGGTGAGATTTGTATTCTAAAGCGTTGCTTATTAAAATCAGGCCGCACCATTACATTAGGTCCTTATCAAGGAAATTGGCGGTATTTTCTCAAGCTTTATTTTATTTTGTTCATAATTTATTTGATTAACCAGCTTTTAACAAAATAGATTTTTATTTAAAAACTTGATCATATAACGGAGAGTTTCAGTGAAATAAGTACATTTTTGCTTTAGATTTTTTTACTGAAAACGAAGCTCAAACATAGCTTGTTTACTATATTGCCCGTTTTAGTGCTTATTTTTGCTGTAACTTTGTTATTATTTAAATTTTCAATAAACTAAGTATGATTAAAGTTAACTTAATGTTTTCCAAATCTTCCAACAAAATTGTATTAAATTTTGATATCGCTTTTCTAATAAAAATCCAAAAACGTTAGTATGAAAAAATTTGATTTCAAGTAACATTGTATGGAAAACGCCAATTTCGTAGGTAATGACCTAATATTTTGTACATCTTAAGATTCTTAACGTTCTCTTACGTTTGTCAGCCCTATGATCTCATACGCGGTCGTCCCGTAGGTACCGCAGTGCGACGGCTATGGCGGCGACGAGCTGCGTCACGCCTGCGGAACGCGCCTACACCGCTAAGGGATAGGCAGGGATCACCACTACTTAAGAGCTCTTTGATCCGTATTTCAGAACGCGACTCAGACTCTGATCTTAAGTAGCAGTTGCCTTTGTCATTTTGATAGTGAGAAAAAATACAATCAATACTTAAGTATAGATCAAGACTTGATAATACGTCCTCCTTCTGTAATACGGGCCTTCGACTACTGTCGCTCGGCTGACAAGCAAGAGAAATCAAGCTTGAGAATTTCGCTCCTGTTCATTTTTCAAACTCGATATGTTGTTAATTGTACGTCGGGTGATTGACCTTAACAGGTGACCTGTGACAATGCATCATCTTCTTCTACTTCACAAGTTTTAATATCGAGACCACTACTGGACATAAGCGTCCTTAAGTCCTCTGAAGAGGCAAGCGTACTACGTACGAATGTACATACAAGCGTGAACATATGAGTTAAACTTTCACACTTCTGACCATAGAAAACAAAACCTAATGTAAGGCAGTAAGGTGCCAAATGTATTCAATGAGAGCGCGCAGAAGAGTTTCGAGTAGACATAAAACCTGGATATCGTCGACCTCATCTATGACCTTGGTCAAGATCGGGGTCAAGAGTTAACCCATCCCATAATAAAAATAATAAAAATAAAATACCGTTATTTATAATTGGTGGAGCTTCTTCATTGATTAACATATCATTACTAAAAATGTGATGCCAACTAAATCGCTATCATAATTATCAGCAACACTGCTTAAAATAAAATCAGCTAACATATTTCTAAGTTTTATACCGTTCTTGCCATATATCGTTAAAATAAAACAAAACTAAAAAATCCGAACGCAATTTTCTTTTTAAACCCACCATGACAGAGGCAGTAAATTATTGAGCCACTATCGCTGTACAAATGATCGTTAAACAGTGGAAAAAACATAAATAAATGGAGTTAGCACCGATTGTCTATCTGGTCGACCTAGATGATAGATAGTGGTTGCTCACGAAATAGAAAGGTCAATTTCGTCGGTATAGGGTTTTTGCGAGCTGTCTTATAGTAACAAGTTATCGTACCGCAAAATAATAGAGGAAAACTAAGAGGCTTACGAAACTAAGCTATAAAGCGCGTGATGCTTAGAATTTCTCTCCGTGACCGCATCAGGAAGACTGAAATACGTAGAAGAACCAAACCGACCAATAATCGAAATCATACCTTTTTTAGGGTTCCGTACCTCGAAAGGAAAAAACGGAACCTTTATAGGATCACTTTGTTGTCCGTCCGACCATCTGTCAGTCAAGACCCTTTTTCTCAGGAACGCGTAAAATCATCAAGCTGAAATTTATATCAAATAATCAAATCTGATGTCCCTTAGAGCTATGAAAAAATCAAACTTCTAAGCGAACGCAATCAAAAGATACAGCCGTTTATGTCGCAAATTTCCGCAAATTTTCGACACTCGCAAGGGAATCAAAACCTACAGGGTACTTCCCGTGAATTCAAAATCTTGAAATTTGGTACGAAGCAACGTCACATAGCACAGGTAAAGGAAAAATTACGAAAACCGTAAATTTTTAGTAACATTATTTAATAAAAATATTTTTAATAATTTTAAACTTACTACCCCTTTCCTCATGAACGCGTAGAGGTATTAAATTGAAATTCATATCAAATACTCAGATCTATTATACCTTTAAGCAGGTTTGTTCGGAACCCTCGGTGCGCGAGTCTGACTCGCACTTGGCCGGTTGTTTTTTATTAAGAATAGGTTTGCTCTTGACCACAATCTAGCTCAGGGCAAGGATGCGGTCAAGGATGTAGCGAGCTCACCCAGAAAAAGCCTGAAAGAAATTGTAAGTGGGCGGGCCACCTAAGTCGGAGAAATGACCAAATTTGGGGCAGAGACGTACTAGAGTTCTGGACGGACCTTCGATCTGGATGCAGACGCAGAAGCGTTGAAATGGGCTGACAATCTTGCCAAGGTTGCCGGAAATAACTGCACGCGAAAGGCTCAAGACCGAGGAATATGGAGTCCAATGGAGAAGACCTATACTCAGCCTTGGGTGGCTGCAGGTTGAAGAAAAATCACCACTGGCTGGAAGAAATCACTATTAGTGATAAGTCCGTCTTTGTTAATTTTTACTGTAGGTATGCCATATAATCTAAGTCTTCTTATCGTGTAGGCATAGTCAAGTGTGTGGCGAACTTGGCTAACCCTGGTGTCAGAGTTTTCGAACCGCACAATGGTCTCTGACTTGGTTTTAACGACTGCAGTCAATCGACAACAGCCGGGACCGACAGCTTACGAAGCATAGAAACGCTCGTGATAAATTGCCACTTTGGTCACCCATCAGGTTCCCTGCCTCTGTGTACGTTGCTTAACCTCACTGATCGGTTGAGATCAGCGAGCGCCACTGGGCTACGAACGCTACTAATCTATGTGCAACAAAGAAAACATGAGAAGGAGTATATGAAATACGAAACGAATTTTCTGGCGACCAGCGAAGATGGATTCTTGACGAATATTTTTTTAATGACAGAAGAGAATCAAGCCACTAAACGGAACATAAAAAAACAATAAGTTTTTTTGCAGTTACGGCCTGGATACAAGGCCTTTGAGACAAAGAGGAGTATTATAGACGTAATAATAGGTCTTTACCTATGTAATTGCCATTTTTCATACAATATTTTTGGAAAACTGAATTTTCCATACTAACGTTTTTGGATTTTTCTCGGGAATGCGAAATCCAAATTTAGCAAAAGTTTGTGGGAAGGTTTGGACAACATTAAGTTAATTTTTATCATACTTACTTTATTCAAAGTTGTAACTGTAACAACGGTACAGCAAAAATAAGCAATGAAACGGGAAACGGATGAAACGAGCTTCTTTTTCAGCAAATAAATCTAAAGTAAATATATATTAATATGACTCATTATATCCATTATATGGCCAAGGTTTTAAATAAAAAAACAATTTTATTATCAGCTGTTCAATCAAATAAATTATAAATAAAATAAAGCTTGAGAAAAAATCGGCAATTTCATAGGTAAAGCAATTTCATATAAAAACCAAGCAATACAAAAACACACAGCAGCATAAATGTTGACCTTGACATCGACCATATCTCACTCGTAATCTCTCACTTTCATTGTGAAAATGGGTAACCTGACGCGCTGCTGTCTGTACATATCAAGTCTTAAATTAAACCATTAATACCTATCCAATATTCTTCTGAAGGCATTTGAGAGGGGCGTTCAGGCTGTAATCAGAAGAGCTTTGCGTGCAAATTATGCGAAATTCCCTTAAATGTCACCGCGGCTATTCTACTACACTGGGCGTCAAAAATAAGTAGTACAGTTTTAAAATTGCGATTTCTCCCAAACTATAAAACTTAGACCTTTGAAACAAAAAAGGTTAAAAAGAAAATTTAATCTTATTCAATAAAAACTTCATGCATTATAAGAACTTATAATGCTTGACTTTAAAAAAAACGAATAAATAAAAACACTTTTTTTAAACTGTTGAAAGGTGTTGTCTTACTTAGGATTTTTGTGTTTGACACATTCGCTGCTGATAAAGCAATTGTAATTGAAAAGCATAGGTATCTTCAGAGAGTAAATTTGACTAATCATGCCTCTTTCACCAGAAGAATGTGCAAGAATCTTAGCTTTTCTCGAAGTGGGCATCAGTATGCGTCGTACTGCAAGGAGGGTGGGTGTAACTTTAAGAACGGTTCAGCGAGTAAAGCAAAGGTACGAAGAGACTGGAAACCATCTAAGGAGACGAGGTAATGGCAGACCCAGGTGCACAAGTACCCGAGAAGATCGCTTTATTGTTTCCACTGTGTTAAGAAATCGACACCTTAATGCAGTTGAGGTTCAGCAACAGCTTCTTCGGACCCGAACAGACTACATCAGTGAGAGTACAGTGAGAAGAAGACTTGCTGAAGCTAACCTGAAGCCTCTAAGACCAGCAAATGGCCCCAAACTTGAGACAGAGCATCGCGTAGCAAGACTACGCTACGCCCGTCAACACGTACAATGGGGCGAAGAAGAATGGGCTAGAGTTTTATTCACAGATGAGTCTCGATTCTCTTTATACACTTCAGATGGACGGCGGAGAGTCTACAGACGACCCGGTGAGCGATACATTCAAGCTTGTATCTCGGAAAGAGTCCAATATGGCGGGGGCTCTGTACACGTATGGGCTGGTATCTCTTCAGAGAGTCGCACAGAGCTTGTGGTAATAGAAAATGGGACTTTGACTGGTGAAAGATATGCCTCGGAGATCCTCAACGAGTATGCAGGGCCATATTTAATAAATATGGGTGATGGAGCCATCCTAATGCATGATAACGCCCGGCCACACACTGCTCACCACGTACAAGAGTACATTCAGGAGGTTGGCATCAACTTGATGGCTTGGCCATCGAGAAGCCCAGATCTCAACCCGATTGAACACGCCTGGGATGAGCTTGGGAGGCTAGTCAGAAGGCGCAGTCCACCTCCTGCCACACTCAGGGCTCTAAAACATGCGCTGATAGAAGAATGGGAAAATATTCCCCAACACCGCCTCCGAAACTTAGTGTTCAGCATGCCAAACCGGATCCAAGCTGTAATTAGAGCCCGAGGCGGCAACACAAGTTATTAAATTGTGAAAAAGTTCCAAAACGTGAAAATTAAGTGGTTGACATATCGTTAAAAATTGATACTTTTTAGTATTTATCTTAATTTTAAGTTTGAAACTTTATTCATGCCAAATAAAATATAACTTTAATAAACTTCGTTAAGTTTACTATAAACTGCTTTTTATTTCATAAGTGTAACTACTATAGTTTAGGAGTAATTGCAATTTGAAAAGTGTACTACTTATTTTTGACGCCCAGTGTATATAACTGGTAGGAGTGGTTGTGAGAATCAAGGTGAAATAGCTTGAGATAAAGTTGTTGGCAGAAGAGCATCGTTTAATTTTTTTTTTTTAATAAATAAAAATATATGCAGAGTGTTACATAAATCATAAGCTTTCCGCCCGGGACTTAGTTCCCGTAGGAATTTGAAAAAATTATGTAGCCTATGTGTTAATTCAGGGTATCAGCTACCTCCTTACCAAATTTTATCAAAATTGGTCAAGTCGTTTGAGCCTAAAAGAGTAACAAACATCCACACATAAATCCGTGTATATACTTTCGCGTTTATAATATTAGTAAGGAACTAAGAATTTGTATAAATGTTTCTTGTCCTTAATGAATAAAAAAACTGTTTTTACCCAAATACGGCTGCGTGAAAACAAATCAAATTCCCAGTTTGCATGCACGCTTTACGACTGTATAGTAGAATAGAACAAGAAAGCATGTCACAGGCGAAACTCGGTAACGATTTATTTTAATTTACTCTGGAAACGGTAGGTGCTCGAGGGATTTAGCCCCTCCAAGGAATGTGCACTTTGGCCTTTGCGAGACCTTCTTTAAGAACTCTTAATTTTCTTGGCATTACGGGGCTTAGTGCCCAGAATATATCAACCTATTTTTAAGAATCTTATTAAGAGGAACAGTATAAATATCGCATGCATATGCGTATACGGTCTTTGGTGGGAACTCGGCGTGGGCAGTTGCTTTGTCAATTGAATTTTCGTTTTCTGTGTGAAAAAGTTTTTTAATGTTTGATAGTGATAGTGTATTATGCAGTAAATTGACTAAAAGTCGTAGAGTGATAAAAAATTTAAGTGATAACAGTGTTTCTGCTCCGTTTGGTACCGATAAAGATCCTCGAGGTAGTGCTTCTCGCCGCCAGTTTTCGTAAAACAGACGCTGTCCGGTTTTACGAAGAACATGAGGAGCTTAGGGCTGAGGTGAAGTTAAAGAAAGAAGATTTTTCACTAAATGGCTGTATGGACATAGTTTCCTTTGCCTTTCCCGAAAGGGATAAATTAAAAAAAAAAGCATATGCATATACATATATTCTCGGGTCATGGATGTTCGTGTCTGTCTATGTGTATGTTCCAAGGAACGACACAAGGGAAAACCTTAGTGATTTAACAAAGTATTTATCATATATGGGGTAACTTTAAATTAATTAGCAAAACTTTTGACCTATCGACTACGTTTAAATTTAAAACTTTCAAGACAATAAACAATGCGATGTGCCATCGATATGATAATTCATAGAACCAGGCGTTACTTTGCGGATCAATAAGTAAGCAAGGTAGATATTTAACAATTTCCGCAATAAATATCAGATGGAGTTTTCAGTACGGTAGAAGACTGTTGTAAAAGGTAGTGCGTTATACCTCCTTGAACTACGCCCACATAGTCTCGCCGCCGCGCCGCCTAAGCGCCCACGAATTTTACCCGTGTTCTAATTTTGAAACGGCATCTAATTGGGAAGTTGACTGATATTATAGACATATTTATTGATATAATATATTAATTGCGTGATATGATAACAATTTGAAATAAAAATTGTAATTGATCCAAAAATGAATCTGTCTTTTTCTTAGAAAATGGAATTTTGTGCAGTATTTTCTTTATGTCTCTCTACAAACAATGTTTGTCTCGTTCTTGTCTTTTTTTTACGAAAGCTGAACCACAATAAGACAATAGAAGCACTGTAATTAATATGGCGGTGCCAAACTCAACTGTTCGTATTTCTCTCTGTCTAGTTAGAGTTTTTAAAGTTCATATCTTTCTTATTTTTAAAGATATGAGTAATCTGTTCAAGCTATTTATAATGTAAAAACTCTTCAAATTTGATGATAAAAAAACTAATCAGATGCCCAATTTTGGAGGACATATAAATAATTCTGCGGGTGGCTGCAGAAAGCTGCTAAAAAATAATAATCTGCGGCAGTAAAAATAAACTTGCGGCTGTTATATTGACAAAAATACAGCTTCTTAAAAATGGAGAAGTAAATATTATAAACCAGGTAGCAAAATAAAAGTTCTGGATTCTAAAAGTAAATAAAAACGTATGAGAAAGTAGACAAAACGTTAGGAAGTCCGAGCCAAAATCATCCGATTCTCCGCAGCAGTAGAGTTAAATAGTAGAATAGATGCCCTATACTATGCAGAAATATACAAGTGCTTAACGACTTTAATGGAACTAAAGGGACACCATAAAGGAAACGTTTACGTAAACGTAGTAAGCACGTTGACCCGCCCGCCCACGCGTCTCGACGGTTGTATTGAAGCGCCCACGCACCAGCTGATTGGCCATGTGCTTCATATTATAGCCATGATTTCTGATATTTCAGGATTCCGAGTATTTTAAGAATGTTATACTTATTCTTGATAATTTGTGTTGTTGCTTTTTGACTGAACTCCGATATATCTACACTAATACGGGGTGTATTAGTTCGCTATTATCATTACTTCAATATTATCAAGAGGAAAGATGTGTATTTTGAATAAACATACAAAAAAAAAATTAAAAAAAAATAAGAATTTTTTCACCCCGGACAGAAAGAAACACAAGTTCTAATGCTAGTTGCACTTGTATTATTTTAAAATATTTTTTTAATCATTATTTTATTTAAAATATAGTAAATTAATGAAAAATATCGCGAGTAGCTAAGTGCTGTAAATACTACTGTGTATCACGGTTTCTTTTTCAATCGCAAAGCGAAAAGTAATGTTTTGAGATTTCTTGGTTAAATAGACAGTTTTATTTCAATAAATAATAAAATATTTGATAATTGCAATATATCTCTATTTTAATATGAACTTATAATTGTACTAATTGAGTTAATCAAGCTAAAATAAGTATTTAAAACAAAAACACGTTTCATTTTCATGTTTCACTTATTCATATTTAATCACTGAAATAATATCACACAAACTTCCCACCCTTTACATTATTTATGAATACAAAACACAAAATAACTAGTAATTGGTCAGTATTTTTGTCACGCCCACACAACTTATGTACCTACTTATTACGTTAGAAGTTACAACTTCGTAACTTTTGTAATTAGTTAATTACAAACAATAAATGATATAAGAACTAAATAAGGTTACCCCATGGTGAAATCAATATCAACAACAAAATCTTTAATTTATGTAACACTAAAGGATGCCCGGGACTTCGTTCCCATTGGCATTTTAAAAAAATATCGCCTATATTATAAAAGAAACCTTTTTAGATCCAATATATTTGAAAAAAAAAACATATATTTTTACTAGCTTTTTCCCGTGGCTTCGCTCGTGCAAATAAACTCTTTTAGTCTCCCATTTCATTCTTGACCTCTTAGAGGATGATTTTCGAAAAATCGCGAAACACGTGTCCGTTAACTTGCTTTAAGATACATCAAGGTCAAAATGTCCAAAAAAATGGTTTTCTCCATACACATTTTGAACCCCCATTTCACCCCCTTAAGGATTTAATTTCGAAAAAGCCTTTCTTAATGCTTGCCTACTTAATAAAAGACACCTTTTTGCCAAATTTCAGCTTTCTAGGTCTAAGGGTTTGGGCTGGGCGTTGATGAGTCAGTGGATCAGGACCTCCAATTTTATATATAAGATTTTTTAAATGTTAGTAGCTAAACAGACATTTCAAAAAGTTTTATTTGCCAATGTCAATGTCCGGGTTAGGTTAAGTTTACCTACTCTAACCGTGTAATTGGTGAGCATTGTTGAAATAAAGTGAAAATTTATTTATTTCTTAGAAATATCGAAGGATACTATATCTAAATCTCACTTGAGGCCGGCCCAGTAAGCATTGGTTTGCTTGTTACCCTAAATTAGTCAAACCGACTTCAAGCCAAACCAACGTAATCATCCAAAAAATATGTTTTTATGATAATTATGTTTAAAACCCTTTCGTTAGTTGTGTTTAGTTCCACGAAAAAACCTTCTAAAAATGCTCAGTTTGTCCAAACAATCCATTTGGTAAAAACTCGTTCGTTTTCATTTTATTTATCTTAATTACAACGACCGGGCGACGTTAATGAGCGAGCGCCTAGCCCACAAGAGGCGTATAAAAATAAAAATAGAATAAAACGCGAGGTAAAATATGTGATTTTAATGAATACGTTTCTTAAGTTTTAGAGAATTGTGAATATTTGTTATCTGGCCCATGCCCCTAATTTTGAGTTTTTTTTAAAGAAAATTATCATTTGATTTTTATACCAATTTTCATAATAACCTGCCTATATTTAAACAGGTAAAACCTCCATAGTGTATCATAACATAAGTACATAATCAAAATATTTATCGATAAAACTTTATAGACTGTTTTTTTCTTCTTGTTTCGATTTTTTAATGGAACTCTATTTGATGTAGAACTCTATTTGAATAAAACTTTCTCTAGTTCCACAAAATTAGCGGAGTTATCACGTCACAAACGTTAAAAAAACATACAGTCGAATACAGAATCTCCTCCTTTTTTTAAAGTCGGTCAAAAAGATAAATCCATTTTACTTAAGATGTTTTCACTTTCTTATCTTTTCTTTTCTTCTTATAAAGAGCAACATGACGTAAAAAAAAACATTTTAAAAGTATATTTCCCAGTAAAAATCTCAACTTGGAAATATGCAATATGATAAAGTAGCAAAACAAACTTAATATAACGTTATATTAAAATGAAACTGCAAAGTGCATGAGATTAAATGCAAGTCTATTATGCACCGACGTGCACTGGGACTCACGTACCCACACTTCTAAGTTCCCTAGGATAAAATATACATATTCCAGGATATAAAAACAAAAGAATACAAAAGACTAAAAGAAAAACATAGAATATGCCAGCTGCCTACCAGCTCCCTGGGCCCCGATTCTGTAACTTCAGTTGTGTGTCGATGGTACGATCGCCATTTTATCCATTCAGGTGGCGAAATTGAGAACTATCCAAATTTCATACATCTAATGACGGTGTAGAAGTCGGAGCCGCGAGTAAAAGGAAAACAAAAAGCTGGTTGGAAGAATACTCAAAGAACATTCGTTTATTGGGAAAATTGGCTGGCTTATATACTAGTATATGAGCTTTGATAGAACGAGATACATAGTGTGATATCTGAAATTTTAATGTGTTTGAATTACAAGACATATCTCTGGCTCTCATTGGCTTTGACCCTATTATTTGATATTTAGGTTACATGCATCATAGTTAAGGCTGGTTTCATACTACTTGCTAGGGTGTGCACACACTATTCTACCCCCCTTATTTTTGAGACAAAACAACAATACAATACAATAAAATTTTTGACTTTCATTCTAAGAGAACACTTTATTACAGTCCTGGTCAGAAATGGACACTAGACATGTGATTACTTGCATGAGAGTATGTACATGGGTAGGCAACAGTTACTATGTTCGTATTTTCATCAAGGTCACAGCTAAGGCTAGTGCTATACAATTTTATCAGGGTGTGCATACACTTTAACGGCTGCTTTGACTGGTGGCGCCAGCGCCAACTGAATTTTCAGTTGCTAGGTAGTCTGCAACTTTAACGTCCGGTTGGCGGTGGCGCTGCTGGTAGGGGTGGTTGTTGGTTGTATTAAACTTTTTTTTTTCTATGTCTATGAGTGGTTGTCAGCAAGTATATGAAAATTAAATAGTTCTCACTTTCGCCGCCTGAACAGATAAAATGGCTTCCATTCCATCGACACACAACTGAATTTACAGAATCGGGGCCCAGGCATGCTGTAAAAGTCAGCCAGTGCGACGCGAGGGTTTTTCTGTATTTTGTGCGAAAGGCTGACAACCTCTCACCACTTACATCATATTTCATCATGGACTTAGTACTTTCTCTTTTAAAGGACCGATTACTTAGAAAAATCGTATTAAGGATTATGAAACTTAAATCTATAGTAATATAAGGTACATTTTCGACTGCTTCTCCGACAGCCTCTATTGAAGCCGAAAGGGACACCGATATGCGAGGCGGATTGTCTCTTTCTTTTTTCTTGCCAATTTAAAAAAACTTAATTAATCAAAAAAGTTTAGCTTCGACAATGAAGTTAATAACGAAGAAATACGTTTTCTTCGTTATTAAGGTTTTCTTCGAATTTCAGTTCAAATTTATGTAAATTAATTGTAATCATAATAATTTCGTCATCTTTTCCTAAATCACCAAAAGAAAATGTAAATTTTTTCAAACCATTTATGACTACTGGCATCCCGTAAAGTGTCATCGTAATGTCATGGCGGCATGCTTTAAATCGTATAAAAATAATTCGTAACGGCAAGGATTATACCAGTTTTTTAAATTAAAATACTGACAAAATGGTAAAAAGATGTTGTGTTCACACTTGTTCAAGTGAATCGTATAGTGGCTGTAACATATCTTTTCACAAGTAAGCTAAAATAATTTCTTATAAATCTATTACTATGTTGTCCATGATTTCTTGTGTTTGGCGGAGAAAGGTTCTCAACAATGCTGTGCTATTTAATTGCAGAGTGCCTAAAGATTTAGAACAAAGACAAAAATGGCTCAACAGCGTTGAGATTAGACAAAAGATAACAAAAAATTCCGTTGTATGCAGCCGGCACTTTGTGCCAACTTGCTTTTATGCTGGAAATTCCCGCCAGTTACTCAAATTGAACGCAATTCCTACTATTCCCCCCACTTTAAAAACTTTTTAATTGCGAAATTTCATTTTTTTGAATTCGCACACCAACACACCATAAATACACGTTACATGTCTACAAAGATCTTTTGGCCTGCGGTTTCCATGGTGACGCCTTTATTTACAATACAAGTTCTTCTAGCTACAACTGTCACCCGTCGGCCACAAGATCTTTGTAGACCTATAAAATACTACTTAACAGTTATAGTTTTAAATGAAAAGTCCCCACCGAGTGGCACGAGCCTCCCTCGAACAGTGAAGGGGGATTCAGGCCATAGTCCATAACCACAATGGCCTAAAATGCGGGTTGGTGGACCATGCATCTTTCGGAAATAACCTTTAGAGGTACGGGTTTCCTCACGATGTTTCCCTTCACCGCTGAGCAAGTGATAACTATTAAATACGAATTAAAAGACGAATGTATAGTGATATAGGCCTCAACCTGGCATCGAACCCACGACCCTCCGCTCACAGGTCCCACTCACTATCCAGGGTTAGTTTATTCCGCCCTCATTCCAAACCGCCCCCGTCCAAGTACAGTTAGCATCATCATCCTTTTCAAACTTGGAGTTTTTGAAATGAAACTTCTTTGGGCGCGTTGAGAGTGAAATTTCAAAGTTGCGTCACGGTATTCAAAGTTTACCTTTAGAGAAATTTAACATGGACATGGAGCCACGGGAATGACCGCTCAGCTCTAGAGTTATTTCAGAATTATTTAAAATTAGAAAATAAGAAAATTTGTAATGCGATAAAAAAGAGCACCCTCAGAGTTTCTTGCCTGTTATTCTCTGGGGAAGACTGCACCTTTGCGAATAGGCGTAGAGTCAGTAGGGTCAATAGAACGAATGCGTATGTACGTATTTAAATCCTTTAATGTTTGTTTGTATGCATTTCATGTAATCTTGACTTGTTTTAAGTGGCATCCTGAATATCCTATAAAATAAAGATTTTTTCTATTCTATTCTATTCTGTGAAAGGGGAAATTTATTATTTAATAATTTCTAATAAAAAATAACATAAGATCAAAATTAACTTATAGATACTGGTTACCCTATGGAACTAAACGGGCTCTCCCTAAGGTCCGTTAGATAAAATAGGAAAAAACAAATTCTAAGCATAAAACTCCAATTTTACAAAAATCCAATATTGAAAATGTTTTCATGGGAAAAGTTTTAAAATTAAGTTAAAAGCATGTTTTAATGATTTGATTATAAGATGAGACGAAAGGTGAGTTTTTGTTTTATTTTTTCGCAACCTAACTACACATTCCCGATGTCCACTACTCTGTTTCCTCCTTGTATATTATCATACAATTTGGTGTTTCATAACAAAAATGTAGTAACGTAAATGTTGCTGATGGTTTGTTATATAAAAATAAAATTACAGGAAAACTTCTATCCTTAAATGGAAGCCTATATTTGTCTGTTACGTATACTTTGCACTCCCAAAAAATAAAAAATTATAATACGAGTAATCGCATTGTCACCCTACTAGAACGAGACGTTCTGCCTCGTTGCTCTATCTCTTCTTCGGCCCGCGTTTGAGCTCGAAGATTTCTATCCTGATGTATTAGATCCATGTATTTCATCTTATTACTCTCTGGATTTATGTCAAACGTGGCATCAAATGGTTTTAAAACCACTGATGCTCTGCCTACCCCGATAAGGATTATAGGCGTGAGCGCATGTGGTCAGTTCAAGTCAAACCCATACATTTTAAAACTATCGATCTAAATATTCGCCACATGCTAATTGAATGTGACTTTGTCTATGGCCACCTGGATTGGCTAATTTCGGTCTCTCAAAGGAGAAAGATCAATAGAAATAAAGAAGGAACAGTGGTACCATAGGTAATGAGTTTCGGGTCTTTAGTGTCACAGGGGAACAATATCTCCTTTAGCACTACTAGTATTTAAATTGTAGTGTCACAGGAGAGAAAAATCTCCCATGGCACAACAGGTAATGCCACGCAATAGTGCCTAGGGAAAAAAACTTATGTATGTGTGTAACAAATCGACTCCAATCATTTGCATGTAGAGCAATATATTTTGTGACTCAGTTAAAGTCTAAGGATTTCCTTTTAAATGGCCACCCTAGTGAAGAGTGCACCAGAGCGGTTGGCCAGACGGCATTATAGTGCAATTAGGAATGCACCCTGCAGAGTGGAGAGATGAAATTTCCGCCACATATATCGCTCGGTTTCTGAGGTACAGTCAGTAGGATTGACTTAGCATATTTTCCAGGGTATAGGAAATCTTATAACCCTACTATCCCTACTTCCCTTTTAATGTTATAAGTTCGAAAGTAACTCTGTCTGTCTGTTACGCTTTCACGCCTAAACTATATAACCAATTTTGATGAATTTTGGTACAAAGATAGGCTAAACCTTGGGAAAGCACATAGGCTATCTTTTATTGTGCAAAAGAATTGAAAGAGTCGAAATAGGGGATACAATTTTGTATTTAGGCACTTGTTTTTTTTTACAAAGCATGGGTAAACTCTTGACCACAATCTTGCTGCCCAAAGGACTAAGATGAGGTCGACGATGGAACGAGTTTACCCAGAATTGCCCTTAAAGGCACTGGTTATCCTACTCACCGACGGAACACAGCTAGCTGTTTGGCGCCGGACTTCGGTAGGAGGGTTGTGCGAAGCCAGACGGCCCTTTGCAGTACCTACCACCGCTTTATGGGACCTTCGACCGTCATCTCAATATGAGACAAATTGAGACGACGTTGTCCGAGATGGCGTATTGTTACGGGGCAGGTCTCACCAACTTTCCCTAAGTCGACTTTTACGACACCCACAGGAAGAGATGGGGTGGTGCTATTCTGAACCGGACACCATACGGTTAAGAAATAAATAAATATTTGTTATAGTTTTTTTTTTTAATTATGACCTATGTGGGAATGAAATACCAGATCAATAAGTATCATTTAAAAATAAAAATGCTGCCCAAAGCGGATGAAGTCGCGGGCAAAGGCTAGTACTTTTATAAGTAGTAGTGAAACGCATGTAGCCTAGTGGTTCTTGCAGAAGGCTTACCATTAACTTTAGGGAAACTATCCAAATGCGAGGCAGTTCAGTTTAGGTTCTTAAACTGAATCGGCTTGTAACGCTATCATGACCCGTTAAAGCTTGAATGAATGGCCGATGTTTTTCTCTGGTCTGTGTTTGATATGGCGTGTGTAAAAGTGATAGTGAAATAGTGACTCGCATAAGTGGGTCTCACTCTTAAGAAATTGACAAAAGTGTCGAAAACTATGTTCATGTCTCGATATTATTCAACAGTTTAGGTACTAAAATGAATCGCAATAAGAGGGTCATGATCTTAACCGATCAGTGAGCTTAATCAAAAACACAGAGGCAACCTGATGGGTGACCAACAACGTGACAACTTATCAAGAACGTTTCAGGAAGAACTGATATAGAGACAAACAGTTTTTAATTTACCCCAATAGACGTAAAGGATGTAACGACGAGAATACAAGTAAAACATAATATATACCCGTTATTTTTGAGACCATAGTCCACCACGCTGGCCCGATGCGAGTTGGTGGACCGCTCGTCTTTCGAAAACGAATTTTCTCGGACGTGTGGGTTTCATCACGATGTTTTCCTTCACCGTTGAGCAAGAGATAATTATAAATCTGTACATAAATTCGAAAAAACGAATTTAGTGGTACAGGCCCGCACCAGGATTTGAACCCGCTATCACCGCTTTTATTACAAGTCTGGCTCATTACCAACTGGGCTATCACCGCTTATACCCGTTATACGTAGTATTATACTATGTGTTCAAATTGCGAAAGTTTAAAGTGTTAAATACATAGTTTTTAGTTCTCAAAGCACCTGTATTTGTCCGTCGTTCACTAGTCGGGAACCAAATCTACAAACTTCAAGTTAAGCCACCAATAATCGTCATCATATACTATGTTATAAAACAAAGTCCCTCACCGCCTTTGTCTGTCTGTCTGAATCCGTTAAACTCAAAAACTACTGAACAGATTTTCATGCGGTTTTCACGCATAGACGGAGTAATTCAAGAGAAAGTTTTATGTGTATAATTTATTCCCGAAATCCCCACGAGAATTAAGTCCCGGGCGGGAAGCTATTCATTCATAACCATTACATTAGCTTTGATACTACTGACACTAAAGACTATATAATGATTATAGACATAGTTTACATAAATACGGTGCCAGAACATTGCTGCCAAAACCAATACATCAACTCTACATATTCTATATTATTGAATGTATATATATATATTATACTACAATTGCCACCAATTAGTTATGACAACAAAAGCCTCTCGGTAGAGCCTTCCCTTCCTAATGGCATTTGTATATGCTTGACATATATACAAGTCGATAGTATCTTCTTACAGCTAATTATATTAAATGGAAACCTAACTTATTGTGACTGAGGTCTGGATGTACAATTTAGTAAATGTATATTAGTCCCCCCCTTAGTGATCCCCTTGTGGGATAAGTCAGCCTTTGTACCTTAAATTTATTTAATATTTATCTCTTTTGTTTTTAATGTATTTACTTTGTTTGATGTGCAAAAAAGGATTTTACAATACAATACAATACAATTAGTTTTAACATTGATAATCACATTTAATTTTATCTCACAACACTCTGAATTTATGTCAAACGTGTCATCAAGTGGTTTTAAAACCACTGGTACTTTGCCTACCCTGCTAGGGATGATAGGCGTGAGAGTATGTATGTTTGTATGTACATTTAATTTTTGACGCATTACTTTTTTTTGCAGAGAATCTGTTCGCTATAAATTTAAATAATAATAACTTCCATGCTGGACTGGAATGGAAGAAAAACTTAAGATGTGCCAGCTACCAACTCTTCCCAGGCAGTTAGTGGGACGTGATGGTTTTCCTACGAAAGACTGAAAACCTTACTAATTACACACATACGCTCACGCCTATAATCCCTAACGGGGTAGGCAGAGCATCAGTGGTTCCTAACCTTACGAATTGGTGGTAACTAAACTCATTTTCATCTATTATCCCTCTGAATGTATGTCAAAAGTGATGCTTTGCCGAACCCGTCTGGGAATATAGTCCTGACTTCCTGAGTGCATGGATGAATGGAAATAATTCTAATTTTAATAATTATTTTATTTTCTGTGTTTTGTGTCAAATAAATGTCTGGAATCTTGAATCTTTAATTCGAATTATTTTGATTTAATTCATCATTTTTCTATATCTATCTATCTATACATATTATAAAGAGAAAGATTTGATTGTTTGTTTGTTTGTATTGAATATGCTCCGAAACTACTAAACCGATTTTAAAAATTATTTCACCATTAGAATCCTACAATATCTGGGATGGACATAGGGTACATGATTTTCCCGAATTCCCACGGAAACGAAGTCCCGAGTGGAATGCTAGTTATTATTAATAAATCAAGCTCGTATAATAGAACATTTGGTATTATATAATACACAATTGGTCTATTATAGTATAAGTATTCTTGTATTTAATGCAATACACAAGGTATTATTTTATGTCATAACTAGCTTTTTCCCGCGGCTTCGCTCGCGCAAAGAACTTTTGTGTCACTTATTTCATTTTCTAAATCTTTGATTTTCGAAAAATCACGAAACACATGTCCGTTGATTTGCTTTAAGGTATATTCTTACGAAGTATTGAGTCAAAATGTGAAGAAAAAATGTTTTCTCCACACAAACTTCGAACCCCCGTTTCACCTCCTTATAGGATTAGTTTCGAAAAATCCTTTCTTAGTGCTCCCCTAGACCTCATAAGAAACCTACGTGCCAAATTTTAAAGCTCTAGACCCAGCGATTTGGGCTGTGTGTTGATATATCAGTCAGCCAGTTTCTTCTTTTATATATTTATTTAAGAAGAAAAATACCAAAATAAAAATAAAATCCAAAATTAAATTAAAAATAAAATAGCCCCAATTCAAGTAATCAGTTGCACGGATTGGCATTGTTTAAAATTAAAGTTTCTTACAATTAACGTGACATGATTGAAATATTTGAAATAGAGCTGCGCTTCAATCATATTTTTTATGAAATTTATTTAGAAAACACGTTGCATTTAATTATGTAAAATTTCCTTTTAAAAAGAAATCCCTATTTTTTTTAAACAGATAAAAATAAACGTTGACATATACCCAAAGTCACTTATTCCGCCTACCCTAATAGAGAACATAAGCATTAGTATAAAACATATCGATTCATAAAAAAATATTAACACAACGCATAGAAACACACAAAAATAATATCCCGTTACGAGTACGTTATCGTTATTTATTTACGTTAAATAAGTGTGTCAGTAGTATTGACGCATACCGAACTGCGCATTGGCGTACAGTCAGCAGAAAAAAAAGGTAAACAATAAAGTCGATATCTGTACATCCAGCGGTTATGCTGATACAGCATTTAGGATTATGCTATATTGATTTTTAAAAGTCAAAAAAAAAAGTAAAATTCAGTAAATTAAAATTCAGTAACATATTTACAGAAATGATCCCAGATAAACTACACAAATTAGGTAAGCTGCTTTCTCTTTTCGTGAAAGCATTATTCCACATTTCCGAATCCACTTGTGATACCAACTGTACTTCGCAAGAAGAAAATTAAGTGTCCGTCACATTGAAGAAATTATGGTTCCAGTGGTACAAGGTCGGCTTTCCGACAATTATGACCCAATGACAGAACCGGGCGTGGAACAACCGTCCCCGGCTGACAACAGCACAGCTACCCTACAACCTTGTCTTGACCGTGAAAGTAGCAAATGCTACCCTACCGAGGAAATAAAGATTTCTGTCTTCCTGAGTAGCTACGACACAATGGGTTTTCGCTACGCTGAATTCGTAGCACTTTTTCGGCACTGTCTTAAATCTTAATAGTTAGTAATCTGGACGAGTTGTTGTTCTAAATATTTACTAATTTTAAAGGTAGACGTTTTATTGGACGAGGGTTAAGATATGGCTTACCTGGGGTAGTAGTATCTGTGGTAGTTGAAGGTCGGAACAGTGCACTCGCGAGAGTCGCCACGTGCGCTCGGTTGGGCGATCGGCGTTCGACTGTCGAAGAGCAGGCCGCCGCCGCAGCCCGGCCGTAGCCCCGCCCCCCTCGCGTCTCCCCCACCCCCCGCGCCCTACGGATAAACAACGTGCATTGTGGCCCCATCTCTGGACCTGCTCTACTCTCGCGTAGTGCTGATAATGTATCGATGTGTAGGGCTGACAAAAATATTGTCGATAGACTCGCCGCAGTCCCAGTGTTTCGAAGTCCTGGATCTTGTTTAGATAATACATTTACATACAATACTGAATTCGCCGGCTCTAAGAGAATATTTGTTTATTTGGGGAGCTTACTGCTACATAAAATAGCTATGGGCACACACAAAACATATCTAACAGCCTATTACTCCTTTGTCAATTAGGAAATAAGCTGATGATCTTCCAAGACCTGAAGAAATCTCCATAAACTATAGCTAAGAACCATCTCGATCACGTCAGTTTTCAAACAAAAAAAAGCTGCATCGAAATCGGTCCATCCGTTTAGGAGCTACGATGAATAGAATAGAATAGAATAGAAAAAATCTTTATTTTATAGAACATTCAGGATGCCACTTACATGAAATACATACAAACAAACATTAAAGGATTTAAAAACATACATACGCATTCGTTCTATTGACCCTACTGACTCTACGCCTATTCGCAAAGGTGCAGTCTTCCCAGAGAAGTTCAGGCAAGAAACTCTGAGGGTGCTCTTTTTTACATTACAAATTTTCTTATTTTCTATATACACAGATAGATACACAGATATACTCGTCAAACATATAGCACCCCTCTTATTATGTCGGGGTCAAAAACAAGAACAAGTATGCACAATACCTTTGTATTGTGCTACCTGCTTTATCGTTAACGCAATCACTTCCAAGTAACTATTCTTGAGAGTGTGAAAATCTAAAAAAGATAAACTTGAACTATTGATAAAATTTTAAATTGAAGAGGTTGGATGTATAACGGCCGGTTTGGTCGAGTGGTAGTGACACTGCCTCTTGATCGGCGGGTCCTGGGTTCGATCCCCAGTCGGGGCAAACATTTGTGTAAAAAGCAGATGTTTGTTCTCGGGTCATGGGTGTTTGTGTTTGTCTTTATGTGTGTTCCGAGGGACCCACGACACAAGGGAAAACCTTAGTGTGGGCCTTTGAGTATGTAGCGTTTATAACTATGATCCAATCTGTTCAGGTTCCACTATTAACAGGGTCACGGAGGTCAGGTGGCAGTAGCTTCACTGTAGTGACTTGATCTGCCCAAATCCTGGGTCATAGTCAAGCGTTCCCCGAATGAGAAACGGGACTAAGCGTTAGGAAGAAGAGTGCGATACGTTATGCATCGTTCACTATATGGACTCCTTAAATTACTGATGAGTATACTGGGTGAAAACAAACCTCCTATCTATATTCAAAATTCTGAACCAGTATCACTCAAAGACCACATTTATGAATTTTTTTTTTTTAATATTTTTTACCTAAACGTAGACATTACTCCTACACCAGGCACGCGAGGGCTGCGGGTAGCGCTCGGAGGGTGCGCCCGAGTGGTGAAAAAAAATCCCCCTCCACCCCCCCCCCCAAAAATAAAAAAAATAAAAATGTTCAGCAAGTGATACTGGTTCAGGATTTTCAATAAAGCTAAGAGGTTCTTTTTCAACCTGTATATATATATTTTTAAATTGGACTCAATTTTTATTTAGTACACAAAGCAGCACGTCAGATTAATCATTTGCACTGCGAAAGCTGACGCGGCACTATTATGAGCGAGATAAGGGCGACGTCAAGGTCTACATGTATCTTCTTAATTTCAATTTTGTAATTTTATCATTTTGATTTTATATTTTATATACAGACAATGTTAAAAATAAATTTTATTTTGATATCAAAGCGGTGATAGCCCAGCTGGTAATGAGCCAGACTTGTAATCTGAAGTTCAAATCCTGGTGCGGGCCTGTACCACTAAATTCGTCTTTTCGGATTTATGTGCGGATTTCTAATTATCACTTGCTTAACGGAGAAGGAAAACATCGTGATGAAACCCACCCGTCCAAGAAAATTCATTTTCGAAATACGAGCGGTCTACCAACCCGCATTGGGCCGACGTGGTGGACTATGGCCTAAATCTCCTTCGTGTTTCGAAGGGAGGCCCGTGCCCCTCGGTGGGGACGTATATGGGCTGGTAAAAAAACATGGATTGCGACAAATTATAATTAAATTATTTTTTTACTTACTAATATAATGACTACATCGACTACTAACAAAAAATGAATTGTAATTGTCCGAATAAATAATTATTCATTTTCAATGTTCATTTCATAGCCTGTGTGTACAAAAGTTTCCAATCGCCATTGAACTTAACCTTCAAAAGGCACCCTTTCCTTCATATTTATGTAATACGTAACAATCAAAAGCTTACTCAATTCTATCAAAACATTCAATAATTCCTACTCGTGCGGCCTTGATCTGAACAATTTCTTATCGACACGCAATCTACAGACTGACCCGACTATCGATACACGATCGATTCTCAGACATCACTACTAAACAATAAGAGTACACCTTTCGCGGAACTCTCAATGACCTCCCTCTTCAATACTGTTTTTGTAACGCAATCTATTCTGTGCTCTCTTAGGAAATGAGCAATGAACAGTTTAGTTGTGTTACTTGCGATGTATCCGATGAGAGAAGTAGACTAAATGAATTTTCTGTTCCGATAGCACTAGCGTTATAGATTTTGGATTAAAGGCTCTTTTCTTTAAGTCTCTGGAGTGATGGAGTGTGTCTTGGAGAGTGCAACCGCGGCAAATTCAATTTTCGAACGAGAAAGGGAAAGAAAATAGGGTTCACAGATGCTTTGATGCAGAGCTAAGTGCACATGAAGCATGACATTTTTTTTTGTTCTTATTTCATACGAATGAGGAGGAAAGTTGCAGCCTATAACTGGGATTTGTTATTCTCTAAACTCGAAAGACTCGGACTGTGACTTTGTTTTGTACGGAGTGTCGCACATCAGGTTACCACACGCTTGCGCTCTATGCTGTTACGCTGGCCTCTGTACAAAACAAAGTCACAGTCTGCCTTTATCTGTCTGTTTGTCTGCTAACTTTTTTATACAATGCAGTAGCTCGGAAATGGCCCCGTAACATGGCCACGGAGTGTACGTTTATGTACCCCATAAAACATGTCATGTTACGTAGTTTTGAAATGAAAAGAAGATTTTAAAAAGAAAAAAAATATTTGAACTAATGAGCAAATAACCCATTTTTTATGGAACAAAATTCAACTTCAGTGGCTATTCTGTGATTTAGTAAAGTAATTTTTTTATCAAATGATGCATAAAAAGTAAGCATGTAAAGTGAATAAAATACTGACGAAAATGTATGACGCAATAAAGAGTAGCCCTCGGACCAAGGATCCTTGGTCCGAGGAGTAGCCGATTTGATAATTCAGTGACTCTTTTGACAAGTGAGAGTATTACCTTTTTCATAAAGCTTCATACTGGCTGCATAGAATGACAGCAAAGAGTTTTTTTATGCCTGACAAAATAATTATTTATGACGAAAATCTTGATTTTCAGTGAAATAAAA
Organism: Aproaerema taeniolella; assembly: GCA_949987775.1. Taxonomy (NCBI): domain Eukaryota; kingdom Metazoa; phylum Arthropoda; class Insecta; order Lepidoptera; family Gelechiidae; genus Aproaerema; species Aproaerema taeniolella. Next base: position 17,789,835 of record OX465248.1, read on the forward strand.
TATAAAAGCAATTTATTTTACTTTTTCAATAAAACAAATATGATTTTTAACAAACAATTGAACTATTAAATAATTTTTGTGGATGCAATTGGCATTTTATTTACTTAGCCTTTGCCAATTATGAGGCAAAATATTTTGCTCACCATTGTTTTGCCCGCCCTTTGAAATTATTTGTTCAACAAAATCATTATTGTGTTATAAAAATGTTAATTCCTTAATGTTTTGTGTTTAACCGTAAAATATTAGAGCACGTTGTTCATTGTAACACGTTTTCAGTGAATGTTTATTGGAAATACTATATTTTAAGAAATTTGGATATACCTATACTATGTAAGTTTTTAACAACATTTTTTTTAGTTTCGTTTCCTCGGCTACTGCATTGTAAAATACACGTGCCTTACGTAATGTGTAACTGGAGCCCTTTAAAACGTACACATTACCTACGACACAAGTATCGTTAGTAACTATAAACTAACACAAAAAGCGTAGCGTTTGTGTGTAGCGTTTAACTACTCAATTATTTGGGTTTTTACCGACATATTTCTCAAAGAATTAGATCTTTGAAATTTTCATCGATGGATTTCGACGCTTTTGGTGAGTTGAACCGATCAGTGAGGTCAAGCAAAGCTATGTACATAATGGCAGAGAACCTAATGGGTGACCAAAGTGGCAATTTATCATTAGCGTTTCTGTCGGGCACGTTAGGCCAGGACGGACACCTGGCTGTTGACGATTGACCACAGTCATCAAACAAGTCAGAGGCCATTGGGTGGTTTGAAAACCGTGATACCAAGGTAAGTCAAGATCGCCACACATTCAACTATACCTACAAAGTATGGATTTTGACAAATTTGTACAATAGTACACAAACAGGCTATTTACTAGTTAATTTATAACTTTGAATAAGTCAATAAATATTTATAATCTAAAGAATGCAAAATAAAAACAGTGTTTTAGATTCAGTGTCAAACTCAAAAAAAATCTTTTATCTTACTTCACTACATCAATAACAAGAACAGTTTTCCCTAAAACAACCGTACATTTAACCAAAAACATCAACAAAATGTATGCGCCATTACCGTTTCGGGTACAAAAAAAAGAAAATGGCAACACTCACGAACCGAGCCTCAGTACAATGAATATTCCACAAAACTGCACTGCGGCGGGGTGCGACGATGCAACTCGAACAATTAACCAGACGAGAATGTAATACTGCCTTTATAAGATACATACATACGTCTTCTATGTTGGACTGGAAGTGATAGAAAAACTTAGAATATGCCAGCTACCTACACTTCCCAGGTATACAGTAAAAGTCCGTAGGAGGGATGCGAACTTTTAACCGTATGGTGATCGGTTGAGAATAACACCACCCCATCTCTTTCCGTGGGTGTCGTAAGAGGTGACTAAGGAAACACAAATGAGACCTGCCTCCTAGTAATCCATCCCAGGTAACGACACTTAATTTTTTTCTGAATCTGAGGTGTCGTCCTATGGTCTCATGCGGTGTGGTAGGCTCTGTAAAGGGCCGTCTGGTTCGCGACCACCCTCCTACCGAAGTTCGACGCCAAACAGCTTGCTGTGTTCCGTCGGTGCGTGGGAGTACCAGTGCCTTTATAGGCCTTTTCTGGGTTAACTCGCTCCATCGTCGACCTCATTTTTGACCTTATGGTCAAGATTGAGGTCAAGAGTTAACCCATCTTATAATAAATAAAAATAATAAAAAATACATACATACGTCTTCCATGCTGGACTGGGAGTGAAAGAAAAACTTAGAATGTGCCAGCTACCTACTCTTCCCAGGTATATAGTAAAAGTGTGTAAGAGGGATGTGAGGTTTTTGCTGTATAATGGGCGAAAGGCTGACCACCTTTCACCATTATGCAACTCGTTCCATTTTATAGACGCTTCACACTCAAAGGCCCACATTAAGGTTTTCCCTTGTGTCGTGGGTCCCTTGGAACACACAAAGACAGACACAAACACCCATGACCCGAGAACAAACATCTGCTTTTTACACAAATATTTGCCCCGACTGGGAATCGAACCCAGGACCCGCCGATCGAGAGGCAGCGTCACTACCACTCGACCAAACCGGCCGTTTTTATGATAACTCTTTTTTTTATTATTAGATGGGTTAACTCTTGACCTCAATCTTGAACATAAAGGTCAAAGATGAGGTCGAAGATGGAGCGAATTAACCCAGAAAATGCCTACAAGGCACTGGTTCTCCCACGCACCTACGGAACACAGCAAACTGTTTGGCATCGGACTTCGGTAGGAGCGAGAGGAGCGAGACATACACAAAGACAGACACGAAAACAAACATCTGCTTTTTTTACAAAAATACTTAAATAAAACCAAGTCAAGGGCCGTTTGGCAGTTTGAAAACTCCAAGAAACCAAGATTAGTTTTCCTAAGAGACCCATATGAAATTTATACAAATCAAGCATCAAGCGGCTTTTTTTTAAAACCACTGATGCTCTGCCTACCCCATTAAGGATTATAAGCGTGAACGTATTTAACTGTAGGTCTGTATGAAATCGAGGTTAAGCATAAAATATGGAGCCGCCTTTAATGGATGACCATAAAGGTCTGAGCGCATTATCCAACAGTATACAGCATGAAACAGCAAAACATTTTTGACACAGAAATGGAAGTTTTTTGGGAAAGAGTAACATAATATGCATTCTCGGAATCTTTCGCGTATACAGGGTGACGTGGAATCAGAAAATAATCTTGTAAGGGTGTTTTTCTAGGATTTTGTCAAAGAAATATTAAAATTAAAATATTTCAAAAATGGTTCACTTTTGCATGCAAATGACTAGACATTTTAAATGTTACAAGTAAACTGTATGATAAGCCCTTACAAGACTTTGTTCTAATTGCAAGTCACCCTGTCTTCTTCTTCTTATCGTGTAGGTATAGGTCACATGCACAAGTCATTCGTTCACGCGGCAAAAGAAGTAAGATTTGGAGGCGCATGTACATTTTAGTACACAAGGAACTCTTAGGAATGGCTGGGTCGCCGTTGTCGGTCACGACAAGGAGGACCATATAGATTTTAGTAGGATCGCCTGCAAACCCCACTCGTAAAGAGTTTCTCTACTCGCTATTGACAACTCCGCCATTCTTTATTTTAATTTTGATTTAAATACTCAGACATTGGCAAAATCACGACATTGCTTTCTCGTAACCAATGGTGCAGTCTTCTTGTTATCGTGTAGGTATAGTTAAATATGTAGCGAACTTGGCTAACCCTGGTGTCAGAGTTTTCAAACCGCACAATGGCCTCTGACTTGGTTTAACGACTGTAGTGAATCGACAACAGTCGGGACTGACGGTTTAACCTGTCACCCTGTATAACGTGAGGAGGAAGCAAGTAGAATGCGAAAAAAATTTGAAACAGTGGTAGGTAATTAACATCAAATTACGCAGTATTAATGAAATGAAAACATAACCTTATACAAACATTCTGGTACATAATGTATTTCAGCGATCAATGTACGGGTGGTAATCGCCGAAACACAAATTGAATAAAGAAGACGAGATTAATAGAATAACAGGGTTTAATCAACATAAATTAATACAAAAATTCGACACTGGGACCAAAAGGGATGACATAAAAATAACACAATAAAATTTAAAACATAAACTTTACAATAGGGTAGGCTTAACAAGGTGTTCTTGGGGTTTAAAATTGAAAGTGCCAAATATGTTTGGAAGATAGTTTGGGAAAGAAAAGCTGGTTAATTTAGAACAATATTAATATCACACAACAATAGAATTTTGGGGATCAACTAAATCTAATTGGTATCCAAACCAAATAGGCGGATTATTTCATTCGTCGACGAATAAAATTCCTACCTATTTCTGAGATATCTCGACCTATATGATTAAAATTAATAAGTATAGAGTAAGGATTTGAGGGACTTAACTAAGGGGTGTAGATCTTCTTGGGGCAGGAGTATCCGTGACAGAATTGAGGCTGGATCTGGTTGGGGCGAACGTGTAATCGTCAATCGTGTTTCCGTATATCCTGGTCATTGAATGGCGCCGTGGGTTGCCTTTAATGGGTTGTCGAAAAAACACTGCAAATGTTGATAACCGCAGTAACACGAAAAATACAACTTATATTTATTCACGAAAAAAAGACATGTCTAACTGATAACCACTAATTTCAAATTGTTATCTTATAATGAATGGATTATTCTGCCAATGGCCGTGATATTTTTCTCAAAAATCACGTTTACACTCCAAAAATTTTCCTTTTTTTCAGTCGAATCAATCCCAAACAAAAAGCAAAAATGGAGAAAGTTCTAAAATTTTAAAAAAGAATTAGTAAACATAAAAAAGATCGCAAGCAGAAATGCTGCAGTATGTAAACCACACGCACACGCACAGTCACACACACAGACGCACACACTCGCAGATGCATAAAATCTCTCTCTCTCACACACACACACACACACACTTTCTAAAACTTGAATTTTGACTTGTTAATGTTTCTTTGTTAATTTTTTTTTATTATCTTTGTATTTTATCAAAAGACTAGCATTCCGCCCAGGACTTCGTTCCCGTGCAAATTCGAGAAAATTATGTACTTCATCGGGGATAAAGTAGCTTTCTAATGGTGAAAGAATTTTTCAAATCGGTCTAATAGTTTCGGAGCCTATTCAATGCAAACAAACAAACAAACAATCAAATCTTTCCTCTTTGTAATATTATTATAGTATAGATATCTGATAACTTACAACACAGAGTATGCTCGTGTGATCATCAGTGCGAAATGTAAACAATAAATAAATAAAGGTTTAAAAAAATAACTATAACAGTTCCTATTAAATTAGCAAGCAAATATTACTCGAAAAACTTCACTGGAAATTATCATATGAGCTAGACAAAAGTACTTGAAGAATAGGTACTTCAATATCAATTTATCAAAAGCACAGAAGCCAGCTAAAAAGAAAAAAAAAACATTTAAATGCACCGCAGTAGTCACGGTGCTACGCCGCTCGTAGCGCTTGCTACGAGCTACGAGGTTTTATAGTCTCGTCGTAGCAATTTTATCTCCACTACTACGGGCGGAAGGCATTATTCTTTTATTTCGTTTCTCTTTTTATTAATGTGACCTAAATTGTTGATAGTTATTTTACTGCAAATGGTTTATACATTAAAATGATATGCCTTTTAGCATCCCCTCATACTTCTTCTTCTTATCGTGTAGATATAGTCAAGTCTGTGGCAAACTTGGCTAATCCTGGTGTCTAGACTTTTCAAACCACACAATAGCCTCGGACTTGATTTTAACGACTATAGTCAATCTACAACAGCCGGGACCGACAGCTTGCATTCCGAAGCACGGAAACGTTCGTGATAAATTGCCACTTTGGTTACCCATCAGGTTCCGTGCCTCTGTGTACGTTGCTTAACCTCACTGACTGGTTGACATCAGCGAGTGCCACTGGGCACAGACAGATACACATACACACGTCAAATTTATAGCATCCCTCTGTTTTGCCGGGGTTTTAAATCAATAAACAGAATGAATATTTTAAAAACTTGTTTATCTTTGAAGAGAGGCTCCGCAGCAAAACCGAGGCATATTGCCTCAGCTATTGAAATGCAAATAAGTGAAAAAAATGCATTATTGCACCACACCGCCACACCGCCCGCTCCGACTGCAGAATAAATACATTTTAATTACAATACGGCGATGTTTTTCTGTCATTTTGATGCTTTATTTGCGGGATCTCTTTCACTTTATGATCTTTGTATTTTATCCATCTTATTATTAAAAAAAATAAAGGATAGGAAGAATTTCATATTCTTTTTTTTTCATTATAAGATGGTTTAACTCTTGACCTCAATCTTGACCAAGGTCATAGATGCGGTCGAGGATGGAGCGAGTAAATCCAGAAAATACTTATAAGATACTGGTACTCTTACTCACCGACGGAACACAGCAAGCTGTTTGGCGTCAGACTTCGGTAGGAGGGTGATCGCGAACCAGACGGCCCTTCACAAAACCGACCACGCCGCATGAGGATGACACCTCAGATTCAGAACAAATTGAGGTGTCGTTGCCTGGGATGGATTAATAGGAGGCAGGTCTCATTAGTGTTTCCTTAGTCGCCTCTTACGACACCGACGGAAAGAAATGGGGTGGTGTTACTCAAAAGCGATCACCACACGGCACTATCCTAGTGATAATCTTACAACACTGTACCACTTTATTGGCATACAGTAAAATACAATGGAATTTCAGTTTAATTATAAATACAGAAATATCTATATCTATACATATTATAAAGAGGAAAGAATTGATTGTTTGTTTGTTTGCATCGAATAGGCTCCGAAACTACTGGACCGATTTGAAAAATTCTTTCACTATTAGAATCCTACATTATCCGGGATGGACATAGGGTACATGATTTTCCCAAATTCCCACGGGAACGAAGTCCCGCGCGGGAAGCTAGTGGAAAATAAAAAGGCACTGTGTAGATCACGTCCCACTTACTGGCTTCCACAGTATGCCTGGGAAGATTTGGCAGTTGGCACATTCTCGGTTTTTCTTTCACTCCCAGTTAAGTGTGGAGTTTAGTCTGTTTTGAGGTATTATATTAGAATTTGTGTTTAACACTCGCTAAATATACAGAACACTATAAAATAAGCGGAATTAAATTATGTAGTTTGGAAAGTTGCAGAAACTACACATATTTAAATCCAATTTTAACACTACTTGGTTCACTTCACACAGGATATAATAGTGTTGTACCGTGGCGGCATGCGCCTCGTCTTCATCCTCCTTCTCCATTCTCTTTTCGCGACATTTTTATTCTTCAGTTTTGGCATTCCTAATCCAAATCCGAAATTGAACACTTCTAGTTGTCATTTGCTAGGATGACACAGATCTAGGATGACACACCACACCGCACACCGCACCTCACCATCACACACTAGACATCACACATAACCAACCATAACACGCACAACACAACACAACAGCCTTATTATTTCTACACCCCGCGTTCCACTCACAGGCGAGGGCTGAAAATCAGTGTTGCCAGTCTGAAATACAGACTGACAAAAAATCGCTGAGCCCAGGCCTTTTTACTCACTGCAGCATCCATACGCAAATTAATATGTTTATATTGTATGTATTTTTGTTTATTTTAAATCTGTGTTTTTTTTGTGATTGTCTAAATGTTTGTATCTGTGTGCTGCATGGTAAAATAAACGTTTTTTTTTTTTTTATCTAACTAAGTTTTCGTCGCAGGCGCACGCCCGCTCATAATATACCGTTTTATGTATTTCGTGATAAACTAACGTCAAAAGTTAATAAATTTAATCCAGCCTGAACCGTGTAGTGATCGATTGAGAATAACACCACCCCATCTCTTTCCGTGGATGTCATAAGAGGCGACTAAGGAAACACAAATGAGACTTGCCTCCTAGTAATCCATCCCAGGTAACGACACTTCATTTTTTTTCTGAATCTGAGGTGTCGTCCTATGGTCTCATGCGGTGTGGTAGGCTCTTTAAAGGGCCGTCTGGTTCGCGACCACCCTCCTACCGAAGTCCGACGCCAAACAGCTTGCTGTGTTCCGTCGGTGCGAGGGAGTACCAGTGCCTTTATAGGCATTTTCTGGGTTAACTCGCTCCATCGTCGACCTCATCTTTGACCTTATGGTCAAGATTGAGGTGAAGAGTTAACCCATCTTATAAGAAAAAAAAAAGCCTAAATATAATCTTCTTATTATTCGTGCTCCGACTCACCCTGCTCCCGCAGCCAGCCGACGCAGTGTTAAACACAATTTAATAAGTTTTTAGATAACAATTGTAATTTTTTCAACAAAGGACAAAAGGTCAAAGCGAATGTAAGTTAATAAAGCAATAGGTAACTATCGGAAATCTATATAAAAGTGTTTAAACCAAACGACGATGACTCAATATCAGCTGCAAATGAAATTGAATCTTTGCTGAGAGGTTGCCATTTTGTTCAGACCTCTGAGTCTTTTTAATGGTTACGCCTTTTAAATATACGCAGAGAGGTCAGGGGTGACTGGTTAAAAAATACACAGAGCACTGCTAGTGTCCATAGCTTTTGCGATGTTTTTCCCTTTTCTGATGAATTAAAAACTGCCTCGATTGAACACGACTGAAACACAAAGTTTTTCAATATTTTCAGTTTAATGGACTGTTTTATAATTCGAAAACGGCACGGCAAAATTGTACTACCATTGCCTTCTATGTACAAGTGATACTAGAAGCTGGGAATATAGGGGGTAATGGTAATTCAAATTTTGACATGCCGTGCCGTGCCGTTCGAATTATAAATCCTTGGTCTAAATTGTTTAAAGTAGCTCACCCATGTTTAATTTTCAATACTACATATGTTTTATATGTATAATTTAAATGTAACTTTCATGTTGCAAATTGTTTTCCTGCGTCTGTTTTATTTTTCTTTAAGGTATAATATTAGGTACTATGTTCTTGGTATAATGTTACTTAAAGTTTTTTGAATGCGGTTGTCACCTATAATTGGGTTATCATTAAGCCTTTTTTGTAAATTTGTGCCATTTTAATTAAGAGTTGGTGTGTAACTTGTTGGTGATCTATTAAATAAATAAATAAATAAAAAGGTCCGATGGGTGACGAAGGGTAGGTGGCGTTTACTACATTAAAGTTTACACAAATATACTGTGATTGGTAAAATATTTTACTGTGAATAGTCAATAAGAGCTATTAATTTTCTTATATTCACCACATATTAAAAAACAAAGTACCCGCCGCGTTTGTCTGACCCAATAAACTCAAAAACTACCGAAAAGATTTTTAGGCGGTTTTCATTAGTGGACGGAGTGATTCAACAGGAAGGTTTTTGTGTATAATTTATTAAAGATATGTTAGAATTGTTAACCGACTTCAAAAAAAAGAGGAGGTTCTCAATTCGGGTGATTTTTTTTGTGTATTTTTTATGTTTGTTACCTCAAAACTCCGTCATTTGTAGACCGATTTTAAAATTTTTTTTTAGTTCGGAAGCATCTACTTCCAAAATGGTCCCATACAATTTTTATCGAAATCGCTTCAGTAGTTTAGGTCAAAAATAAAATAAACTGAAATTTACGGTCATATATGTGGATGATAATAGATCATCAATGTAAACGAAGCAAAAACGAAGTTGTTCCCTGAGATTTTTAAGTTGTCCTGGGGCTCTACCGTTTAGTGACCGGTAGAGTATATTACCATCACACATCTTTCCTGTCTGGTGATCGGTTGATAATATGACCCACCATCCCATATCTTTCATGCCATCTGTCGATCGGTTTAAGAATTGTACTACCCCGTATCTTTCTTGCCATCTTGCGACTGGTTATAAATATCACCACCTCATATGGGATCGTTCAACAATTACGTGATCATTTTTGGCCGTTTTTTTAACCCCCTCCCCCCCTATGTAATCACAGCGTAATCTTCCCCCCCCCCCTCGCCTTGATTACGTAATCCGTCCGTGTTTAAAATTTTTGCTGTATTAGCACTGACTCCTATGTTATTTTTCTATGGGTCTTTTTACCTAAAATATACCCAAAAATATACCTATAACAATACTGATGCTTGGAAAAGTCGATAAAATATGCCGAAAAAGTAGAAAAAAACTGAATCTGGTCACACTGTTCCACAGTTTGTCTATAGCAGGGGAAATCCCGTTCCATCTATGTAATAGTTAGTTTTACCAGTAATAGACTTCAAAATTGGACGTAAATATTTAAATATAATTTATTTATTCATTTCGCTATACGTTAATTAAACTTATAAAATGATGACGTAATCATGGCTTTTTACCCCCCCCCCCCCCCCCAAATAATCCGATGTATATACAAGCACTCGACCCCCCCCCCTTCCGGTGATTACGTAATTGTTGAATGATCCCTATCTTTCCGTGGGGTGAACGTCAAAAAAAAATTCCTCTCTATTTACCATATTCCGCTATAAATTCACCTATTTACTGTTTTACCCGTAACCACTACTTACTCGTGAACATAGCTTTAAACAATTATTCCACCCTTTTTGAAGGCGCCAATTTTTTGTTAAAAATATTTTTTTGAAATAGGATAAAAATTATTGAAAATGTAAGAAAAATTCAGCACTGATGCAAAACATCGTAATGAAACCCGCATGTCTGAGAAAATTAAGTTTTCGAAAGGCGCGTGGTTCACCAACCTGCATTGGGCTAGCGTGGTGGACTATGGCTGTTAACCCCTTCACTGTTTCGACCTTTTTCCTTTGATGTGAACTGGAAGTATACATATAGGCAAACGGTTCAAACTCAGCCTATATTATATCGACTCGATAATCAGCTGACCTGACCAGTCGTTTGGAGAAGCATATTTATATCTATGTTATTTGGAAAAAGTGGTTGTTTACTGGGCTGGATTAATATTCCCAAACTGATTTCAAATCACAATACGCTAGATACATTTAAAAGCGCTCATAACCCAGTGGTATTCACTCTTCAGAATCGATCAGTGAGAATCAGCAACGTGTGCCGTGTGGTGATCGGTTGAGAATAACACCACCCCATCTCTTTCCGTGGGTGTCGTAAGAGGCGACTAAGGAAACAAAAATGAGACCTGCCTCCTAGTAATCCATCTTAGGCAACGACACCTCAGTTTGTTTTCAATCTGAGGTGGCGTCTTATGGTCTCATGCGGTGTGGTAGGCTTTGTGAAGGGCCGTCTGGTTCGCGACCACTCTCCTACCGAAGTCCGACGCCAAACAGCTTGCTGTGTTCCGTCGGTGCGTAGAAGTACCAGTGCCTTATAGGTATTTTCTGGGTTAACTCGCTCCATCATCGACCTCATCTATGACCTTGGTCAAGATTGAGGTCAAGAGTTAACCCATATTATAATAAATAAAAAAAAAACGTACACAGAGCCAGGGAAAAGGTGACCAAAGTGGCAATTTTTTCAGGTGTCACAATATCTGCGTAGATGACGTTTCTGCCTATCCATTACTGTTATTCATTGGTAAAGTAGGAATATATGTACGCGCTTTGTCAGTTTAGATAGAGTTATATGTATAAATTTAATTGTAATCTGTGATTAGTTATTAACCTGCGCAGCCCCGTCGCACGGGACGCATTGCAGTGTCATTGAATGCGGCAGGTTTCGGTGTCTCACAAACACATATACCTATCTATATCTATACATATTATAAAGAGGAAAGATTTGATTGTTTGTTTGTTTGTTTGCATTGAATAGACTCCGAAACTACTGGACAGATTTGAAAAATTCTTTCACCATTAGAAAGCTACATTATTCCCGATGGACATAGGCTGCATTATTTTCCCGAATTCCCACGGGAACGAATGCTAGTATTTTAATAAAACTATAAATGAAAAGGAAAGATTTTACGAAATTCCCACGGGAATTACAACATTGCATGGTTACCGATCCCAAGACACAGTCGTAAGGCTGCGCACCTGGGGTTTCCTCATTCAACCAGGACTTTGATCATGACACACTTTATCTATTCACACACATGCAGTATTAAACCAACTTACTTATAAGCACTGACTCACCAAACTACTCTACTCATACCCATTCTTATACTCACCTAAGTAATTATATACCCTCGTACCGCACATAACCGCGCATACCCACAGACAAACACACACACACACACACACACACACACACACACACACATATATACACACTTGGCATACTGTGAAAACATCTTATTCCTGGTACTGTATTGTAAAATGTAGTTGCATTTTGTTATTTCTTTAATTTTAATTAAGAACGTTAAAACATTTTTTTTCTTTTTACTTACCTTGGTTTTACAGTTGGCGTACCTACCTACAATGTCTGTAATTTAATTATAAGAAGAGTGGTGTTGCCCCACACAGACGATGAGCTTAATGGGTGGCACCTGTTACTAGTTTTTAAGAACCCATTGTAGAGGAAATACAGATTATTTATTTATTATTGTTATTATTATTAATTAAGTCCCGGGAATCCTCTATTAATTAATAATGATTATATTTTCAGGCTTTCCAACTAACCCTTCAGTCAAGTCATCAAACTGTTGCCCATTTCCTCGTGAAAGAAGGACAAACAAATAAACAGATACAATATTCACATTTCTAATATTAGTAAGGTTTCATTCTAAATAAGTTTTTGTTTACCAGAGTAGAAAAAATAATGATCTGTAACCAAATCGCCAAAAAATCGACTGTACGTAGAGAAGGCGGGTACCTAGTAGATGTATAAAAATCTCTTACTACCTACTACTTACAGTAAATTTTATTTAAAACGAAAGCCCGAGATGGAAACGTTTTCAATTACTGATAAATATCACCGGGGAGTCTATTCTGCCAACGGCTGAATGAATTCGATACTCCTATTTAATTTAATTCATATTTAATTGCATCGAACAACGCATTTTGATTAAGGACTTTAACTTTTTTTATTATAAGATGGATTAACTCTTGACCTCAATCTTTACCAAGGTCATAGATGAGGTCGACGATGGACCGAATTAACCCAGAAAATGCCTATAAGGCACTGGTACTCCTACGCACCGACGGAACACAGCAAGCTTCTTGGCGTCGGACTTCTGTAGGAGGGTGGACACGAACCAGACGGCCCTTCACAAAGCCTACCACACCCCATGAGACCATAGGACGCCACCTCAGATTTAGAACAAATTGAGGTGTCGTTGCTTAGGGTGGATTAATAGGAGGCAGGTCTCATTTGTGCTTCCTTAGTCGCCTCTTACGACACCCACGGAAAGAAATGGGGTGGTGTTGTTTTCAACCATTCACCACACGGTAAACAACTAATTATAAATAACTGTTCACTAGTTCGATCTGTTTTTATGTTGTTATGAGTTTCTGGGACCGATATCTGTTACAGATAAAACGCGTTTTAAATAGTTAAAACTAGTTTTATCTAACTGCCTTTGTACAATTAACTGCTGTTCAAAAATTAGGAACCTTAACCCAAATTATTCGTACTTTTAATCCCCAACAAGTTTATCTAGTATTTACTAGTTTTAACTAAGGTTCACAGCTATAACTAGTTTTTCATTATTCATACTCGGAAAGTAGGTCTGAAGTTGCCTAAGGAGGGGCTTGAAAGTAATACTTTTCAGGCCTAGGGAGAATCGCTTTCAACTGACAGCTGTCAAATTAAGTATTAAAAAAACATGCTCCGACATCCTATATAGCCACTCTATTACAGCGCGATGTAAAATTGTAATAACGAAAGTGAAGTATTCATTGTAGAATATTTTTTTAATTACTTTATAATAATAAACTTTTAGGTATATCTTTAAAATAAAATAAATTTTGGCAAAATATTGATGAAAATGAAAAATAATGGCTGAATAGCCAGGCCAGCCACAGAAAAAAAAATAATAGGCGGGAAAGTGGCAATCCGATCTTCATCTGTTTTTCCGAGTTGTAAAATTTTGTTCATACTTCTGGATTGCAGAGATTTGTATGAATGCAATGAGTTCAGCTTATTGATGTTGCTATTTTCCTTGTATTCGTAATGAAAAGCACGGTGTTTACCTCGAGTGAAAGACTTATTTTCACCCCTTAAGTAACAATGTACTATTTCATTACTCATACTCGGAAAGTAGGTCTGAAGGTGCCTAAGGAGCAAGTTGAAATATTACTTTTCAACCTTAGGGAGAATCGCTTTCAACTGACAGCTGTCAATTTATTTTAAAAAACATGTTCCAACTTTCTATACAGCCACTCAATTAAGGCGCGATGTAAAATTGAAATAACAAAAAATTAGTATTCATTAAAGAATACATTTTTATGACTTAATAATAATTTACTTTTAACAATTTCTTTAAAATAACAGATTTGGATAAAATATTTACCATTTTTTTCAATTCTGAAAATGAAAAATACTGGTTGAATAGCTGGGTGGCCACAAAAAAAAATACAGGCGGGAAAGTGGCAATCCGATTTTCATTTGTTTTTTCGATTTGTAAAGTTTGGTTTATACTTACTCATAGCAGAGATTTGTATTAATACAATGAGTTCAGCTTATTCATGTTTTTATTTTTACTTTCCTTGTATTCGTAATGAAAAGCACAGTGTTTACCTCGGGTTAAAGACTTATTTGGTCCCTCGAACTATTCCCTTTCACCCCTAACGTAACAATGTACTAACATTAAACCTTCGCGCGATTTTTACACATCCGTGTGTGCAAGATTTATATCGCACACGCTGTTAACAAGCGCGCGACGCGCGACGGGTAAACTAAAACTAGTAGAAAATTCTTAAAATATTAGTAGTAAATCAAACAAAGGCAGTTAGCTAAATCCAGTTTTAACTAGTTAAAACATAATCTATAAGATTTTCGGTTTCGTATTCATTCGTATTTCGAAGTTACAGGTAGTCAGTTTTACTCGTACACAGGTAATCAATCATTTCTAAAAAACTTTAAAGTGTCAATTAAGCTGCAATACAAGCTCGATCGTTTTCAAAAGTACCTTATCGTAAAGAATCCTCATATTTCACGAATAGGGCTCCGTAGGCCATTCTCGGGAACTCTTTTATCTGGAACATCTTTATGAGGGGAATTTTCGTGGGTATTCTAATTAAATTTCTTGAGGAGAGCCCACTGCGACAATGCCGCCTTGCTAACCTTAAACAGTCGATTATAAGCGACAGCGAGCTCATAAAACATGAAATGACCTATTTTTAGCAATATTATTGCTAGCCTTTTAGTGGGGCTTTTAAATACTACTTCCGGTGAAAGAAAAACTCAGCATTTGCAACTGACAACTCTTCCCAGACAAGAACTACTTAGTAAGTGGAACGCAAGGATTTTTGCTGAATTATAGGCAAAGGATGACTACATAGCACCATTATATTCCATTTAATAACCTCCAAGAGTGGCGTTGACTAGATCCAGAATCACATGACGTTCTACATATCCCTAAAGGGATAATAAATAAAATAATTCCACGTCAAAAACGTAAGAGTCACCGACTTCAATCCCAAAAAGACAATTTTTTCGAGAGTTTCCCTCAATTTCTTCAGGATTCCACCATCAGATCCTGGTTTCCTTACCATGGGACCACCCTTGGGATACTCCCTTTCAAACAAAAAAAGAATAATCAAAATCGGTTCATAAACGACGAAGTTATCCGCGGACATACATAAATATATATATATATATACGGTCGAATTGGGAAACCTCCTCCTTTTTTGAAGTCGGTTAAAAACTTTTTAAAAGGTACATACACAAGTCACGCCTTTGTCCCATTAGGGTAGGCCGAGACCACAAGTACCACCTGCTTTTGAAAAAAATTTAAATATCTGTGCCAAAATGTATCAAATTATGAACAGCCACATCAAGAAACTTAAGTCCGTGTTACAGAAAGCGACTCAGACTTTGATCTAAACTTGAGTAGCAGTCGCCTTTGTCATTTTCATAGTGAGAGAAAGAGACAATTAATACTTAAGTATAGATCAAGACTTGTGATACGGGCCTTAGATTCGACAGACACAAAAAACCCAGGTCCAAGACAAATACCTTTCCCGAGGGGATGTGGCAGTCATTTTTCTTAACTAAACCGGTCATCTCTTTTAACTTGAACCAAATCTTTTAAACGTCCAATTTGCTGAACCAAATTTACGGTTTACGGTGGACTGAGCGAGGTTGCGAAATATTAAATTTTGTAATGGATGGCGATTAACAGGAACAATCATAATTAGACCCTACCTCCATTGGTTTTGAGCTCGTTATTCAATGTGCTGTGGCTTGTATGGTCAAAGTTTGCGTGAGTTTGGCCGTTTTAGGGGTAAGTAAGGTACCTACATATAATTGTACAAATGTACAGACCGCACGTCAGGATACCACACGCGTGCACTCTATGCTGTTACGATAAGAATGGTTTTGCAATGAAGATGGAGTAACTTGATGCGCTGGTCTCTGTACATTAAATTACGACGATGGCGAGTTGCTCTGGAAAAATGTATCATATTTATGCTGCTTACTGTACATTTTCGAGCTTGTAGGCAAGTTACTGTCACTGTTTCGCTGAAATAAATGAATAATTGAAGTAAAACTAATTATAAATTCCGTTTTATTTATCATTCTTTGCACTAAGAATAGAATAAGATTCTACCCATGAAACTGAACAACTTTTTCCGAGGAACCTCTAGAATGTTCTCAAAAGAAAATTTAGTCTCCCATACAAACGCACAAGTTATATGGAGAGGCGTTATTTATTTTTTCATATTCCGACCTATGTTACTTGGGGAATTAATGTTGTTCAGTTTCGTGGGTTAATTCACATTTTCGCTAACTAATTTCAATCATAATAAAACGTCTAAAGTGGTTAAGCGACTGAATTTATTGTGGTCAAGTAAGTGAACTTACGACTTTGGTTACTTTTCATTTGACTACATTTTTAAAGATAGATCTCTAAGGACGACAGCTGTTCTATGGCGACGTTCTTGGCTAGAGGTACTCAATTCCCCAAGTTTAAGAGCTAAATTCATTCTAATTTCAACCATCTTCTTCTTATCGTGTAGGTATAGTCAAGTGTGTGGCAAACTTGGCTAACTCTGCTGGTGTGAGAGTTTTCAAACCGCACAATAGCCTCTGACTTGATTTTAACGACTGTAGTCAATCGACAACACCCGCGACTGACAGCTTAACGTGCCCCCGAAGCACGGAAACTCTCGTGATAAATTGCCACTTTGGTCACCCATCAGGTTCCTGCCTCTATGTATGTTGCTTCACCTCACTGATCGATTGAGATCAGCGAGCGGCACTGGGTTACGAGCGCTTCCAACCTATACAAGAATTTTAACCTATCACCAGAAGACAAGTTTTTGGATTCTTAACCCCTCCGAGCGCCGCGGTGGGTCCGCGCCTTAAAGCTTTGTACACTTATTGATTATTAACCTGGTGATTATGTTTGGGCTAATTAATTCATTTAAAGCGTTCTACAACTGTGACACTTGTACCATAACAACTATAAGTGAAGCTCCCCATTATCGATTCGCTCATAATGTTTATTGGGTTGGGAGTAAAGTTTAACTGCCGCAGACGGTAACCGTTTATGGACTGTAGTCATAGCCGTGGAGAGGTCGGCTTGAATTGCCGCTTTATTTTAACAGCCGGTGCATTAAAGAGATGGGGGACGATGCAGTGGCATACAGGTACAGATAGTACAGCCTTTTCATATATGTACGTGGGCCAAACTGAAAGTTTTGCGTAACTCATAAATAAAACAATTTATTTGTATAATATTATATTTACTGCTTTTCAAAGTATTCTCCGTTACATTTTAAACACTTTTTCATCCGTTCAAACCATTTTTGGAAACACGAGGACCATTGGTCTGAGGGTATGTTTTCTACGTGCTGGTTGAAAGCAATCACTGGTTCTTCTGGCCCCGTAAATGTCGAATCTTTGATTTTTGGGAAAATGAAGAAATCGCACGGTGCTAGGTCTGGACTGTGAGCGGGATGGGTCACGAGCTCTATGTCTTTGTTTCGTTCGCGGTGTGCGCCAAAGCATTGTCATGGTGGAAGAAGATGCGACTTCTAGGTCGTTTTTCCCTTACTTTTTCTAAGACATTGGGCAAACAAATAGTGGTGTACCACTCAGCATTAATGGTCTTTTGTTGCTCAAGTGGGATCGTGCAGACAGGACCCGTCTTGGAGAAAAAAAATGCAATCATTTGTTTGCCCACGCTTCTCGCCTGCCTCAATTTTGTTGGTTTGCTGTCACCTTCAAACACCCACACAGAAGACTGTTGCTTTCTTTCTGGAATATAACAATATATCCATGTTTCATCTCCTGTCACAATATCAAACACAGCATTAGAATATCCGTGATTGTACTTTAATAGCATTTCTTTACATCAATCTACTCAATACCGTTTTTGTTCTGGAGTGAGTTCGTGAGGAATCCACCGACAACAAAGTTTCGTAACTTTTAAATATTCATGTAAAATTTTCTGAATTTGACTCATACCAATCCCCAAATGTCCTCAAATCTCCTCATAAGTGATACGCCGATGTTCTTCAATAAGTCTTCTGACGGTAGCCACATTTTCCTCCGTGATCGCAGTTGAGGGTCGACCTTCACAAATTTCATCATGGAGAGAAACACGGCCGCGATGAAATTCGGCATACCAACGCCTTACAGTGCTCAAACGTGGTGCTTCCCTCCCAAAAGCATTTTGAAGACGAGCATTGCAATCTTGCAGAGAAAGCAAACTTTTAAAATCGTAAAAAATCATCGCCCTAAAATCTTTTCGTGTTAGTTCCATTTTTGCTTCGGACAACGAACTTCAACTTGAGATAAAAAACAATTGACAAGCGACTTCCCACCAAAATATATTTTCATCAACTAATGAGATATCATGTTTTAAAAAAATATAACATTCGAAATTCAAACATTTATGGGCGGCCAGCAACGCAAAACTTTCAGTGTGAACTAGGTATATACTAACTACTTTTATTACATGTCCTAACTACTTACACTATATCTGCTAACTTTGATTGTTTCTATTATGATCACCATATACTTGACTTAAACTGAACGCCACTTCGGTCTCAACCGTTCTGACTCCACGAGGACCAGGCAGAATTATCAGCGCCTGCTGTGGCACAGAGCTGAGCCTGATCCGTTTTACGGTCACATGTAGTCCACTCGAAGGCATGGTTCATTGTCTCAATAGATCATAATCTTTGTTTAGAATAAGCTATTGTGAACTGCATGTAACAGTGAATAAATGATTTGTCTGTCTGTCTGTTCCCTCAGTTAACGGTGAAATAAAACAACGTGATGAAACCCGTCCGTCCAAGAAAATTAATTTTCGAAAGACGAGCGGTCTACCAACCCGCGTTGGGCCAGCGTGGTGGACTATGGCCTAAATCCCCTTCGTGTTTCGAAGGGAGGTCCGTGCTCCTCAGTGGGGACGTATATGGGCTGGTAAAAAAAATATCGGAACCACTGAACTCCATTACTTGTAAGTATCAGAATAAGGAAGTCCTTAATGCAACTTTTCATGCTCTTGACTCAAATCGTATTCGCACAAAACCAGTTTATATTCTAACAGCCTTATAATATAAAATAAGGCGTTTAACCTGGAATCCTCATTCTAAAATATGAGACCTAAGTGGTTCCCCAAGCCAGCTGCATCGGATTTATTGCGGACTTCAATTTCTGTAAAAGGGTATTTGTCCTAGATTCTATAGCTATTTTACTGGAGCGCTGCGAGTTGACTTTCTTGTTGAATTAGGGCGCCGCCGGGCATCGGTCACGACAGTCGACCTGTCAATAAAGTGGTAAGTGCAAATTTACTTTTTCCGAGGTAGCAGCTACTAAAAGCTAATAGCTAGGTATGGAAGGGGTCATACTTAAACAACCAATGGTCACATGCTTGCCGCAACGTTGTTATTTTATTGTTAGGAGAGATGTAATGAATTAAGAACTTCTCTTATTTGCGTTGCTTATTCAACTTCGGGTGTGATGGAAATTGTATTACGTAGGTACTTAAAAAAAACGCTTCACTCTCAAAGGCCCACATTAAGGTATTCCCTTGTGTCGTGGGTCCCTTGGAACACACAAAGACATACACAAACACCCATGACCCGAGAACAAACATCTGCTTTTTACACAAATATTTGCCCCGACTGGGAATCGAACCCAGGACCCGCCGATTAAGAGGCAGCGTCACTACCACTAGACCAAACCGGCCGTCGTATTTACCATTTGTATACATAAGTCTATTGTATTGCTTTTTAGAATTAAGAAATGTAAATAACATCATTCACTAGTACCAATATAGAACTTCCTTTTATGATCAAGTGTTTTCAAGTTTTACGCGGGAAAAGTAAACTTAAAGAAAAAAAATGTTTTTCCTGTAAACCGGTTTTCTGTTTATTTCCGTAAAAGGTGCAGCTCTACCAGAAAATATTTTTTGATGTGGCAACTTTTTACAATCTGTCAATGTCACTAATGTCATTCATATTTTATGATAGAAAAAAATTGTAAACGTGAAATTGTTCTGAAGGAAAACCGAAACAGTGATTTTTCTATCCTTTATTGTTGAAAAAGAGTGAAAAACCGAGTTAAAATTCTCTTAAAATGGCATCTATACCGCTAATGTACGCTCAGGAGGATTGTGAACTCGGAGGGAAAGAGTCGATCGAGGTAAACAGATGGGTCTTATTTTCTAAAAAATACTGCTCAGACTTTTCAATAAACAAATCGAAAGCAGCGAATGGCTCTTGTCACGGGTTGACCTTCGGTGAAATACTACAATAAATAAAATAAAATGAATACCAATACGTTTCTCAAAATTCGAAACAATACAAAACAATAAACAGACTTATTTGTTATTTCTCATAGAACATGAAGAATGTGCTGCTAAGGACATTATGAAACGTTTAACAGTAAAACGTGACATCGCACGGTTCTTTATTGGTTCTTTACTGCCATTTTTAGATAAGACAAGTTTTCATTTTATCTACCTACATCTGATTATGACACCTTCAATATTTACTTTTGTATACAGAAGTACAATGAAAGTTATTTGAACAAGAGAATTATTTATTTAACTTAAAGTTTATACATTTCTCATATGTACAGGTGAATCTTATAAATAAATATTGGTCAGTGGGTCGAAATCTTAATTTCATTGGCTTCTAATTTTATTGCCAATTGCACAATCATTTAAGTGGTAGAAAAAGAAATTATTTGTAATTATTATTTGTAAAAGTTTCGTAATAAAATCAAAGGTCATCAATAATTCTTATTTAGGTATCAGCAGAAATGTTCTGATTGTTATATTTTTATTATAAATAACTCCCTTAGACTTTTTTTAAGAGCCCAGCCCTAAGATTTATTTTGGAAAATTCTCAAGTCTATATAACTAAATACATAGGCCAATGCATCAGGTTACTCCTTTTTGTAAAAATTGTCCTTAACATTAAGCATACCTATGAGGTAAATTTACCTATGAGGTAAATTCTAGGCACCAAGGTCTACCCGTCAACTTGGCTTCATCGATAGAATGTAATTAACTACAAGCTTTTGCCCAGAACTATATTCCTGTGGCAATTTAAGAGAATGATATAGTAGATCTGTAGCCCAGGGACATTTATATTACTAAAAAGGTTACAGTGGGTTACGGTCATTAAGACCTCACTTTTAGTATTTAAAATGGCGAAATCTATAATAATTTCTCAAAGACAAACAGGTAACTTTTTAGTAATATAAATGTTCCCCAGGCTACAGATCTATAGGTAAAGGTCGATTTTATATTATTGTATAAAATGTAACTGTACCTCATTTGTGTTGGAGTGCGATAAAGTATATTGTATTATTCTGATGTTTAAGCTATATTACTGCATCTTTCAAGTATTTTTTGTATGAAGGAGTAATAAACATGTATCCATCCTCACAAAAGACATTTATAACATTAGTAGGATGACTAGGAGGTAATTAACGTAACCTGTTAATAGGGATGTTGACTATTTTTTTTTTATTGTTTATCTTAAAAAGGAACAAAAAAAAAAACCGGCCAAGAGCGTGTCGGGCCACGCGCATTGTAGGGTTCTGTAGCAGCATGTTTCAAATATGCAGCTGGCTTTTTTAATTCTACGATCAAATTGACAGTTAAATCACTAATAATGTCTAAAAACCAGGTCACAAATAAAGATGGTAACTAAAGGAGTTATAAATTCCAGCGCCACAAGAAAAATGAAATCATCTGTTTAAGAACCACTTCGCGTGGATGCAAATGATTGTATAAAAATCGATAACTTTACATATTCATTTTAAAACTGGTGTAATATCGATACGGTCATAGTTGACGTTAAAAACTCCAAATACTATAAGTAGTATGAAAAAGAAATGTGTTAAAGAGTCTGTAGTTTCAGAAATAACTTTAGTTTTGGCCTAAATAAGGCAGAATGGAAGTATTAATTGCGCGAGCGAAGCGAGCGCGAATTAATTTTTTTTTAGTTTTTTTTAGGGATAATTTTATTGTTAGGAATAATTTTATTGTTAGGAATAAATCGAGCTGCTGTTAAAATAATTAACGACACCTGGGCTTGGCTTTCGACCTCGCCTCACTTTTAGCGTAGAACCTTGTATGGCAGTCATTTTGGATAAGGGTAAACTTCCGTAAATCCTACCCTCTATCTATGGAGGGGACGCCCGTCAGGCACAGGCGGGTGATCAGTCCACTTATTTGGGACCATTTCACCCAAAATCCTACCCTCGTGAATTAATATTCCATATTTTTTTTCATTATAAAAATTAATGTTTCGCAAACGGATTGCTGAATCGAAAAACGTTTGTCGTAAACCCCTTCTATCTTTTAAAAAGCTATCCTATGACAAACCACTCGATGATATCGGCGAGAAAAAAAAAAATCCGTCGCCCTTTCACGTGTATGGGAAACACCCGAAAAATTATTTTTTTCCACCATTTTATATTTTAGATCTGTCAGCGCAATCAATATATATATATGACTATGCCAAATTTAAGCTCTGTAGTACCCAGGATCTAATATTAGTTAATATATTCTTATTAATCCCAACAACAAACTTGAAGGGCCAAATTATATGTGATAGTTTTACATTTAATTTCGTTGTCTATTCTACCACCGTGAATTTTTCCACATTTTAAGAAACAACTGTTTAGCTGGTAGAGGGGGGGGACACTTGTGTTTGACAAAAATTTTTACTTTAAAAATTAATGTTTCGCAATCGGAGGACTGAATCGAAAAACTTTCGTAGTAAACCCCTTCTATCTTTTAAAAAGCTATCCTATGACATCCCACTCGATGATATTGGCGAGAAAAAAAAAATTATCGCCCTTTCACGTATATGGGAGACACCCGAAAAACATTTTTTTTCTAGGGTTTTACTGTTCAGTTCTGTCGGCGTGATTTATATGTATGACCATATTGACCATGCCAAAGTTCAGCTTTGTAGTACCAAGAATTTCTTAGGAAACCCGCGGACAGACAGACAGACGGACATGGCAAAACTATAAAAGGGTTCGTGGATTACTACGGAACCTTAAAAAAAAATGTATTAAAAAGTTTGTAGTTTCAGAAATAACTATAGTTTTGGTCTAAACACGACCGAAGGTAAGTATAAAATTCGCGAGCGAAGTGAGCGCGAATTTTTTTTTTTTTGCGATAATATTATTATTAGAAATAATATCGACCTTCTGCTAAAATAATTTTGATGTCATTTTCGTAATTAACACCCCCAAAAACCTATTAAACGACACCTAAAATGTCAATATGTTACAGCTTGGCTTTCAACTTCGCCTCACTTTTAGTATTGAACCTTGTAAACATATTCTTATTAATCTTGAAAGGGCAACTTATGTGTGATAGTTTTCCTTTTAGTTACGTTGTGTATTCTGTAACCGTGAATTTTTTTACATTTTAAGAAACATCCATTTAGCTGGTAGAGGGGGGGACACTTGTGTTTCACAAAAAAATTCACTTTAAATATTTATATTTCGCAAACGGAGTGCTGAATCAAAAAGTGTTCTCAGTAAACCTCTTCTTTCTTTTAAAAAGCTATCCTATGACGGGGTGTTCGATGATATTGGCGAAAAAAAAATCGACCGCCCTTTCACGTGTATGGGAAACACCCGATTTTTTTTTCAAAATGTTATATTTTAAACCTATTGGCGTAATCAATATCTATGACCATTCCAAATTTCAGCTCTGTAGTACCAAGGATTTAATATTAGTAAATATATTCTTATTAATCCCAACAGTGTTTGGCTCTTGGTCGACTATTACTCGTAAACTTGAAGGGCTAACTTATGTGTGATAGTTTTCCTTTTAATTTCATTGTATATTCTACCAACTTGAATTTTTCCATATTTTTAGAAACAACCGTTTATTTGGTAGAGGGGGGGACACTAGTGTTTGACAAAAATTTTCACTTTAAAAATTTATCTTTCGCAAACGAAGTGCTGAATCGAAAAGCGTTCTTAGTAAACCTCTTCTATCTTTTAAAAAGCTATCCTATGACTCTCCATTTGATGATATTGGGGAGAAAAATAAAATTCATCTCCCTTTCACGTTTATGGGAGACACCCGAAAAAAATTTTTTTTCTATGATTTTACTCTACAGTTCTGTTGGCGTGATTTATATGTATGATCATGCCAAATTTTAGGATTTCTTAGGAAACCCGCGGACAGACGGACATGGCGAAACTATAAGGGTTCGTAGATTACTACGGAACCCTAAAAAGAAAGAAAAAAGTTACAAGCTACTAAATTTCAATAGAGGGGGAAACTGTCAAACAACGAAAAAGAGATGCACTTACTGGCATGTGACGTCACCGCCATTTGTTTGCGTAGGTAAAAACGAGATAGCTAGCTCTCCCCACAAAACGAGATAGCTAGTCCTTACGTTAATACATATAAATGCATTTATTAACTTGTACATTTATTAACCAATTTTAATGCTGTTTTCGGATATTAATATATTTCTAACATTGTTTTTTGTTTCACATACAATAATTCATGAAATCAAACACTGTCAAAATCCCTATTATACATGCCTAAAAAATGTATTTCTAAATATTATTATTTTTTATACATAGACTGAATATTTTATGCTTTGTGTTGTAATTTTCTGATGGAGCTAGATTAAAATTTGAACGCTACTGTTATCTTTTAGCTATAAATCCTTTCATTAAAATTCCAGGATGACTTTGCATACCGCAACAATGTGCTGGGAGCCAACAAGGAGATCCGATTGGGTTTCATCCGCAAGGTGTACGGGCTGCTCTCCATTCAGCTGCTGGCTACCGTCACTATAGCCGCTGTATTCCTGCTCTGCAAGCCTGTACAAGGGTTTATCCACCAGAAGTATGTTGAGTAAACTTGTCTGATTGCTCAGTTTGGTAAACCTTGCCTATTTGAAGGCCTATTTGAAGTTGGGGGTTCGATTTCCGTCTAACAGGTGTCTGAGAAGTCCGAGCATATAAGTATAAATATATGTGTATTTAAAAAAAAATTGGGCAACTTTACCAAAATTTATGACAATTATGACTATTTAATATCAACAGCTGACACCTGTATGTGTCTAATTTTCTTACCAGCCCATATACGTCCCCACCGAGGGGCACGGGCCTCCCTTCGAAACACAAAGGTGATTTAGGCCATAGTCCACCACGCTGGCCCAATGCGGGTTGGCAGACCGCTCGTCTTTCGAAAATGAATTTTCTTGGACGGGCAGGTTTCATCACGATGTTTTCCTTCAACCTTGGGCAAGTGATAATTAGAAATCCGTACATAAATCCGAAAAGACGAATTTTGTGGTACAGGCCCGCACTTGGATTTGATCCCGCTACCTTCGGATTACAAGTCTGGATTACAAGTCTTACCAACTGTGCTATCACTGCTAATACATACACATAAATACGCTCACGCCCGTAATCCCCAACGAGGTAGGCAGAGCATCAGTGGTTCCAGAAAACCACTAAATGCCACGTTTGACACAAATGGTGAGGGTTATTAGATGGAACATGTTGTGTAATGGCGAGAGGTGGTCAGCCTTTCGCCCATGATACAGCAAGACCCTCGCGTCCCACTTACAGACTTTTACAGTATGCCTGGGAAGAGTAGGCAACTGGCGAGTTTTTCTTTCACTCCCAGTCCAGTGTGGAGGACTTTTTAAAGAAAAAAAAATCAAAAATGTGTAATAATTATGTGTCTAATAAAAATATCAAAATAAATAAAATAAGCAAAAATGTGTCATTGTTTGATAATATGCCTAATGTTTAGGAATTATCAGCCCTACATAGTTCATTCGAACTTGGCGCTATAGTCACTGTAAGCGACCAAGGTATCGATAATGAAAGAGGAGGAAAGATTCGACCGAGCGACTTGACGATGCGATAGCTTAGTTGATTAGAGCATTGGCACGGTACGCCATGGTCGCGGGTTCAAGCCCTGCTCGCATCGAATTTTTCTTCCTCTTTCTATTTTTCTGTTTAATAACAATTATAACGACTTTTCATTATTCGAATGTCCACTGCCGACAGTTCAACAATTAGAAAGTAAGATAACTCAATTCATAACTTTACGAGTGTAACCTATTTTTATAAATTTTGCTTCCAGTGATTGGATGATACTGATATCTTTTTTCCTGAGTCTCGGAACATTGTTCGCACTCATCGCCAAGCGAAAGGACCATCCGGCCAATTTGTATCTCTTGGCAGCTTTCGTGAGTATTTTATACACAGATTATCCTACAAGATACTGCATATAAGGCAACCAAAGCGCACCACACATGATCTTGCACTTCAAGCCAAGCTCCAGTGCATCTCAATATTTTTCTTTCTGATACATATCTCTTTTTCTTTCTGAAACATAAGTCTGTAAGACCCATTCATTGTTATCCAAGAAGCAGCCAATTTGTTCACTTGGTAGAGCCCCTAGAAACCTCTGAGCCCTATATTCTCCTGCTGCTTGTTTTTATTTCATTTTGGTGCATCAGGAACCACTTGAAATCAATTAACTTAAAACGATTTGCTTTTGACCATAAAAATAATATTAATATTTATTTATAAAAAAACGTTTCACTCTTGACCATTCAACTTTTGCAAAACTTCTTCTTTGGTAACTAGTTACGAAACAGTGAAAGAAAATTCTTCTTTCGTAGCTGGTTACCAAAGTCTGGTTACGAATATGGACGAAGGGTTCTTGTTTTCGTGTGTATTATTTTAATTATTAATTTTTATTGCAGACAATAGTGCAAGCGTACACGATCGGCGTAGTGGTTTCCTACTACGATACTTTCATAGTGCTTCAAGCTCTCGGCCTCACTTTTGCTGCGGTGTTCTCCCTCACTCTTTACACTTTGAACACCAAACGTGACTTCTCATTCGTTGGATATGGGTAAGTGTATATTTAAAAAGATCGTATTTAATCGAGCGACGAATAATTTTTGGATACGGTAGATGACGGATATTGAATATTATATATTTATTAAGATAATATATTGACATACATAATACGTAACAGAATTAGAAATTGTGTTTGAAAATGGTTGGATAATAAAAAACTTACACCTATCAAACATTTTTGTCTATCTCTTTCTGACAAAACGAAATTTTGTATTGAATTGATGTCTTTCTCTTTCTTATTTTTAAAGATATTAAAAAACTATTTACACTAGGCTATTTATAATTTAAAGAAGCTTCAATTTAAATAATAATAAAAATATCTCCTTATAATATAGCAGTATTGTATGTATTAGTATGTACCTGGGTGTCCCACGAAACCTGTACCAGCGAAGGTCTGTGATTTGGGGACACCAATACCTATCGACTGGACCCTCATGTATGTTCCGCGATTTTTTGAGAAGTTATAACACATTTAATGAATTTTTCGAAATTTATCACCCAGCATCGATTTTTTTTTCTCTTCACGTTTAAGATTATTTAAAAAAAATCTTTATGGTAGATAATAAGGGAAATATCAGCTACCATTTTAAAAAAATTGGATGTCCCTAATCGCTATGGAACATGATTTAAATTTAACTTAAAAGTTAAAATTGGCACTTCAGCGAAATCTTTTCAAAACTTCAAGTTGGTAAAAAAATAATTGAGATGGACCTGCAGGTTTCAAACAACTTTTAAAAATTTCGGAAGATATTCAGCTTTAGGAAACATAAAAAAATAGCACTTAATGGGGCTTTTTTACGAGTAATTCGCGTTTAACGTTAAGCAGGTACTATCGTAGGCGGTTTCCTAGTAGTAATTCCATAGAACGTATTGTTTCTGAAAATACCACAGACATGCTCAAAAAGTTGTTAACACGCTTGTAAATGAACCTTAGACAAGTTACAGCGATTACTTAATCTTCACGCTATATCCCTTGTGGGGTTAGGAATGATCGATGACTGAAAGAAAATGCAAGAGTTTGGCCCCCTACCCCACAAGGGATATAGCATGAAGATTGAAAATCGATGCTGGGTTATAAATTTCGAAAAATTCATTAAATGTGTTATAACTTCTAAACTACAAAAAATTGCGGAACATACATGGGGGTCCAATCGATAGATATGGGTATCCTCAAACCACAGACCTTCACTGGTACAGGTTTCCTGGGACACCCTGTATAATATGTAAGTATGTATTTTGTTATTTGTATGTAAAGTCATCAACCCTGTTAGCTTTCAAAATTAATCAATGTACTACTAAAATACCAGATACTCACACAGGCATCAATATTCATTATTAAATGAAATATTTTTATTTTTTTTTAGTTTGGTGGCTGGCCTTACTGTCCTCATCATCGGTGGTTTCCTACAACTCTTCATCCAGAGCTCGGCCTTCGAGATCGCTCTTTCGTTCACTGGCGCCGTCCTATTCGGTCTCTTCTTAATCTTCGACACGCAGCAAATGATGACCACCCTATCCCCAGAGGAATACATCCTAGCCACCGTGAACCTTTACATGGATATTCTGAATTTATTCTTGTACATCCTCCGTATCTTAAACGAATTGAATAGGCATTAAAGCTGCTTTTAGTCGTATGTACTTATTTTGATCAGTATCTGTGTGAAGTACTAATAATTAGCAGCCTCATTACATAAGACTTTTAAAGTTACATTCAACAAACCACCTTTATATAAGTGCAGGCTCGAGGGGTATCCGAGCCCTATTTCTTAAAGCTACACGCTAAATGTTTTGACACTAATGACGTGTTCTCGACCAATCACGAACCGCGATTCCTTCTGTGTTGTCAGTTATTTCCCCTGTTACTTTTTATTGTGACTATGAAACAGGGCACTTTTTATCTAAACTCACTAGATGGCGTTGCTGATATGCATACTTATATGGTTCTTAAATAAAATAGTTAATATTCATCAGTTTTTTTTACATCTAGTCTAGTTAATTAAATAAAAAACTTAATCATAGACACTAATCTAAAAAATAAGCTTGATCTAAATTTATAATAGCTTTCTAATATAAATCTGTTTTCTACATTTTATGCCATTCTCATTAAAATGTAATTTCTAATTAAATTACATAATTAATTAATTAATTTATTAGCTCAACAACAACACCCTATCGTGTCAGCGCCATGACGCCATCTTTTTAACATCATGATTAGTTAGCAAATTAAATCTATTGTATGTTAGTCGCCTACGCTGTAAGGTCTAATTATTAGTACTGACACTTTTATTCACAGTATTTCTTGAAAATAGATGTAAACATCTAAATAAATAGTTGAATTGAAATTGTCCTCGTCATGAGCACAACCTGTGTAAAGCTTTCACGTTTAACCCCATAACCAATTCGCATTTTAGTTTTTTCTCCTATGTATGTTTTTCTTACTAATTTGGGCACTAAAATCATTCCAATCTATTTTACTTATTGTGACTAAGGTTGAAGATTTTCCAAACGTGCAATGTACGCCAGTTGTGAATAGTTCAGATTTTGTGAACTGGAAAGTTGACTGACATTTTTAAATGTATTTTTAAAAAGATACTTGTAAAGTGAAAGAACTATCACTACGCAAGGCTGTGAAAGGGAAATTAATATATTTTTATTTTACTAAATATTAATTAATAAAATAAACAGCAATTTTTAGTAATCTTAATGTTTCAGGGTTATTTTTTAAAGTATTGTATTATTTTTTCTGTGTTGTAAATATATGAAATATAAAACACTACACCTCTACTTAATTTCTACACAAAATGTAGGGATGTTGCACAAACACAAAAGTGTGATTCACTAATTATTGTTGATGGTATTAATAGTAAATTGTTTGAAAATAATGATTCGTCTTTCACTCCATTACTTTCGTATTTCAGAATGTCTGTCACTAGTTCCCAAGATAAGGCACTAAGTATAGTTTTCCGCCCGCGACTTCGATCCATTTCGAAATATGGATTGTGGTGGGGGTAAAGAACAATAAATAGAAAACTGAATAAATTGTTACATTTTATATTTTAAAATAATGAACACTATTCTTTTAAAATGCAGTTTTACCTAAAAGATCCACAAAATAATATGTAGATGATTATTTACAAGTGATATATAAAAATTCATATTTTAAATATGAACAACCTTTAGTAGTAGTTTTGAAAAAAGTACTCTGCTGCCCTAGCATACGCAATCAGACTTCCCTATCGTGAGAGTTGATTGCCAAGGAAAACATAACCTTAAATATAACAGTAGAAGTTTGGATTTCTTTTACAGTCAATTGACGTTGACAAATGATCTTGAATTGCTAAAAAGATGTACGAACAAATTCAAATGCAAGATAAATGAAAACTTCTTTAACAAATAAAGCAAATGTTTGTTGAAAGTCTATACTAGCATGAGAGAGAAGTCGCATTGTGTATGTTAGGGTAGCTTGTCTCCTCGTTTTTCTTTTCAAAAGATTTCCCAATAATTACTACGGCAACTAGCCGGTCTTCCTTGAGAGCAAAATTGTTTCATCATCAACATTTTATGAGCCAAAAAATCAAAAAGTAAATCAATTGATGAAGTCGCTGGACACAAGAAAAACTCTACGAACAACATAAAGGTTTCTCTAACTGCTCTCGCGTGAATGCAGCTAATAAGTAAGTAAATGATGTCAAATCAAAATAAGTTTTATTTTTTATTAATAAGTATAAGATGGCTAATGTGATTTTCTACATGTTTTCGATCATCATTTACTTTTGGTATTAGCTACACACGTTCAATGTTTCTTGGGAAATGTTTTACGCAAGACCTTCACTTACTACTACCATATCTGAGTAAGTAACCACTTCTGTCTCACTTCAGAAAAGAGATTTTTCTATTTAGAAAGGTTACAGCGCATGAAAGCTTAATATTTAAGTATAAATCAGCTTTTAAATATCACAACTCTAAAAGGAAATTATTGAATGCATAAAAGCTATTATGTTCTATACATTTATAAGTACACACTTCTTTTGCAATTACTTTTCAAAGAATTTCTTCAATCCTCTCTATAACAAAAGTATTGCTTTTCACATCACTTTTTTCACCAGTTATCATATCACAGACCTCACTTTTACTTTGTTCTTCATTTTCATTGTTCACTAAATCTTTTTCTTTCATACTATCTGTAAAGTCACTGTCAGTTGCGTCGATTTCTCCATCCTGGTCTCTCGTTGTGTCAGTATAGTCACTATTTGTTTCACTGGGCGCAATAGAATTTGTTTCCGAATCTTGCATATGTTCGACTTCTAACTGTACTTCTTTGTTTATATCAATTCTTTTGACTTCAATTTCAATTTTTTCCATTTTTACACTTTCTGCGGTTTTTGATACCTTTTCAGTTTGTGGAATTTCAGTCTCTTTTGTGTCATACTTAGAATCAATAAGTGATTCTGGACTTTTTCGAGCGTCTTCTATAATTTCTTCCTTGACTTTTTTGTCTGTAGATTTACTTTTCTCTTTTAAATCTTCATTATCTGTAATTCCAAGTGCGATTCGAAGTTCTGCCTCAATTTTATAATATTTTTCATCTTCATCATCTTTCTCTTGTTTTATTGCAACATTTTGTTCTTTCTTTTTCTCTAGTCCAGTGGCTTTTTCGACTACTTCACTGATATTGTTCGCTTTTTCCGTGGATTCACCTGTTTTGAATATTTGAAGGAGAATGTTATCTTTGTGGTCATCTGATCCAGCTGAGCATTGCGGCTCAACATTTACTTTTAACAGTGCTAGCTTGGCTCGAGCTCTGAAAATATAAAAAAAATATCCAAATTTTAATAGAACTATCTCTATTTTTGAAGTGAAAACTTTTAGTATGGGGAAAAAATGTTAAACTCGCGATGAACTCGCGTTAGATCGTCAGATGTCACGTGACCGTGATCGAAAATGTGTAGGATAGGGTTGCCACTTTTTTGAAGTGAAAACTTCTTTAGCAGCGTAGTGCACTTTGAAGTATGGGTGGAAACCCGGACGGATGGCAGCCCTATGGTAAAATTATCTCTGTGACAGATGTCAACGATTATTCGCACATAGCGCGCAAATACCGATGTACTATTTTACTAAATTGACCGTAGGCGAGGCGTCGAGGATCGAATCCTGAGAGGAGAACTGACTCTTTTTGTGTATTTTTTTTTATTTCCATATTAATGCACAACGTTAATGTCCAAGTTTTCACTTCTGCCGGCACTCCCGGAGTGCAACCCGTTGTTTTTTTTTAACCGTCGCTGAAAGAATTTCGTACGTGCCGCAGCAGATAAAAAACAAAGTATCTAGACCTGGCGCACGAGATGACCGGCATGTGGAGGGCGGCATCCACAACAATAGTCCCGATAGTCACATCGGTGAATGGTTTGCTTCCAAAAAGCCTCCCTTACTATCATTGCTGAGAAGTCAGTGTTGGACAAGATGCAGAAAGCAGTACTCCATACACTCCATAATATAATTTAAAACAAGTTTCAAATGTGAAACAGTAAATAATTTAAATCCATTGCCCATTTTAATCAACAAGATATTGAATTCAAACGTAGCTACTTACCTATTACAATTTTTACTAACATTACTCTAAAATTAAAAATGTTGTATTACCCCCGACATCTTCGCTTAAGACTCTTACATTGCTAAACCAATTTTAGTCAAATATAGCTAAAACCCATCTCGATTACGGCTTTCAAAAAAAACGCATCGAAACGGTCCAATTCGTTTATTTAGGAGCTACGATGCCACAGACAGACACACAGATAGATACACACGTGAAACTTAACATCACTCTTTTTTGTCGGAGATTAAAAATAAAGTAACTTTTTATTTCTTCAATAATGCTAACTCTTCAACAATAATCGGTTGAGAATAACACCACCCCATCTCTTTCCATAGGTGTCTTAAGAGGCGACTAAGGAAACACAAATGAGATCTGCCTCCTAGTAATACATCCCAGGCAACGACACTTCATTTTTTACTGAACCTGAGGTGTCCTATGGTCCCATACGGTGTGGTAGGCTCTGTAAAGGACCGTCTGGTTCGCGACCACCCTCCTACCGAAGTCCGACGCCAAACAGCTTGCTGTGTTCCGTCGGTGCGTGGGAGTACCAGTGCCTTTATAAGCATTTTCTGGGTTAACTCGCTCCATCGTCGACCTCGTCTTTGACCTTATGGTCAAGATTGAGGTCAAGGGTTAACCCATCTTATAATAAAAATAAATAAATAAATAAACTCTTCACAAACTCTTAACTCTCTAAACTCTCTCGCTCTTCTTTAACTCTTCTAAACTCTTTCACAATCGTCCTTAAACCCTGGCCGATTGTTGCTTGCCTCACCGGGGTTTCCTAGCACTCCATTCTTCTTTCGAGGAAGATTGCACCTTTGCGAATAGGCGCAAATTTAAAAATGATAATGTAATTCACTATTTTGACTTATTTTAAGTAATATTCGCAATGTTCTATGACAGGGATGGCGAACCAATGGCACGCGTGCCACCAATGGAACGCGAGAAAGCACAGATAAATAGATTTATTAGTTATACAAAATGAGTCTGCCTGCCGTTCCTCATTGTAACTCCCGACAGGGTTCATATGTTAAGATGTTCCTAAATATAATATTAGAATTAAGATCTTTTATATACTCTGTACATATGAATTGCAATAAACGATTGAATTGAAATTGAATTGAATACTTACTATACAAGATTTACTATGCAGTTCAACTAACGAACTTAAGGGAGCCTACGTTACGGAATGAGTAGGCAAAGTGAATGGATAGCACGCTTGTTTTAATATTTTCACTATTTCACAATGAGTCAACATTTTTGATGGCACGTCTATGATCTCTTAAAAATTCCTTATAAAAAATGGCACATTTATCCATAAATGTTCGCCACCCCTGTTCTATGATATATAGCTTTTTTTGTCTTTAAATCCCTCCTTCTCAGAGAGTGAAAATAAAATGATAATAATACTAACTTCATCACGTCACTTAAAGTCTTAAGTTTCACCGTCTGCGGCTTGACTTTGCACCTTTGCCGGTGTCGCGTGACTTCTTTGAACGTGTCGAACCTGGCGTTGCAGGCGAAGCAGAAGAACTTACTGTGGCATGTTTCGTGGACTCTTAAGTCCGTTGATGTTACGAATACTGGAAAGAGACAGATATATGTTCATGTTTGAACTTTACTGGGATATTTGTGTACTCCAACTAAAGTCTCCATACTAATATTACTACCAAATAAAGACTTGGCTCAAAGGTCTTATAACCAGGACACAAACGCAAAAAATTAATTACTAATATTATAAAAAGCGGTGATAGCCCAGTTGGTAATGAGCCAGACTTATAATCCGAAGGTCGCGGGTTCAAATCCTGGTGCGGGCCTGTACCACTAAATTCGTCTTTTCGGATTTATGTCCGGATTTCTAATTAACACTTGCTTAACGGTGAAGGAAAATATCTTGATGAAACCCGCCCGTCCAAGAAAATTCATTTTCGAAAGACGAGCGGTCCACCAACCCGCATTGGGCCAGCGTGGACTATGGCCTAAATCCCCTTCGTGTTTGACGGGAGGCCTGTGCCCCTCGGTGAGGAGATATATGGGCCGGTAAGAAACATTCATTAATAATATTAGTTTTTATTTACCTCTATGACACATGGAACAGATATACTGTCGTTTCTTATCCGAGGGTTGGGAGTCTGAGGAACTACGCCTTGTTTTGCCACACCTTGGACTAATATTGTTCCCAGATTTTCTCTTCACGGTTTTGTAATTATGATCAGTTACTACGTGAGCCTGAAAACAAGTAAGACATATTGTGCATATTTTAACCAACGGGAAACATTGTTACTTCATAGAATGTGACAGCTGCCTACTCTTCCCAGGCATACTGTAAGTCGGTGAGTGTGACGCGAGGGTTTTGCTGTATTTTGGGCTAAAGGCTGACAACCTCTCACCACTTACATCATATTTCATTTTATAACCCTCTGAATGTAGTCAAACTTGGCATAAAGTGGTTTTTAAACCACTGATGCTCTGCCTACCCCGATAGGGATTATAGGCATGAGCGTATGTGTGTATGAAACATTGTAAAGATAACTATAATCCGCGTCAAATAGGAAGGGAGAGTGGCTGTTACGCTACAAAATAGTGTGCACAATTCTTGTTTATTAATTTATTTCGTTAAAGCACAATGCACATCTAATTTGGTAGGACTACACTATCCTACCAAATTGAATGAAACATACTTAACAAGCGTAGTAAAAATTTCGAAACATAGACACTTCTCGTCTTCCTACCTGATGCAAAGTTTTTTTGATAGTGAGAGAAAGAGACAGTCAATACTTAAGTATAGATATCAAGACTTGAGTCTCCTTCTGTAATACGGGATTTTGCTTTGTATGATGATCTATAGGTATATGAATTTAAAAGCTGTTGATTAACCACAGGTTCTCGAATGGAGACCACGTCTTGGCAAACGTAGTGTAGGACGCCCCCCAGCCAGATGGTCAGATGACCTAAAGAAGACAGCGGGTAGTGGCTGGATGAAAACAGCGGAGGATCGTGCAGAGTGGCGCACCTTGGGGGAGGCCTATGTTCAGCAGTGGACTGCAATAGGCTGATATGATGATGATATGATGATTAACCACAGAATAAATTTATAAAAACTTCGGCAACGGTGTCAAAACTCACCTTTAGCCCTGACGTGGTTCGGAAGCCCTTAGCACAGAGCATGCAATCCAGAGGCAGGTCACCCTGGACTTCTTCATCACTGGTTG
The DNA here is from genome assembly GCA_949987775.1 of Aproaerema taeniolella. Taxonomy (NCBI): domain Eukaryota; kingdom Metazoa; phylum Arthropoda; class Insecta; order Lepidoptera; family Gelechiidae; genus Aproaerema; species Aproaerema taeniolella. The sequence continues at coordinate 17,825,599 of OX465248.1, forward strand.
GCTCCTCTTTTATGGACATCGCTTCTAGGTACTGCCAACAGGAAACAAATGTTGGGTGATTTTTTTTTCATTCAATCAATCAGTGTTTTTATTGTGGAAAATGGTATTGCAACAGGGTACAATGGTTGTTCAGTTCATCACCCAATGATAAATGTTAAGTTTTAATAAGCAAACACTCAAGATGGAACACAAAGGCTATTTTTAACCCCCAACCCGACGAATTAGTGTTCCAGCTATTTCAGGCATACAAAACAATGAAAACATATTCATGGCATCTGCAGAGAGTTGTAATTTTTCAGTAAATAAAGTTTTTTAAACAAACTTTTATTTACTGAGGGGGGTGACTTTAAATTACCTTTTTTTATTATAAGATGGATTAACTCTTGACCTCAATCTTGACCACAAGGTCAAAGATCAGGTCGACGATGGAGCGAGTTAACCCAGAAAATGTCTATAAAGGCACTGGTACTCCCACGCATTGACGGAACACAGCAAGCTGTTTGGCGTCGGACTTCGGTAGGAGGGTGGTCGCGAACCAGACGGCCCTTTACATAGCCTACCACACCGCATGAGACCATAGGACGACACCTCAGATTCAGAAAAAAAAATCCCCGAAAAATAGCTAGCGATACTTTAGGGCAGAGGTTCCCAAACTTATTTCGTCTAACGCCCACTTTGAAATTCAATTATTTTGTAGCGCCCCCCATTTTTTTCACCTTAAAAACCTCAATAGCATATTGGTCTCGCTTGGAGTCTATTTAGGGAATCTCCTCATGAAACTGAACAACTTTCCTCAAGTGACCCATACGAAATTCTCAAAAAAAAAATCGACTTCCCATACAAAGGCAAATCAGCTGATCCCGCAAGATCACAGATCAACACATTCCCGAAAAATAGGTATAACCCTCTTTTTGCGTCGGGGGTTAAAAATAGCCTCTGTGTTCCATCTTGAGCGTTTGGTTTAGATTTATCATTGGGTGATGAACTGATAGTGATGGCTTCTAAAAGTCGAGATTATTTACCTCTTCGTTTTCGTACACCTCGAATCCATTTGTCATCGACGAAATTGCATCGAGCTGATCTTCGGATATTGTGCCTGAAACAGAAGGTGAAGGATTTTAGAAACAAAAAAAAAAAAATTCTGCTGGCTGCAAAAATAGGTAGTTATAATTTCTCACTATACAGTCTGGAATAAAAATAAGTAGAAAATATGTTTGAGGATTCATAAACGATTAAATGTATCAGAATTGATATTTTTAATTCTTGTAGTTATTATTTTAGACATTATCAAAATGATTCTGATTGTAAAAAACTCAAATATATTTGTATCTACCTTTTTTATGCTAGACCGTAGGTATATAGGGTGTAAGAGAGAGCTTAAAAAAACTAAAACCAAACGCAGTGATTATATACTCCTCGCTGAAACCCTGAATCCATTTAGAATGATTTTCCAGTAGAATCTTTTTCACGTTTAAATATTTTCTGTTTAAAAAAAAAACAACAATGTACATCGCATTCTGATTTATAGCGGAGGGGCCACGAGCAATATAGCACGCGTCGGCGCGCCGCTGCTGTTTTGCAATGCATCGCGTAGCGCCAAAGTAGAATCCACCACTTAAGTACAGTGATACAGTGTGCCCACTGGGAAAGTTCAATTTTCAATAGTAATAAAAAGCAAGCATTTTGGATAGAACAAAACATTTATTTGTATGAATAAAAAGTTTAATTATGCGGGTTTCATTTTTAAAAGATGATGCCGTCTATTCGTACAGTCTCCTGTAAGCGAGTCTGTAAGTTGGTGAAAATTTTCCGCGGCGGAGATTTTTTTAAATTATTCCTGAGCCAGAAATTGCGCACCAACAGTCACATTTGGACTCTCTTTGTCTTTGAAACTGTCTTTGATGCTTCTGTTTCGGGTTATCTGGGGCCCAGTGTCTGCAGTTCTGTTTGTTAACGATATTGTAGTGAGAGCAGAACTTGCGCCTAGCTTCGGCGTACGATTTGCCATTCGTCAAATAAGCTTTGATTACAAAAGCGCGATGCGGTCCACTCCGACGCTTCATCGTGACTAAGTAATCCACATATCCGACACGTCGTCCAAGCCCCTTCCCCACTTCGTCGCCCAAGCCACCCACTAAAGAATTTTTAAATATGATCTTTCCCAGTGGACACCCTGTATTTGCTGAGCTGCCCCTACACGCTATAACTATAACCAATAGTACCCACCTAAGTCATACTGATAGCAGGAAAAGGCAACTTTGAGATGAAAAAACTGAATTTTTAAACGAATCAAATATATTTTTAATCTTCTTAATACAGAATTATATCGTCATAATTCCTAATTAGTGTTAGAGACAAAACGTTAAGCGAACTAGACTAAGTAAACCCTATCAATTAACTATAATTGGCAGACAAAGCTTTCGGCCTTAAAAATTAAAGGAAAAACATAATATTAATTAAATAAACCAAACTCTAAGTTTGTGTACACCAAGTTGTAAAAACGTTAGTTACAGTCATCATCGTCATCGTTACCTAAAATCAAAGCTTCTTTAAATGTAATGCTGTCCTTGTCTGCGTGAACGAGAAGGAAAGTGATAGTGTGATTTTAAAGTAGCATTAATTTTAATGGACGTTTCTGCAACTGGGTGTCACTTTCTTATCGAACAAAATAATAATCATTATTCATTTTCATCATTAGGGTCAGCTCACACCGCGACGCGACGCGACGTTGCGGATAGAGCCACTCAAAATTGAACTTTATTTATTACAAGTGAGAATTTAGAACACGTCGCACTACGCAGCGCCGCGCCTCGCCGCTCGTCGCCGCGCGCCGCGGCGTTCTCACAATCTTTTCATGTAATAAAGTTCAATTTTGAGTAGCTCTATTCGCAACGTCGCGTCACGTCGCGTCGGGGTGTGAGCTGACCCTTACAAAAAATCAACTATCCTTAAGATTTAAAGAAATTTATTACAAAATTAATCATTTGTATCTTAGATAAACGCCGTAGGTACAAAAACCGCAGCACGTCAGGTTATATATGTTGACCTTAACGACGCCCTTATCTCAATCGTAATAGCGCCGGCTTTCGTAGTGCAAATGGATAATCTGATGTACTGCTGTCTGTACATACTTTGAGGTGCATCAGCGCACTAAAGGAACAATTCTCCCAACAAACATTTGACTGGTTATACATACAGGTTTCTATTGGTGTCATACATCCCAGAACGACCAAGGTACCAGGCATCGTTTTCAAGGACGGTACAAAATAGCCTGGAGTTTGTACTATTTTGTACGGCCGCCGCCAATTTACGGTTTAGTACCCCTTAGGTTTCACAAATACTATCGGTAATATCTAAATTGACGGCTGGAGCGGTTGAATGGTAGTGACGCTGCCTTTTGGTCAACGGGTCCTGCGTGCGATTCCCGATCGGTGCAAATATTTGTGTAGAAAGCAGATGTTTGTTCTCAGGTCATGGGTCTTAGTGTCTGTTTTTGTGTGGTCCCACGACACAAAGGAAAATGTGGGCCTTTGACTGTGTAGCATCTATAATCCTCCCAGCAAAGTAATATAATTCTAAGCTATTTTTTTGTTCAAATATTTAAAAAAAAAACGACCATAGCATCTCTGAAGCCTAAGGGGTATAAAATTGCAAACTGAGGCGGTACAAAAAAGTAAATAAACCAGGATATTTTTGTACCGTTCTAAAAAATGAGCTCTGTCACTTTGGTCGTGCTGGGTTGTGTGATAATTAAATTATATTTTTCATTTAGAAATTTTTGTTTAAAGCGAAAAAAATGTTTAAAGACCTACTGAAAAAAATATAAGTTATTCAAATCAAAGCAGGTGAAACCTTGAAGTGCAGCCGCACAGTTAGAAGCAATAATGAAAACATTTTCAATTACGTATTATCAAAAATCAAGTTTCGTAATTCTTCTTGGGCTATGCTATGCAGTATACCATAGTATACCTTAACAATCATATTTTAAAACATTTTTTTTTTAATTATCGTTTTTGATATTTTTAAATTACTCGTAGTCCTTCCCAGTTTTATTAAAGTTTTTCTTTCAAATATTTAGTATGCTCTCCTTTTATTATCATTCTATAGTGCCACGCTTTCGTGACCTTTTTTGAATATTTGTTCGAATCAAACCATTCAAGATACAATTTGTGCATCACCTTATATTGGAAATAAAATCCATCTTTACCCTTACATTTGTATTGCTTTAATTTACCTTCTGCCTCCAAAAAATTGTAATGGTCGAGCACACTAGACACCATGTCATTATGAAGAACCAAGCCAGTTCGGCCTCTCGCTTCCACAAACGAACCCACGCTAAACTTTGACCAAGCTCGATAAATGACGTTCTCGCAAATAGTTAAAGTTTTTAAAAACATTACCTTACAAACCTTTACCTTATCACCGTCAAAATCTGTCGTCAAAGGTAAGTAATAAGACATCGTATAATCTTTTTGGAAAGAAGCATCACTGACTCTCGTTCTTTTTCTTTTGATTTGTACTTTTTCTGTAAAACGTACAATAAAAGCCCATTTTAGGGCACTGTCTAAAATACTCCAGTAATATTTGAAAATGTGTCTTCTCTGCTCGTCCGACACTTTGTCAGTGCATTTTAATACCAAGCAGTTACAAGGAGGGCCCATCATTTTCTCACCCACAATTTTTCCTTTTGAACCCACATACCGTTTTCCTTGAAGTCTCAGTTCTTTCCTAATGGCCCAAGGTTTCTTTTTAGCTCTCTTCTGCGGTTCAGTCTCACTATCAACTGAATTATTATCAGAATTATCAATTTTGATATCTTTTTTCGTCGAAAAGTGAGCCATGTATTCATCAAAAGGCATAGCTCTATAAACAAAGTCTATAAGGGTATTATCTTCTCCATCGAGACTGTGTTTCTTTGGTTTCTTTATTGCGTCTACGACTATTGGAGGTTTTGTTAGCGGGTGTTCTTTGTCATATTGAAGCCATGCTCTTTGACTAATACTATTATGAGCAACAGTGTTATTGAACATTTTTCGACAAACATATACCTTTTCACCGGTTTCAAAGTTGTCAGTCAATGGCAAAAAATGTTTTATTCTCGGCTTGACGCCTGTTTCGAGTGTGACATATATCCGTTTTGTTAACTGAACAGCAAACGCGTACTGTTTTTTTTTAGTCCCGAGAGCATAGAATCGATCAAAGATATATTGACGTTGTTCCTGGGACACTTTCTTGAAACAATATTTTTTGCAGCTACAAGGAGGTCCTAATACTTTCTTTGATACCAACTTCCCGTTCTCATTGATGTAAGGCAATCCATGATATTTTTTATATCTCTTAATCACTGCACTGTCCCTCGTGAGTAATTTCTTTTTTTCAGTCAACAATAAATCCAAGTTTTGTTGGCAATCAACTTGCAATACATTTTCATCCACAGGTCCTCCAAACAGTTCTCCAATAGGGTTATTTCGAGTAGATCTCTTTGACAAAACTTCGTGTTTTATATCAGTAAAATCAATTGTATCAGATTCATCGCTTGACGATTCATCTTGATTTGCCTCATTCTTGTCACTTATTTCATTCTTTTCCTTTGATTTCTCTGAATCTTCCTTTGGCTTTATATCTACAGCTTTTTCTTTAAAATCATCACTGAAATTGCTAATGTTGCTATGATCAGAATCGTAATCAGGCAGCTCATTGTCACATAGGCGTTCGTTGTCTGATGAGTTTTCTTTTGAAACGGTTAAATCTCCAGTTACAGGCTCCATTACATCGTCTTTTACATCTTCAAGAACTTTTAAAGAATTTTCATCATTATATTCAATTTTACACGGGTTTTGCAACGCGAAATCTTTCTCTACCATTTTTGTTTTAAGTCCTTTAGATACACGTGGTTTTGCTTGTTGTAATGTCAAAATATGGTCTTGTGGAATATTCTGAACGACTAGTTTCTTGTATTCCCCTAAAGATTTGGCTTTGTTGATACATTTGGTCGACTCAATCCATTTACTATACAGTTTATACATTTTTGAAAAACTAAGTCTCCTTATAGTGTCTGTCTTCAATCCTAGTGCAATAGCTTTCATTAATTTTACTTTACGTTCTTGCAATATCTTGAAATGCTTGCAAATACTCTCAACTACGTCGGCGCCCGATTGTTTTATTTCCTTTTTACACTGCATATCATACTTCTTCCATAACTTAGCTAAGTCTTGCTTGAATGGTACAGTCTTTTTGAACATCAAATAACAAACTTGAATTTTTTCTACATTAAGATCCTCAAAATTGACTTTTCCAGGAAGATAGTATGTAAAGATTAGTTCACTTTTCAACTTTTTTTTAAAGCGCCGTTGTTGCGATTGTCTTGCAGAGAATTGTAATAAAAACTCTTTTTGTTTAGTAGCGCTTAAATTGAGGTAATAATCAGAGATTTTTCTGCGATGCTCATCTGAAAATTTGCTTGAACATTGATTTTTACAACTGCAAACATTTCTTTTTGGTCTTCCGTATTTCCTGTCTTCGAAATTTTCTTTTGAAAGCTCAGTCTTGTTAAAAGTGACTCCACATTGTTCTACAAAACTTTTCCTACTATTATTCTCATCAAGACGACTGCAAGCACCTGCATTAATAAGAATAGGGTCAACTCTTGTCAAGGAGATTCGAAGTTCTTTTTTTTCTTCTGTCGAAATTTCCGAGATGAAACCTTCGGAGGCAGACTTAGGTTCAGTTAAATAGACCACATTTTCTTCATTTAATACTGCAGTGTCTGCTTTATCGCATGCTTTTGATTTTGTAGATTTGCCCACCCTTTTTCTAGCCATGACAATTTTATCAAAAAGCCGCCAAATACGGAGCACGAATGTACTTGAACAGACGATCGTGTTTAGAAACATTTTTTTACATACCAGCACCCTCCTCGATACATCGATAACATCTTTATCCTGTGGTAGATAATATTTTATTGTATGATCACGATTATGCAAAGAGTTTTTTCTGAGTCTTCTTGGTGCCATTCTTTCTGTAAACTTAAGAACAAAACGAATTTCTTCAAGAGCGTTTTTCAAGTTACAAAAATATTTGTAAATATATTGACGGTGTTCTTCTGTTACTTTTTCAACACATTTATAATTGGTTTTACAATTGCATGGTGGTAATATGGCTGTAGAACGTTTTCTAAACTTTCGCTTTTGATAGAATTGTTTGACTTCTTCATCCAGTACGTCTTTTAAGTCGTAGCGAAGTGCATGATCTAATGGAGATGATTCAAGCAGTGATTTTTTCGTTCTTGTCTGATATCCAGGTGTATTTAAAGGATTCACTGCTTTATCTTCACTTGAAACTATGATATCATCTGCATCTGCAATTCAAATATAACCAGGCTTCAACACACAAATGTATTTAATACTTCAAATCGGCAAAGTTACTGGATGTACAATACAAATACATTACTCTATGTCATGGATTGTAACGGATGGGACAGGAAACTTTGCCTTTGAATATTAAAATCATAATGTGTATTGTACTCCAAATCATATTTGAATTGTAAAGAGGAGTGGCCAGCCTAGATTCTGATTAAGAACTTATAGATGAGTAATTTTGATAAATTAAATGTTATATTGAATTGACGAGAAATTTATAATACCAGCTATCTTAAAATGTTGGAATTTGAACGTCATTTATTTAGTTTAGAACCAAAGCACAGCTTTTCATAACATAAATACGTATTTACAGAATGCGTGGCTAAATTAGAACAAACAATCTCCAACCTTTGCAGTACTACATATTACTACTCATAAACATATAATAATCGGCAAGTAATTAACACAGCCTCGGCACTGACTAAATACTGCAAGATCAAAAAAAAAAGTTTCCATAAAATGATTTGCAATAGTTATGGGAAATTATAATAAAAGTAAGCATTAATATTGCAATATCGAACAAGAATTGGAATATTCAGACTTCTTGATCTATGCTGTAGCTGTGGCAATGTGGTCCCCATTTCTTTTCATATACTGAGCATGCTGTCCTAGAAGTATAATTCTGTAGTGTCGTGCTTTCCTGACCTTACTTCTGTACTTATTCGGATCGAACCACTCTACATATAGCTTATACATCTTCTGAAATTGAAAATATGAAGTCTCATTTTTTCCTTTACACGTGAATTTCTTTATCTCATCAGTTTCCTTTAAATAATTTAAATGATCGATCACACTTGAAACCATATCATCATCGAGAGTCAACTTTGGACGATTTTTGTGGGTTCCTCTGATCTCCATAAAAGAACCCTTAACATACTTTTTCCAAGCTATTTTCCCGACTCCTGAACCAATCCCTAGTGTCCTTTCAAACATAATCTTACAAACCCTTATTTTTTCGCCATCAAAATCTGTAGTAAGAGGAAAATAATACAACATTTGATGATCTCTGTTGAATTTAACACCTGTAGCTGATCTTTTGATTTCAACTCTTTCTGTAAACCGTACAATAAATGCCCATTTCAATGACATATCTAAGAGACTCCAGTAATATTTAAAAATGTGCTTTCTTTGCTCGTCAGACAATTTATCGGAGCATTTCAACATCGAGCAGTTGCAAGAAGGGCCTATCGATCTTTCACCAACAATTTTTCCTGTTGTATCTATGTAACGTTTTCCTTGAAGTCTCAGTTCTTTCCTAATGGTCCTCGGTCTCTTTCTAGCTCTCTTCTGCGGTACACTCTCACTATCAGCTAAATTACTATCGGAATTATCAATCTTCATCTCTTTTTTAGTCGAAAAGTGAGCCATGTATTCATCAAAGGGCATAGCTCTATAAACAAAGTCTATAAGTGTATTGTCTTCTTCATCTTCATTGAAGTTTTTTTGTCTTTTTTGTTTAACATTTGCAATTGGTGGTTTAGTTACCGGATATTCCTTATCATGTTGAACCCAAGCTCTGTGACTAATACTATTTTGAGCAACCGTGTTATTGAACATAATCGAGCAAACATATACTCTTTCGCCGCTTTCAAAATTGTCAGACAATGGCAAAAAATGTTTTATTCTCTGCTTGACTCCTGTTTCTGTAGAAATAAATATCCTTTCAGTCAATTGAAGAGCAAACTCAATTTGTTTTTGTTTTGTTCCGAGAGCGTAAAAGTGATCAAAAATATGCTGACGTTGTTCTTGAGACACTTTTTTTCCACACTTTTGTTGGCAATTACAAGATGGACCTAACATTTTCTTTGGCACTAGTTTTCCATTTTGATCCATATAAGGCAAACCATGATATTTATTATACCTCCTTATGACTCCACTGTCTCTCGTGGGCAATTTCTTTTTCTCAGTCAACAATAATTCCATATTTTGCTGGCAATCAATGTTAAATGAGTTTATATCCACAGGTCCTCCCACCAGTTCTCCAACAGGGTTGTTTCGAGTAGATCTCATTGACAAAACTTCGTGTTTTATATCAGTACTATCAATTGTATCGGATTCATCGCTTGATGATTCATCTTGATTTGCCTCATTCTTGTCACTTATTTCATTCTTTTCCTTTGATTTCACTGAATCTTCCTTCGACTTTGTATCTGCCGCTTTTTCTTTAAAATTATCACTGAAATTGCTAATATTGCTGTGATCAGAATCGTAGTCAGGAAGTTCATTATCACATAGGTGTTTGTCGTCTGATGAGTTTTCTTTTGAAACAGATACATTACCAGTTACATGCTCCATTACCTCGTCTTTTACAACTTCATGAACTTTTGAAGAATATCCACCATTAAATTCAATTTTACACGGGTTTTGCACAGCTAAATTTTGCTCTACCTTTTTTGTTTTTAGCCCTTTAGATACACGTGGTTTTGCTTGTTGTAATGTCAAAATATGGTCTTGTGGAATATTCTGAACGACTAGTTTCTTGTATTCCCCTAAAGATTTGGCTTTGTTGATACATTTGGTCGACTCAATCCATTTACTATACAGTTTATACATTTTTGAAAAACTAAGTCTCCTTATAGTGTCTGTCTTCAATCCTAGTGCAATAGCTTTCATTAATTTTACTTTACGTTCTTGCAATATCTTGAAATGCTTGCAAATGCTCTCAACTACGTCGGCGCCCGATTGTTTTATTTCCTTTTTACACTGCATATCATACTTCTTCCATAACTTAGCTAAGTCTTGCTTGAATGGTACAGTCTTTTTGAACATCAAATAACAAACTTGAATTTTTTCTACATTAAGATCTTCAAAATTGACTTTTCCAGGAAGATAGTATGTAAAGATTAGTTCCCTTTTCAACTTTTTTTTAAAGCGCCGTTGTTGCGATTGCCTTGCAGAGAATTGTACTAAAAACTCTTTTTGTTTAGTAGCGCTTAAATTGAGGTAATAATCAGAGATTTTTCTGCGATGCTCATCTGAAAATTTGCTTGAACATTGATTTTTACAACTGCAAACATTTCTTTTTGGTCTTCCGTATTTCCTGTCTTCGAAATTTTCTTTTGAAAGCTCAGCCTTGTTAAAAGTGACTCCACATTGTTCTACAAAACTTTTCCTACTATTATTCTCATCAAGACGACTGCAAGCACCTGCATTAATAAGAATAGGGTCAACTCTTGTCAAGGAGATTCGAAGTTCTTTTTTTTCTTCCGTCGAAATTTCCGAGATGAAACCTTCGGAGGCAGACTTAGGTTCAGTTAAATAGACCACATTTTCTTCATTTAATACTGCAGTGCCTGCTTTATCGCATGCTTTTGATTTTGTAGACTTGCCCACCCTTTTTCTAGCCATGACAATTTTATCAAAAAGCCGCCAAATACGGAGCACGAATGTACTTGAACAGACGATCGTGTTTAGAAACATTTTTTTACACACCAGCACTCTTCTCGATACATCGATAACATCTTTATCTTTTGGTAGATAATATTTTATTGTATGATCACGATTATGTAATGAGTTTTTTCTGAGTCTTCTTGGTGCCATTCTTTCTGTAAACTTAAGAACAAAACGAATTTCTTCAAGAGCGTTTTTCAAGTTACAAAAATATTTATGAATATATTGACGGTGTTCTTCTGTTACTTTTTCAACACATTTATAATTGGTTTTACAATTGCATGGTGGTAATATGGCTGTAGAACGTTTTCTAAACTTTCGCTTTTGATAGAATTGTTTCACTTCTTCATCCCGTACGTCTTTTAAGTCGTAGCGAAGTGCATTATCTAATGGAGATGATTCAAGCAGTGATTTTTTCGTTCTTGTCTGATATCCAGGTGTATTTAAAGGATCCACTGCTTCATCGTCACTTGAAATTATGATATCATCTGCATCTGCAATTCAAATATAACCAGGCTTCAACACACAAATGTATTTAATACTTCAAATCGGCAAAGTTTCTGGATGTACAATACAAATACATTACTCTATGTCATGGATTGTAACGGATGGGACAGGAAACTTTGCCTTTGAATATTAAAATCATAATGTGTATTGTACTCCAAATCATATTTGAATTGCAAACGTGATTTGCCATTCCAGATTCTGATTAAGAACTTTTTTAAATCTAATTTTGATGAATGAGATGTTATTTGACTTGAAAAGATATTACCTAATAATAGCAGAAATCTTAAAATGCCAAACTATAATTTTTTAATTCGTTTTTTCTTTTTTTTAGAATAAGAAAAATAAGGAAATCTTTATTTCCAATAATAGAATAACTTTTTTCAACTTAAAAAAATTAGACAATAAATTAAACATTAAAAAGGTGATGGACTAAGCATGTTGCGCTGATATTCTGCCAATATTAAAATAATAGCAGTAAATCTTACTGTTGGAACTGGAACATCGTTTTTTTTAGTTTGGATTAAGTTTTCTATAAAGATAAAGCTTTTCATAACAAGCACCTTCTATAAATTAACCAACCAATTCAAAAACGGTATATAATTTTGGAGGACACAAAAATAATTCTGCGGTTGAAAGCAGCTAGCTGCTAAAAAATTAATCTGGCAGCGATAAAAATAAACTTGCGAATTGTATTGACTTGAGCAACAATGAGGCTTAATAAAAGTCGGGAAGTAGCTGCTACAAGATGGTAGCAAATATATTAAACTAGCTAAAAATAAAAATTTAACTGGTAAAAATAATGTATGGGCTTTTGAAACTAATAAACTGGCGACTAATACTATTAACAGGGTGGTTTTCTCTATGGATATTGAACTATACATTAAAAGCATTCTTATGAGTAATTCTGCAGGCAATAAAACTTAGAATTAAAATAATTAGTGTAGTTTTGAGTAGGCATTTTATGATAAAGAAGTGAAACACGTGTGATAAGAAAAATCTATGAGGAATTATTGATAGAGATATGCGAAAGATGATTTGAGTAAGTAATTTTGAAGTTAAATGAAGTTAAAATGTTGCCTGGAATATAAGACGTGACGGTGCGCTGACCCCAAATAAATTGCCTGGCTTTTTTAAACCTGCTACAAGAAGTGATATTAGAAACTAGGTAAATTAAAAAATTTAAACACTTACCATTGACGGTCACTTTGATGGGAAATGACGGTTCTGTAATTTCTTCTGGTTCAACTTTGATCTCCATTTGCGCGTCCTGTCTGTCCTCTTCATTTGTATTAAAAGGATCATATTCATCCTCAGACACAACTTCTTGTTTAATTTCAACATCTGCAGATTTTCCAAGAACTTCTTCATTGATATTCTTTTCTACTTGAATAGGCTGTGGCCAAGTCTTGTTTGATGTAGGGGGTACTTCCAGTTGTATAAATCTTTTTTTCAAAACATTCTCAGAATTTTGCACATCAATAACAAATTTCAAAGATCTACGGAAAAGGAATAAGCAGCTATCGCATATGTGTTTCGGGTTTGCATCTTCTACAATCTGAAAAAATATATATTATTTATTTTATACAGTACAGTACCTTCCGACAATTATTTTTAAAAAACGTGTCTGAATTGTAGAATAAGGTTTAATCTTACTAGAAGATAAAATTTTATTCTCATATAGTAATTATGTAAACAAACTTACTTCAACATTAGCAAGCTTCCCAAGTTCTGCAGCAATCGTAGAAGGCGCTGTCAAGAAATTAGCAGTCCATTTCTTGAATATATTTGTTGTGCAAGATTGAGGGGCCAGCCGGAGACAAACACGGCATTCTTCCCTCTTCTCTTCCCTGATTGGAGTACAGGAAGTAGTTGCTATAGGTGAATCTCTTGAATTTCTTAACATTGCTGCTCCTGGAGAATCCAATTCAGGCGCCTGTTGTGGAATAACAAAAGAACTTACAGCAACAATTATAATTTGTATAGTGAACTAAAATTATGTATGGATCAGTTATTTTATTGGGACCATAATACCAAATGAAATGCATAACGTAAATCATTTTTGTGTTTTTTTGTGTTCCATTATACTTAAAAAACAAAAAAATGCCTATAAAATCTTACATAAGTAAATAAAACATTTTCAATTTCTACATCTGTACGGTAGCAATATTACATCAGTTTTTGGCTTTGAAAATACAGTACAACTAAAAGGAACTTGCCATTTAAAAATTACATAAGAACTATCTCTACTTTAGATAAATTCTTGATTAAATGTTTTCTATTAGAATATTTAATTACAGAGAAAAATCTCAAACAATAATTTAAAGAATAGTTACTGCTCTTCATTGCATGGGTAATAACTAACATTGTAGTATACTTTTTTCCTGTTACCATCTACAATGGGGAACTCAGGTAAATTTTTTGATGGCAAAGCACCTTTCCTCAACCTTCGTCTTAACCATTCTCCATCTAGAATTACAAATTTTAAACTTTCATCACAGTTTAAGAATTTAATTTAGAATAAAATAGAAAATACTTTATTTCGTAACAACACAGACATTACTTGGGAAACAGAGATAGGTACTTTACAGATACAAAAACAAAGATATGATTACAAAAACAATTACAAAAATTAAAAAAGGTGCTGCTTTTGCCATGCTATGTAGTTTATCTACATATTAAACTGTGTTATTATACAATTTTAAAAATTATATTGTCTTACTCTAATGTTGACTAAACAAACCTGGTCGTGCTATTAAGTCTTTTTCAGCAAAATGCTGATTACACACGAATGAATACTTCGCAATTTCCCTTTCAAACTTGAGTTCTTTAGCCCATTCTCGTCTCAACACTTCATCTTTAGGAAAGCAAAAAAGAGATATATCTTTGCCACGCTTTGCTCTGCAATGTGGCAGAGAACAAACTCTTGGCTTTCGTAGTTTTATCGTCCGCTTCTTTTTTCCATCGGATGACATTTTTTAACATCAGATTTTGAAATCTAGCATTGCTTGAGCTTGAGAGAGCTGTATAACACATGAAAAGTAATGATAAAGCTTCATTTAGCTAAACCCTAACAGACCCTCTGGCCAATGTAAGCCCTATGAACATGTCCGACAAACCCAGGTCAGAGCACATGGTTAGGACCCTTTTCCGACACGCCGACTGAGCACATACCAAATATTACAGGTTACAGGGGCATAAAAAATAATATAGGTACTCAGATAGATAGACAGACTTATCCCTAATTATTTAAAAGGAAATGTCATGGATTTGATTACAGTTAGTGTTATGGTACGGTAAACGCAGCCTGTTACAGCCTCATAATGTTTACCCCCAACCCATATTTTATGAGACTCAAAAAGCGCAACTTACACATGGTAATTCTGCAGTACAATAACAGTTAATTAAAAACGGAATATTTCTCTACCGAGAAGAATAAAGACCACATAAAAACGAAACTGACATGACATTTGATTACTTTTTTGACAAGCAATTGAGAATAGACAAAAAGTGCGGAATAAGGAAATGGATGACCACGTCCGTGCAAAATATGGATCACATGTAAAAGATGAAAATACCTAGAGCCTTAAAATAGGATTTTCTTGGAATTCCAGGAACTCCATTTGCCAGTGAAAGTTCTACGCAAAAGGAACAGACGACTTTATATTATATTGTGGGATAAAATACATCGCTAAGTACACAAATCACAGTCTAGATTTCTAAATACGAAGAAACTTACCTAAAAACCATTAATTCTCGTCTAAATCAATACATATTTTAATTTACACGACAAGAACGACAAGGGGTATAAAATCGAAATTGATCGAAGACCTCTGTTCATTCGAAAAAAAAATAATGCAGCTATAGTTTGTCTATGGGTAAATTCTATTTTTCAAACGTAACTTTTTCTGTTTTGTCTTTAGACACCTGGTTTTTTGCCTGTAAAAACCAGTACATGACAAATACTCCTCTTAGACAATAAATAGACAGAGCCAGGAGCGTGCTAGATAGCAATAGTTTACCCGTGTTGCAATGAAAAAAAAATCCCCACTATTATTCGAAGTTCGCTGACTGCCAAGCAGAACAGTGATGAAAACGCATGCTTTAGAACCAAAAAAATTTAACTAATGGAGTCTCTTTTCTCACAAACTCACCACAAAAACGAATAAACTTTATGCGCAAAACATTAAAAAGCTTAATGACTGACAGATCAAATGCTTTGTTTGTCACACTTTGAAAAGTGTGACGTGTGACATCAAAAAATGGGTTACGTAGAAAGAGATGGCGTTAAAGTAACCTATCTCTTATTGTCTTGTAGGAACTCACATGTTTGCATCTCTTTCAAAAGTGCTGTGACGTCATAAGTACTCCGTGTTTATGGTCTGAGCAAGATAGCAAATACCATGGACTTTGTATTTTCTCTTTTAAAGCAAATACTGAAATCACATTACTATTATTAATTTGTGACTGAAACTATAATACTCTTTGGAAAAAGTGTTTTTAATACTTTCCCTGAAATTTTTAACAATTTGAATTACACGGGTTTTAGAGACTTACAACTTTGTTATTACAATAAATGTACATACAGCAGCACGCCAGGTTACCCATTTGAACTACGAAAGCCGACGATATATTACGAGCAAGATAAGGGTGACGTCAAGGTCAACATGTATGGCCTGATGTGCTGCCGTGTGTACATAGACCTAATCCGTTTAAAATAGTGCTAATAAGTTAATTTCCTTAAAACATCTGTGTTAAATAGTCAGTTATTTTTCCGAAATTTTCTAATTTGTATTCGACACAACTACAGATGAGAAAGTCAACAATATCAACATCTGTGATATGATAAGTAGTCATATATTTTGGAAATGATGAGTAGTTTTACAAAATCGTAACAAACTGACTTTAGCATTTATATTAGTGAGCATATTTATTTATTTATTATTTGATACTAAAAAATTAGTAAAAATGACAAATTTCATAAGGACTTAAGTGATTCCATTGCTTTTCTGGGACACTATACAATACACGAATAAAAGATCATCTCACAGTATTGGAATACTTATATTAACAACATTGGCCAAGTAACTGTAACATTAATAATAAAATGACACATAGGTACTTATAATTACATAAACTTCAAGGTACAAATATTTTAATTTCATTATTTGCTGCAGATACCTTGATAACACCCTCACTAATGAGGTGTGTGAGTTGCTCATTTCTATTACGTCTGCGTGGTCGTTTTGATGGATCCCATGGAAATACACTGGGAACGGCATTTGGTTTTAGTCTTCTTGGTTTTGCTGAAAATATAAAGGTCCTTACATTAAGACAAGATAAAAGAATATTTGTTAAGACAATAATAATAAATATATACATTCAAAAACATTGCTAGGATTCAAAATGTTACATCTTTCAAAGTGTACTAACAACTTTTCTTGCATAACATCCATACTTTCTTAGTAATATAATGAATGTTTAATTTGTCCTTTCTTTACAACGAAACTTTTTTTTTATAAGCACAGGGATAAGGAAGGCTGGAAAGTGACATAGGCTCCTTCTTCACGCGTAAGCTGTCGTAGTCGGGAAACCTTTACCTACGATTGAGTACTGCCTATCAGTCAAGCAAGGTAATAACGCTAAAAACTTTTATGTCTAACAGTTTAATATAGATAAGTACCTACTTACCTTTTTGATTAAGTTGATTGATATTCTGGTTTTCATTGGAATAGTTTGGAGATTGGTAATCCTCTTCAGTAAAATGTAAGATACATACTTTGGCATGTGGCGAAGGCGTAAAGTCATCTCTACGTATAGCATCCAACCATTTTTCTAAAAGTACTGGGTCGCGTGGAAACTTGTGTCCTTTTACTTTACTTCCGCAAAGAGGTACCGAGCAAGAATGCATAATTCTGTAGTATTTTATAAAATTGTGTTGGAAAATATGTCGATTTTTTATATATTTCTGCACCGCCAAAAAACCACACGTAACGCAACACCAATGAATGTCAAAATTGTCAAATGATTGTTTTTTTTTACAATCTTTTTACAATTCAAGGCCTGGCACCTAACCACTACCTAAATTCCGGTATTTCCTGGTTTTTTGCAACTCTATTTAATTATTTTCTGTTTCTGAAGGTTGGCTAAATTGAGCTACTATCAAAAAGGGTCTTTGGCGGGAACTCGGCGTGAGCGGTTGCTTTGTCAATTGAATTTTCATTTTCGGCGTGAAAAAGTTGTTTAATGTGTAATAGTGATAGTGTATTATGCAGTAAATTGACTAAAATTCGTGTAGTGATGAAAAATTCAAGTGATAACAGTGTTTCTGCTCCGTTTGGTACCGACAAAGATCCTCGCGGTTGTGCTTCTCGCCGCCAGTTTTCGTAAAACAGACGCTATCCGGTTTTACGCAGAACATGAGGAGCTTAGGGCTTAGGTTAAGTTGAAGAAAGAAGATTTTTCACTGAAGACATGGCTGTATGGACATAGTTTCCTTTGCCTTTCCCGAAAGGGATAAATTTAACAAAAAAAAAAAAGGGATAAATTTAACAAAAAAAAAAATCACTGTCAAAAGCATGTGTGTGTCAGTGTCAGACATGGTCAGACAGACATTCTCTCTCAGACGCTCGGTTGTAGTACTTTGCAAACACGTGAAATCTTAAAATTTAGATATAAAAAAATATGGAAGAAAATGCGCCTGCTGTTAGCTTAGTATCGTGTATGCACTTTGTGCGACGAGGGGTAGCTAAAGCTGTACCAGAAAAGGTATACCAAAATTAAGAACTGCTGTTGCGCACACCATCTGAGAAAGTCGTTTCTCTGTCGTTTTAATCCATGTTTCTTGTATTGTTGCAGATTGAGCTTACTGAAAAAGAATTGGAGAAGATAATAAAACAGACTGCGGAAGACTTACGGTAACTTCTGTCCCTTTTTCCAGTGTTTGAATCGGCGTGGTTCTTTCACACTAAAGGTTATATTTTGTTTTAGTTTGACGGAGCAGGGTGATGATGACAGTGATGACGAGGGAGCGGCAGGGCCTAGTGCCGCTCGGGAACCACCGGCGGACCCAAATGATGAGTTTAATTTCGAAAAATATGATGAAGAAGAAACTGACAGTAAGTTTATTTTCACCTTGCCGCCCTGTGAGCCCATTTCTCCTCCTACTACATATGTTTCCAATCATTTTCAGTCTGCAGCGCGCTTACATGTTAATAATTTTGTCTCGGCGCACTAATCTAGCTAGCTAGTCGAAATAGTTTACATACAGTTACATACCATACAGTTGAAAGAAATAACTATAATGAAACTAGTTTTAAGCTATGTTTATTTTTTGAGTGTTGTGATGAGGGTCAATAAACACTCAATAAATAAGCTTTGATACAAATTATAATAGTTAAGTAGATATTAATAATATAAGCCCTTCTCTTATTTGGTATTTTCTTACGTTGTGCGCAATTCTCTCTTCCCGTCTCGTACACTATTTCTCACCAATTAGGTTGGCTGGAAGAGATCTCTTCTAGAGATAAGCTCGCCTTTGTACACTATTTTTTATGTGAAAATTTTCTACTGTGTTTGTGCAATAAAGAATATATATATATATATATATCAAAAATTGAAAATTTATAGATACAGCTTTCTTATCTTAATTTAAAAAATATGTCGCTTAATTTCCAGCAAACCCTATAGGAATAGGATCAGTTGCTACA
This sequence comes from Aproaerema taeniolella, assembly GCA_949987775.1. Classification (NCBI taxonomy): domain Eukaryota; kingdom Metazoa; phylum Arthropoda; class Insecta; order Lepidoptera; family Gelechiidae; genus Aproaerema; species Aproaerema taeniolella. Next base: position 17,844,620 of record OX465248.1, read on the forward strand.
ATACCCAATTTAGGAGATCTTAGTGAACATGTCCAAATCAGAGTGAGTAAATATATTTTGCTTTATTTATTTCATTTAGCTTTTACCATTTTGCAAACTACAAAAGTCCTGCATTATTAAAGTTGCTCTCTGCTTAAGTAGCTTCACAGCTGATAAAACAGCTCGTGATTTTTTTCTGTGGGTGTCGTAAGAGGCAACTAAGGAAACACAAATGAGACCTGCCTCCCATTAATCCACCCCAGGCAACGACACCTGTAAAGAGCTGTCTGGTACGCGACCACCCTCCTACCGAAATCCGACACCAAACAGCTTGCGTAGGAGTACCAGTGCCTTATAGGCATTTTCTGGGTTAACTCGCTCCATCGTCAACCTCATCCATGAACTTGGTCAAGATTGAGATCAAGAGTTAACCCATCTTAAATAAAAAAATTAAAAAAAGAAGCTACGAAAATAAAACTGTATTTTGTTTGTATTATTACTTTGCATTCAACAGCACATTAAGCTAGTCAGCTTGACTCTTTATAAAATGCATTTCAAAAAACCCTACTAAGAAGAAAATCCAAAATTATATTCAGAAATGAAATGGTCACAAATTCTAGTAATTATTTGCAGGGTTTGTTGGTCTATATTGGGGTCAAGAGTTATAACTATACTTAACACATCTAATAAAAAAAAAACATTATTATTTTTTACTGGGTATTTTTGAAACATATTAAGTACTTAAATGTAAACGAGATCTTTAATTAATTTTATGTGATCTCTTAAATTATAATTCAAATATGTGCTTTTTTTAGACAGAAGGGCCTGATAGTGATGAAGAGGATGATATAATCAAACCAGATGATAACCTACTGTTAGTAGGACACGTTGAAAGTGATGCTAGCATCTTAGAAGTTCACAGTAAGTATCTTTTTAATATGCATAAGACATAGTATAAATAGGGGAAGTAGGTTATCTTCATACAAACGCACCGCTCAACAAAATCTCGGCGTGTTTCGCAGTGCGCCAGTACCGCACAAGGTTCGAGTGTGCGCGCGGCGACGCATAGATACTATGGCGCACACATACAAGCCGCGCGCGGTGCGGACGTATGAAGATAACCTACTTCCCCGTTTTTATACTATGCATAAGACAAATAGCATTTAATTAAAGCTATAAAAATGGTATCATAAAATCACTATAGTTTTGACAGACAGACAGACAAATCATTTATTCACTGTTACATGCAGTTCACAATAGCTTATTCAAAACAAAAATTACGATTTATTAAGACAACTAGCATTCCGCCCGGGACTTCGTTCCCGTTGAAATTCGGGAATATCATGTACCCTATGTTCATCACGGATAATGTAGGATTCTAATGGTGAAATAATTTTTCAAATCGGTCCAGTAGTTTCGGAGCCTATTGGGCGTTTCCCGACTGGCCGGCACCGGCGACGGCGAAAGTGACAGAGCTATACTAGGAAGCAAGAAATCGGTAGTCGGTAGGTAGTAGAGTGACAGAGATACTTGCTTCCTAGTATAGCTCTGTCACTCTCGCCGTCGCAGTCGCCGTCGCCGTGCCGGCCAGTCGGGCAGTTCAATACAAACAAATAATCAAATCTTTCCTGTTTATAATATAAGCATAGATACATTATTTTTATTTTCAGTATTCAACAAAGAAGAAGGATCTTTCTATGTGCACCATGACATCATTCTACCATGGTTCCCGCTCTGCATTGAATGGCTTAGCCACGACCCGTCAGACCCAAATCCAGGTAATTTAATAGTATTGAAGGCTACATTTCTGCACAAATGCAGTATTGGATTGGAGCTCGTTCATAATAATACAGTAGGAAGTCTAGTTTGGTAGGGAATAGGCTGAAAGGGTCCCTACATAAGTGGCCGAACACCCGCCTGTGTCTGATTGGCGTCCTCCCTATATAGGTAAAAGGATATTGACCTACTCTGATTTTGTTATTTCGATAAATGCTTCTGGTTTCATTTTAAAATCTTCTCAAAATAACCAAATTTTAACTTGTTTCTTATTCATCCTACTAATATTATAAATATTACCTGTATACCAAATTTTATCAAAATTGGTCCAGCCGTTTGAGCGTGAAACAGTAACAAACATCCATACATTCATACATTCTCACAAACTTTCGCATTTATAAAGTAAGGATTTATACTATTCAACCAAATGCTGTAAATAAATATATATTTATGTAAACTGAATACCATCTATCTATCTATGGAGGGGACGCCCGTCAGGCACAGGCGGGTGATCAGTCCACTCATTTGGGACCATTTCACCCAGTTCCCCACAACAGCGCATGAGTTTTACCTCTGCACTGACAGTTCCACCTCTTTGAACCTACCCGAAGCTTTAGCAAACCCGATTATATCCTTTATGTTAAGCTCTTGTATTTGTTCTTCTTTTACCTCATCCATGCCTATTGTCTCCCATCTTACCAGCGCGTACATTGGACACTCAGTCAGGAAATGGAGACTTGTTTCCTCCTTGTCGCATTCTGGGCATGTGGGATCACTTTTTAGGCCCATTATTGCTAGGTGTCGGTTCAAAGGACAGTGTCCCGTGAGCAGACCCACTACAATCCTGATGTCCTTTCTATTTAGCTTTAGAAGTTGCTTCGACTTTCTTTTTTCATATGTCTTTAGGAAGATTTTTGCCTGGCGGCACTGTTTGTTGTGCTTCCATCTTAAATTGGCTTCTTCTGTTATGATCTTGCTTATTATTCCTTTGCTGATTTTACTTGATATAGGTAGCCTGGGTTCCGGGCCGATGAATGTCTCATCGGCCCCTTTCCTTGCTAGCTCGTCTGCTATCTCATTACCTATATGTCCTTCGTGCCCCGGCACCCAGGCAATGGTAACTTTAGTCTTTTTGGCTAAGGCGTTAATAGCCTCCTTACATTCTGTTACTAGGGCCGAGTTAGTTTCGGCTCTGTTTAGTGCCTTCAAAGCAGCCTGGCTATCACTGTATACTATGATGTTCTCTTTACCCGACTGCCAAAGAAGGAGGGTAATGTTTTTCGAGTGTATGTAAGTATGTATGTATGTCTGTTCCTTTGTGACCTCCTGTAGCCTAAACGGCTTGATGGATTTTGATGTATGAGGTATCGTTAGATTTGTCTTGATTACGGGAGTGTCATAGGATACATTTTATTTTAGTGTGCAGTCGGGTATTTTGTTTTTTTAATAATTAGAGTTATTGTTTTCAGTGATCATGCTGTCTATGATTCTGACTCCCTCTGTAATAGCAAGCACCTCAGCCTGGAAAACGCTAGCGCATCTTCCCAGGCGCTGGCCATCTACCTGGTTCATGATGTGTATTCCCAGTCCTGATAGTTTTGTTGTTTCTTTCCTGGAGCCGTCAGTGTAGCACACTATCTTTGGATCTTGTATGTCCAAGCTCCAGCTTTCTCTAGCTCCTATATGGATCCTGTATTTTTTGTCAAAGATTACTTATTTCCTGATGAGGTCATTATTAGAGAGTATCATTGACAACTTCTCTCCATACTTTCCATCTAATATGGTATGTCCTTTATCCATGAAGTTCCCTTTCCATTCAAGGCTTGACTTCATCCTATACCATTGCTCCATAGCTCTCTTTTTAACTTCCAAGTCCAGAGGATGCAATCCCAATAATACATCTAAGGCAGCTGATGGAGTGGTTCTCATCGCTCCTGTGATCATTAGGGTTGCAAGTCTTTGTATACCATCGGATGTAACTAATGAAAAAAATAAAAAAAAATAATTGAAAGTATACTATAAAGTATATCTAATAAACTGTGTGTAATTGTCAGGAAATCTTTGTGCGCTGGGTGGCATGGACCCAGTAATCCAAGTGTGGGATCTAGACATAGAGAACTGCTTGGAGCCAGCGTTCAAACTTGGCAAAAAGCCAAATAAAAAGAAGAAAACAAAACGAATCGGTCATAAAGATGCAGTTCTGGACTTATCATGGAACAGGAATTTTACGTGAGTTCTTAACGCTCCATTTTCTAACATTTCAATCAATTTACACGAAATATGACACGGTTTATTCTACACATAAACCATCCTTTAAAATCACTGTGTCGGTTGGAGAAAACTGTATGTCAATTCTTTATTGCTCAAAAAACAGTGTATAATTTTAGAAGGTCATTTAATAGCAAAGGTGGACTTATCCCTGAAGGGATCTCTTCCAGTCTACCTTAGAGTAGTTGAGAGAGGAGACATGTGACACAGGTAACCGTATGAAAATCAATTTAAAAAATCAAATAAATTGTGAATATGCATTACCTAAAGTCGACATTAAGGCACAAAATAAACAATCACAGTTTTAAATTTGTAACGATCAAAATTTTAGTTACAATGCTTATTTTGTTTCAAGATTATCTATTAACTAGCTTTCCGCCCGGGACTTCGTTTCCGTGGGAATTCGGTAAAATTATATAGCCTATGTAATGTACAGTCAACGGCGCATCAGGTTACCACAAACTGTCAAATTTCCCCAATGGATAGTAAACTCTAATGCTTGAAGATAAAATTGAAAATCGATTGAAGAAATTTGACAGTTTTGGATAGCATGATGTGCTGTTGGTTGACCCTGTACATCGGGGAAAATGTAGGATTCTAATGGTGAAAGAATTTTTCAAATCAGTCCAGTAGTTTCGGAGCCTATTCAATGCAAACAAACAAATCTTTCCTCTTTTTAATATTAGTATAGATTAATTTTTTTTTTCAGTCATGTACTAGCCAGCGGTTCGGCTGATAATACAGTTCTTCTGTGGGACTTGGACCAAGGCACACCACACACAAAACTGACTTACTTTGAAGATAAAGTTAGTAGACGTTTCTCAGCCCTTATCCAATTTCTTTACTACTTCTGTTTTCGTTATGATCTCTTTACAAAAAAAAAAGAAATTAAAAAAGAATACTTTCATCATTTTCGATACTTTAGTTTTGGTTTTTGTTTATATTTTTTGTATTATATTGCTTTCCAAAAAGCTCAAATAGGCACGGGCCTCCCTACGAAACACGAACACGCTGCCTGGCCCAATGAAGGTGTAGTTTTCTGTTCAACAATAAATATTGACTATTTTCTGCTTAAATCCAACTCCACTGGAACATTTATATGAACAACTTTCTCTAAGTTTAGGTCAAAACAATTTTTTAACTTTTATAAACATCACCAGGTCCAATCTCTATCATTTCACCCGTTAGAGTCCCAAACCCTACTGTCTGGTAGTTGCGACGGTCGCGGCCGCGTCACAGACTGCCGCACGCCCGACGCACACCGCGCTTGGACTCTTACGGGGGAGATAGAGAGGGTCACGTGGGACACACAGAACCCATTCTGTTTCGCTGTAAGTGCAATTTATTGGAGTAATCCTTTATTGGAGTTATTTTGCTTTCCAGTGTCTTCATTTGCCTTTCATTGGAGATGTTTTGCCTTCATTAACTGCTATTTTGCCTTAATCTGAGATATTTTGCTTTATTACTGCAACTTTGCTTTATTACTGCTACTTTGTTATCAACTGCTTGGTTTTTTGGCTTCATTGATCCTATTTCGCCTTTCGCAACCTTATTTTGATTTTAACTTTTTTACTTTTAGATGAGTAACAACGAAGGCAAAGTGGCATATGTAGATTGCAGGCACAACGAACCTCTGTGGACGATATCAGCTCACGAAGGTGAAGTCACAGGTAATCTTTATTTTTTTGTGACATAGAAGATAAAAAACCGGCCAAGTGCGAGTCGGACTCACGTACGAAGGGTTCCGTACAATTATCTATAAAAAAATCACGAGTCTTAGTAATAGGGTCCTGTTTTTACCCTTTGGGTCCGGAACCCTAAATAAGATATGCTTGCGCCTAAAAAAATCTGATCTGAATAGTTAAATCTATTGCCTCAATTAAGTATCCAGCCAAGTTTCTTGTCTGCTCGTCTTCTTCTTCTTCTTATCGTGAAGGTATAGTCAAGTATGTGGCGAACTTGGCTAACCCTGGTGTCAGAGTTTTCAAACCGCACAATAGCCTCTGACTTGGTTTTAACGACTATAGTCAATCGAAAACAGCCGGGCCCGACAGCTTAACGTGCCCTCCGAAGCACGGAAACGCTCGTGATAAATTGCCACTTTGGTCACCTATCAGGTTCCCTGCCTCTGTGTACGTTGCTTAACCTCACTGATCGGTTGAGATCAGCGAGAGCCACTGGACTACGAGCGCTCTGCTGGTGATCAAATTAGCATGAATTTGGGGCTGTAACGTGGGGCATTGAGTGTACCCAGTGTGAAAGCAATCTATGGTCATTGATCTATAAATATTATAAAGAGGAAAGATTTGATTATTTGTTTGTTTCTTTGCATTGAATAGGCTCCGAAACTACTGGACCGATTTGAAAAATTCTTTCACCATTAGAAAGCTACATTATCCCCGATGGACATAGGCTACATACTTTTCCCGAATTCCTACGGGAACGAAGTCCCGGGCTGAATGCTAGTATACAATAAAACATGTAGGTCAGGACAGCTGAGACATGTCGTCCGGGGAGATCTCGCATATCCAGCCGGATATCAGGCTGGCTGGACACTTGTTTTTCAAGATTTCTCCAAAAGCATTGCATCACGATAGATGAAATCAGTTTGGATTTCTGTCACATAGGCGTCACATTACTTTTGATCAGGAACGAATCCCGAAAACCCTTCAGGAGCTGAGATCTGATGTGCTCCAAAAAGTGCAAAACCGGCTGGCTGAACCATGTTTTTTTGATTTTTTGGCGAAAGTATAGCGTCACAAACGATGAAAGTTTGCTTGTTTGTCGTCACAAACGATTTGCTATCGACCTGAATATGCGAGATCTCTCCGGGCGACATGTCTCAGCTGTCCTGACCTACATAATAAAACAACTACATACCCAATCTCAAAGAAACATCAACCAAAAACTTTCCAAGCTTTCGTAGCAAAAAAAAATGTGCAATCGGCGTGGCCATTCATTTAATTTGCGATTGGAAGTAAAGTTGTTTATTGTAGGTCAATGTGTATGGTGGAATTTCCTCGTTTTGTCGATTCGATTCGAAGCGGAGGTTACTGTATCGAGTAGTTTTAATTTTTAGTGAAAACTAGCTTTCCGCCCGGGACTTCGTTCCCGTGGCACTTTTTTAGTTTTTTCTTTCATAAGAACCTTCTCCTTACAATAAGGAACACAACAAAAAAAGAATCATCCAAATCGGTCCAGCCGTTCACGCGTGATGCCGTGACAACGAAAATCGGGTTCCATTTTTATATACGAGTATATAGATTAAGGATGTGAAGCAGCCTATGAAACTGAACAAGTTTACAAGGTTGAAAAACGAAAAAAAATTTACTTCCATATTCTCCATACTACTTGTACTGATTTACCTTTGCATGTTTTGGAGAATTTCAAGGTTTTTTTGTGGAAAGTGGTTCAATTTCATGGAAAGAATTGCCTTATATTAGATCGCTTCGGCGGTTTATGACCACAATTACAAGTTTCTTTATCTAATCTAAAGTCACCCCATATTAGTAAATATTCTTTATAATATTTATTACACAGTCATGCAAGTGAAAATCATATTGTGGTTTATTTTTCAGGTCTGATTCTCAGCGATCAGGTCCCAGGCCTCATGATCACGGTCGGATCTGATGGCAAGCAAAAAGCTTGGGATACATCGAGGTAAGCCATTATTGGAATGCTTTTTATTAATGGCATTCAATTGTATACAGGGTTACCGGAAATTCGATACATTCCCTTCAAGGGGTTAAAGTAGAGCTCATTTTTTTTTATTCCTTCCCTAGCCGATAGTTATTAGTTTTTGAGATAATCGCGTTTTTGCGTTTTTTTTGCTAAATGCCGATTTTGACAAAAAAAGCTGTGTAACTTATCGAATTTCCTATGGTAATCTTTATTTATGCATAATCTGAAAGTTGACATCTCAACAGTTCCTAGAGATTATAAAAAGCTGAAGTAATACCACAACGTTAGTTTGACCGAGAAGGACAAATTCCTTGGCCAGCAATGTGTCTTGATTTGACACCTTGCGATTTTTACCTTTGGGGTCACATGGAGCAGCTCGTTACTCAGCTAACAATACAAAAAGATTCCCATGTGTATTCAAAATTTACCTTTGGATAAATTTAAGACAGTGATTAAACAAAAACTTTGCAAAAAGGGCTATTACAAAATTTCTGATTATCTATCAGACAGGCAGCCATGGGAATGAACTGCTCAGCTCTAGAGTTATTTCAGATTTAGTTAAAATTAGTAAATAAGAAAATTTGTAATGCGATTTAAAAGAGCAACCTCAGAGTTTCTTGCCTGTTCTTCTCTGAGGAAGACTGCACCTTTGCGAATAGGCGTAGAGTAGGTAGGATCAGAGGTACGAATGCGTTTGTATGTATTTAAATTGTTTAAAGTATGTTTGTATGTATTTCATTGTAATCTTGACTTGTTTTAAGTGACATCCTGAATGTCCTATAAAATAAAGATTTTTCTATTCTATTCTATTCTAAAAATAACGTTGAAATGCTAAGGCAGAGGATATTAAGCGCAGCGCAAAAAATAAAAGAAACTTGAAACTCTCGAGTTACTAAAACCAAAATAGCGAAGAGATTACGGGCATGCATGAGGAGCTTCAGCTCGCATTTTAAGCAGGATTTTAAATTTTATGTTTGTTAATAAGTAGTGTGTAGTTTTAGCCCATTTTCATTTCTCTCCAGGTAGAAAAGTCAACATGTACAAAAAACCACTGCTGGTCTGAAAGTTCCTTTTCAAGTTATAACTTTTTTATAAAGTTTTTTTGTAAAGATTTATACCACTTTCGAAAGCTAGTAAAATAAGGCATTTATTTAAGTAATCTGCACTACACATTCCATACATTTATTTTGCACAAATTCACGACAAAGTGGCACTACAAAGATTTTTCCTCCAAATCTCTCGCGATTCCAAGTCCACAAAATGAAGGTTATTGGTATTACTTTAGCTTATTATAATCTCTAGGAACCGTTGAGATGTCAGCTTTCAGATTATGCATAAAAAAAGATTACCATAGGAAATTCTTTAAGTTACACAGCTTTTTTTGTCAAAAATCGGCATTTAGCAAAAAAACACAAAAACGCGATTATGTCAAAAACTAATAACTATCGGCTAGGGAAGGAATTGAAAAAAATTTCGCAAATGAGCTCTACTTTAACCCCTTGAAGGGAATGTATCGAATTTCCGGTAACTCTGTATACAGGGTGTAAAGGACAGCTTGGTAAAAACTGAAACTCAGAATTCAGACCATTATTCTGAATGACATTTCGTGGAATTTTATTTTATTTTACTCAGAAAATCTAAATCCAAATTTATTTATTTATATATTTTTTTATATTATCTGCTTTAAAATTAAATTAAATTATTTATTCGAAAACACTGAATTTTGCAATAAAAAACAATAATAACAGCGTAAACAAATGGTTTTCGTTATGTATATCACAATCTAAGAGCGGCGCGGTGCGGTGAATTAATATTCGTTAAAGTAAGAGACAATCAATACTTAAGTATAGATCAAGACTTCAGTCTCCTTCTGTAATACGGGCCTAATTTTCACTAACTCAGGGTTTTGCCGCAGATCACCTTAACCACTGTACAATTGTAAAATTAACATGTAATCTGCTTAAACGCAGATCCGCGTTGCATTATACTGGTATTGCCTCTTTCCTTGCTAACCGCCGTAGCGGCAACCAATCATTTATTCTATTTAGTAATTCGTGGCCAGCGATATTGGTTCCACAGTAACATAAGTTACTTTACCTAGTCTCTAAATATACTTTTGTAAAACTGTTTGTTAGCCCTCAATAAATTTAAAAAAATATGTAAGTATTTGATTCAGCTGAGCAAAAACTGAGCAACTTTCCCTAAAAACAGGGCGAAAAAAGTAAAAAAAAATGAGCTTCTTATGGTGTAGGTATAGCAAAGTGTATGTATGTAAATTCTTTATTGCTCAAAAACTGTGATATAATACATTTCAAAGATAATTTAGTAGCAAAGGCGGACTTATCCCTGAAGGGATCTCTTCCAGTCTACCTTAGAGTAGTTGGGAGAGGAGACACAGGTGTTGCGGGTTGCAATGCAATAAAAAATAATTTAAAAAATAATAGTCACAATTACTAATTATTATAATTATATATCATACTTAGTAAAAAGCGGAACAAAACAAGTAAATAGGAATATAATATTTGTTATAAATCAAGATAAATACAATAAATCCTAAAAATAAATCCTAAATCCTATAATAAATACAATAAATCCTAAATCCTAAAAAGTCGCAAGTGATGGTTATTGGTGGGCGGTATATGTGCAGGCAGCTGGATGAGACTTCTCTTCCCTCTATTATTTACAACGGTACTCCAATTGCCTTCACTAACACTGCTAAAAACTTAGGCGTTATGTTGGACTCTCACTTATCGTGGACTGCTCATGTCAATGAGGTAAGCAGAAAACTTCACTTTTCTTTTCATTCCATCAAGTGCCTTCAAAACTTTTTACCTTATAACACCAAAATCTCTCTAGTCCAAGCCCTACTCCTTCCTATTCTTGATTATGCTGATTGTTGCTATCTGGATGCCACTGAGGAGCTCTTGAACAAGCTTGAGCGGCTTCAAAACCTGTGTATCAGATTTATATTCGGCTTACGGAAGTATGACCGTGTTTCTGAATTTCGGAAGCAGCTCAAGTGGCTCCCCATCCGTCTTCGGAGGAACGCTCACATACTGTCCTGTCTCTTTAACATTCTTTATAATCCACTTGCTCCTAGTTACCTACGTGAGCGCTTTCAATTTTCACGTTGTCAGGATAAACCGTGTCGCTCAAATGTTAGGACCCTTCTATCTATCCCTTCGCACCACTCGGATTTCTTTTCTTACTCCTTCACGGTGCACGCGGCAAGACTGTAGAACTCTCTCCCTCACACTGTCCGAGACAGCCCATCGCTGGCTGTGTTTAAGAGAAGAGTTAGGGAGTATTATCTTTCTTCCTGTAATGACTGTTAGGTTTAAGTATTGTATATGTATTTATATATGTGTTTATATACGTATATATTTTTGCTTAGTATGTTTTTTTTTATTGGTTTTCGTATTACGCGCACGACTATCTGCTAGTTTATGTTTCACATTTCCTATCCTTGGGTTTGCTGGAAGAAATTTCTAAATAGAAATAAGCTATACCTATTGTGTCGTCTATCTTTTCTTCTACTAATCTGTTTAATTTTCATGTGTGCAATAAATTGTTAAATAAATAAATAAAATAAATAAATTATGTGTACAATTATATGTGTTATATGTAAATACCTACAATAGATCTATATAATATATATATACATATATATACACATAAATATTCAGACGTACATAACTAATCAAAAGGAGAAATAATCAGTCATCAGAAGCAGTGTGTGGGGCGAACTTGGCTAACCCTGATGTTAGAGTTTTCAAACCGCACAATGGCCTCTGACTTGGTTTTAACGACTGTAGTCAATCGACAACAGCCGGGACCGACAGCTTAACGTGCCCTGCGAAGCACTCGTGCGTATCGAATGGGCTGATTCATATCGTTAACGTTTGCTAAAGACTGTGTGTCAGTGAGTGAGTCGAACTTTTTTATTCCAGTAACCCCCCGCACCAAGTATTCGAGCGGTCAGGTCGCGTGGGCCAGGCGCTATGCTGCGCCGTGTGTCCCGACGCGCCCTTCAGTGTGGCCGTCGGCGGAGACAACAAGGAGTGCTTCATTGAGGTTGTAGACCTCACGCTCAACGAACAATGTAGGTATATATACGTCACTTTTGTAACTATTTTACATCAAAATGGTCTCCACTCAAAGATTGTAATGAATGAATGAATAAATTCTTTATACACCACCTGCATCTGGAGCACGTATTATACGTCAAGTATTCTATATTTAAAAGTAAGCCATTAAAGCTTAAGGGAAATAAAATTGTATGGAACTTCCCTTGGGCATTAATGACATTTAAATATGGAACGCCAAAATTTCAACAAAAACTTCTATCAAAAATAATTTCGAAAAAAAAAAACAAAGCTATTGAAGGCTTAACTTCCTTGGTCCAAGGAGATTTTAACTATAAAATTTGACACATCAAAGAGATTTTACTTTTATGAAAAATATTTAGTATAAAAACTTGGCTGTATGTCTTAGCTATTGACTTTCCTTTGCCTACGGAACTAAATATTATAAGAAAACGTCGTCGGTGATTTTGGATCTGTGATTTTTACCGCGAATTACTAAATTGTTTGGTAAGCTTTTTTAATCAATCTAAAAAAAAAGTCCAGTATGTAGGTAATTCCAGCGACTCTTGACATAGAAACGGAGGCTCAAAACATTATTGATGGGATGAATTTATGATTTCTTTTTTATTTAACCTCACAGTAGGTGTATAAAGTAGAGTAAGCTCCTCGGGGATAAAAGTGTCTTAGTCTTGGGCAGACTTGAATCCTTCGCTTCATTCAGGATTCTTAACATAATTCACTACGTTCGGGAATGAACTACAGAATCCTTCATTTCGCTCAGGATTCAATATGCTGCCCGTGACATAATACACTGTTTTATCCCCTTATTGCTTAATCTACTATTATTGCACATGAAAACAAAACAAAAGCTGAAGTTTAATCAAGTGGTCTAACACATAAAAATAAAAATAAAAATTCACCCGAATTGAGAACCTCCTCCTTTTTTTTGAAGTCGGTTAAAAATAGGACTTGGCTTAAAGGACGTATCCAGGCCATAAATGTTCAAAAAGTAGGAAGGAAATAATAACACTTGCAAAAAGCGGTCTTATCACTAAAAGCGATCTTTTTCAGACAACCGTTTGACTAAAAGGAAAGATATTTTATAAAAACTTAAGAGTTCATAAAAGAGAACCAATTAATACATTACTATACACTATTTAAAAATTGCAAATCAATAGCTTCCACGCTGGACTGGATGTCAAAGAATAACTTAGAATGTGCCAGCTGCTAACTGTTCCGAGGCACACTGTAGAAGCTAGTAAAAGTGGGACATGAGGGTTTGCTGTATCGTGGACGAAAGACTGACAACCTCTCACCACTATACTCATGTTCCATCTAACAACCCTAACAATCAATGTCAAATGTGGCGTCAAATGGTCGGGGAACCACATAGAATAGAATAAATGTTTATTCAGTAATAGTACAGTCAACGGCACATCAGGTTAGGGGGCGTCCATTAATTACGTGAGGTGTTTTTGGCGATTTTACGACCCCCCCACCCCCTCTGGTGAGATGTCGTGAGATTTGGCTAGATACCCCCCCTCCCCCTTTCATCTCACGTGAGTTTTATGAAAATGCTTAGTTTTAGTGTAATACGTTAATTGGTATTATATAATTATTTTTAAACTTTTAATAATCGAACAATAAAAAACAGGTATGATTTACCAACTTTTTGAAAAAAAAAAGATTGTTCTAATTCAATCCACGGGAACTCAGAGTGGCTACTGGAACAACATGGTTTAGTTGGTTTAACTTAGCTTTCCCACAACTTAACACTATTTCTTTTGGGGGAAAATATTACGTGATATTTGAAGAGACCCCCCCTCTCCCCCACGTGAGATTGAGTGAAATCCGGCCCGACCCCCTCCCCCCCCAAACGCCTCACGTAATTAATGGACGCCCTCTTACCACAAACTTTCAAACCCCAATGGATAGTAAACTCTTAATGCTTGGAGATAAAATTGAAAATCGATTGAAGAAATTTGACTGTTTTGGATAGCATGATGTGCTGTTGTCCCTGTACACCAAATATACAGATGGACCTATATCGAGATAGGCGAACAGAGCGCGAACCTAGCGTGTCGAATTTTTCGTACTTAAGATGACGTCACGAGGGAGATTTAGTGATGGGAAATCAAGACCACGTGGAAACGATTCAAAGGCAATAAGCGCCTTTAAGTAAAATAAGTTTGTATATATTAGTAGTTTTGACAGGGCTAGTAAAATGGCGTCATTTGTTTGAGACTGATGAGGAAAGGTTACTGCGGGAAAAGACTAGGCGCAAAGATATGTACCACGTTGTTGCACCTCACCTGAATGTAGTGCAACACTGCCCACAGTTTCAGTCTGTAAAACTGTTCAATAAGTTACCCGATGACTTAAAATGTATAAATAAATTAAGTACTTTTAAGAATAAACTTAAAGCTCTTCTGCTAGAAAAGTGCTGCTATAGCGTTGACGAATTTTGATATTTTTTTTAAATTATAATTTTTTTTTGTAATGTAATGTAATGTGACTATAATGTTGAATCTTTTTTTGCCTGTTTATTATTTTATTTTTGTTTTAGTTATAGACATTCGCACACAATAACTATTGTACCCGAATAAATAAATTGAATTGAATTAATAATGTAAATCCGGTTAAAATCGATTATCATTTAAATCCGGTTAAAAACGTTTATCATTTACGACATAGGTCTCAAGCGGACTGACTTAAGTCGGACAAAACTGTGACCGTGGATCACACTTTTTACACGCAAGGTAGGTAAACTTTTACCGTCTGTCTCGATATAGGTCTGTGGATGGAACTTATGCCTAGAACTTATGCGACTATCAAGTCGTCTCGGCTAGTGATGAAAGAGACTCGAGTCCTTTAGTCGTTTATAATAAGACAGGCCTCTTTTTACACGAATCGGCTCTAAAATTAAGACTTAAGCTGTTAGTATTAATTGGTACGTACTATATGCACTATTACGTAGAATAAAGTGCGTAAATAAAATAAATTATTTAAAAAACAAAAAACCCGACTGCAAAAACATCAACAGACAAGTAACGCACTAAAAAGAACGAAACAAGATTGAGAAAACAAACTACTAAAACTAAAACCCAATAAACTCTACTATGGTTTAACAGACTGAATTATGAGTTGAAAGCCTAAGTTACCTAAATAATTTACATTATGTTTGGCACCAGGCGGGACCCATTATTTTTCTTTCGGTTTATAATTAGCGAATGGGTCCCGCCTGCTACCAAACATAATGTAAATTATTTAGGTAACTTAGGCTTTCAACTCATAATTCAGTCTGTTAAACCATAGTAGAGTTTATTGGGTTTTAGTTTTAGTAGTTTGTTTTCTCAATCTTATTTCGTTCTTTTTAGTGCGTTACTTGTCTGTTGATGTTTTTGCAGTCGGGTTTTTTGTTTTTTAAATAATTTATTTTATTTTAGACTTTTTAGTGTTCCGGTACACTTTTCTGGACGAAAACGTGTACCTACTTTTATGACCTATGTAAATCGGACAAGATGTAGAATTATTGATAGTGATAGTGTATCAAACAAAACAAAAACCGGCCAAGACCGTGTCGGGCTACGCGCATTATAGGGTTCCGTAGCAGCATGGTTCAAATATGAGCATATTGAGTTCACAGTAAACCGCTAATAACGTCTAATAAAAACGAGCCTTACATGAACCACCTCGTATAGTTTAAGAACCACCTCACGTGGATTCAAACGTTTGTATATAAACCGTTAACATTACGTATTAATTTAAAAGTGTTATACTATCGTTATGGTTATAGTCGTCGTCAAAATCTCCAAATACTTATTAAGAAATATTTGAATAACAGAACGAATGATTTGAATGCGCGAGCGAAGCGAGCGCGATTTATTTTTAGGTTTTTTTTTAGAGCTTCACATTACTTAGTTCCAGCGACGTCAACTGAAGCTCGAGCACGATATTTCTGCGCGCATGCGCCGCGGTCCTATGTCAAAATGTCAACATTGACAAAGGCAAAGGGCGACCAAGCCTTTGCGCAGGGCCCTCACGCGATCAAGGTGAAATTGTACCGTCGTCAGTCGAGTGGCGTGCCGCGCGAGTTTTCTGTTGTAATTGTTGGATTGTTCTTCTTGTAATGTAAAGTAGGCATTTTTTAAAATAAAAATACTTTTGTTTGTTTTTTTAATTTTTTAATTTCACGAACATTTTGAACAATAATTTTGATGTCATTTTCGTAATGAGCACCCAAAAACGACACCTATGTCAATATATTAAAGCTTGGCTTTCGCCCCACCTTACTTTTAACGTGGAACCTTGTATTGGCGAGTAAAAAAATACATAGGTAACCCTTTCACGTGTAGGTATGGGAGACGCCCGAAAAAAAAACTTTTTCCAAGTTTTTATTTTACGCATCTGTGGGATGAATATGAGCATTGAGCATGCCAAATTTCAGTTCTGTAGTACCAAGGATCTACTATTAGTAAATACATAATAATCTTTATATCCCATCAATGTTTGGCACTAAATCGACTATTACTCGTTAACTTGAAGGGCCAATTTATCTGTGATAGTTTTCCTTTTAATTTCGTCGCATATTCTACCACCGTGAATTTATCCACATTTTAACAACAACAGTTTAGCTGGTAGAGGGGGGGGGGACACTTGTGTTTGACAAAAATTTTCACTTTAAAAAATAATGTTTTGAAAAAGGAGTGCTGAATCGAAAAACGTTATTAGTAAGCCCCTACTATCTTTAAAAAACCGACCAAGAGCGTGTCGGGCCACGCGCATTGTAGGGTTCCGTGGCAGCATGGTTCAAATATGCAGCTGGCTTCTTAATTCTAAGAGCATATTGTCATAGTCGATGTTAAAATCACCAAATACTATAGTATCAAAAAAAAATTATTTAAAAGTTTGTATTTTCAGAAATAACTGTAGTTTGGCCTAATTATAACAGAATGAAAGTATTGAATGCGCGAGCGAAGCGAGCGCGAAATTTTTTTTTTTTTTGCTATAATATTATTGTTAGGAATAATATAATAATATCGAGCTGCTGCTAAAGCAGGTTGCGTGGTGATTGTGTATAATTTTGATGTCATTTTCGTAATTAGCACCCCCAAAAACCTATTAAACGACTTCTGACATGTCAATATGTTACAGCTTCGCTTTTGGCTCGCCTCACTGTTAGCGTGAAACGTTTAAAAAGCTATTCTATGATATCTCACTCGATGATATCGGCGAGAAAAAAAAAATCCATTGCCCTTTCACGTGTATGGGAAACATCCGAAAACTTTTTTTTTACAAAATCTTATTTTTTCATTCTGTTAGCACAATCAATATGTATGACCATGCCAAATTTCAGCTTTCTAGTACCAAGGATCTAATATTAGTAAATATATTCTTATTAATCCCAACTAAGTTTGGCACTCGGTCGACTATTATTCGCAAACATGAAGAGCCATCTTATGTGTAATAGTTTTTCTTTTAATTTCGCTGTATATAGTACTACTGTGAATTTTTTCACATTTTAAAAATTAACCGTTTAGCTGTTAGAAGGGGGGACCCCTGTGTTTGACAAAAATTTTCACTTTAAAAATTTATGTTTCGCAAACGGAGTGCTGAATCGAAAAATATTCTTAGTAAACCCCTTCTGTCTTTTAAAAAGCTGTCCTATGACACCCTATTTGATGATATTGGCGAGAAAAAAAAATCATAGCTTTTTCACGTCTATGGGAGACACCCGATTTTTTTTTCTAAGATTTTACCCTATAGTTCTGACAGCGTAGTTTATATATATGACCATGCCAAATTGCAGCTCTGTAGTACCAAGGGTTTCTTAGGAAACCCGCGGACAGACGGATATGGCGAAACTATAAGGGTTTGTAGATTACTACGGAACTCTAAAAAGCTATCCTATGTCACCCAATTCGATGATATTGGCGAGAAAAAAAAAAGTCCGTCGCCCTTTCATATGTATGGGAGACACCCGAAAAACAATTTTTCCCAACATTTTATGTTAGATCTGTCGACGCAATTGATATGTATAACCATACCAAATTTCAGCTCTGTAGTACCAAGGATCTAATATTAATAAATATATTATTCTTATTAATCCCAACAATGTTTGGCACTTGGTCGACCATTATTCGTTAACTTGAAGGGTCAACTTATCTGTGATAGTTTTCCTTTTAATTTCACGTGAATTTTTACACATTTTTAGAAACAACAGTTTGGCTGGTAGGGGGGACTCGAGTTTGACAAAAATTTTCACTTTAAAAATTAATGTTTCGCAAACGGAGTGCTGAATTGAAAAACGTTATTAGTAAACCCCTTCTATCTTTTAAAAAGCTATCCTATGACACCCCATTCGATGATATTGGCGAGAAAAAATAAATTAAGAACTTACAATTTGGTGCCAAAACTCCGCCAATTTGTTTTTTTTTTTAAATCACCTACCTAAGAACATTTGGGTGTTTAAGACGAATCAAACGATACCTTAATTGTCGAAATCCATTCAGCCGTTTGGAAGATACGAGGTAATAAAGAAATTTACAAACATACATACATATAAGATACGCGCGAAAAACATAACCCTTCCTTGGCAGTCGGGTAATAATGTTCATACTATTGAGCACTATAGCAGAATCACTGTCCAGTCTATTAGTAGAATAAGTGTCAACTCCTATTAGAAGGCATGTTTTCCAGCCAGGTTGTGACAAGATGCATAAATAAAAGTCAGAAATTCCGTTCACGGAAACTCGCGTGTATTGATAAGCACTCAACCTAGATACATGTGTCGGGTTGGGTGCGCGCGGATCGACTGGCTCACATTCTCAGTCCGATCTCCCGCCGCGTGTACAAAATACAATTCATTATTTTACAATGTGTCCCTACAAATTATTATAGTCGGTTAACGTTTTAGACTAAGTCTAAAACGACTCAAAATATTGCAGTCCTTTACAAAAGAACTAGCGTTTGAGTAAAGCGTAATAACAATTGTAACTACTTTTAAAACGATTACTTTAGTTGCCGGGAGGATACTTATTCTCCAGGCGGTATTAAAAACACTTACTGCATCAACACACGCCTTACGACTGTCGACTTCTCAGGCGAAGACCGGCTTTGAGTCACCAATCTTTTAAGTCCTTTGAGTTGTTTAAGGAACAGCTCAGTATTGTTTACGTTAAAAGACTTCGACTAAAAAAAGCTAGTCTTATGACTAAAGGTTGGGGACTAAAAGACCGAGTCAGTCGTGAGGCGTCAAAAACAAGGCGAGTCTTTATTAAAAGCCTTAAAAGACTGAGTCTCTGTCATTACTAGTCCCGGCACTGAGTTTTCAGCTGGTCCCTGGAACATGACGTTCTGCCTACCCGGATAGGGATTATAGGCATGACTCTATGGTAATCAAAAGCTTGTTTTTTTTCAGTTACAAGCCGCTTTGGCTCGCGACCCCTGGTGCAGGTGACCACAGAAGCAAGCGAGGCTATGGACACTTAGAATGCCATCCAAACTAGCTACAGATGTAGGTTTCTATTTTGGGTGATATAACGCTAAGTATTTATAGTTGTAAGCTTTAATACATTTATTATCAGTTACATAAATACGTTTGTTATTTTCTCTACCTATTTGCAGTTTGGTTGTAAGATTTAATAGAAAATAAGGATTTCAAAATTGGTAAAAAACACGAAAACTTAAACAGACTGGAAGGGATACAGTTAAGGAAAAATTAAAACCCTGGATTCAGACCAGGATTATTAATGATTTTCCAGTGAAACTCCGGAAAATTTTCAGTTTTTTTTCGCTGTGCAAAAACATGTTTTATTCAAATTTAATACATTCAATTTTTCAATGAAAAACAATAACAGAGTAAACAGCGACGGGGCCCGGTACATTGCATAGCGCTAAAGTAATTCAAATAATAATAATAATAAAAACTGAGCCGTTGCTTACATTAATATTGTATACAAGGTTACAATACTAATATCAAAATGTACAGTAAGTACTCTTTACTCCACAAGTAAAGGAAACAATATTTTTAACGATAGCGGACACTCATTTAAAACGATTAATAAATATGTTAATTTACAATAAGATAAAAGATTCGTCTCAGTTTGGACTAGCGTCTCAGTTGTTTTTTATGCTGTCTCGTTGTCGACCACCCGCCTCAGACTTGTGCGAAAGGGACAATTGCAGCTTTCCGGCAAAATGCCGAGTTTTATTTCCAAAATTATGACTATAGGCGTCAATGAATTCCTCTTAAATGTTGAGAATTTTTTTGGCGAAAAATGCTGACTTTTAGTCTCAAATATTTTTTCGTTTATTAAAAATATCACAAAAATCAAAACGTATGGACCTAGTTTCTGGTGTTTTTGATACTACACCAAAATTTCACAGGGATCCGTTGACGTTTAGGGGATGGAATCCATTGACGCCGTTTGTATGGGAAAAAAAATACTGAGACGATCCTCTTAAACAAAATATATTGGTTGACTTTAGATAACTTTGGAAAAGTTGTTCCAAGTTGAAAATCACCTTTTAAAATACAGAAATACAACCTTTAGAGTTTAGAGTATTACAGTATTACAAATTAAGGACATTACAAACATTTCACAGAAATAGAGTTTCACTAATTTAAAATCACAGTCCTAAAGACAAAATAGTCTAATTTCCTAGGTTCCTAACCTGGGGGTAATTGCCCCTTCAGGGGTAAATCAGCTATTTTTTGGGGGTAACGAAGAACCTAATTATTAGAATCGTAAAAAAAAACAAATTCGTCAAACTCGAGAATCTTGAAAGTTCTATACGATGAAGTTGGTGTGAAAATTATCTATTGTACCACACAAAGGTACCAAACAGAGAACACAAAAAGAAAGTATTTTTCTCAAAAATATAAGATAAAACATTGCTGGTATTGTTTGATTTGATAAAATTTAAAAGGGGGGGGGGGGTAGAATCAGTTTTCCTCATAGGTTACTGGGGTAACAATATTAAAAAGGTTAGGAACCACTGGTCTAATTGAACTGTCAAAAGTGGCAGTCATATCTATACTTGTCTTTGGCCGAAAGACAAGTATCCAAGGCTTTAAAAAACAAATATTACTGATCTTCTGGGAACTTGGAGATGGTGTCGTGGATGGCCCTGGCGACGTACGTCACGTTGGAGGGGTTCAGACCGCAGATGCTGATGCGACCTGACTTCAGGAGGTAGATGTGGTACTTCTCTATCAAATACATTGACTGTCTCTCCGATAGACCAGTGTATGAGAACAGACCGATTTGGTTGACTATGTGGTCCCAATTACCTGGTGTGCCAAGCCTGTTAAAAAGGTAAGTTATTTTTCATATTTTCAACCTATGATTTTCCATAAAGATTTTTTTTAGTTTTGTGAACTGATTTACATCTATAACTTTCGCTAATTAATGTAAAGTCACCCAATACTGACGGTAACGGGGGGGCTACCACTTAAGCGAAGCTGATGCTGCCTGAACGAATGGAATGATGTACATTGCTGTATTTGATTCATGTCGTTAATCAAGGTCTCCTTATAAAGAAGCAATCGACAACATTCTATTCGGTCACCCAGCATCAGCTTCGCTTGGGTGGTAGCCCCCCGAGTCAAAACGAACTAATTTGATAAATAGAAATACAGTACCACACATTTTGTCATTAAAGTACGCCGACTGATTAAAACAGCTTACAACACTGAGTCAAACAAGTGGTGAATTAAAAAGTAATAAAAAAACACTGAACTTTCAAACTTACTTCACAAGTTCGTCCCTTAAAGCGTGTCTCATCTGTTTGGCTCGCGCCGACATGAACTTGATTGTATCCGACCTGTAACAAAATAGCGATTAAAAAATATACACTCAAGGGGCTCACATTGAACGAGTTTGACCGAGTTAAGATAGGTATCTTCTAGGTGAGCTTGCTGCTTCTTCTTATCGTGTAGGTATAGTCAAGTGTGTGGTGAACTTGGCTAACCCTGGTGTCAGAGTTTTTAAACCGCACAATGGCCTCTAACTCGGTTTTAATGACTGTATTCAGTCGACAACAGCCGGGACCGACGGCTTAACGTGCCCACCGAAGCACGGAAACGCTCGTGATAAATTGCCACTTTGGTCACCCATCAGGTTCCCTGCCTGTGTACGTTGCTTGCCTCACTGACCGGTTGAGATCAACGAGCGCCACTGGGTTATGAGCGCTTGCTGCTCGAATATTTCTTTCCCAGACGCTAGAATGAACCATTTTTTTGTACAAAAAAATGAACCATTTTTTTTATACAAAAAGAAGATTTACACTACAATCACTCGGCAGGTTATGTCGAAGTCGAATCGATTGATGCAAGGGCAAACACAAAAATGAAAGTGTAGGTCTTGTAAGTGCTCTTACGGGCACTATGTATTTACAGTGAATCTGTTAGCCAATAGGTGATCCATCTATTTATAGAAGGAATCTTTTACCCTGTTCCTCGTAACTGCACTATTATTATCTAAAGGACTGATTAGTATCAGGGAGATAGTTCTCCCTCTGAAGGAGGAAGTGGCAGGAAACAATCCGGTAAGGCTTTCAAGTCAACAGCCAGGGCTCTGGGGCACTTGAGAAACCAAATGGAGAACTATTCTGGAGCAAGACCTGTTTTCTGCATCTTGTCAAACACTGACTTCCCCGTAATATTGACGCTCCTAAGATGTAAATAGAGGGTCTTCGGGATCAAATCATTCACCGATGTGACTAACGGGATTATTTTCAACCGACTTCAAAAAAGGAGGAGGTTCTCAATTCGACTGTATTTTTTTTTGTATATTTGTTACGCGATTACTCCGGCAATTATAAACCGATTTGAATAATTCTTTATTTGTTCGAAAGAGTATACTCCTGAAGAGGTCCCATATAAATTTTATCAAAAATGATTCAGCGCTTTAAAAAAAAAACAACAAAAACAAAAAATACTACAAACTAGAACATCATCTAAATAAATGAATGACATTTCTGCTTGTAGTTATCTGCTAATAAGCATTGTAGTCCACAAAAAATACTAGATATCTACTTTGTGCGAACTGTTAGGATTGAAGTCGGTGACTCGTACGTTTTTAACGTGGAAAATTATCATAGATGCCACTCTGCACGTGTTGGTCAACTCGTGTGCTAGGTCAAGATTTTTTTCTTAATAAACGCTACACACAAAGGCCCACACGAAGGTTTTCCCTGTGTCGTAGGTCCTTTGGACTGGGAATCGAACCCGGGGACCCGTAGATCAAGAGGCAGCGCCACTACTACTCGACCAAACCAGCTTCATTTTCTTATTCGTCTTCGTTGTTATTTTTGTATTGTGGGTGAAGTGTTGGGGTCCCTTTAGTCTGTAAGCGACCTTCACAGATCTATTGAGACAGTGCCCCGTTTTACCAACACTAACCATTCCTCGAATAACTGCTTGTCAGAAAGCACACGGACGACGACCCTAGCGCCATGCGCGGGCGGGCTAGAGTACATCCCGCGCACGATCCACGTCAGCTGCGACCGGATCGGGGCCACCACGTTAGGGTCCTTTACCACCAGCGTCAGGTTACCCACACGCTCACCTGAAAGTTTAAGACATTAACATATAACACACTCTCACGCCTATAATCCCTAACGGGTTAGGCAGAGCATCAATGGTTCTAGAACCACTATAGATGCCACGTTTGATACAAAGTGTGAGGGATATCAGATTGAACAATTTTTTTTTATATATAATGGTGAGAGATGGTCAGCCTTTTGCCCATTATACAGCAAAATCCTCGCACCCAATCACAGATTTTTACTGTTTACCTGGAAAGAGTAGGTAACTGGCACTTTCTAAAAATGTTTTTCACTCTCAGTCCAGCATAGGACATTAAACGGCGACCAAATAGACTGCGCGGTTTAGTGAAACGCAATCAAAGTTTTTCATCTATCTCCCCTCTCGTTCAAACACAGGGGCGGCCCTGTGGTCAGAAATGTATAAAGGAGTAAACATAAATTTTTCTGCTTCTGCTTCAAATACAAACCTTACCTGGTCTACAAAGCTACAAAATAAAGCCCACTGAAAATGTCATGGCCTCTTTGGTCAAGACCAGTGGCTTTCTGAAACAGGGTCCTGCCCTTGGGGCACCCAGCTGCTCAGACAAGGCTCTGGCGATCAAGCTGACGACGGTATATATAAGGTCCTAATTTATTAGTGACTTTCCTTTTAACACGTTATTGTGTAGGTCAAAATATATCATTTGAGTCAAAAAACAAAGGCATAATATTAAATTGAAAAGGTCTTGAAAAATTTTGTTATGATATTTTTTCATTACTATGATGAATAAACCCATCCATTCAAACGTAAATTATAATGGCAGTAGTAGAGCGGGCGAGTGGGGAGTGGCCGGCTTCAAGTGATAGAGAACCATTCCTTTATCTTTAAATGGAAATTTTTTTTTTTTGCTAAATTTTATTTTAAGATAATTAAATTTCATGTTGTTTTTTGGAATACTATTAACCTATACAATAACGTCTTTGAAAGGAAAGTCACTAATAAATTAGGACCTTATATAAAGATCGAGTCGAATTCTCTGGCTAATTTGTGCAGTACAGCATCGTCGGTTCGAGACTTTGGTTCTTTAAGTTACTTACCCAGTTAATGGTTGACTGATTGATACAAGAACGCATTAGGTATATAGTATAGAATTTATCTAAAATCACGGGGATATCTAGTAAACAGTAATATCGTCTAATAAGATTCTCGTCATACTTACCATAAAGTCCGAAGTTTTTCGAGAAGGACTGTGCGCAGAACAGTTCAAAGCCTCGTTTGACAAAGTAGCGCACAGCCCACGCGTCCTTGTCGTGGTCACCTGATGCGAACCCTTGGTACGCGCTGTCGAAGAATGGAAACAATTTGCGCTCCTAAACGACACGTACAACAAAATATGAAAAAAAACTCCACGCTTACTAAAGTTCCAAAAAAGCTTGGTTCATTTAAATTTAAAACAAACATTTATATTATACAAGAGATTACAAGCAGAATATGATGATACTTATATTACTTAAGTAGAGCATCGTCCACAAACTTTTTATTGTTCCAAACTTGTACGCGTTTTTGGCATAGCATGATGTATGGCACATACTTACTTGCAAGAGTTGCAAGCAATGAAATCGTTTACACGTAGTTCGAGTATCTTAAGTAACTGAGATCCTCAGGAATTAATGCTTCATGGGGTCTGTCGATCGCCTTACTAGGTATCGTACGTAGCTCCCAAATTACAGACTAAAGCTAATGACGTTGTTGTATCTTCACCTACAACGCCAACATCGGACAGTGCGACAACTAAGAAAGTGGTCATTAAGCATTTAGCTTCGAGTTTGTTTTCTAGATGGCGTTGATTGTAAAAGGAAATCCACATGAGTATGTAACATCCTTTTATGGAACTTATGGATAAGTTACGATGTTTAGTATGGCCATTGCCAGTCCTCTCGAGGTACATTAAAATCAAAGTCAAAAATACAACAGTCAAAGTTACATTATAGGATTTAAAATACATACATAAGTATATATATTCGTTATTTTGACTCTACTGACTCTACGCCTATTCGCAAAGGTGCAGTCTTCCCCAGAAAAGAATAGGTAAGAAACTCCGAGAGATGCTCTTTTCAAAAAATAAAAAATTTCATAACAAATATTATTTTCTAATTTAAACTAAATTTATACTATAATATTATAAAGAGGAAAGATTTGATTGTTTTTTTTTGTTTGTTTGCATTGAATAGGCTCCGAAACTACTGGACCGATTTGAAAAATTAATCCACCATTAGAATCCTACATTATCCCCGACAGAGGCGGCCTTAGCCATTGCGAGGCCCTGGGCGGCAGGTCTTTGCGAGGCCCTTCGTCCTTCGTGAAAAGTATGTGATGAAAAAGTAGGTCTGGTTGTTTGGTTTATCAATTTTGTCATGTTTGACGAGAAATGCTAAAGTTATACAAATAAATATAATTTGAGTTTTAAAATATTTTACATTGAAAGATTTACAAAATTAACAAATACAAAGATGATAAATTTTAAAATTGATGTTTGCGGCTTTTGAAATATTTTCAAAATTAACAAATACAGAATGGTAAATTTTAAAATTGATGTTTGCGGCTTTTCTTTAATTAAAACACTAAGACTAAAATCTTTAATTAAAACACAATAATCGTCATTTTCGATTGAAAGAATAGCAAGGGCTGAAAGATAGAGGAGCAGAAAATTATGTCCCGACTCCCGAGCTGACCCGAGTGTTATGTGATTAAAAAACTGTTCTTTAAGTGTGATCTTCTTCGCATAGCAAACCGATCTTCAAGATACTACTTACACATAATACTTATTTTTTCAATTATGTTTTGAATGAATGAATTAGTTAACTTGATGCCATCAAGCGCTGAACAAAGTAGCATCAGCCAACAGGGTCATCCTACAATGGATCAAGGGGTATAGTGGATCTATGGGTAACGACGCAGCCGATATTTTGGCTAGGAAGGGATCAGATACCAACTTGGAAGGCCCTGTGCTAATTATCCCAATGCCCTTTAGCCAATTTCGTACTTGGATTCGCAAACGTACTCGTTAACCACCTGTCGCCCTAGAAAATTACTCATATACTTCCGGACCTATCATTATCACCGAATGCCACCAAGCGCTAAATAAAATATCTTCAGCCAACAGGGTCATCTTGCAATGGATTAAGGGGCATAGCGGTTCCATAGGTAATGATGCGGCAGACGAATTGGCTAGGAAGGGATCAGACACTATCTTGGCAGGCCCTGTGCCAATTATCCCGATTCCATTTAGCCAAGTACGGACCTGGATCCGAGCACGCATCCTTTTGCAACACAAAGACTGGTGGGAAAACGTAACCACTTGTCGGCAGTCGAAGAAAGCCTTTACAGGACCCTCCCCGCGCCTGACGCGTAGACTGCTTTTATCCAGAGATAACCTACGAATAATGGTGGGTACCCTTACGGGGGTACCTTACAGTGGGTACCCTGCTTTGAACAAGCACCTATTCGTGTTAAACATCACCAAGAGGCTGATGAAACAGTCGCCCATGTAGTCCTGGACTGCATGGGAGTGGCAGAACACCGGGCAAAAATATTTGCAGATAAGGTCGTTCGTGAAGCCTGCGAAATCCCCAGGAGGATTCTGAGCTTCTGGACGTAGCTAAAGTGGCTGCAATAGCCACTGACCCACACGCATAATGGGCCACTTAAGAGCCTAAATGCGGAAATAGGAGCCCATATCACTTAACCACCTGTCAGCAGTCAAAGGAGGCCCAACCGGACCTACGCGAAGACTGCTCGGCCTAAATAGAAGTAACTTACCAATAATGGTGGGTACCCTCACGGGCCACTGTGCTTTAACCAAGCACCTATTCGTTCTAAACGCTACCGACCGACAGCCCCCTTTGCAGGGGCTGCCTAGAGGCTGATGAAACAGTCGCCCACGTAATCCTGGAATGCGTGGGAGTGGCGGACCAATGGGCAAAAATCCTACCTTCGCGAAGCCTGTGAATTCCCCAGGAGGATTCTGAGCTTCTGGTCGGAGCTGAGGTGGCTGGAATGGAATAGCCACCGACCTACACGCATAAAGGGCCATCTTAGAGCCTTAATGCGGAAACGGGTGCCCTTATCAACTAGTTAACTAGCTTTATTTTAATTTACAGTTATGTTATAACCTTAATAAATAATTAAGGATCAAAATCCGAAATTCTAAATAATTTAATAAAATTTGCTTGGGTTGTTGCGCGAGGCCCCTGCAAGAGCGAGGCCCTGGGCGATTGCCCCGTTCGCCACCCCCTAAGGCCGCCTCTGATCCCCGATGAACATAGGCTACATAATTTTCTCAAATTCCCACGGGGACGAAGTCCCGAGCGGAAAGCTAGTCTTAAATAACTGTAGAGCTGAGCAGTTTATTACCATTCTTGCTTGTCTATAGATAGGTAATCAGAAATTAGTCCGTACTTACCTCCATAACATCAGCAATCATCTCCCATTGCTCCTGCGAGAGATCCATGCCGGTCGGGTTGTGTCCACATACGTGAATGACGATAACCGAGTTTTCTGGAGCCTTCTTCAGGTCCTCAATGAGGCCTTCGAAGTCTAGAGAACGCGACTTTGAGTTCCAGTAGCGATATGTTCGGGAGTTTGTGAAACCAGATACGAGGAAGAGATTTTCGTGATTCGCTATAATGAAAAGAATTTTTCATTTACGGAATTGGTGCATCAGTAAAAAAGCTACTAAAAACCGGGAGAAAATACGCAAACTTTAAGGGAAAGCCAAAGTTGGTTTGAAACTGCGACCATTTTTGATATCGTCATCAGCCAACATACGTCTCCTTTCGAAACAGCTAGTAGAGAGTGTTAAAGCCATAATCCACCACGCTGGCCCAATATGGGTTGGTGAACCACGCGGGTTTCATCATGATGTTTTCCTTCACCTCTGGGCAAGTGATAATTAATCATTCCGTATACGATCGAAATCGAAAAGCAGAGTGGAAGGAGGTACTTACGGAATGTAGGATCAGAGTTATAAAATGTGTGGTATTTAAGGTGTTTGACCAGAAATTCGGCGCCGATACGCAGGGCGCCATTACCCGATACAGTTTGTATTCCGAAAGCCTGCAAACATAACGTAAAGACTGCACTATTGGTTACGAGAAAGCAATGTCGTGATTTTGCCAATGTCTGAGTATTTGAATCAAACTTAAAATATAGAATGGCGGAGTCGTCAATAGCAAGTAGAGAAACCCTTTACGAGTGCGGTTTGCAGGCTATCCTACTAAAATGTATACGTATAGTCCTCCTTGTCGTGACCGACAACGGCGACTCAGCCATTCCTAAGAGTTCCTTGTGTACTAAAATGTACGTGAGCCTCCAAACCTTACTTCTCTTGCCGCGTGAATGAATAACTCGTGCGTGTGACCGAGAATTAATGGAATAACTAGTGCGTGTGACCGAAAATCAATGGAATAACTCGTGCGTGTAACCGAGAATCAATGGAATAACTCGTGCGTGTGACCGAGAATCAATGAAATAACTCGTGCGTGTGACCGAGAATTAATGGAATAACTAGTGCGTGTGACCGAAAATCAATGGAATAACTCGTGCGTGTAACCGAGAATCAATGGAATAACTCGTGCGTGTGACCGAGAATCAATGAAATAACTCGTGCGTGTGACCGAGAATCAATGGAATAACTCGTGCGTATGACCGAGAATCAATGGAATAACTCGTGCGTGTGACCGAGAATCAATGGAATAACTCGTGCGTGTGACTGAGAATTAATGGAATAACTCGTGCGTGTAACCAAAAATCAATAGTGTAGCTATAACGTGGCATCCAATGAATACGCCACGAGCCTCAGATTTTATAGTTACGCTACTGCCGATAATTTTGATGTACTTACACAGCCGGATGATATAGCTGGGCTATTTTCTCCAAGCAGCATGCCCACTGACAATCGACGGAATTTATCCAAACCTGAGGAAAAAATAAAATTTGTAGCGCTAAAGTAGGTAAATAGCGAATACTCGTTAACTTGACATTTCCAGAAAAAACTTATAGTCAATCTTAGTTACGGATAGATTTCACCATTTAAGTAATTGCTAAGATGTCTCCCTTACACCCTGTATGTGTCACCGTTAGGTTAGGTTGCATTAATATTATAAAAAAGTCCGTTAATGTGAAAAAACCGGGTCGGGACCCGTTCGACAGGTAAGGTTCGGCCGGTGGTGTCGTTTCGACAGGTACGCGATTTCATATCCAGTTCGACAGGTGTAATTGTTTTAGTTCTTAGTACAGTCACATGCAAAAGTGTAACAGTGTATCAAATAAAAACTCAGTATACAAATTTAAGTTTTTTATTTAAAAAAACTATAAACTAAAGGTATATTTATAAAAAAAGGAGCCGCTAGAAGACGCTTCGTCCATTATTTAGCTGTAATAAAATAAAACAAAAATATTAAGGATTTCACTATCCACTGACCATTGCTCTCAAGTACTCTCGACTATAATACAATTATAGATTAAAAATATAAAAAAAGACTTAAAAGTTAGATACTTATTTAGAATTTACTTATTATAATTAATTTTGAATTCCTTAATATAACATCTATATTATCTGAAGTTGTTTACTTACATTTTTACGGCTCTATCTCCTGTAGTGCACAAAATTATTAATACACACTTGTTTGCTGCACTTAATTTGAAGTTAAACTAAATATCTTTATATCCATCTGTAACCCTTTCCAATAGATACGCAATAATAAAAACAATATGCAAGCAAAATCTCATTGCCAACAACCAATCACAACACTTTCATTTGTAACTTATTACTTACACCTATTGTCCTTTCTTATCTCTGCTCTTCCCTCAAACTTGATTTTACTACCTGGCCATTTTAAGGTCACCCGACAACGCTATTTTAACAAACAAAGGTAAATTTTATTTAATATAAAGCTTATAATGCATAGAACTGTTTAATATCAAATGTTGATCATATGTAAATCTTTTTTAACTTTCGAGCTTAACTGTACCGACAGGACTTAAATTTTGCATATAAAAAAACACCGGCCGAAACGCCCCTTCAAATAAATTAAAATAATACCAGTGCC
Organism: Aproaerema taeniolella; assembly: GCA_949987775.1. Taxonomy (NCBI): domain Eukaryota; kingdom Metazoa; phylum Arthropoda; class Insecta; order Lepidoptera; family Gelechiidae; genus Aproaerema; species Aproaerema taeniolella. Next base: position 17,875,051 of record OX465248.1, read on the forward strand.
CGTTCGCCACTTGAAAAAAAAATGCACACCTGTCGAAACGACACCAAAATACAGGTCGAACCATATCATTTTTTGTGACCGGCCGAACTTTACCTGTCGAACGGGTCCCGACCCAAAAAACCGGCCAAGAGCGTGTCGAGCCACGCGCATTGTAGGGTTCCGTAGCAGCATGGTTCAAATATATTCTTATTAATCCCAACAGTGTTTGGCACTTGGTCGACTATTACTTGCAAACTTGAAGGACCAACTTATGTGTGATAGTTTTCCTTTAAATTTCGTTGTATATTCTACCAACGTGAATTTTTTCACATTTTTAGAAACAACCGTTTAGCAGGTATAAGGGGGGGACACTTGTGTTTGACAAAAATTTTCACTTTAAAAATTTATATTTCGCAAACGGAGTGCTGAATCGAAAAACGTTCTTAGTAAACCCCTTCTATCTTTTAAAATGCTATCCTATGACACCCCACTCAATGATATTGGCGAGAAAAAAAAATTCATCGCCCTTTCACGTCTATGGGAGGCACCCGAAAAAATTTTTTTTTCCAAGATTTTACTCTACAGTTCTGTCGGCGTGATTCATATGTATAATCATGCTTAGTTTCAGCTTTGTAGTACCAAGGGTTTCTTAGGAAACCTGCGGACAGACGGACATGGCGAAACTATAAGGGTTCGTAGATTACTACGGGACCCTAAAAATTGAGGCATTTCACAACGTAAAGAGAGTTTCTAGTCTTACTAAGTCAAATTACAATACTACAGGGTTAACAATGTTACGGTGATATGTAGGTACACTCAAGAGCATGTCAAGCTTGACACTTTGGATTTTGGACCGGCCCTGCATTGTATGGCGCGCAGTATTTAAATCAGAGCTCAGCTTAAACTGGTAGTGTAAAGCGTGACCTGCTCTTGACTGTACACACGGCAGCACATCAGGCTATACATGTTGACCTTGACGTCGCGTTTATCTCGCTTGTAGCCCGATTTTCGTAGTGCTAATGGGTAACCTGACGTGCTGCTGTCTGTACAAAAGCAGCGACGCTACAAACTCACCTAATACAGGCAGGTACTCATGGTCGAGTGTTGGGTCCTCGGCCATCTGTTTCTCAACTTTGCGGACCACTGGCAACACCCACGGCTTGCCATTCTCGTCTTTGTATGCTGCAGGAAGTATCACAGTTATAAAAGAAAACTCGAGGGGAGCATGTAACGTATACGTAAATGAATCGTATTAGCTACGGAATTCGTCCGTCGCTCCATCTTCAGGCGGCGTATGTCTCTTCGTGCTTCTCATCATCATCATCATGTCAGCCGCAAGAGGTCCACTGCTGGACATAGGCCTCCCCCTGGAATCTCCACCTCGATCGGTCCTGCGCCACCCGCATCCAGCGGCTTCCCGCAATCTTTACCAGATCGTCGGTCCACCTTGTGAGAGGTCTTCCTATGCTGCGCCTTCCGGTACTAGGTCGCCACTCGAGGACTTTTCTGCCCCAGTGGCCATCAGTCCTACGAGCAATGTGCCCTGCCCACTGCCACATAAGGTTAGCAATTGGTGCTTCTATTTTTGGCAAAAAAACCTTTGCTCCGTAGCTATTACGATTCATTTTACATTGATGTGATCGCCGAGCCACGACGCTTGTGTATAAACAGCGCCTAAGACCCACACGTTTGGGGGTGTCCATTAATAACGTGAGGCGTCGAATCTCACCCAGCCTTATACAAGGTGTTAAGTAAATCGATCTTATCCTCTCGGGTGGTGAAACAGCCCATGAAACTGAACAACTTTCTCTAAGAACAAATGCTGAAATACGAAAAAAAATTTTTAGCTTCCCATACAAATTGCATCAGCTGATAAATCATTTTGTATGGGAAGTCGAAAATTTTTTTTCGTATTTCGGCATTTGTTCTTAGGGAGCCATAAAAATAAAAACGAATAGGAAAAAAAATTTTTAACTTCCCATACAAATTGCATCAGCTGATAAATCATTTTGTATGGGAAGTCGAAAATTTTTTTTCGTATTTCGGCATTTGTTCTTAGGGAAAGTGGAAAGTTGTTCAGTTTCATGGGCTGATTCACCACCTGAGAGGATAAGATCGAATTACTTAACAACCTGTATAAGTACTTGGGGTCCATGAAAATTTCACGTAACCTTTTACGCGTAAAACTGAGCCCAAATAACTAAAAACTACAGCAGTTAACTTTTGAGAACACACGAGTTTCCGAGAACTGCATTAGAAATAATGTTCACAAAGTACATATCACAAAGTAATAATAATGTGTCTACCAGTGCAAATATTGTGACCATACCCCAGAAGCCTCATCATGGAATTTAACGTTTTTACATATGCCAATAAATAGTTCCGGAAATAGTGATAAATAGTGCTACAATGAAATAATTAGTTCCTCAATACTTTTCCAGTTATAGATAGGTGTCGGTGAGGCTGCTGGGATGACGTCACTCCAGAATCCTCACCAAGAACGGCTGAATCTAGCGACATGCTAGCTTATTTATACACTAATATAATAAATAAAGTTGACTTATTTATACACTAATATAATAAATCTAAAATTAAACAAATTGTATCATGTAGGTCAGGACAGCTGAGACATGTCACCCGGAGAGATCTCGCATATTCCTCTGTGATCTAAAAATTAAGTGATAGCTTAGAAGTCCTTGTTACCAGGCGATAAAATCCACAAAAATCAAGTTAATCTCAATAAATACTCAAGAACATACATACACACACGCTCACGCCCATAATCCCTATCTGGGTAGGCAGAGCATCAGTAGTTCTAAATCTAGAACCACTTGATGCCACATTTGACATACATTTTGAGGGTTATCTTATTTTTTCTTTCACTCGTGGAAGCAGTACTCAATAAATAGGTTAAAAATTTACTTACCGCCGATAATCACATCGACTTTATCAGGAAAAGTGTCCTTCAAGAACACTTGTACAAGGTGAAAGGCCTCAACAACTCGGCCTGCCTTTACTCCTTTAAACAGCGACATTTTTCTATTTTTGTTTATAACTACTAAAACCTAAAAGATCTGAAAGTGCCCGACTGGTATTGGCACAAGATAGAATAGAATGGCGCACTTTAATGTCGGAGGCCAGGGGCCAGATTTTTGAAACAATAGAATTCCAATTCGCATACGAATTGACAAAATTTGTATGAGATTCTCATGCGAATCTTGTCAATTCGTATGCGAATTGGAATTCTATCGTTTCAAAAATATGGGCCCAGGATCCACTTTGGGTCGTTGAGCCAGCGAAGTAAGTAAGTACCTAACTACTAAACACATCCACTCAAAAGTAGACAGGAAGTTACACTATTTATCTCCCAGATGTGCAAATTTTATTAAGTTGTATCAAATTGTTTTTGTCATTTAGATAAAATCTTTTTATCTTAACAATATCTTAGAATCATCCAAAGAATAAAAATAACACTCCATACAGATACGACATTCTGCTCAAGGTTGGCCAGATAATGACCTGGTTATGATATTGCCTATTTATCTAAAGGTTGCGGGTTCAATTCTCGACCAACACAAATAATTGAAAATCGTATTTTCAAGTATTTGTGAGTAGTAAGTAGCGTTTCCCAAGTATATTTTTTATTTGAAACCGATTTTCACCAATAGAAAGCTCTCATATCAGCGGGTGACATAGGCTACATATTTTTTCCGAATTTTCACGGGAATCAAGTCTCGGGAGGGAAGCTAGTTCTCTAAAAAATGGATACAGTCATCCTTATCATCACACTAATATTATAAACTAGCATTCCGCTCGGGACTTCGTTCTCGTGGGAATTCGGGAAAATCATGTACCCCATGTCCATCTCGGATAATGTACGATTCTAATGGTGTAAGAATTTTTCAAATCGGTCCAGTAGTAGTTGCCTATTCGATGCAAACAAACAATCAAAATTTTTCCTCTTTATAATATTAGTATTAGATAAAGGCATGGAGGTAGCAGACACCCTGGATTAACACTTGCTACATAATTTTTCCGAATTCCCACGGGAACGAACTCTCGAAAAATTGTCACGATAAAGCATCGGGTATTAAAAAACGGTGTATGTTGATATTATACGGTGTTAACTTTATTTACACAATTAATAATTTCAATTTCATAAATTCGAATACACATAAGTATTTACATCTCAGAATACAGAATATTTAATTTAAATTAAATAATTTAAATACAAACTGGTGCCCTCCACCAATAATACCAGCACATACCGAAACCATCCCAGACGTTTATATACTCTATGGTCGTCATAGTTTGGCGTGAGCACTGTGAAAAGAAAAAAAAACGCGTTCGTTATTTGCGACTGTAAAATTGTAAAGGTACAGATAGCAGCACGTCAGATTACCCATTTGCACTACGAAAGCCGGCGCTATTACGAGCGAGATAAGGACGATGTCAAGGTCAACATGTATAGCCTGACGTGCTGCCGTGTGTACATCTTTGATTGAGGATAGGTTCAGAAGTATTGTGATACGATTTGTAAATCGCACTTATTGACTAGGGGCCATCCATAAATTACGTCACACGAATTTCATGTTTTTTTGACCCCCTCCCCCTCCTTGTCACAGCTGGTCACATTTGTAAGAAATTTGTAAGATTTCACATTTGTAAGAGTCCCCCCTCCCTAGCGTGACGTCACATATTTTGCATAGGTATTTTAAATTTCTTGTAATTTTCTAATAAAAGCAGTACTTAATAGTTGTTATTTTTTTTGGGAACTCAAAACTCATTGTCTCAACCAAAGTTAAAACGTAAAAAGAGTGCTTGGGACTGAGGAGGTAACGCGTTTTGATAGTCATAACACATTTTGAAATGTGATGTCACGAAACTTATGACCCCTCCCACCCCCTTGTCACACAATGTCACACTTTGTCGACCCCCTCCCCTCCCCTTAACGTGTGACGTAATTTATGGATGGTCCCCTACCTCAGGAGTTGTCCTTTTACGAAACTCTCATTCTCATTACGTATGCTAGAGCAGCTGACATTTCTGAGAAACATAGAGTAACTTATATAGTGGGAGACTGAGTTTAAGTCTCTTGTAAAAAAAGGTAAGTAGTTTTTTGCAGCATAACTACTATCAATAAATTTTAAGAGCGACCAATGTCTGTTTGTGTACATGATGAACGTTTTTACTCTGCATCACCGTTTGCTTGAACATTTTACTTTATATTCTATGGCCCACACTAAGGTTAGGGTCATTATTCAATTAATAGAGGCGTCAGCGGGAAGGCCATTGAACTGAATCTCATTCATTCTTACGTGGGGGACAAGGGGTCAACTGTAACTTAATTTTTTTCAGCAATAAAGTGTTAGTTGTGAGAAATCTGGCTTAATTAATTAAAACGTGTATTTGTAAGAATGGGTCGAGCCAAATCTGACAATATTTTATTGATATATCATTTGAAGCGTTTTTGATCTGTTATATAGCCTGGTATAGTTTTAATGTCTTTAAAAATAAATTAAATATTAACTCGTGAACTCCCAATTAGACAAAAAAGAAAATCCCATAAAAATATAAATGTGAAATGAGAGCCAAGTTCAATAATATGATATTATGCCTAGGTTTTTGACTTCATCGACAAATGAAGTGAGAACTAAATGGTTGCCAAATTCAATGGTCAATCCTGATATTTTTATTTATAACAAGATAAAATATTTTATAACAACTTAACATATTACTTCTTCCCATAGGACAATATAATTGAAGCTTAAGGTATGACTTGGCTAGTTCTCAAAAATATTTACATGATCATGGATCTTAATTAAATAATTAATAATAAAACCGATAAAAAAGGAATAGAAAAAAATGACTGTCGAATCAAAAAATCTTTATTCTCTTTATGATGAGGTAGAAAAAAAATATTTAAAAAAAACTACCGTAATTTTTTTTACTCTTACCCAGGCTAGATATTTATGAGCATGGTAAAATAAAATACCTCAAAACAACCTGAGGTGTTGATAATCTTATAATATAGGTAACCATAACGCAATCATTTAGATCACACTAAGCTTCCATCTAGTGCACCCATAGTGAAAACCTGAAAACGGAAAGTTGAAGCACGTATAAAGACTTATGTCGCCGGTTAAGACAATAACTATGAGATGTATTTATAGTTCGTGGTTATTTCGGCACCACCCAGGTCTCAGATATTGATTTTAACCAGACAGAGAATCCGTCTTCAATTGGTCCAAATTAGTCTTTGGATGTAATCAGTAATTCAAAGTCTCCATCGTCACTGATTACACCCACCATACAAACAACCAACGCGCGCCACGCATATATAATTTTGTACGTAAATCAAGCCGAGAGCCCAGTGACGAACAGACCAGACAGACTGCAGGCGGGCGGGACGTCGTCGACGATGCCATTGTATGGTAGCGCTGCCCCTTCCCGTTTACCCGCGTCCCCCAAAAAGTTCCCTACGACAGTTGAAGGTGTGCTGTTTACCTTCTCTGTCGGGGGGAGCAGTATAGTCCCCTCACCCTACACGCATGTAGGGTCAGAGGCAGTCCCAAGGACCGGCCTATTTTGATATGCCGCGACAGATTCCGCAGACATGGGTTCGCCCCGAATCTCTTCAGCAATAACCAAATACGTGCAATATTCAGTACTAACCAAATACGTGCAATATTCAGTACTAACCAAATACGTGCAATGTTCATCATCATCATATCAGCCTATTGCAGTCCACTGCTGAACATAGGCCTCCCCCAAGGTGCGCCACTTTGCACAATCCTCCGCTGTTTTCATCCAGCCACTACCCGCTGTCTTCTTTAGGTCATCTGACCATCTGGCTGGGGGGCATCCTACACTACGTTTGCCAAGACGTGGTCTCCATTTGAGAACCTGTCTACTCCAACGCTCGTCGGTTCTGCGACAGACATGGCCAGCTCACTACCACTTCAGCTTACTACACTTTTGGATAATATCCATCACTCCGGTTTTCTGTCGGATAACCTCGTTTCGGATTCTATCCCTTAGCGAGATCCCGAGCATGCAATGTTTAGTATCAACCAAATACGTGCAATAATTGGTTGGTACTGAAGAGATGCACCGGAGCTCGGCCAGATGTAAGTGTAAATTCATATATGCGTGACACACGTTGTTTGCTTATATGCGGTTTCTTGTAGAGAGGGTAAACTGTGCCAGAAAGTATCAAAAGCTGTGTGTTATGGCGACATAAGTAAGAGATTGCTAACTTAGATTCATTTATCGTTTCCCAGTCCGTTCATCCTAGTGTGAATGCGTCGTTTCCAAGACTAAAAAAACAACTAAATAGACAAATACCGGTCGTATAATAACTAGGATTACATACAAATAAAACAAATATAATAAATATAACAACGACAATATATTTGTAACCTTTACTTCAATACACAAAATAAATACAACTGGTATAACGATTCCTATAACAACTATTGCGTTTCTATTATTTGGTTATTTGCTGAAATAAAAGCTTTTAATACTGCATATTGCTGTGAAAATTTGTATAAATCACTGAAATAATAATAATAATAAATAAATAATAGAAGTCAAATAAGTATGTCCATCGATTTTGAACACAGTCGGCCAAAATTTATATTTATAAAAATGTATACAATATATGTAAGAATTTCATTCTATTTAAAATAATATATTAATGTTTTGTCAAAGAAAGTCACAGCCTAACGCCCAAAAATAGATATCGAAGAAACAGTATACTTAGTACGCATTAATCTCTAATATTGCTCTAAAATAGGTACCTAATGTAGACATTCACTGAGCATACGAACTATTCTAGTTGCTGTCTAAGATGTAAGAAAAAGACAGATATATATAAATACCTACCGTCTTTAAAGCCTGACTAAGTAAAAATTGTTACAATAATGTGTATAGTTCTAAAAAGGTTATCCAATACAATAGTATACCTAATTTATTTGATTCGTAGAGCTGCGTTTTTTATTGTTTTTGAAACCATGATTCGTTATTTGATCTCGTAAGGTAATAATAATGAAATTGGTTACGTATCTTTTGGCAACTTTTTACAAGTAAAGCGATTCATTCAGAGATGGCGTTGTGAGCTTTATTTTACTGGGTAAGTACCGAATGAGTAAGAGACGCCGGCGATTGGTCAAAATGTAAAGATCAGCGTTTATTTACAAAAGTTTTTGCAACTTGAAATATAATATAAGTTAAAACTTTAAAACTATAGTTTTGCCTCGCTTTTTGTCCTGACGAGTGTTTCAGCAGAGCATTTGACGGCTTTTTTTTCGAATCAACTACTCAACTACCTATTTTGCACTAACCTTAATGCTGTTTTGACACAAGTCATAAACTGTTTTTTTTTTGCCAAAAGACAAGTATCCAAACCTTTAAAAAACAAAAAATATTACTGGTCTTCTGGGAACTTGGAGATGGCGTCGTTGATGGCCCTGGCGACGTACGTCACGTTGGAGGGGTTCAGACCGCAGATGTTGATGCGACCTGACTTCAGGAGGTAGATGTGGTACTCCTGGACCAAATACTCCACCTGCCTCTGACTGAGGCCAGTGTAGGAGAACAGACCGATTTGTTTCACTATGTGGTCCCAAGTGCCGGGTGTGCCGAGCCTGTAAAAAAATTAGTTATTAGGTCGGATTTTCAATTGTGACACGGGATTAACTCGTGGGAGAGAGAGAGATATAGTATGTATGTATGTATAGTTCTAATATATTACGTCAAAAAGTTAAAAATAGCTTTATTTCATAGTAAATTTAGAATGTTACTTGTAGTGAATTACATTAGCATTTTTAACCACCGACGCAAAAAGAGAGGGGTGCGTGTCTGTCTGTGTATTTGTGTATCTGTCTGTGGTATCGTAGCTCCCAAACGGATGAACCGATTTTCGTTAGATCTTTTTTGTACCTATCATTGATAATTTTATCCCGAGTGTTCTTAGCCATGTTTCATGAAAATCTGTTCAGCCATTTAAAAGTAAAATTATAAGCAATCTAATGTCGGGGGTGATTCAAAATTTTTAATTTTAGTGTTATTAACTTTGCGCCTATTTCCAAAGATGCAGACTTCCTCAGAGAAGAATAGGCAAGAAACTACGAGGGTTGCTCTTTTTAACTCAATCCTTGTACACAACAGCACATCAGGTTAAACAGTTGCACTCTGAATACGGTCACTATTACGAGCGCAGTAAGGACGAGCTCAAGGTCAAAGTGGGGTAACCTGATGTGCTGTTATGTGTACGTTGGGAATACATCTCTGTTTCTTTAATTGACTTGCTCAGATTATCAAATTTATAAACCCGTAGAATCGAAGAGTACAGAGATGTGAACTGATTGAAAAATTTGAAAAATCCAAAATGGAATCTCAAAATAAATATAAGGTCCTAATTTATTAGTGACTTTCCTTTTAACACGTTATTGTGTAGGTTAAAATATATCATTTGAGTCAAAAAACAAAGGCATAATATTAAATTGAAAAGGTCTTGAAAAATTTTGTTATGATATTTTTTCATTACTATGATGAATAAACCCATCCATTCAAACGTCAATAATAATGGAAGTAGTAGAGCGGGCGAGCGGGGAGTGGCCGGCTTCAAGTGATAGAGAACCATTCCTTTATCTTTAAATGGAAAAGATTTTTTTAATTTTTTTTTTGCTGAATTTTATTTTAAGATAATTAAATTTTATGTTGTTTTTTGGAATACTATTAACCTATACAATAACGTCTTTGAAGGAAAGTCACTAATAAATTAGGACCTTATATAGTTCCCACATGGAATACAAACGACATAAAAGAAACAACTCTTTTGATACGGAATGCCACTAATAAGAATTTGACAACATCCACACTAGTTAAGCCCAGAGACTATCACTACATTTAGGTAGTTAATAGTTCAATGGTCTACTCGTAGCCGTAGCCTAGAGGCTCTCGCTGATCTCAACCGATCAGTGAGGTTAAGCAACGTACACAGAGGCAGGGAACCTGATGGGTGACCAAAGTGGCAATTTATCACGAGCGTTTCCGTGCTTCGGAGGACACGTTAAGCTGTCGGTCCCGGCTGTTGTCGATTGACTACAGTCGCTAAAAACCAAGTCAGAGGCCACTGTGCGGTTTGAAAACTCTGACACCAGGGTTAGCCAAGTTCGCCACATACTTGGCTATACCTACTCGATAAGAAGAAGAAGAAGAAGAATGGTCTACTTTCTCCCATTTATGCTGAATGTGAATTCTTAACGGCCGGTTCGGTCAAGTGGTAGTAGCGCTGCCTATTGATCGAAGGGTTCTGGGTTCGAATCCCAGTCGGGGCCAATATTTGTGTAGAAAGCAGATATTTGTTCTCGGGTCTAAGTGTTTGTGTCTGTCTTTTTGTATGTTTCAAGGGACCCACGACACAAGGGAAAACCTTAGTGTGGGTCTTTGAGTGTGTAGCGTTTGTTTTTAACTTACTTGATAAGTTCTGCTCTTAAAGCTTCTCTCATCTCAAGGACTCGACTGGACATTAGTTTGATGGACTCCTTCCTGTAAAAATAAAAACAACACTATTATAAAAGGTCACTTAGATAATTGGTAAAATTGCAAACCAAAGTCATAGTATAAAAACGGGGAAGTTATCTTCATACAAACGCATCGCGCACGGCTTGTATGTGTGCGCCATAGTATCTATGCGTCGCCGCACGCACACTCAACAAAATCTCGGCGTGTTTCGCAGTGCGCCAGTACCGCACAAGGTTCGAGTGTGCGCGCGGCGACGTATAGATACTATGGCGCACACATACAAGCCGCGCGCGGTGCGAACGTATGAAATGAAGATAATCTACTTCCCTATTTTATACTATGCCTAAGAAGTAGCATGGAGTACGGGATACTAGTCTGAATTCAGGGTTTCAGTATATGCTAAACTGTTCCTTACACCCTGTATACCGCAAAAAGACTAGCGAACGCGAAAACTCAAATTTCTGACTAAAACTAGATTTGCCATGCCATGGTATCGGCCATGAAGTTGATTGACACTCAACGTACACTCAGTAAGTAGGTGCGATTAGTATCATAACTCATAAATAACTTTACACTTATTATGAAGTTTATTGTAGTGGCTAAGTACATAATAAATATAAATTGGGACGACCGCGCCACGTGACAGGTGGCCATTATGGACAATATTTCCGGGAACATATAACTCGATTCTCTTTAAAGTTCGAGTGAATAGGCATCTTCTGGGTGAGCTTGCTACATCCTAGACCGCATCTCCGCCTCTGGGCTAGATTGTGGTCAAGAAGAGCAAACCCATTATCTCTTACCAGCCCATATACGTCCCCACCGAGGGGCACTGGCCTCCCTTCGAAACACGAAGGGGATTATCTATAAAAAAATATATTGTCACAGCTGTGAAGCGAGAAGTAAGTAAATTAATGAAATCTTGTGTTATTTTACTATATTAGAGAATACATTCACAATAACACATCTTACTAGGATCATATTAAATTTATCTCAAAAACAATAAGAAAATGTTTACTGCAATATGGATTTGACAGCAATTTTAGCCGTAGCGAGCGCTGTGATCGTTTAGGCTACTCCCTCCACCTGCTTTGCACCCTGCCAATAGGTACTATTTTGAATTATGTTTTGCACAGTGGTATATGGTTTTTGTATCAAGTTATCAATATGAGAGAAGTGGTATGAAGAAGCCACGTTTGGAAAGAGCCACTTGCATTATTTCGGTAGTTTAGGAACGGCTTTGGTTGGTGATTTTTTTTAAGTGGCCACACCCTTCACCCACAAAAAACTTTTTTTATCTATACTATACTAATATTATAAAGAAGAAAGATTTGATTGTTTGTTTGCATTGAATAGGCTCCGAAACTACTGGACTGATTTGAAAAATTCTTTCACCATTAGAAAGCTACATTATCCCCGATGAACACAGGCTACATAATTTTCCCGAATTCCCACGGGAACGAAGTCCCGGGCGGAATGCTAGTTAAATATAAGTTCGGTCTGGACCACAATCTAGCTCAGGGCAAAATGCGGTCAAGGATGTACCGAGCTCACCCAGAAGAAGTCTATTCACTGGTACTTTAAAGATTGTATGAGCTCGGAAATACAGACGCCGTCAGAGAATTCCACTCCTTGGCAGTACGCGATATAGATGAAGGCCCTTCACGTATCCGAGGGATATCGACAAGATATGGGTGATACTCCGCAGTGCGTCTAGACGTCCAATGGAAAAAAGGGGGAAAAGACATAAAACCATAAAATCATGTTTTTATAACATAAAATCAATAATTACATAAAATCATCAAGCGAATCCGTTCCTGAACTTTCGAAGTAATGCAAATGGCTCGTTCAAAACGCTCGCAAACGAATGGCTCGTTCGTGCAAATGGCTCGTTCGTGCAAATGGCTCCTTCATGCCACCTCTTTTATATATCTTTAACTTGAGACCTGGGCCGACAACGTCACCTTCAATGTACGATGTGCAAAATTATAAAATATCGAAAAAGATATACAAAGATACAGCATCTTTGTTACGGACACGTGCCTTGACTCTCTTTCGATATTTTATCATTCCGCACACTACACTGAAGATGACCTCGTCGGCCCAGGGGACGTATTTTTGAAATGATAGAATTCCAATTCGCATACGAATTGACAAGATTCGCATGAGAATCTCATACAAATCTTGTCAATTCGTATGCGAATTGGAATTCTATTGTTTCAAAAATACGTCTCCAGGTCTTAAGTTAACTCGTACGGGTTATACTAACCAGTCGTCAAAGTGTTGCTTATTGGAGAGCACGGAAGCGACCACCCTGGCTCCGTGCGCGGGCGGGTTGGAGTACATCCCGCGCACGATCCACGTCACCTGCGACCGGATCGGGGCCACCACGTTAGGGTCCTTTACCACCAGCGTCAGGTTACCCACACGCTCATCTAAAAAGTATATGGTGATTAAATTAGCTAGCGAAATCAATCTCTAAAAAGGAAACAAATATGGAGAGGAAAAAATCTTTTATTTCGTATTTAGCCTAAAGTTTTAGGAAAAGGTTTCGGTTTAGTGGGCCGATTTACGATTCAATAATTGAAAATCTCCCAATATCGAAGATGCAAGAGCCAGAAAAGCTTCGCATCTATCTATGTAATGTTCTAATGCCCATATCACAGAAGGAGACGTCTTGATCTATACTAAGTAGGACGTATATAAGGGGGGAGTCCTGGGGGTCCGGACCCCCCCCTTAGGGCCAATTCAATTCAATTCTTTATTGCCTTCATGTGTACATTGTGTTCTTACAAATGTTTGCTTATGTGTCAACATGAAACCCTGTTAGGGCACTGCAATAGTCAATTCTTTGATTTTATATAATATAAATAAGGATGTATAACATTTAATTTAATTTAATTACTGGTGCGTTACACACTAAGTCCGGCTTAATAGTAACTTTTATTTTAATTTTTAAGCCAAGAGGTTTAATAAATAAATAAATGGTAAAAACTAACGAAGCCTTGATGTCTATTGCGTCAGTCTGTCAAAATTTAATTCAACTCTCACACGATTGAAGACCTACATAAAAAATAAAATGGGAGACGAGAGACTTAGTGGTCTTGCTCTCATGAGCGTACACCGGGAGCTCGCTGTAAAGACAGATCCTAACGATATACTTAGTAAGTAAGTTAATTTCGAAACGCAAGAGGCTTACAAAAATTTAAAATATATCGTATCAAAAAAAAATGCTAGTTTCAAGTTCGAGTTTACCTAAATTGTACTTACTATTTTTTAAAGAAATGACTTACGTACACATACATTTATTTTAGTATAACCTCTCGACCCTACCTAAGATGGGACCCCCCCCATCTGAAAGCTATAGCTACGTCCTTGCTAAGTATTGATTGTCTTTTTCTCCCACTATCAAAATAACAAAGAAGACTGCTACTTAAGTGTAGATCAGAGTCTGAGTCGCGTTCTGTAATACGAACGTAAGTGCGTGATTCGTTTCATGAAATTGCACTGTTGGACAAATGCTTTCTCTTAATATAAAGGATAAATGCCATCTATACTAAGTTAGTTAGACAGATTGGCAGGAATATCATTACTTCTCGTACTGTTATTTCTCGTACTTAGTCGCCTTCTACGACACCTCGGCAACCACACAGCAAAAAAAAATATTAGCATCACATTTAAATTTTTCCTTGCTCAATATTAGTAATCAGACCTACATGATGCTAACTTTATTATGTCTATGAAGCAGCGTATTTTCTTACATTTAAAAGGACAAGTTAAGCAACTATAGCCCGTTCGAGTTAACTTGAGACCTGTGCCGTCGACGTCATCTTCAGTGTAGTGTGCGGAATGATAAAATATCAAAAGAGAGTCGAGACACGTGTCCTTAACAAAGATGCTATCTTTCTATATATGTATTTTGCGATATTTTATCATTTTGCACACCGTACATTAAAGGTGACGTCGTACGAGTTACAGAATGCTAACTTTTATGGTTAGATTTACTTTGAACATGAAAAAACACTGTTAAAAACCATCTCAAAAGGGAACTTATAAACCTGAACATGTAAAGAAATATCCACAATAACCTCGATACATATAATAGATTAGTCCACGGAAAAGTTTAATTTATATTTAATTCTGTAACAAAGGCCAAATCCACCCATGTGTTTCAACAGTTATACACAAAAAAAATCATTGTACGTTGTATTAATTACAAAATCAAACGCCATGAATAGGAATAGGTAGGTAATGAAAAACGTTTTTATCAATTATCCGCGATTGTATTACTATGAGCCTAATAACTCAATCTTGAGCCTGATAATGATAACTGATAACTCAATCAAATTATCGAATGTGCAATTCAAGATTAGGGATATAAATAATTCACACACATTATTATCACTCTGGTACAATCTACTCAAGGCCAGACAGACAGACAAAGAATTTATTCATTGCAAACATACACACAACATTCAAAACAGTCAGAAGTACAAATACACATTAAAGGTTACAGAGTTATTCTAGTGTTGTGTGTGTGTCAGAATGCAACAAAAAGGCCATAGCTCAGCATAAGCTTTGTCCAAAGGACAAAACACTGGTATTCTGCTATAACCTCATGCCTAGAAAGTATACATAAGTAAGGGACATATTCCATATTATATTACATACATATACAATATGGTCCTAATAAAGGTTCTATTCTGAATCTATTGCATGATTACAATCAAATTTTACTATGAGATGGGGCCCACTGAATCATTTTCAAAAATAAAATATGAATTTACACAAATTGAAGGATAAATACGTATTACATATTCTAAAATACGTGTTAATTTATTTTCAATTTCGACCTATACTTTTTCAATATTACTAATTTGGCTGTTAGATAATATCATTATTTGAATAAACTAAAGGCGTGCCCATACAACCACGCGGAGAATGGAGATAGATTACGAGACAAGTCTCGCTCTCGCGAAGCCATATAGACGCGACTTTAGGAATACATTTTAATTCCAGATTCACAGTTATAAAGTGAGTTGATCCCAAAACAGCAGTTTTTTTTAATATTGTTATTCAAATTTTACAGAACGTCTTTATTAAGACCTTTTAGAGGTTAACACTCGGACAATGAGACCATGGAGAAGGGAAATACTAAATTAATCCTTCGTCTGCCGAAATCCATGTCCCAGCGGTCGAAGGATCAAAGAAATACCTGAGCAACTACAGCAAACGGGATCTAAGGATGACATTGCATTATGTTAAAATGATTGAATGTATTTCTAGTTTAACTCGTCTATACTTCGAACCAGATGAGAAGGCGAACGGTGGCTATTACGCTTCGAAATAAGTGGGTACTTACTAAGGGTAACCGCGATGCGACGTTGCGAATAGAGCTACTCAAAATTGAACTTTATTTGTTACATGAAAAGATAAACATTTCGTTGTGAGAACGCCGCGGCGAGCGCCAAGGCGCGGCGTTCTCACAATCTTTTCAGGTACTAAATAAAGTTCAATTTTGAGTAGCTTTATTCGCAACGTCGCGTCGCGTCGCGTCTCGATGTGAGCTGACCCTTAGGTGTGAGCTGACCCTAAGGTTGTACAGTATAATCCTATTAAAGTAGATGGCATTGAACTATTAGAAGTTACCAATATTTTGTAGCGTAATAGCGGTTCACCTCCCTATCTGGCTCGGAGTATAGTCTACAGGGTGAAATTTAAGACAGCTGAAACGTTGGCGAGAAAAAATAACTAGTCACTTACATAACCGAATATATTTCATAAATAGTAAAGCTTTATGAAATATTTTCCTGGTGTTTTTGTTTGCGTGTGCAAGAAGATTTTGTTCATTCGTTCTTTTTTTTTATCAGCCCATATACGTCCCCACCGAGGAGTATGGGCCTCCCTTTGAAACAGGAAAGGGAAGGCGATAGTCTACCACGCTCGCTGAACCAATGCAGATTGGTGGGCCATGCGCCTGTTAAAAACGAATTTTCTTTAACGTGCGGGTTTCATCATGTTATTCCCTTCACCGCTGAGCAAGTGACAATTAATTAAAAATCCGTACATAAATCCTATAAAAATCGAATTTAATGTTACAGGCCCGCATCAGGATTTGAACCCGCAACCTTCCGGTTACAAATTTGGCTCATTACCAACTGGGCTATCACTGCTTAATTGCTTATCTTATAAAGAAGTTTATTTTATACATTTTTTCCTATGCGTGATTAATAGTACTTACATTGTGATACGAGGGTGTAAAGGAGGTTATTGTAAACGAGTTGACGTATATATGTGAGCACGAGTCGCAGGCGACACGACTTTACAATAACCATTACACCCGTGTGTCACACGACGTTTTTCAATACATTTGTTAGAAAAGTCATAAATAAAAAACAAATGTAAGTAACCACATGTTGGGATTTTGCAGGAAGAAGACAATCTTGCGCGGTTTTCGCCGTGTATAAAATGTCGGGTGGTGTCAAGTTCATAATATCACTGTCCTTACTAGACGAAGTCATATTATTTTGTTTCACAATATAAATAATGCAAAATTTACGAAAATGGCGCCTTTTAAAAAGTTTTTATTGTAATTTGTGCGCACGCGTAGATTATGTAGACTACATGACGTTCTGCCTACTCCGAAAAGGATTATAAGCGTAAATACAGTACTTATGATGTCATTTTATCATAGACTAAAGCGACTTATCATTTACTGAAGCAATTTTTCTGCGCATTCATGCCACGTTGATAGCGGGTTAAAATCCTGGTGCGGGCCTGTACCTCTAAATTCGTCTTTTCGGATTTATGTACGGATTTTTAATTATCACTTGCTCAACGGTGGAGGAAAACATCGTGATGAGCGGGTTCAAGAAAATTCATTTTTGAAAGACAAGCGGACCTAACTATGGCCTAAATCCCCTTCGTGTTTCGAAGGGAAGCCCGTGCCCCTCGGTGAGGACGTATTGGGCTGGTAAAAAATAATAATTAAATATACGTAAAATAATATATTTATTTCAAATTTGAAAATTATTTGCTTATTTTTCTTTATTTAATTATTGTCGACAGATGAAGTCGACGTGATTTTATTTGACTAGTGAAAATTAAGAAAAAAACCACAAAGTAATAAGCACTAGTGCTACTATGAGCTATTTTCGGTTTAAGTTTATAGCCATACTATATTTATTTTTCGAGCAACTATTGAAACTTCCGTTCTTTGACTTCATAGAGCTATCACGAGTTGTTTAGAAAATATCGTTGTCTACGTAAGTGACTAGTTATTTTTTCTCGAGAGTATAATAACTATATTTAAAACTAGCTTTTTTCCGCGGCTTCGCTCGCAGACAACTTTTTGCCAAATTTCAGCTTTCTAGGTCTAAGGGTTTGGGCTGGGCGTTGATGAGTCAGTGAATCAGGACCTCCAATTTTATATATAAAGATGTTGTAACTTAACATAACGAAATGAGCTCATAAGAGTTTGTTTTTAAACAAGCATTCTTGCAGCGGGTTTTCTAAGATTTAAATGAACTAGATTTATCAAAGATTAAAAATGAAACAATAGAAAACAACTAGTTAAAAAATAATAGTATCTATACAATAAAATGAACACGATTATGATAATGATGACTATGGGCCTGCTAACCTCTACATCAACGAGTACGGAGGACTTTATATAAACAACTTATACATTTAGGAGATATGTTTTTCACCTCTAAGCATCCTGCGATACAGAATTCACCTAGCCTTCTTCTTCTTATCGTGTAGGTATAGTCAAGTGTGTGGCGAACTTGGCTAACCCTGGTGTCAGAGTTTTCAAACCGCGCAATGGCCTCTGACTTGGTTTTAACGGCTGTAGTCAATAGACACCAGCCGGGACCGACAGCTTAACGTGCCCTCCGAAGCACGGAAACGCTCGTGATAAATTGCCACTTTGGTCACCCATCAGGTTCCCTGCCCCTGAGTACGTTGCTTAACTCACTGATCGGTTGAGATCAGCGAGTGCCACTGGGCTACGAGCGCTACAAGCTTCAGTCTCCATCTTTTATGTGTATTTACTTGGAGCAATTAAACATTATTTTTATATGGGGAGACTAGCTTTCCGCCCGCGGCTCCGCCCGCGTCCTAATTTTTTTTTAATAAAACTATCCTATAAACCTCACGGAGCCCGAGACCTTTCCAACGAATGCAAAACCGTGGAAATCGGTTCGTGCGTTCTGGAGTTATAGCGTCAGGAAGGAAAACCCGACTTATTTTTATATAGTAGATTATTTAACAAAATTTTAGTAGGTAATTCTATTTATGAAACTGAACAACTTTCCCCAAGGAACCCATATGAAATAATAAGGAAAACGTTTTGACATCTTATACTAAAGCAATTAGACGATAGCTCAATCTGTATGGGAATTTGTAATTCAAGCCTGTTTATCTTTTTTTATTTATTTATTAAAAATGGGTTCGCTCTTGACCACAATCTAGCTTAGGGCAACGATGTGGTCGAGGATGTAGCGAGCTCACCCAGAAGAAGCCTATTCACTCGTACTTTAAAGATATTCTAATACTTATACAAGGTCTTTAAATAGGAAATTCCTCTTCTTCGTAAACATTTTAGGGAAAATGAGTTTTTTCATACAAGCTATTTTTTTTTTGCGAATGCACGTTGTACAAAAATTTGTGGGATGGTCTGGCTTGACAATATTAAGCTAATTGAAACCTAATAAAAAAATATTAAAACCAGCTAGTGTAAAAATGTTATAGCAATAATAAGCATTAAATTGGGCAACATATGATAAGCTGTTTTCAGTAAATAAATCAGAAGTAAAAATTGTTTATTTTTAATGAAAAGATCTTCGAGATTCTTCGTTTTTATTCCATTTGGTCAAGTTTTCAAATCAAAATCAAAATTTAGGAACAGCTTTTCTAAGAAATTATGAAGAAAATAATGCTTGAAAGAATTTCTTCAATGTCTGTGAAGAAATATATTTTTTTAAAGAATGGGTAATCAAACTGGAAATACACGTTGAAAAAGAACCTCCTAGCTTTATTAAAAATCCTGAACCAGTATCACTTACAGAACACTTTTTTTATATATATTTTTATTTTTTATCAGTGGGATTTTTTTTTTCTAAAAGGAGACACTACTCGGGTGCACCCCCTACGTTTAGGCAAAAAATGAACTAAGTACCTATTCCCATT